>CM067884.1:9223700-10423700 GCA_034621355.1 Mycalesis mineus
AATCCGCCAAGTTCAGGTATTTATAAAACCAAAGAAGGTACAATTGTTAAAGTTTGTAAATGCGAAACAAATTTCTTTCAATTGAAATATGCTTTTATTTTATCTATTTGCTATTTACATGGCCGTAGAAAAGACAATCAACAGATCCATCTTAAAGTAACTTAAAATACATCGTTCTCTTTCAGTCAATTAGTATTCCATAGGTAAAATTTCTCTATCTATAGCGTGGTTCCGTGAAAAAATATTATTTTTTTAATATATATATAAACTGTGTATACATAGTCATACATTTCTGAAAAACATAGCACGAATCAATAGCGATGTCATAATAGATAGTTTAGTTACAATTATAATCACTTAACACTATTATCACTGGGTATTCCTTAACATACGTTTTTATACACAAGGCAAATTAACATGTAACATACTACAAATTTACAATAATTATACAACCTATAAATCGAAATTTATTGGACTTCGGTACTTTGGCCATAAAATCAACGTTTTATTTTTAATGTTAAATTAAAAACTAAAACCAGTTCGCGATATTAAAAATGTCAGAGATTTTATTCATGAGAAACGACAAATAGACGACTTGACTTGACATAAAATTGCAAGAATGTGTAAAGAATTGCATTCGTACAGCTTCTTAATTTGACAACAAAAAATGTATGTGCGTCGTAAAGTTGCTGAATTAGAATCGCTGTAACAGAATAGCTGCAATAAATCACTGTCAACAATGCAGTTGACAAAAATCTATGTCTGACATTACAAAAGTTTATGCAAACAATGCTTTACGCAGAACCTTCTCGTCTATATAATAAGACACTTCTTTGCCAACCAGTGCAGTGTTTACAGATAATATACAGCGTGTAAATTTTGACAGTTAGCGGTCATTGTTTACAACTCTGTTGTTTAACTAAATGGACAGATTCGATTTAGTTGTAACAGCATTGTGGATGGTCTTATTGTTTCTAAAATAATTTTTTGCTTATACGTATTATTAAATTTAATATCGGACGGCTGCAATTCTGGCATTGAGAAAATCTTTTTTCGTAACTGATTTGGATTATAATATAAACTATTTTGTTAATAAGCGTATCGCATTCTTAAAAAACTCAATCACAAGCGCTTTAGTGAACTTTTCATTCCACGTTAGTCTAGAACTTCAGCGTAGTTTAACGTTTTGAAAGCTCATTGAATTCAAGTTAGGCGGACTCGAGTGCAAAACATAGAACATGAGGCACGTGGTCTTGTGACTCGTCGAATGAAGAGTTCACTAAGCGCGGTGCGGTCAGTAAGCGGCGGCGGCTCCGGAATGGTGCATCAAGTGGTGATGGTGATAGGACTCCTGCGTGGGACACCACCACTCGGGCACAGCGTGAGGAACGGCGGGCGCGGGCTGTTGGAACTGGCCCCAGTGACCACTAAAACCTAATTTGTTATCCATCATACCATTACCACCTATATTCGTTAGATGAGGAGGTTGGTTGTGATGAGGTGGCGCGGGCAGACGCTCGTAGGATTTCTGATCGTGAGGATTAAGGTATTTATCGTTTAGGCTTTCTAGTTTATCTGTTATCGTGGGGTGATGGTGCGTGTGGAGAGTGGTGGCTTGTGGAGGCGGTGGGGGGACGGGTGCTGGCGGGCTGGCAGCTCCTGCTGTGACGCTGACGCTGCCGGCCGACGACGAGTCGTCACCGTCGCTGTCGTATCGTGGTGACGCGTCGCCAGCTGCGCCGTGCACCTTCATATGCTTTCGCAACGAAGACGGATGCGTGTAGGATTTGTCGCAGCCGTGCACGCGGCAGTTGTAGGGCTTGTCCGACGTGTGCACGTGGGAATGCTTCTTCCTGTCCGAAGAGTTCGCGAACCGCCGGTCGCAGCCCGCGTATTCACATTTGAACGGCTTTTCACCTGAAAAGAAAATAACCTTTATTACAAAAATGTAAATTTTCCAAACAAGTTTAGGCATAAAAGATTTGTTAGTCTTGTAAGTTTTTAAAAACTTTCTTGGTGGAGAAAATAGCTATTTTCTTTCTTTAAGTGGTAACGAACAAAATATCCAACAGAATAAGGACATCCGTCATTACGGGCCTCACCGCATAACCTCTTTCGCTCTAAAAATCTCAGAATGTGTTAAAATATAAGTGCGAGTTAAACCACTTGCAGCTAGATAATTATCAGAGCTGTACAAATAACTTATTCTAAAAGCTGAGAGCAATTTATGTTGAAGAAGATATTTATGTCCATCTAGTACATGGTGCTAAGTTAAATAGAAAGTAAATGTTCCTATTTAACTTAGCTTTAAGTAAATATCTTCAGTATACATAGGTAACATTTCAACAAGAAAGCTATTTGTTAAGTTAACACGCAGCAAGCTTCAGAAAGACCTGCTAGAGTTCACATTCCCATTGAAATTTAAATAAAAACATCGATGGAAGCGAACGCGAATGTCCAATCACGCAATAAATAACCAGATTTGCTCGTTGTTTATAGTTTACGAGTATAAATAAATATTCGGAACAATTGCACGGGATACTTAACACGGCAATAAATCATCTGTATAAGCAGACTTTGTCACACTGCTGTACAAAGCTGCGGCGTATCAGATTTAGCATTTTGAACTTTATTACGAATGTATACGGTGTGTTTTATGTTTTGGTTTCCATTGAATTGTGATGCGTTTGACAATAGCAGCTCCTTTAACCCTCCTTATGACGTGATGATTATGGTGAACGTTAGTACCTACTCTAACCTATATTCGCGTTGTTTATTCTGTTTTAGATTGAGACGTCAGAAGCAGATATTAGTTACATGACTCGGGGACGTTCATTTATATTTTCTGTATTAAAGACAGATAGTAAGAGACGCATTGCTGTTAGGAAATGTGTTCGTAGCAATGGTTTGTGAATTACCTATTTCATAACTTTTGCATGACCAGGTTGAATTTATAGTTCTAACTGCGAAATGTATATTTCGCAACTATTTAAATTGCCTGTAAATTACGCTTCAACTGAACTGTTATTTCCTTATGACTTGAAGTAAAATTAAGCATTAGAATATGCCATAGATTTTTGTCAGAATTTTGTCATTAAATACCAGTAGGTAAGGAACATATCGAATTTGAAATTATAATGATATAGTAAAAATCGTGTAAGCACAATGGGTGTTTAATAAAAGTCTTACGTAAAGCATCTAATTTAATTAAATTTAAATATATAAGTTTAGTTTTTCCAACGTCCAAATCCAGCGTAGATTGTTAAAGTGTTTCACTATTATTAAATAATATTAAAATTTATAGTTTCTACACACGATGCTCCAAAAAACGAAGTAGGTATAGGTTTATATTTATATATATAAATATAAATTACAAACTATATGAGAATCGTTCACTATCATTCGTGTAATCCCCTAAAGCCAAAGCTCGTAAATGAAGAGCCAACTCAGGCGAAAGTTTCAAACACAAATAGGCCAGTGTTATAAAAAGGATATTTAAACATCATTGTAAGATATCGTATGCAAAAAAAAAAAAAAAATCATAATATTGACAGCTCTTAGGCTCTTTTATTGTAGCAAATACCTCACAAGTTTACCGAATCGTGTGTGATGCGAGACCATTCAATAAAATCAGTCTCTAGTAAAATCGTTTAGTAGCTACGATGCCAAAGATAGACACACCAAACTTAGATGTAGCGCGGGTCTGAAATGTAGGTAACCTAACTAATAATAACTAATTTATCTTATACAAAAAACATTGTTTTAAGAGAACACATTATATTTTCTTAGTCTCCAACTTTAGCTATATAAAATTTAAAGTAGGTAAGCTAAATATCAATGTTAATGTTACACACGCAATACGACTAATGAAGGCTACAAGCTACAAAGTTTTACTATTTATTTAATTTTAATATAGGAATTCGAGCCTTACCTAAATGTAGAGCTAATATAGACGACAGTTTCAACCACAAGGAGGCAGTGTATAAAAATCATTGTAAGATATCGTATGCAAAAAAAAAAGAATTTCATAATATCGACAGCTCTTAAGCTCTTTTATTGTAGCAAATACCTCACGAGTTCACCGAATCGTGTGTGATGCGAGACCATTCAATAAAATCAGAAGTCCCTAGAGTGTCGGTGTACGGGTAGTGAGTTCGGCCCACAACAATACGCTTTTCTTTGTGGTGTTTACAAATAAACCTCTCCGGTAATCCCCCTCATTGTGTTTGAAACTTGAAGATCGCGGTGAAGAGCCACAGATGCTAATCTCAAGTGTCTGTTAACACACCAATAATAGGGCTTTTTAGTACCACAATTTTTGTTACTGTACAAATACTTATGAATGAAGGCATCACATTCTATGCTTTTGAATATTGATACTTCCCTTTTGCGTACGGTTTTGATTCGAATGAGTATTGTTATACTTTGTTGTTTGTCATATGTAGCGCGTTAAATTTTAAGCCTCTGTATCTCAGCGTTCGCGGTTAGATTGAAATTGAGAAGTTGGTTCAGTCCCTGTTTCCAGTCACCAGTGTTATAACGTTGTTGCCTATGACAACCAGTTTGTAAGTAGGTAGGTACCACCAAAGTATTTTATTCATTACAAGTTAGCCCTTGACTTTTTTTTTATCAACTGCAAGATGGCCCTTGACAGCTATCACACCAGATGGTAAGTGATTATGCAATCTAAGATGGAAGCGGGCTAACTTGTTAGGAGAAGAATGAAAATCCACACCCCTTTCTGTTTCTACACGACATCGTACCGGAACGCTAAATCGCTTAGTGGTACATCTTTGTCGGTAGGGTGGTAACTAGCCACGGCGAAAGACTCCCACCAGCCAGACCAAAACAAATTAAGAAAAATCTCAATCTGCCCCGCCGGGAATCGAACCCAGGACCTCCGTCTTCTGCAATCACACCTAGTGATAAGTGATGATTTAATATTAGATGGAAGCGAGCTAAATTGTTGGTTGTAGGATAAAATCCAACACCCCTTTCGGATTCAACCAACATCGAATGCGGCGGTATGTCACGGTAGCCATGGTCGAACCCTCCCACCAGGAAACATTAATTCTGATTGGTATTTTTCAAATCTGATCATAATCTGATCATTATTATATTTCTATTTAAAAGAATAAAAACTATCCGGAAATACTAGGTTTAATTGTAATATAATGTGGTTTTTGGTTCATAATTTTCCTTCAGTTTATCATCTATATAACGGTGTTATCAATATCACGGTAAAAAATAAATACATAATAAATAATCAACAAGTTTTTGGAGGTCCAAAAACTCAACTAAACGCAAAGTAGGTAAGTGTATCTGTTATCTTTTGATATCAAAACACCAAACGCCGTTTAAAATTAAACGTGCAAAGGTATCCCAAAATAAAATAAAAAAAGTAATCCGGTGGTCTCATTTTGATTTGTACAATAAAAAAAACGTGACCGGTCCCTTGCACTAATGAGGATAATACAAGATAAGAGGCCAAAACATGTGTCGCTCATCTAATTACTAATCGAGCGTCTCATCTTCTTGTCACAACGGATCGACGACAAACTCTATTAATGTTTGATGCTTTATCTCAACTCACGCGCTATTGACGTTTTATCTTAGCATTTACATATACGGTAGCCTGTTTAATATTTTACATTAAATTATAAACTTTTGTTATCACTTTTGTTACCGTAACCTAACTATACACCTGGGACTTTTTTCGCGAGCAAATTGTCGTACATCTACCAAGAAAGATGATTAATTGTAATTTAATCCGAAACCGAAGTATCAATTTAATCTCCATAGGTTGGGTTAGTGTTAGACTGGTGTAGTATTTGGCTTTTCATGTACTTGAAGATGAAAGAGAGTATTAGTTACTTACGATAAATAAATAAAGAATATAAAAATACCTGTTATTATGAAATACGTAAATAGGCAAGATTCAGTACGTATTTTGAAGCAACGCCATATATATTTAATGATAAAATAAAAAAATAAATAAAGAACAACATGAGTTGGGAATGCGCGTCGTGAATTCGTTGCATGCCACGCCGGGACGCGGGCTAGGGTCAGATGTTTATCTTAAACGCCTGTATCACCCACCAGAGACACTTTTTTGTAACGTTATTATCGATGTGAAATTTTATCTTCGCCTTATTTTCCATAAGATGTTAAACAACTTAAATATTTAAAAGGGTATGCGAGCGGATTATTCGCTCGATTAATTATTTTGTGCGGTTTTTATTAGGTAATAAAAAGTTCGATCGAGTGTTTATCGGATAATCATTAACGGATAACCTTACGAATAGGCAGTGACAGAGTAACTGCAAGGCTCATTGAAGATTATGGCGGCTAGATATTTGTGGCGTTACCATCTGATATTGATCGTTAAAGAGTTAAATCACACAAAGCCCGTCAACCCTGATAGGAGTAGCGTGGTGGGTCTATGCTCCATATCCTTTTTCCCATAAGTAGTAGGCTCTTCATGAAGATGAATCGCGACAGTAATTAAAATTAAGAAACATTTAAAATTCATTGAGTGTAGGTACTAGAATATTCTTCAGGCTGCTTCTTATTCTTCTTCATGGCTTCCTAGGTCGGTCAAGATTACTAAGCCACCACTACAAATACCTCATTGAAGCACCCAACACATTTCTTCAAATAACTACTCACTCGAGGTAAACTTCAGTAAGCTCTATCGGCCACCTTCTACATTATGAGACCAAACCAATTCATTAAACTAAATTACGCCGACCTGGGTGTAATCATCTACTACATTGCATGGAATTCATCTTAGTCAATACTAATAAAAATGTAGGTGCCCCCGAGGTCTTTAGATCAAATTTAGAGTGATAAAAGCTGCATTGGTTTCAGTTGGCACATCGCCTGTACGGAATTGCTGCAGTATTAGATTACCGTCAGCTTAAGTGCTCTGCTGAGAAAATAAGCTTTTTAGAAATAGCACGGGCGATGTGTAACCCGACCTCGGCCTTTACTCCCAAATTGTGTAAATGCCATTGGGTGAGTTTAGAGAAATAACAATTATACGTTACCAGTGTTACTGGGTGTCAAGTTGCTTAACATCACTCTAGTCTAGTTCACTAGTAGGTACTTTTGTCAACAGCGTTACTAACAGTTAAAATTTCATTTAGAAGATTTCCTCTTCTTTTTAAAATCTTTTTTAGGATATTTGTAGAAAAATTCCGTTTTTATTTTTTAAGCTATTTTTAAGTCTTGCAATTTTTGTGAGTGTGTAAGAATTTTTTTCAAAAATCATATATGTATCTACTTGTAGTTCCGAAAAGAACGACTCCTTTCTAATATTTTCCTATGGCAATAACTTGCAAACTAGACTACTTACTGGTAGTAAAGCAAGATGATCTTATAAATAAAATTAAACGTCTGTGTGCCAGAGTGGCAGTATAACTAGACGTTAGAGGTCTCTTAAAAGGTTATGCCAAGACGTTATTTAATGTTCTACATGATATTTTCTGCACCATTTTCATTATATTCCGTGATAAATAATAATTTGATAGCCATTATAAACTAAGGTATACTCGTTTGTAAATTATTTTTATTTAAAGAGAGAAATACGCAAACATTGTTGTCCGTTTTTTTATTGTAGTAATCAGATAAAGATCATTTTATATATATTATCTGTCTCGTCAAGCAAAGCTGTTTCAAGCAAAAGATGTGACGCACTGAAAAAAAAAATATATATATATACGGTCGAATTGAGAAACTCCTTTTTTTTTGAAGTCGTTTGAAAAATGAATGAAACATATTGATTTCACTGATTGCTAATACAGAAATCCCATGTTTTAAAAGAGCCTTATTAACTTCACGGATCCTAGTCAGTTATTTTATTTAATACGCTATTGTAATACTCACTCTTTGGTATTTTTTTTTAATTACTACAAGTTGGTCTTTGACTGCTTTCACACCTGATGTTAAGTGATGATGCAGTCTAAGACGAAAACGGGGTAATTTGTTAGGAGTAGGATGAAATCCACACTCCTATCGGTTTCTACACGACATCGTACCGGAATGCTAAATCACTTAGCGGTACGTCTTTGTCGGTAGGGTGGTAACTAACCATGGCGAAAGCCTCCCACCAGCCAGACCAAGACAAAGTAAGAAAAATCTAGATCTGCCCCGCCGGAAATCGAACCCAGGACCTCCGCCTTATAAATTCACCGCGCATACAACTGCGCCACGGAGGACGTCAAACTACTACTCTGCATTATACCTAAGCATGTTTTACAAGAAACCAATTAACCAAATCAGAAACTGTGCATATGCTAGTCGGAAACAATAAGTATAGCACTCTAAAATAATAGATAATAATTTATTAATTGCATCATAAACTATAAAGTTATTTAACATCAACCTATATAACTATTTGTCCATTACATGATCATGTACCAATAATAAAATAATGTACGCTTTTATCTTATTGAATCATATATCAAAATTTAAGCGTAATAGGCATTGTTTAATCGGTTAATAGCTATTACCGTCGAAGCATATCCGGGCTAATTCAATCTCCAATAGACAGCGGGCTAATGAGTGGCCGATGACTGGCGGTTTGTCGACACAATCGTCTTTTCAACACGAACGCACACCATGTTGTGACTGACCTACAAAACTAATCGCCGCGTACCATAATGGGAACTACCTAGGTATTGGAATTGACTTTTATTCTATTGACCATAGGTGAAGGTTACGGACTTATTATATATTATTTTATTCAACTATACTTGTTTTATAATAATGTCAATAATGTCAAAAGTAACAACGGCGTTTTCTCGACACAATTGTCTTTTCAATACGGATGCACACCATGTTGTGACTGACCTCTACCTACTAAGAACTACTTAGAATTGATTTTTATTTTATTGGTCATAGATTAAAGTTGAAATAAAATACAAAGCTTCAATTTTACGTTTACGACACTACTTGAAACTTTTATTCACTCCATTTGTACATATTAAAGGTCCACCATCTGACTTTACTCACTTAATAAATAAAGAAATAATATACATTTGTCCTTCCGGACAATAATAAATAAATCAAAAATCCTCGGTGTATGCTAGAACTTTACAAGAAAAGAGGTTGTAGCTTTATTTGAGAAATATTCAAATTCCAAAATAAGCAAAATTAAAAAGTTGTAAATAGATATTTATTTAAAATAAAATAATTTGGGCTCTTGTCGAGAATTTTCGAAAGAACAATCATGAATAGAAAGAGCAGGCGTTACTCTATTAAGTTAATTATTAACAAAGTATTTTTTTTTTAGAAATAACGCATTAACTTTAATGAACACTGAATTCCTTAATATTATTAAATAAAATCAATGACTTTTTGAATTTACTTTACCATTTTTGTCAATAACCAGTTTATTGATCACTGACGAGATCGACAAATTCCCCGAAAACAGACAGGCACATACACGGGCGCGTATTTAAAAAAGCATTTCGTACACTGTAAAATGATTTACGACCGCCTTTTATCCGAAACGTATTTCGAATTAGAAAAGAAATATTAATATCTTCATTTTTTCCACTTCCCAAAGAATATGGGGCCCTTGTACTGTGAACACAAAAAGAATAAGGTTCGGCCACATTGGGCGCCCAACGAGCGTGTGACAAGGTGCTTTATGCAGACGATTATGAGCGGACCGAATAATGTTCCAATACCCGATAAATATCTGCCAACTCATACAAAAGCGTCCCAATAAAAATATAATAGTAAATGTAGCAACAACACGGGCCACAAACTGCAACGTCATATCGCGCCGGTAAATAACTATTTGATGAAAACGTACGCCGTGAGAGGGCCTCCCCCTCTGCTAACCACCTGATTTTTTTTTAAAGAATATTAGCCATATTTCTAATATTACCAATATTCCCCTTCCTACAATTAGTTTTAAAGACTGTGTTAGGAAACAATAGTCCCATGGACGGGATCGAACCCATTGACTCTTTGGTGTTACGAGTAAGTCCAGCTCTTTAACCGCAGAGCTATTAACTCTCCAAATTAAAATATGATCAATTAATAATGTTTTAAAAGCTACTTAGGCCTGTGTGCACCAAGATTTCGGTACGTAAGTAATGTAACAACGTAAGCTCGGTTAAGATAACCGCCCGGTTTACGTCCTTAACCGGCGTACGGGTTGTCGTGAACAGTAAATTTATAGTAAAGTTATGTTAACCGTTGACTATGATAACCGAAATCTTGGTGCACACAGGCCTTAGTCTTTAGTTGAACTTCTGGTTTCAGGTTGGTTTTGTTGCTTTTATGACATATCAATTGGTCACAGTTTCAATGTCACGTAAGATCGCTATTTATGGAATAATTGTGTGGTGATTGTACTTATTCAGTTTACGTTTATTTTTGGGTATCTGATAGGTATAATAAATTTTGCCAAACTTTGCTGCTGTTGTGTACGACCGCGCAGCGTAAGTTGGTACTTACGACATAGGTATATCTCAGCTTCATCGATGTATAACAGTTATTACTTAGAACCTAATATTTTATACATCGATGCTGAGAAGAGTTACAATTAGCGGTATACACAAAACTCTTTGACTGATATATAATAACTAGGTAGGTATACTACTGCTTCGTTGGTCCAGTAGTTAGTTTAAGTAGCTTTGGATCATGTTGAAGTGGGCTAGTAATTATAAATATAATACTAAATATTATTTTTTCTTTCTTCTGCGAAATTCGTAGTAAACCTTCAAAGCTCCTAGTAGAAAGTTGCTGGTGTTACAACCTCGTGCTCCAGAGATCACGTCAGGCCGTCAACACGAAATAATAGGTTTCACCCTAATCCCGGTAACAGCATAACAACTTATCCCTTCACGTACATTGAATTATATGTACCTACCTAATAAAGTTAGTTTAAAATAAAATCCTTAATACAAATAGTCAAACGTAGGCTAGATCGTAATATGAATATTAAGTACCTTTATGCCTAATTAGAGGACATCCGCGGCTTCACCCACGTAGTTCCCTTTCCCATAAAAATTTCAGCGACCGACTCAAAACGCACTAAAAAGTAAAAAATAACTGTGTCATTTAGTTGCTTTAATTTACCTAAGCATATCTATGAAGTCGGTGCCAGCAAGTTTAAGGAACATTTATTTAACGTAAAGTAGAAACCTTGGTTGGCACCGACTTTTTAGTGATTTATCGCAACGTGACGTACTCGTACTATACTGTCCTAGTATATTATACGGCACTAGTAGCCAAAAAGCTACCAATACCGAGACTAAAACCGAAATCGCTGTAAGCGTGCCTCCAAGATTTGAAGAGTTCCTTCAATTTCCCCAGGATATCATCACCAGATCCTAACATGATGACAATGGGACTACCTTGAAAGTATGCCCTTTCTAATAAAAAAAGAATTATCAAAATCGGACAACTTTGTAAAAAGTTATGCGTGGTCATACATAAAAACAAAAAAATATACTTGTCGAATTGAGAACCTCCTTGGTTTTTTTCGTCGGTTAAAAAGTAACCTAATTGTTATTCTAATATATATGCCGTATAATTTTAAAGTTTCATAACACCCATTCAGTAGTTATTACATGAAAGAGTCATACAAACATCCATCCAACAATTCAAAATATCAGTAACTTAGAGACGGTAAGTATTACGGTCCGTTCGCCATTGCAGCAGAATGATAAACTATCACATTTGCCCGTCTGGCAATACTAGGAGTAAATTAAACTGCCGGCTATTGTTCTCGCGGAAACACTGAAAACACCATCTGTCTTGCTCTGATACTATCAGAGAATGCGCAGTAAAGATATTTCTATCCGCCGATGTGTGGAGAAATGTAAAAATGTAAGCTACTTTATTCCTACGATCTTGCAGGAAACTATTTTATATTGCGGATTGTAATATTGTTACTCCCGTATGCAAGTTTAAAAACTTTTTGAAATATTTTAAGGTAGACGGTTATTGCTAGAAGTGCTTGTTTTTATTTTCAACACTTTACAACCTTGTATTTATTTCCGTTTTCTTAGTATCTATTTGATTATGTCATCGAACTTTATAGATAAGGTAGTTGACTATAGTGATTTCATTTGGGTTAGGTGCGATATTTCGTATTTTTTTTAAAAATTTGGTCTGTTTGTTCCGGCTAATCTCTGAAACGGCTAAATGGATTTTTATGGGACTTTTACTTGCGGATAGAAAATGTTATAAGGAGTAACATGAGCTAATTTATATCTCGATTTCGAGGGGATCTACACAGGTGAAAGACGGGGCACAGTTACCAATAAAAGTTAATGACTTATATTTACGTAGATGTCAGAAAAAGTTATTAACATAGATAACATTAAAATAGTGTCGTTTTTTAAAAAAAAACTGTCCAGAAATTATTATTTGCATTGGAACCAAATTCCATTTTGATTTACACAAATATTTAAGAAGTTTCCGAACAAGTGGAAGAAAAGAAACATTGTAGGTAAGAGCACAAAGCGAAGCCAATTTCAAATTATCGGAACTTATCATATTTAGTTCCCAGAGATGAATACGGTGCCATACACCTGCGTGCATCAGAACAAGTACAAAACGAGGGCCGCGGGTTCGCTCGTCAATCCGTCCGTCAAGAGTTTTGACAGGCTTAACCGGCATCATCGCCGGGACCCGAGCGATAAAAAATAACCAGAAATACATCATAAACTATATTTTTATTTGAGGAAAAAGGCATAGAGGTTATTCTCTACCTACTTACTCGTACATCTTACTTAATATTCTACTACCTACTTAATACAAACTATTGCAATTATTTGTGACTTGAGTGAATTTCTGAAGTATCCTTCAAATATATTCCTTAAAATAGCCTACTGCAGGACTATACCTCTCTCCTTACAGGTAAAAGTATGACGAATTGCATCAGTTTAAAGTTAAGAATCGCCAACTAACAATATGAATCTTTAACGATTATTATCACTATTAGATTTGAATGATAATAATTACTGGGACCGGCGGTTCAAGGCGCTCACTGAGGCATGGTGGGCAACACTCACAATGCCCTAACTACGGGCTGTTCCTAAGAAATTGATTTCTTATTTTTCATTTCATAATCCATAACTCAAACTCGTCCTGAGGTAAAGACTTCATGAACTGGAATTGATAACTTCTGAACTAATGAGATATATAAAAATATTAAATAATCGACATTGTAACAAATCATATGTTCTAATATTTTACTTTCATTAAGCTTGATCGTTGATGCCCCGGAGCGTAATTTGAGTTGTATTATGAAGCAATAGATTAAAAATCGTCAAAAGCTCTAAATGTTTCCAGAGCATAAATTTTATAATTCTGCAGTGTAAGTTTGGTTGTCCAATAAATCGGATGAGTTATGAATCTGTATCGCTTTTAAGTTATAGGATGACCATCATTTTTATATCCATTGACACATTCCTGAATTAATTTTTTGTCATAGACGTAGAGAAATTTTAAATTGAACTCTATTATGACTCTACTGACAACATTGGGTATAAACAGTTAATAAACAAATAAGCAATCTTAGTTTAGTAACTCTTTATAGTTAATAAGGTAACGAATTTAGGCATAACAGTACCGGAGTATGAAATATTTATATTTAGTGCTGGTTTTTGGTAAGGTCTAAATTGCATGATTTTGGTTTTCTGAACATATCCTAAATGTAGAGAACAATGACATTATTTAAGTTTATTTTTTTACGTGTAAAGTCTTATCATTCGTTTGTATAGAAGTCGGCTGCAAACAATACACACGCACGAATAAAGATGACTTATGCGGCGTTACCTTGCTTTGTTTGAGGCGTTCCATGTACGGCATTGAAGTGCAAGCGTTTTGTCAAATAGGACTTAAGCCATTTATGTGCGGGGCCTTATCACTATTAGATTTATCACTATTAGATTTGAATGATAATAATTACTGGGACCGGCGGTTCAAGGCGCTCACTGAGGCATGGAAGACGCACAATGTCCTTTGCGGGCTGTTCCTAATAAATATATTAATTTTAAATTAAAAATTCATATATTTATAACTACTGAACTAAAATTTAAAATATAAATTTATTAAATCAAAATCAATTATTTTATTAATTTAAATTAATATTTATAAAAATATATTAAATTAAAAATTTTAATATCCAAATAAATGTTACCATTCTCAGTGTCAGTATTTTCCAATAAATCGGATGAGTACGTTTTCACGTTCAACATCATTTTTATCTTCCAGTCACACCGAATTAATTTTTTAATATGGCTCTACCAATAAGATTAGGTATAAATAATTTAATAATAAGTACTCTTCGTTAAGTAAGTTTCAGTAGTAAATTACGAACAAAAGGCTGCAATTGCAAATACTAAAAATATTTATCACAGATGTAGAGGACTTAAAATAGAACTCTATTAAGACTTTATTAATAAGATAAGAATGTATCCAAGAATATAACAATAGTCACAAGCAGTCTGAGTTTAATGCTCGTAAGTCTTTGTAATTAATAAGGGGCTGGTAATATATGAGAGGATGATGTGAGATGAGAATGAGATACGGCAAATGAGATGAGATCGAACACTACATTTGTGTTTTTGCCTTAAATTAATTTATATATATAAATTCATTATACTTACACCATGTATCTATCATTTAGTTGTTCATGCAACCTAATTTTAGGAACTTTATTGTAGACAAATAAAACATTATTTATTAAATTGCTTTTGTTCAAATACCTTGTTTATTAGCAGTGTGCTTTCTACCATTAAACAAAAACTTTGATCCAGTCCACCAATTTGGTTTATTCATATCAGATTATTCATAATTAATCATCAAAATCTGATAGAAATCGTTACAAGAGTTAACTCAAGAGTAACGTTATCTAGGATGATTGTAGCCTGCTAGCCTGCATTGGAGCAACATGCTGGGTCTAGGCTTCATATTCTCCTGTAAAAAGGAGATCAGGAGGAGGAGATGGCTAAATACGCCGTTAAAAAGGCTGATAAGTAATAATAATGATGATGATGATGTATTAATAATGTCCCGAAATTATGTTATAACTTGTGGTGGCCCAGTGGTAAGCGGTGTCCACTCAACACCCACACGGGGTCAGGTTTCAGCCCCCGGGCGCATTTTTGGGACAAACTAATATTTCTAACGAATATTAATAATGTATTTTGTTCTTGTTTTCTTTATTTATATGTATCTAATTTTGTAACATTATTACCAGGCGCGCCCACATTCTTGGGATGCTTATGATATTACTAGTGAATGCCTCTGTCTATATCCGCGTTGGATTTTTCTATTGGAATGAATTTGATTTTATTATTATTATTATTATTATTATTATTCTTTATTTGTATTCCACACACACAATAATAAAAAAAACAGTACAGAGATAACTTAAAAAATATATATGTAGGATACAAAAGGCGGCCTTATCGCTTAGCAGCATTAGGAAAGTATAAAGAAAGAGACTGCAGGTGGTATACTTATAAAATATACATAAATTCAAATAATTACACACTAATACATAAACCAGACTACACAAATAACACCAATATTAACTATAATATATATCATAAAATAAACTAATATATATACCTACATTAATACATCATAGGAAGAACATAAACTGATAGTCATCTTTAGTTTGTAAAATAATAGGATTTAACTGCCTTTTTAAAAATGAAAATTGATTTCGAATCACGAATGCCAACAGGGAGTGCATTCCACAGCTCTACTGCACGCACTGCAAATGAGTTTTTATAAAACTTACTTCGATGGTAAGGCATGCACAGAGTTAGGGCCCGACAAGGTCTAAGATCAGATTGCACTCCCAGGAATGAAAATTTATCCTTAAGATATGAAGGAGAATTTTTATGAAATAGCACACAGTACAGAAGAGAAAGAATATGTAGTCTAATAGGAAGCCACTTGAGTTTCTGACGAAATTCAGATATATGGTCATATTTGCGCAAGCCAAATATAAACCGAATTGCTAGATTTTGAAGTCGCTCAAGTTTATTAAGTTGGTGGTAAATAAGATAGCTTGCGTCGGCATAATCGAGAACAGATAGAAGAAGGGATTGTGCAAGCATAATTTTGGTAGGAATTGGGAGAACAGAACGCAGTCGCTGCAATGAACTCAACGACATAAACGTCTTTTTACTCAGTTCCTTGATATGCACACACCACGATACATTTTAGATTTGTGAGTGAAATTATTTTTTAACCCCCGACGCAAAAACGATGGGGTATTATAAGTTTGATGTGTATGTGTCTGTCTGTGGCATCGTAACTCCTAAACGGATGATCCGATTTTAATAGGTACGGTTTTTTTTTGTTTGAAAGGTATATCAGTCGAGAGTGTTCTTAGCTATGTTTGATGGAAATCGGTTCAGGTCTTCAAGGTCTTCGGGTCGTTTGTTAGTTATGATAGAAATGTTACACGCTCAGTTTGCTTGAAATGTTTTCTGGAACCACTGAGCTGGTATGATGATAAGGCTCGAAGGTAGGAGACGTAACCCTGGTCTACCTTTTTAGTAAACCCATCGAGTTTGGGCTCGTTGAATTTGTCTTGACTGGTTCTTTTCATGTTTCTAGTTGGGGTCGGGGGTTTTATTAATTTTTAATTTAATGTAAATGTACATACATGTAAAGTATACGCGGTAGTTTAAGTTCGAATTAAAATTATGCTTGATTATTTTATTGGGATAAAATATATTTAATAGAAGCAGGTGTTACATTTCTGAAGTTAACTAAAAAATATGAACAGTTTACAAATTTATTTTGCAACTTTTTGCGAAAACAAAGCCGCCAATCCAACATAAAATCCTCTAAGTATGTAAGTATGTAAGCAGGTACTTTTAATTCTGAAAGTCTTCTATGTTCAATTGCTAAGACGTAGAGAATTTGTTTTTGGCGAATCTAACCCTTAAGCAACATATTTTAATGCTTTTTTTTTGATAAATTAATAGACTTCTGTTCAAAAGGTAGGTTTGTTCGTAAAGCTTTATCAATAATATCGTGGTAAATTGATTCCACTGAAGAAGCCGTGGACGTTCACTTGCAATAAAGTACCTTTTTAATAATATCCATTCTACAGATATATTATGTAGGTATGCTGTAACATATATTGAATAATTTTTATGAAACAATTCAAAACTCGCTTTCCCTAACAAATCCAAAAGCGCGTGTTGCAAAAAGAAAGCAACTGTCCATTGTTCTGTTCTTATTGTCGTGTTAACATTTCGATTGTTATCCGGTGCTTGTCTCGGAGCCATCAACGCTTTTTGGCGGTGTAAAATGCTGAGAATTTGTCTCAAAAACGTCATCGACACTGGACGTGTTACTGCGAACGTGGCTGCCTGGCTCTCCAACACAATCAATGCGTGAATATACTGGAAATATATTCTGGGTTTACCTATGCATATTAAATAGTTACTTTAAAAGAAATTAATTAGACTTGCATATTAATCTGTAGAGAAAAATGAATCGCCAAATGTTATATAACCTGTAGTTTGGTCCTGATATTATGAAATTCAAATTTAAATTCAAATTCATTTATTGCGAATTGAGTAGATACATAGAGATCTTATACAAATATTATAGGTTCTTCCAAATTCCGCCTTACAGCTTGCAATGTCCTTATCACTAAAAATACTGGTACTAGTTGTCATTCAAAACAATTTACGATTCTAACGATGCCTTTACGTCAATAAATATTCTGTCAATGTCAATAATTATCCAAGTGCAAGGTTGCTAATATTGGAAGTAATCAATACTAAGCGTTCCGTTCCGTTCTGTAACTTTACTTCTTTGATGATGTTAACCACAAAACTCAAAAACTTTCGACTCGACGAATTTGGCTAATTTTATTTTTAGTACCCGGTTGACCTAGCTAGATCGATTAATCATCACCCAAACCATTTGCTAAATTTCATGAAAATCGTTGGGTCCATTTCCGAAATTCTGATTATATATAAGAATTGCTTGTTTAAGGGAATTGTATAAATAGATATATACTCGTAGATAGGCACATTGAAATTTGTTACGGAAAGAAAATTTAATTAACAACTGAATTTCAATTTCTTTCACTTTTAATAAAAGTTTACAACTGAATAAAACTTTATGAGCTTTATAGCTAAATTATCATAAATCGCCTGAGTTATAAGAAACTTGAAGTGGCAAAGTATATTATACAAACAGTTCTAAAAATACCGATTATTATTTTAGTACTAGCAAAAGCTTTTATAGTGAGATAATAGGTACTAAAAAGTCATTATAACAAGTGAGGTATACGATAAATCGACCGCGCGCCGTACTTGGTAGAAATAATTCTCAGATGCGATCCAACACAAAAGTCAGACAGACGTCCGAACCCACATAATATTTTTAGTCAGGCCCTTTTAAGAGCGTTTTGAGTCGTAATTTAAAGGGCACTGCTTCCAAATGTACCATAAACACACATACTGATAGTAAACAAGGTGTCGCTAAAAAACCGATGAATGATGCAGCGAGACCTCCGCCGTCGCCCTACAAGACGATGGAATTTCGCGCAGACTACCATCACAAAGAGAAAACACTTTTTCTACGTCACATTTAAAACGGCTTATTTCGTTTAACAAGCTCTATTTGTTAACAAACTTGACCGATTTCAAACAAAATCAAAAAGCTTAGCTTAGTTAGCTTTTTTGTACCGGTGTCTGTCTGTTACGCTTTTAAGTTTTTCGTCTTAGCTGACCACGACAGTCAAGATCGGTTATGTTGATCTTGTCTGTCTTTGTCTTCAAATAAAGAGATTTCGTTATCGAGTCCTGGCTCAGGCTACGAAATATTAAGCTTTTCTTTCTTGCAAGAAGTTTTCAGTAAAACTTTGCAGCCCGGAGTTGAAAAGTTAGTGGTGCTACACCCCATGCCTTAGAGAACACATAAGGCCGGTCCCGATCATTATAATTAACGTCCGTTACGTTACAGTCATGATATAGAATAAATATACTTATCTGACAAATGCGTTCGTTGTCATAAAATATAAACCAAAGCAATAAAGTGTCAGAAGGGAGGATTGTAATAGGATAGAAGCGTAGACGCGTAGGCAGGCAAAGCGTTTGAAACTATTGTTATAACACTGCAATTGCGTAGTTTATGATGTCCTGGCAAGTGCATGCGCCAGTATAAAGTAAGGTAACGAATGGCAATGGACAGGCGTTATAGATAGATACGATAGATAATATAACAGCTTCACGGTTAAGGAGCCGGACTCGAGTTTATAAAGTTTAGGTTACGATTTCCGCCCAAATTGTCACTATAATATCTATGTCAGCATAATTGAACATTGCAAGACTAAAGGTTAGGTATCAGTTCTGTGATTGTTTTACAGGATATTTTTCGGAGAGTATACCTCGGAGTTATTTGACCTCGTACTTATCGTTATCGCCTTTGCTCTTTTAACAATCTTTTATCATACACATGGCTAAGGTCAGGAATGGTTCCGAGGTAAGTTTTCCAAATACTTACAACTAGAGTGTCTTTAAAACAAGAGTGAATAGACATTTTCTAAGCTAGCGCATTCTATCATCACATCTACACCTACCATTTACCAATGAGATCACAGTCAAGCGGAGGACGAAGGTTCTGGGTTCGATCCCCGGCGGGGCAGATTGAGGTTTATTTGTCTTGGTCTGGCTGGTGGGAGGCTTTCGCCGTGGATAGTTACCACCATAACGACAAGGACGTACCGCCAAACGATTTAGCGTTCCGGTACGATGTCATGTAGAAACCGAAAGCTTCCGCTTCCACCTTAGACTGCATCATCACTTAACATCAGGTGTGATAGCAGTCAAGGGTTAACTTGTAGTCGATAAAAAAAAGCGCGTGTTTTGCACAAAATAAAATAAAACTCGCGAAACTGAGGTTTTTGAAGTGACTGTTAAAATATATACCTACCTACTTATCGATCATTATGTGGCCTAAGTATTTTTTATTTATAGTAATAGGTCAGCTTACTTGTAAGTAGTGCTTGAGTAATTTGTAACATTGCTCCGTGTATAAGTGTCAACGTTTGAATTCTCATTACAATTTTATAAAATACTGGAACAATTTAGATTAAAGATAAAGGGTTTTATTGCATTACCTTTTGTAACATTTTTTATTCATTATTTAAAGCAGGCCTGTCCGGTAATTAGATTTTACTACATATTGACCTAGATGGAATTGTTTGTAAGGAATTATTTACTACTAGGTACAACACATATCATTTATAAAACAATGTTCGGCGAGACAGTCTGTATGTTTGAACGTGAAAATCTCAATACTATCAAACTGATATCATATAATTTTCTCCATTCAAGGACGCGATTCACAGGAAGGTATACAAACACCCGTTGTTCCTGTAATATATTATTACGACTTTACTTCAAGCTTTTATAGACGTTTCTCCGCGAAAAACTTTTCGACGAAGCCCGTTTACGAACCCGAAGTGATCTCGTCCTCACTTAGTCCCAACCCTACCTGTCACAGACCATAGTGATGGCTCTTTGATTAAGGCTATAATTTTTCCCAGTGAAAGTTGTGTTTACAGTTCTTTGAAATAATGACATTAACAGGTAACAAGCAAGCAAGCAAATCGACAAACCACAGAATAGGTTTGTTGACATAGAGTAAAAATAAAATTTATTTTTGTAATATTTGAAGATTGTGACAGCGCAGTAGTACAAGAGTACAAACTACATAGTGTACAAAAGTGAGGACGAGATCACTTCACACAATTGGGGATTGGCCGTCACTAGGTAAGTTAGTCCAATCTTTTAAACTATTTACTACTAGGTACAACACATATCAATACATTTATAAAAAAATGTTCGGCGAGACAGTGTTTATTTGACCGTGATAATCTCAATACTATTAAACTGATATCATATAATTTTCTCCATTCAAGGACGCGATTCACAGGAAGGTATACAAACACCCGTTGTTCCTGTAATATATTATTACGACTTTACTTCAAGCTTTTATAGACGTTTCTCCGCGAAAAACTTCTCGACGGAGCCCGTTTACGCTAAATTATACGCATAAAAAGTATCAAGAAAAATTCATTGAGGTAAAAATTTTCTTATCTGGCTCTATTTAATTCATTATTCATTAAGAGAAGATCGATGCGGGTGGTAGATATGCGAACATTACGAGTTAACAAAAAATATACGCAAGTACTATTTACCCGCGTATATAGAAGTACAAGATGTATTTTTCATGATGCTGTCCCGAGTCGCATTAATCGGTTGGGAATAAGGTAACGAAAATCAATCATAAATTTTGTTGTCACTTGTCATTTGGTCTTCGTATAAGTATCTTGTTGAGTTTGTTCGTTTTACCATAAAAATAAACATAAATAAAGGACCCGTAGGTATGTGAAAGTGGAGGAGTATTATCCTTCTTATCCCTTGGAAAATTTCTTGGAAGAAAAATGCTCAATATTACACAGCTCGGCCTAGGACTTGAATCCATGACCTCATGATCATAAGCCCCTTTGGATTCCCTAATAAAACAGTGCAAATCGATAAATTTTCATTCGTTCAAAAATATAATTGACAGGAGGTCAAAAACGCTAGGGATTTTCTTCATTTTCTATGCTTATTTGTTTGTTTTATTTTTCTAGACATTCTGCATTATGAGTCAACAGATATTTAGTTATAATTTCTTGAGCTTTCGCTGTACCTTAAAAATAAATATATATATATATATATATATATATATATATATATATATATACAACTTCAATATATATATATATATATATATATATATATATATATATATATATATATATTGAAGTTGTATTTACATATTTAGATAAGTACAGCGTACGTTTCACGGCCGGTTCATCCTACGAGGCGCCGCCCGGTGGCTATAATAATTTACATTAGGTAAAACTTAGTACATTTTACGAGTATGATATTATTGTGTCCTTTTCATATTTTTTAATTTTTACTTGTGTTATTGTGGATCCGGCACTTACATATTTATGATAGGAATACCATCGTCGAATAATTATTATCATTATTATTTGTGATAATTGATTATTATCATACGCACCTTTGGGCATAGATATTCAATCATTTTGTATTCTGCATAATTTTCTGTTATCTAAATAGCTAGTATTATGTACAATTTTGGGCTTGAAGTATTTTTCATATAACACTATGTTAATGAACTAACTATATAAAAATTTTGCAAAAAAATCCAATATTCTTATCTTTGCGATATTCATAACATGAATTTCAACAGTCAGTTCATAGAAAGATCAGCTGTGCCCAGCAATTTCATCGGTCCCGTGACAGTACCTATCGAGAAATCCATTTTTAATGAGCGTCTACATCGGGAAACTACTCACAAAGTAAATGAATTGCGAGTGGTTTTAAAGATTATGTCAGTGCTATTTCGCTTTTATATTATTAATAGATGAATTTGATTGTATTTGAACGTGTGGTATACACAACAGCACAGATATTCGGAAAGCGAATTTAAGAGCGGCAAAGTTATTTGACGCGAACATACATTCGACGTCGCGGACGCAGTTTTTGCACGCACTCCGCAAGCCTGTTCGCGCCGTCGCGTCCGCGTTTAGCGAAATTACAATTCGTTGGAATGATCCGAACGCGTTTTTGTCAGCTAGGAGTTCGGATGCTTCTTGAATCAGGTGCCAAAATCAGAGAGCGTCGTTTGAATCTTAGATTCGCCGCCTTTGTTATTTAAATTCATGACGTATTTATGTCGGGACCGGTGTACGACTGTCGTCACTTGTCAGTTGTCACAATGAGGGGTAATACAAAGCTGATAAAAAAATAAACCGCTTAGCGCTTTTATTTTTACATAGACAATGTCACGTGATAGGGTAGCGTGGGGTGCAGTGATGTCGGTGTGATATCTAGTGTACCAGTGTCGTGATGTCACGTATGTGTACGCATTCTTTGCACGTGGGGATCGTAATACAAGCTGTTGATCGTAGATAGCCACGCCCCCATAGTAACGTCGCTCTATACGATTTATTGCAACTTCCTATTTTTTATTAGTTGGCCATTTTATATTAGAATTTATAATGTCTTGTAGTCTAAAGGATAATTAATATTAGGATCTTTTGGCTGATTAATAAAAATATAAAGCGCCCTACTGATATTTTTGATGTAGGTTTATAAAGTCTAGCATCTAACGTACTATTTAATGATAATTAATTTTTAATTATAATGCGCATAAATTAAATAATGTACCTATTTATACATTCATTGAATGTAAATTATTGTACGATTAATGAATTTCTTAATGATACAATCGTCTTGGAAACAATTGATTCTGGTTTCCCAGTGCACGCAATTTCTATTAAGTCAGGTACCTACACGATGTACTTATTGTACATAATTATTGTTTTCATCGAATAGGAGAAAATAAGAGTCGTAAGAGATTCCGCAATACGATGTTTAAATAGCCCGGAGTCGGAAGTTGGTAGTGTTACACCCTGTGCTTCGGAGTTCACGTTAAGCCGTCAGTCACGGTCACTCTCATTAACATCTGATAGTGATCGCTGATAAAAGAAACTTTATCACCAACCGCCCGCCAACCCGCATAGCAACGTGGTGGGTCTGAGCTCCATATCCCTTCTCCTATAAGGAAGGAGGTCTGGCTAATAGGCTGTTAATAATGGTAAAATAGATATCGCATGTACTTAGTCAAGTTACTGGTATAAAAGCATTGAACATTATTTATATAAATACACACTGTATAAAAATAAGATAAACATTTATTTATTTATTTATAATCATCAAACGATCTACGAATACGACATAGATAGGTATGACATGACATGGTGGTATAATATGATTACTTAAACTTTATTTGTATTTAGAAGTCGCCGAAATAAATAAAAAAGTTTAGCATTTTGTGTTCCACGTTCCACGTTTCCTGGAGTATATGTACTTTGTAAGTAACTTTATGGCAAAGTGCAGATTGCAAGCAGTGCAGTCGGCGCAGTTGTATAAAGTTAAAAACATTACTTATATGCCATAACGCAAAATTCCTAAATACTTTCTGTCTGTGCGGGCCCTTACCTATTAACCTACTTACTTAGATATCAAATGTTCTTTTAACGTTCCATTAAATTGCTATATTATAATATATACCTATTATATCCATCACAAAGGCACGATGACAAACGACGCGAACTTTTGGTAGAGCTAAGCTGAAATCCCCTCAACGTATGCATGTGTGTTACTTACGTGTGTGTGACGCACACATCGGTGTTTTATTGTGTTTGTTGTATTTTTTATACAATTTATCAATCCGGGGCAGATGGCGGCACACATAAACACCTTTTTAAATTCACCCGACTATTATAGGGTTACATCATTATCATATGCGGATATAAAATGGCCGGCCGTAGTATCTTTGTGTTGGTAAACTGTTGGACCAGCGGGTAACGGTATGGCGCTGATTTACTTTATGGAAAAACTTATTATGCATCTATTTTTATAATTTATTTCTTCTATATTAAAATTATAGCGGAACATGTAGAAATATTTTAAACTTATTAAGATTTCCCAGACATTCTTAGAACCGTGTCTACGACGTATTCGGACAGTGTTCTGTATTTCACGTAAAAATAATTTCGAAATGGTACTGTCTTTTCAGTCTTCATTGTTTTTATTCAAGCGATTTTTTTTAATATTTACTAGTAACCATTGACGGACCAAGCATATTGTACGTCTGATGGTAGGTATATTGATACCTATACAGAGAAAAACTTTGTAGGTTTTAAATTGGACACCTACAAAGAGCCGCCCGGTATCGAACAACTTGAGGCTTTGAAAGTGAAGCTTCGTATGTAGATAATATGTAACTTAATGATTGCAATATATATTATATCTTTAATTTACTTATATTTATGAAATAACAATCTGCAATTATGTCATTTTTTTGACATAAGTTTTTTGTACTGTGGGGCAAGTGCGAGTTTTTCACCGAGCGGCTGCGTAAAAACGTACTCACTGGTAACGTCAAATTATATAGAAAAAAAACGTTTCCTCTCGCTATAACTAGATGGCGCTACTCCAATTCCATATAAAATTTACGTTTACTGTTTTCAATGTCGACGCGGTAAAATCTTACACTAGGCACACAGTACCTATACTAAAGCCAGACTCGATTGAGAATGATTGTCAACAAACAAATTAAAAATCAAGGTAGAAATCACGAGTCATTTTACACCTAATTTTTTACTTAATTTGTAAATGACGAATTCATGACAATAAATTAGATTATTAAGCTTAGAAGTAATTAATATATTCAATATCTTTTAAATAAGATTTTATAAAAAAACAAAACATAATTTTAAATTTATTGGGCATAAAATGTGCTGCATTTTCTACCTTCATTTTAGATTTGTTTGTTGACAAGCATTCTCAATCGAGTTTGGCTTTAGTATAGTTAGATTAATAGGTAATGACTCTGAAATTATGACATTTTAATTTAAAATTATTGTGCACTTTGTGAAAACCTGTTAAGAGCTGAACATTCACTAAAGCTCACAGTGTACATCAATAGACTAGAATTAATATATCAGCAGTTGGTTTTCTCGAACAAATAAATAAATTACACCAGGAACCATGTTGTTGAGGCCGGAACAAAACAATGATAGTTGGTAAAAAAAAAGCATTACTGTAGTTCTTTTCCGGACAAGCTCCGTCACAAAATGTCAACTAGTACTTATATGTATGTATTAACATTGTAATGATCAGTTCTCTAAATTGCCGTTCGCTATTGAAGAGTTTAGATCCGAGTTCGGAGGGTCAACGCCGTGTACAACAGCTAGTTGCAGTTATAAATAATGATATTCTGTTTCAATATCGTTCATTACACATTCATTGCACATGCTCATCTGGTGGAAACGTACTCGACGCACAACGTCGACCGCAGGGGCGGGCTTCGAACCCTTCGCGTATTGTTTGCTAAATATTTTGAAAGCGTCATTTTATACGCCGTATTAGCCAGGCTCTGCGTTTGATCGGGGGTCGTCTTCGAATCATATCATCATTACTCTATTGTGTGGACCCCCCGACTCAAGCCGGTTACGCGAAAATGTATAGTCTGCTTGTGTGAGTGTATTACTTGTTCGGCAGAAAACTCACACACACTCAATAATATTGTTAATATTATAGACAACATGTAGGTTGACGTTACCCAAAGTACGTCTTTGAGCAATGTCCACGGCCACGGCAACTATCACGGCATAAGGACAAGGAAAACACACGCTCAATAATATTGTCAATATTATTGAGCGCTACTCTACGCTAGTCAATATTATTGAGCGCTAGCTTCTCTGCTAATATGACAATAATTTTGTTATATTTCTAGAATGACAACCTTAGTTTACGTATTGTCAATAATATTGACACTATTAAAAGTAAATTACGTGTCTACGGGCTCGTTGCCTGTTAATTTTCCGAATTGAATATACTCGCATTTTGAAATAACATATTTATTTTATCGGACTGATATGCTGAGAGATCAGCTCTTTTATAATCACGCATACTAATGAAAGATGTAACCATAGATATATTATATTTAAATAGTATAATGTATATATTACAATAACAGAGGATCAGCATTGCCATTCAACGTGGCAATGTTGCCAGCCTTCTGGGCACTTTACCGCTCGACACCGATTCGGAGGAATATTATGACGCCTAAGTTTTTTACTGTTTTTTTTATTTTTATTGTTTAATATATTATATATAGTTTAGGATATTGTAGTGTTTAAGCTTTTACTTTTTTATTTATTTAATTGTAAATATTTAATTCAATGTACATATTTAACTGTAAATAAATGAATATATAGAACTAACTTATAGTAAATATAAAAATATAAATACATAATGCAATTACAATAACATAATTTACAATAACTGAATTGTTTAGATGCGTAGTATAAGTAGATATCGTAATATCTTCTATCTCTGTACTTAAACCTAAAGAAATTTCCATTTTAAATTTGCACCTACTAAAGGCATCTAAATGGTTGGCCAGATAAAATATCCAGTTGCTAACAAATTGATGGCTTGCTCACAGTAATTAGCTAATTACTTTGCGAGCTAAATAAATAACCGTATAAATAGCTCTAAGCCCATAAACGTGAAACGGAATGAAGTAATCGCGTTTATGTGGGCGGAATGCTGCGCCGGCGGCATGACTCGAGCCTGCCCCGAGGCACACTCTATCTATTCTTACTCTTAATATTGTGCCTGAGGGTGCACAGTTAGTCACACGTCATATATTATTTGGCGATTATTAATAAGTACAGTGTGCTCTCGTACATCCGCGTTGATAGGTACCCAGTGATTGTATAGGTACCCAGTTTTAGTGATCTCGTGGTATTTTGCTTATAGTATATACTTAATGATTATTTTTTATGCAAGGATACTTTAAAAAATCTAATTTTTCAAGGTATCTTGCCTCATAAACATAAATTTAACCTTTAAAGCAACATTGCAACCACTTTGCTAATATTTTATTGCTTATGTTCAGTGACAATGCCATAGAAATATTTTAAAGATGGCTAGAAAAACACTTAATTTGCTCAAGAAAACCCAATCCAGTGTGGCTCTGTCTTCTTGCATTGGTAAAATATCTTGTGTTAAATACATAAGAAAACTTTTTGGCAAAGTCTCTACTGATACATATAAGAAAACGGAATGAAATAATCGCGTTTATGTGGGCAGAATGCAGCCGGCGGCATGATATGAGCCTGCCCTCAGTGTATAATGATTAGTCACACGTCGTATACAATTATTAATATACCTCTAAAATCATTATTTGATATACACGGATACGTAAAAAATCTATTAACAAACTTTTATTTAACTTGGCTGTGTATTTTTGAAGATTAAGTGTAATCCTTACGTTTGATTACACTGATGCGCTTAACTAAAGAAAAATCCATACAGTTTGAGCTCATGTGTCTGAGCAAAATCTGACACTACATAGACGTAAAAGATTTTGTAAATTACGTATTAATTTATTTACCAACGGTACGATGTGACAAGCATGTTACAAGCAATTCAATCAGCTCACAGCATTTTTGCTAGAAACTTAGTACATTGACCATTCAAAATATGAGAAGATCGACAAAAACCAAGTATCATTTTCGCAAATAAAAAGAAAAATAACGGGTATAATAATATTAAATGTTCTGCTTTAGATGTGAATCGGTAAAATAAATTGACATGTTACGGAGGAGCTATAGCAAATAAATTCTGCTACTGACTGGCCGACGGTGTAGCGTTACATTCGGAACGTGTTTATAAAAATATCGGTTTCCATTTCCACGGTAGATGCAGGCTTCGTCACCCAGCGATACTATCGGACCACTTGGGTCCACGTAATCTATGGTTGCCCTCGCACGCTACACATTATAAAGCAGTATTCTGATATGTCTGTCTGTCTTTTAAATTCAATAACTATTGTACGGATTTTCATACCGTTTCCAACAAGTGACTCATTATCAAGGTTTTGGATAAACGAATTGAATGAAATGATACATTCAGTTAGATTTGTTTACGGAATTTAGCACATAAACTTTACGTTAAAATTCAACTTCAGACATTAATTATTACTATTGCAACACACACATTGACACTAGTCTCATTCGGAACTTGTTTATAAAAATATCGGTTTCCATTTTCACCGTAGATGGGCAGACTTCGTCACCCAACCATATTATAATTATTAAACTATTTGGGTTCACAGTCTACGAGTATGGGTGCCTACTCTCGCACTCCCTCATTAATATCACTAATTATTAGAAAGTCGTCCGTCGCGTCTGTATATCTTGTTTGCGATAAACTCAAAAACTACAGATTGTATTTTCATGCTGTTTTCACAAAGATAGTTTGATTTTAAAGTAGGTTTAAGTTTATAATTTGTCAAGGTTTTTTTGCAATTGGCGTGTCAGAAAAATATAACACTGCCTAATCCATTTGAGATATAACAAAACAGAACACACAGGAAAGGCAGACATATAGACGTGACGAAGTGCTCTGTTTTATAATATGTATTTAGGGATAATGATGTAAACGTAAGGAATCCTTTTTTTTCGCTGGGAAATGTATTTACGCATCTCGGGCGCAGACTTCGCAGGAAGAACTGAGCAGTCTGCGCTCGGATAAGTGGGACTCGCTGGCTGAGCAGCTGTAATACCCACTAAAACCCAGTGGAGCCGCCTGCGTTCTTTTTGGGACGTCAACGGATAGCGGAAGCAGACACTTTGACGTCCCGACGTGCTCGTCGGTGCACTCAATGATGACTACAGGGGTGGAAACGTAAGGTCTAAAGATACGTCTTTCCCGGCAATGTGATTGTATGATTGTGTATGTCTCTCCTTATGAGAAACCTAGCCCTATGTATTGTCAATATTGATAATAATAATACCAGAAACTTTCAGTCTGACATGGTTTGTCCTGACTCATTATACTGATTGGCTAGCACAAATGTTTGTTCTTACCATGCTGATATTAAAAGTAATAATATAAATAACATAAGTTAGTAATAATTCTTTAACGTGATTTTGCACAAAAACTGAATCGACGTCACATATAATATTGCCATTGCGAGATGTGTATGTACTTATCTATATATAATGTTCTTTATAGTTAATTATGATAATAGTTATAAATCCTATTAATATTCTTATTTTAATATTTTCTTATTGGCTTGTATAACTGCCTTTTTAAACTATAAAAAAATAAATTAAACGTAATGCAAACGCAAAGCTATTTATTTTACTATTCATAAATTTAACATAACACAGATGTTGGGTGGGCTCGAGCAACATAAATTAAGTCATTTTATAGCCAATCTTTGCAAAAATCAACTAATTAAAGTTATTATTATACTGCGCTTCCAGTTCGCTTTAGCTCAAAGGACGTTCAAATAATTTACAGACAGATAAAACAATTCTTCAAATTTCCCCACAAAAAGCAAACTATTCACGAGCCCGTATGAGATAATGGACGGGGACACAGGACAAAAGTTTCAACGCAACACTAGACAGAGATGATAAAAAAACATAATAGCAGATGTCCATACTCCACCGTCGCCAGGCCGAACGAATTCCTGGACGAATCTTTAAAAGTCGATATTCGAACTTGAAGTATCAATACATCGCTTACAATAACTTAGTCTAGCGTGCGAGCGAGACCGAGCAGAGGAAGCGAGTCGACGGAACTGGACATTTTAATTTATGGCACATTTTTTTATTCCGTACACAATACCGATGAATCTTTCCACTAATAATAAATTGAAAATAGAGGTCTGTCTTGAACGACTTTTGTCGACGGACCTTACCGAGAATCAGACTTCACAAGGAGACTGGAGTTATTATGAGGCGCCCGCTGGACACTTTGTTCGAGGCTCAATGTGTGACAAAGATTCTTGACGGATAGTTTGTGTTTAATGGTGGCGTTATTGTGTTGGTCCAGTTTATCTATGAGGCGTGACTAACGTGTCGCAACAGAGAGCATCTGTGAGGCCGCAGCAGAGGACAGCCGCGGGGGGCGGCTCATTATGAATTAATGAGAAACGAAATGTTTTGCCGGATCAGCACACGTTTGAATGAATGGCGTCGACGTCTCACTATGTTTGTTACGAATAAAATGATTGGTTTTACAATATATGCATTGTATTTTGTTTTATAATAAAATCAAATCTTTAATTTGGTATATATACCTAAGTAGGTCCCACATTTACTAGAAGATTAGACTTATTATATAATATTGGAAACGTTTTCTTACCTGTATGCGTTCTCTTATGTATCTTCAAGTTCTCTGATCTGGCGAACACCTTCCCGCAGCCGGGGAAGGGGCAGGGGAACGGCTTCTCGCCCGTGTGCACGCGGATGTGGTTCACTAGCTTGTACTTCGCCTTGAAGGGGCGGCCGTTCCGCGAGCAGCCTTGCCAGAAGCAGGCGTGCGTCGTGCACTCCGGGCCGCCCACGTGCTCTACCGTGAGGTGCGTCACTATTTCGTGCATGCTCGAGAACAGTTTGTTGCACAGTTTGCGCGGCGGCGGCTGCTCGGGGTCCAGCCACTGGCAGCGCATGTCGCGGCGCGGCGGCGCACGCACGTAGCGCAGGAAGGCGTGCGGCGCGTGCGCATGCGCGTGCGGCACGAGCGGGGGCGCGCCGCCCTGGTAGTGCACGTCGCCGCGCCACTCCCAGCTCTGCTCCAGCGGCTGCTGCGGGAACAGCTCGCCGCAGCCGCCGTACTCGCGCAGGTAGCCCGGCTGGTACGAGTGCAGCGGGTAGGGCTGGTAGTGCGGCGGATGGTGCGGCGGCGGCGGGTGCGGCGCGGCGGCGCGGTGCTGCGAGCTCACGCCGCACCCCGGCTGCGGCGACATCTTTAGCCCGTACGACGCGAGGTGCGCGTGGTTGGTCTCCAGGAACGCGTTCATGGCGGGTGTGGCCGGCACCGGCGCATAGCCCCATTCGCCCGCCACCATCCACGCGGCGGGACCGCCCCGCTGGTGACTATCTTCGAGAAGTGACGGTCCGTGAGACCTCGAGTCCCGGGGAGGAGGGGATCTTTTCGACAGCTGACTCTACCGTTCATACATTCTTCAATGTCGATCTGTTGTAAAGAAATGAAATACGATTAGGGAATTAATTACGGCAGTACAAAAAATGTTAGATTTGCTTAACGTTCCTCGTATTAACCGAGAAAAACATAAATCCGATTCTAAATCGAGTCGCTCTGCTCGTAACCTCCCGGGACAAATTTAAAGCCATTTCTCAAAATAATAATACACATTCGAGCACCCATAACCGGCATCGAACGTTTATTTATAATAAAAAAAAATGTGAGGCAGGTACTTTTGGACATTAAATTAAACTGTGGGTAAATTTATAGGACATTTTTATACGCCTGAGACAAAAATTCCAATTGTGATCGTGTATATTTAATTTTAGTTTATTTGTTAGACAGACTCCAATCTCTTTTATAACCGTGGTTTAGCATCGATGGCTTTTAAAATAGTTTTATGAATGATAAAACCAGTTTACGGAGAATGGCATGTAATGGGGAATATTTTACGATTTGAATCTTTTCATTTATACTGACTCTACAAACTGATATACATAAATAAACAAGAATGCAGAATACGGTTTATGAAATCCATAATTATAACTTATTATATCTAATTATAACTTTTTGACTAATTTTGACTATAATATATGGCTGTTAAAAAAAATTGATGTTTCAACACACGTCACACATAATACATATAATACATATATCTACTCTTAAACGTATTTTGAAAATTAAAAATCTATCGTAAGTAATGTATCTGATGGCTTTCAGATGATGATGGTTTTATCCTACTGCGATTTTCTTTTACTTTTTATTATTTTTAAGGCTATCGGCACTGGCCTACTAAGTTATTTTCAAAACAATAAGTCAAACTCAGTCCGCTTGAAATAAGAACAGATGCGTCGGAGATTTTAGCCATCGCAAAAAATAAGATTTTAAAAGAGTTCATAAGATGAAATAGTTTTGGCGAATGGATTTCACTGTATCGCATTACAGTGCTATTGTTCATCTAATGTGATTAAAGCCAAATCCGTGAAACTATAGCAAACTGTTAAACAGCTGCGAAACACAAAAAACTTATTAAAAGCTTGGATTGTTCAGGTTCATGTGGAAGGAATTAGAAGAAGTAATTCGTTACTAGTAGGGCTGCCAACCTTGGCTTAAAGATTTATTTATTTTAGAACTTACTTAATTCCTACTAACTTTTAGTCCATCAAGAGTTCGTTGGTGCACTTTGAGCTATACACCGAAAGGGTTTAATTCCCACCCTTTTTAAGTTTTATGTACCACTTTAGGTACATACAACTTATTGGGGGAAGCTTTTGACATATTAGTGATGTAAAAAATATGGCTAATATATTAGATTTTATTTTTATTAAAATAATACCAGTCAATTACTGTAACCTACAGTAACCTTTTCAGATTTCAGAATTAAGTTGCTTGTGTATTATTATTATAATTGTCATTGTAAATATAAATCAGCAGAACCCAGTCGTGTCCATAATTGGCAGCCCTATTTGAAGGATGTTTAACAAAATGTCAGAATGTTAGTAATCCTATTGGCTGTCTGTGAGCGAAGAACTGTCAACCCGTTGCTTTGTGATGAAGCGGTCCCGCCGCGGGGAGCCATAGATAATACAGATTAGATGATATCTGAACGAATGACATTGTTTAAGAGCCAGGTAGGTACGGCAGACCACGCGAAACGATGAAGTGTTTCAGACAATGCACAAACAACCATATTAAATGTAATGCGATTATCCGGGTCTAAGACTGTTATGGATTATACGTAAGATTTATGGCGTGCCAACTGTATTTAAATATAAAAATATAGATTACTTTTTTTTGTAAAAGTAACTGTGTTTAGAAAATCCATGGGTGTTTACAGTTTGAAAGTCAAAGGAATTTTGAATTTGGTTAATAATTAAATTGTTTATGAAAATTTTCACTTGTCTTGAATAGATTTTAGTTATAGGTACTAGAAAAGTAAAAATGATGAACCTAATAGGCAAATATAAAGAAACGTATTTTTGTAAAACTATAAAAGCCACAATAGTACAAGGTCAAAGGTGTAAAACTAAGTGTAATTTAGAATATTTACGAGATTTTTTATTTAAGGCCTTAAAAAAGATAATTATTTTAATGTTAGCAATCAAATTGTGTATGAAACGTTTTTAATATTATTTTAAAATACAGCACTGAGAATAGAGATGCCCAAACAAACCTTTTTTTGAGTAATCTTGGCTCAGAAGAACACGCAAAACGATGAAGTGATTTAAACAATAAACAAACCACCATATTGAATGTTCCTAATGCGATTATCCGGGTCTAAAACAGTTATAGATTATACTCGTACATACTGTTATACAAAAACAAATACATGCTTTTGAAAAAGTAACTGTATTCAGATAATTTATAACAGTTTTTAGTTGTATGTTGTAGAAGATATTATACAAAAGGTTATTTCAATCAAACTACATATATTTATAGAAAAAGGTTTACATATTATTGATTTTCTTTTCATTATTTTAATAAACAAAACCGATTTTAGTGAGATCTAGACCAGTAGCATGCTTTATGTTCTAATTGTACTTATGTAAATATGCGATAAAACGTTCAATTAAAATTGAGACCAGTAAAATAAATTAAAAAATCAAAATTTTAGCTGTTTGATTTATTATATAATATGTTCTTAATAATAAACTAAAAATTGAATTATTCAGAAAATCTGATCTCAGGTGAACCAAAATATAAAGTTTAAATTTTAAGTTAAACTATAAGAAAGATATAAAACCTACATAGACCGACTGATTGGCTATTTCCTGTCTATCTTGGCCTTGTGTTTTGTGATAGTAGATACTTAGGTATATACTCGTAGCCTAGGTATAGTAATAACATTACACAATTCACCTAATAAGTCTGTGGTAAAGTATAATCTTAGTCTTGAATAGTAAGTTTCCTATTAATCAAACTTAGTCTGATTAATTAATGATTTTATTTAAAAATTAATCAATAAATACATTCGAAAAAACTTTTTTTAATTTTTTTTTAATTCTTATATTTCTCATCTAAATGTAAGTAGGTATTGTAATCACTATCACTATCACATATTACAAGACAAAGGCCCCCAACCCGCCTGTCTGTCTGTCTATCTGTTCGCGATAAACTCAAAGAATACTGAACAGATTTCCTTGCGGTTTTCACCTAATAGACTGAGTCCTGAGGAAGGTTTTAGTATATAATTTGTTAAATTTGTGTATAAATTGGCTCAGTATAACGATATAACGATAATTGTTAGAAGAATCGCACCGCCTGGTAACTTTTATCAAAACCGCATAGATTACGCAGATTTATTTGAGATTTTTTTTTTATATTGAAGAATTATTTGTCTGTATTAGATCTGCAAAAAAAGTTCGCTAGGGCATAATCATATCTATCATTTAAGGATATCTTGCTATACTCATTTTTTCCTTCAATAAAGAGTCTATATATGTGTTTTTTGGGTGTTCTTAGAACCTTGCAGACGAAGTCGCGGGCGACTGCTTGTAATTTATAAACACGTCACAACGTTTCGCCTTTGCGGCAATTTGAGTTGAGCCCTACACAAATAAAACTGAAGAAATATTTGATATTTCAAATTGAAAGCTTACCCTAATCTCCTAAGTCCAGCTAATCTGTAAAACTAACATTAGGATTCTAAAAAATAATTATGTATATGATAGCCAGACTCATGAGAAGTGACATCGATTAATTCGTATCCAGATATTCCCTCGAGAACGTTGACGCATTTTAAATTGATTCGTCGTGAAGTAAATGTCACAGACACTATACTTATAGTTTTAGATATTCTATTTAACGAAATTAAAAAGCAACGTTATTTAACACTGCAATCGACCGACCCGACGACTCAGTTTAAAATGCGTCGACTGTACGCAGGTGAAACCACGGGCGTCAGCTAAATTTCTTACTATTGCAAATAAGCGGCTCCCAGTACACATTATTATTACACACGTAGGCTTGTAGGTTATAAATAACCAATAGATATTTAATGAGGCTTTATTTAAAGTATCCACGACCTGAATAACTTATCTATCAGCCATGTATGGGTATTGAAAAAATGAAGCAACAAAGTGTCTTGGGAAAATATTTCTTCAATCTGCTCTGTGATATACTCGTACCTACAATAACTGCCCATTACAAAACTAGTTAGGTTGAGCTGTTCTGTTTTAGTTTTTGTATGATTTGAAATCAAAGTTTATTTCAATTCAATACTCTATCGGAAGGTAAATTCTACCGAGAGTTGTTGTCTGACCTTACTGTAGAGTTCTTGTATGTTGGTTTCTAATAAATGGGCTAGCATTATAAAATAAAAGATACACTATTTATTATCTAAAACAAGACTAGGATCTTACTCTTTTGGTTAGATAATTGTTCAAGCATTGTACAAAAACTAGTAGACCTATTTTCAAAAAAATATGTAATTTGGCTTTTGGACGTTACGGAATTTTAAAAAAGAGCAGTTCAAACCAAAATAATTTATTTATTTATGATTACTTAAGAAGAAAATTAAGAGATTATGTCAAATGTCCGACGGATAATTTACCTTTGAAAAATTTTTCAATCGTTTAAAAAATAAGCGTAGGTAGGTAGTTTACCTCCTTCTGAAATTATTAATGTTCAATTTTCAATTTTTGTTATATGTCATATTATTCAAAGTTTACGGACGTATTAAAAAAATCTTAATGAAAGAAACACACGATACCCAGTTAAGTGTCCTGTAGAATTATATTTTTTGAAAACTAAATATAATATTTTTCTTCTGTGACTAGCCGTCGGCGGCAAAAGTTTTTAAGTACACCTACAAATATAGACAGATATTATATTAACGAAGTAGAGTTGTGAGATATTATGTAATATTTTTTATGTATAAATGGACCGACTTATTTTTACATATTTATATTTTTCGAACACAATGTTTATAAATTGTTCCTTATTTTTTGTAATAGTAGATCATCATTCTCCTTATCAGCTTATTTTTATAATCTATAAGGTCATTCATCCTTCGTTTTAGGAGAGGGAGTTCGGAGCTTAAACCCACCAGATTGCTTCAATGTAGGTTGGCGGTTTCAGAACTTTTTCTAGATTTAGTGCTGATAAACCCCCGTGCCTTCCGAGGCACTAAATTCTATTAAAAGCTCATTATCAATGATCTTATGATCCGAAACCTCATACGCTATACACAAAACAAACAGCTAATATTTCTGTATGTATTCTGTAAGCTTGTTTGATATAATATATTTTAGGTACCTACATGCCATAAAATTCAAAATGCAGCAGTGTTGTATAAAGAAGAAACTGATGCATGTCGGTATCTACATATTGAAAAATATATATGTAAGATAAATAAAATTGAGTATAAATAAACAAAACTACCTAGGTAATATAATATACAATATAAATAAAATAAAATGTTAATGTATCTACAATAACATAAGGTACCTAACAAATACTACCTAAGCTTACTTTGGGGCTATATGTGTGTAATTGTCCTATAATATTTATTTATTTATTTATATACATACTTACCTAAGTACATATCTTTCTTTCAATTTGTCTAATCTTTGTAATATTGTTTATTAGTAGAGCATTGGCTCTACCACTAACTAACAATTGTTTACTTATTAGTTAATTAATTCATTTGGGTCAAACTCTATTTCTGCCAGCGGTATTTTTGGGGACATTGTTTTGATATTTACACCTATAGTTTTGAATGTAACTCACTGACAGGCTTGACTTTACAAAAGTTCTTATATAGAAACTACTTAAACTAAATTAATTTGAATTTGTACAACAGCACGCAGCTAGTAGACTATTACAATGATTGACGTTTAGTGTTAGGTAGAATTTCGAACCTAAGCTAGAGCCGGCGGTATCTATAGTTTTTAGACCTTCGTAGACACCGAACTACTTCATACACTATCTAGCTATCTCTTCTTATATTATGCAAATATTTTATAAACAGATTATTATGTCAATAACACCTACGCTAGTACAACATTACGCAAAAGTTTTCCGGAAAAGTCACACACTCACATGAAAACTCGTACCTAGTAATCCTACTGAAAAAAGAGTTTTAACTAAACTTATCAACTTAAAAAAACACAAAATCATACACACCTGATTTCAAATAACATAAATCCAGTCCAACGTAACGTATTAGAATAAGGAAACACTTGAAAAATTAAAAAAAAGTTGTTTGCAACACAGAGTAGGAAAACACTTCACTGAACGTACTACTAGGTATCTAAGGGGACTAAAATTCAGTATCCTCATGAAACTAGCTACAATCGATATCACAGGCGCGTCGTTATAACCTAGTTTCGGTGTCACAGCCGGCGTCAGCTCGGGCCCGTGTAGGTGACATCGGCTTTTCGATCGAATTGTCACACGTCGCTTTTTTCTCGTAACGTTGAAAAGCTTCGCGACGTGAGTCCACCGACTCCGCTGAGGTTCTCAGCATGACTGCGGGCTCCCGCGACGCCGCCCCTCGCTACAGCCGACATGCTTCTTAGAAAATATTTTGTAAACGCACCGGGAACGAAGGCGCGAACGCAGTCCTGCGCGGCTTGTACAGGGCGGGCCGCTGTGAGCTTTTTCACCCAATAGTGCCGGCCTCCAAACGAAACGAACGCGCTATAACCGTCTCACTTGCTCTCGTACATTTTACACACCGTCGGAAAGCGCGATAAGATGATCAATGTATTTGTACAAATAAGAAAATTTCTTAGTGTAGGTGTCGTAAAGTGTTTGCTTTATCAGATTTACGTTGAAAGCCTCGCTGTTTGCTACGAGGGCGCTATATCTGGCTATTCTTTTTCGCGGGTCGCGTTCCGTGCGAGTAAGACAGGGATAGGTGGGGGCGGGAAATGTTTGAACTAATGTATTTTCCTGTGGGAAGGAAAACACATGTCGTCGCTTTTAATTTAATACGCTCCATGCTGCGTTCTCGTGTAGCGCTTAGCCTCCACGGCCATTGCTTATACTGAAAATTCTATTGCAACAAAACTTTTATGTATTTAATTTAGAGTTTTATCTCGATTGAAAATATAATTTAGGCTATAAAATTGGCAATATTTTATTTATTAATTCCTCAACTTAGTGCATCAAATTTTAAAATCAGAACACGATTTACCTATTCATCGTTAATTAATTAAAAAAAATAAACATTTAAGTTAAATGTTTGTTTTTTGTAAAATTTATTTACATTACATTACATTATTTATTTAAACAATGTTGAGGCTTAGAATTTTTGAATGTGTATTATTCCACGCATTAACTTACTTAGTTACTTACCTATTCACAAGTTTTTAATAATTATGACCTATTTATGAATTAACTATTTTAATAGCTTTTCTTTTCTCTGAGAGAAAAATGATGATGACTTAATTCCTCAAAGAATATAATTTTTTTCTTACGACAAAAAGTTATGTCAGCAATGATCGCTACTTACTTTCTTCTGTATTTTATATTAAAAAATATTGCTAGGTTTTCTCATCAGAATCTGCTTCCCGAATCGATAGTTTCTAACTTTTAAAAGTGCTTTAAGTAAGTATATAAAAGTCAAGTACTTCTGAGTAAAGAATTTTTTGTCACTACAATTGGTTAGATTTTCGAGGACTATAATCTATGCTAACTAAAATCAATTAGGTATCATTTTATTACGTAGCACGATTAGTTTTTCCAGACGTAATGCAATAAAGATTCCGTACATCGTGATCGCAAGCGCTGTCCAAAACTTAATGGCAATTAATTTGACATTCCGGTTCGAGCCGGTTCGAATTATTTTGGAAAAAGTGCGTAAAAACGTAGCATACCACGTGCCCGCCCCCTGCGAGCGCTGGGCGGCGACTAATTAATGATTCTTAGTCTTACCAACGGAACCAATTATTGGAACCATTTTATTAATAAGCTTTCTTTGCGCTCATCATATGTACTTATTAAGGTTCATTACTCAAAAGGTAAAAACGGGACGACATTGCTATGACTGTGCTGTTTGTCTGTTTGACTGTATCTAATGTATCGTGACCTAGACAGTTAAAAAAACAGATTTAAATAAGTAAATAGGTACAGGTGGGGCTTCAATACAACAAACGTCATTATTTTGCCATTTTTCTAAGATTGGTACGGAACCATTCGTGCGCGAGTTTGACTCTCACTTGGCCCCTTTCTTTTTATACAATTTGTTTATGTAACGTTTCCCCCATTTTTAATTGATCTATCATTTGTATAATATGTATTAATAATTGGCAAAGCGTAGTTTGATTACAATTACCCACGTCCTCAGTCACTAGACTTTAAAACTTATTTCTTTAACTGTGTCCGTTGCTATAAGATAACTCTACCAGGTAGAGATGCAGTAGAGCCTAGTTTAGTAGTTTCATTTAAAAACTTATTTATTTAAATATAGTTTATACTTAAGTAGGTATATGTAATTAGTTTAGAAAACACGCAGTGTAGAAAGCCTAATATTTTAAAGCAGAAACAGACAAAATAACCATTTGATGATTTGATAGAACATGAACTAAAAGTGTACACTCCCTACGACTATTAATTCGAAGGGTAAGTAATTTACTTATGAGAAACAAGAGCTTAAAGCTCTTGTGTCACAATCAAAGTAGGTAGGTACTATTGTTTTTGCCTGGCTGTAATGTCAAACTTTATAATTGTTTTCCAAAACCAACTTGTACTTTAACTGAGAATATTTTTAATAATGCTGTTTCATTTTATCTAATCCATAGAAAATTTAATGTTAATTGTGTAAGGATGTGAAAAAATGGAAATACCTACCTAGCAAAAGTAAATAATTTGTAGGTACAGTTTAATTTTTAATATTCAAGTAAAGTTGCATATAAACAATAAAAAGTACGTAATAAAATTGTACGAAATTAATTGCTCTGACATTGTTGGAAATTACTTTTTTGTCAACAAATGCCTAAGTACTTAATTCCATTTGTGTTCCTTTACACGGCAAGTTTATAGCTTACAGCAAGAATCGTGATTAATTTAATATATTTTGAGTTCAACACTTCCCTCACGCGAGGCTTTTTGCGGTCACTTCATCGCACGATCGGTTTAAGGTAAGAATAGACTGACTTGCTCGACTTACGCAACGTACCTACTTACCTACCTACCTATTCTTTGTCATCAACACATACTTGACACAGTGGTCGTGGTCTTCACACTAGGAGTGGTGGCAAGCTTCACAACCAGTCGCTATTGATCCTGTACAGCAGTACTTCCTACCTATATTGCCTGGCAATATCAAAATTTAACAAGATTTTAGGATAGATACTCATAGGTCATGGGATATGAAAAAATGGACTGACCTTTTCCTTTCAATGAAACTACGTTTTTTTTTATCATCTACAAGTTGGCCCTTGACTGCTATCACACCTGATGTTAAGTGATGATGCAATCTATGATGGAAGCGAGCTAACTTGTTAGGAGTAGCATGAAATCCACACGCCTTTCGGTTTCTACACGACATCGTACCGGAACGCTAAATCGCTTGGCGGTCAATTTATAAAATCTTCTCAATATTCAACCACATGTAATAAATAAAACGTGGACTTGGATAAATATTTTTATTTGTTTAAAAAATATTTTTCCTTCGTGAAACTACCTATTCTACGTTGTTAGGAGCTCAGGAAAATACATCTAACAATGTCTAATTTTCACGATCATTGGTTAAGTAGTCACGACGTGACAGGGTAACAAACAAACAAACTTGCTTTTATATTTACAACAATAGGTAAGGTAAGGTAAAGTGCAACCTATTAGAAAATTCAGATGTCATTATAATCATCATTATCAGCCTATTAACAGCCCACTACAGGGCCAGGCCTCTCTCCTTATAGGAGAGGGGAAATGGAGCGTACACCCACCACGCTGCTCCAATGTGGGTTGGCGGGCTAAGGTTGATAATGTTTAATTTACGATCACTATCAGATGTTGATGACAGTGACCGGGACCGACGGCTTAACGTGCTCACCGAGGCATTGGGGTGTAACACCACCAACTTCCAGATTCCGGGCTTGGAATGTACTGAACATTTCATAGAAGAATGAAAAGCTCAGAATTATTCCGTGACCCGACCCAGGAATCGAACCCAGGACCTCGTGACCGAAGCAACAACAGCTAACCACTAGAGCAACGAGGTAGTCAGATGTATTAATTACATAATCCACGAACGAAGTGCAGTGTGTCCTTGCCTTTACAGTAAGTATGAGTTTTTACTCGTAGGTTTTACTGGATTGTTTTCACCAGAACAAGTTTTACTCAGCAGCAATGGCCGCCTCATTGTCGAAACTTTGCAGGCGTTTAATGTCTGTAAGAAATCTCTTGAATGGAATAACGACTGGTTCTTCGTTTGAATGTTTGCTATCAATTAAAGACCTATGTGGTCTCTGATTTGTAAGCAAAAAGATAGGTATCTCGTTGAATAACCGAAGAAGGAATCTTGTAAGGTATCGGCTATGTGTGCTTAAAGAAAAATACCTAAAGAAATATAAAGTTCCATGGGATGTTGTACATAACTACATACCCACTCGTTCAGTGTTTTAACTCAGAAATCACAAAAAATATTTCTGTAATCGAAGTTCGTGTAATTTTTGTTATAATGTAAACAATTATGTTCAGAGAACAATGAAATGAAATTTCAATGCCTTTCAGTTATTGAAAGTACAAAGATAATTTTCAAGGATTTTTATAATCTTTTTATGAGAAACCTCGTATAAAATAAAATATTATTCGTTCTGAAATATATTACTACCACCACAAGGTTTTAAAGGAGCCTATTTATTAATCAATAACTTTTAAATCAATTACTTCGCGGAAGAAGTTGCGTGTCCCTGCTAGTATATACCTATATATTTAAGCTTTAGTCACTCTGAACTTATAAATAAAACACAGAACAATGCAAATGCAATATAAAATACACTCGCGTACATAAAACCCTTGTAGAGGCGAATTACAATCATTTTTATTCGGCACAGGCCATCTGGTGGGCCTCTTGTAATAAGGGCGGTGCCCCGCGGAGGCATTGTCCACGTAATTTGTAGCTAGGCATCACTCGAAAAACACCCAAAATAATAACGTTATTTATTTTAATGAAATATACCATGGGGCACGACTCGCTATGCCACCCCGGTAATGCGTTCCGCCTTGTTTAAGCAATCCAATATATATTATATTTCAGATTATCTATAAGTCCGTAAAGAAAACGTCATAAGGAAATTCACTATATTATTTTTATTTTTAAATTGGTGTTTTGCTACACATTTACATTTTACAAATAGTCTCTTTGTTTGATTGACTGACTGACTGCCTGACTGACTGACTGTTCAATATGTACTCTGTGCTTGAGGCATTCGTATGTTTCATGTTTCACAGTTTCAATATATAAAATGTGAATAAAACTAAACCAAAAATCTCATTTTAACTTAATCTTAAAAAATTGAAACGACTCAAAAAGGCTCTAAAAAGTAAAAAATAACTGCGTCATTTACTTGCATTAATTTAGTTGTTTAAGCATATCTATGAAATCGGTGCCAGCCAGGTGGATACAGAAGGCGGTGATTCTAGAGACGGCGCGAATTGGGAGGAGGTTCTTTACTCTGGAGCCCTGACCACCGGTTGCTTGGGCCCTCAAAGCAAGTGTAGAGAAAAAATGTGAATAAAAATAAATGAGAGAAAATCAAACATCAAAAACTTGAAAATTTTTAGACTGCAAATGCGGAAAATATGCATGAAATTGTGTTCGGCGAACTGATAAGACACGCTCTTTTCTTTGGATTAGATAAAACGTGGTCTATTTTGATTGCCCAAATTTATTTAAACGCTAACAAAAAATGGATAATAACGACATAAAAAATGTGGATCGTTGATGTCTAATATACGACATAATATTTAAAGATTATTAATACGAATCTCTAGCAAAACTGCTGCACATATAAAATGCAGTATTTATATTTATGAAAATTTACAACTACTGAGTAAAAGAAAGACACGAGATTTTATAATAATAATAATAATAATAATCTTTATTTATCAATCAAAAGTACATTCAGTGTAGATTTGAAGCCCTACCTCCTGTGCTAGTTATTACTGTATTACAGGAGGCAGTGTCTTCCCCATATCAATGATACAATGTTATGCTGATAAACAATTAGATTTATACAAAAGCAAAAAAAAGAACATATAAAAAGTGAAAAAAAAAAATAACCAAGGTAGGAGTGTGGGTGTGTGCGTGTGCGTGTGCGTGTGCGTGTGCGTGTGTGTGTGTGTGTGTGTGTGTGTGTGTGTGTGTGTGTGTGTGTGTGTGTTCAAGTTAATGTTTGTGTTTATGTTAGTGTTTGTGTTTATGTAGTTGTATTAATGTAACAGTAAATATAAATATAAGAAAAATATACATTTTAGGTTGAATAGGTATACCAGGTATAGCAGATTATCTATTTTTAATATACTTAGTTATCGATGTATAATAATTTCTCGGTGCCATCATAGTCGTATTCTTTTAGCCATCCTTTAATATACATTTTAATTTCCCTATTGATCATGTTTTTAGTGCTAACTTTGTTAGTTTTATTTAAGATATTATATAGGTAGGGTGCTAAAAATTCATAGTGTCTGCGTGCAAAACTACTTTTAGTTATTGGTATTGGGCACCTGTCAATCCTTTTTGTGTTTACCGGTAGATTAGGGATAGCTTCCCGGTGGAATCTCCTTAGTGCTGCATAAACAAACAGTTTTCTAACTGTTAACACATCAAACTCCTCATACAATAGTGTCGTTGGATATGTAAATGGATACTGCATAATAACCTTCAACAAAACACGCTGTGCTCGTTCAACTTCTATTAAGAGTGATTTGGAAGCACTTCCCCAAGCGCAAATGCAGTAGCTGAGGATACATTCTCCGAGGGATTTATATAACTTAGTAAGCATGTCAACACTGCAGACCGTGCGAAGGGTTTTAAAGATATGGATTAGTCGTCTAATGCGCATACTGGTGTGGGATATATGCGGAGCCCAGTTCAACTTGTCATCGATTGTAACACCAAGATATTTGACTGTGTTAACAGCTACAAGAGAATTACAATCACATGACAAGTTTACAGTCTGATTCCAAATATGGCAGTGAGCTTTTATACTAAAGTCAGTTGGAGGTCGTCCGCTTCTTGTTTTACTAAAACATAGGTATTTAGTTTTTTCGGTGTTAAGAGAAAGAAGACTATTCTCCAACCATACAATTATTTCACTGAGACCTGTTTCAGCATGACGGTTGACCTCTTTCCACGTGGGGCCATGAAAAAGAAGAACTGTATCGTCAGCAAACATTATAATATCTCCTTTGTGCATTTGTTTGTTGCATAATTCATTAATGTAAAGTAGAAAGAGAGTAGGACCTAAAGTGCTGCCTTGAGGAACCCCACAGGTACAGGAATATGTGTCACTTAAGCATCCTTCAACTCTGACTTGCTGAGTCCTATTGGTCAGAAAGTCAGAAAACCAATTGTGAGCCACTCCTCTTATTCCATAGTTCTCTAAACGAGACAGTAGAATTGGAATAGAGACTGTATCAAACGCCTTCTGCAAATCCAAAAATATTCCAACGACCCTATTATTACGATCGAGATGGTTAGTAATTATATTAGTAAGCCTGAGCACAGCATCTTCAGTTGATTTTGCTGCTCGGAACCCATACTGGTTTATAGATAGCAACTTATTTGCTTCCAGGAATAGCATCAATCGTTTGTTAACTAATTTTTCTAAAATTTTAGCAATCACGGGTAAAAGTGAGATTGGTCTATAATTGGATGGTAGGTTTTTATCTCCCATTTTAAAGATCGGGACTACAATGGCTTTCTTTAATAACTTAGGAAAGATACCGGTACTAAAGCTCTGATTGCATAAATAAGCTATTGGATGTGATAGAGAGTCAGCACACAATTTAATAACCTCAACTGTGATGTTATCCCAACCCGATGCACTGTTACTTCTTAGACCAGATATAATAGTTCTGACTTCTGAGTAATCGGTTAAGAACAGTGAAAATGAATTACACGGAGAGATTGAATAGTTAACTGCTTTATATGCTAAAGAATGCTGTGTTACTTTTAATTTGTTAAGTGTATTACTAGCTAGTTTACTTCCTACGGATGTAAAAAAGTTATTAACTTCATTTAGGGATTCGACAGATGACGGTTTAATTTTAAGTAAAGAGCCTGAGGACACCTTATTTTTACTATAACATAGCTCTTTAATAGTGTTCCAAGTTTTTAACATATTACCATTGCTAAATGCTAGTTTCGTCTTATAGTATGATGATTTTAATGATTTTATTATTTTATTACAAACATTTCTATAGTTTAAGTATTTAGTTTTTATCTCAGTGTTACTTGGAGAGCATTTATATTGCTTGTGCAACTTATTCCTTTTGCGAATACATCGCACTACACCAACAGTAATCCACGGCTTAAGGGGTAATTTTTTATTAGGTATCTTTTTAACGATGGTATTTTTATCTATAAGATCTCGCAGAGTTGATACAAACATTTCAGTCAAGGAATTAACATCAGTAAACGCATAAAACTCACTCCACGATAGTTGTGATATGGACTCCCTAATGGCAGTTTTGTTAGTCAAGATTTTGTTAAGCTGAGTATTTAGTTTATTAATTTTGGTATTAGTGATGTACAATAGTACAGGCGAGTGATCAGTAAGTTCCTCAAATACTACAGTCTGCCATTTACCTAATGTTTTTACCATGAAATGGTCTATGGTAGTGTTCACTCTTGTCGGGATGTTAATACCTTGCACTAGACCGTATGACGCCATCAAGTTTAGGTACTCTGATGAATATCCCTTAATATTAGTTGGCAAAATATCTATGTTAACGTCACCAGTCAGGATAATATTATGCTTAATTTTTATATTATTAATTATACTGTCAAGCGAGTTTAGGTAATTTGTCGGATTAGAGAAACAAGGGGGTCGATACGTGCATATGATAGTAAAAGAATCACTGACTTCAAGCACTAAGCAATTACCGTCTATAATATTTGGCTCATAGGCACTAACATCAAGATTGTTTTTTACATACGAGACAATTCCGTCATTTTGATTTAAACTAGATTTTGTACAAAAGGAGCTATAATTGCTTATTGTTGGTGGAATGAAGTATTCATTTATCCAACATTCTGTCAGAACTAGAATGTCTAATGTTATGTTTAGTGTACTTATGAAGGCTAGAAGTAGGTCTAGATTACAGTTAATACTTCTGATGTTTATTGTGAGTATTGCTAATGAGTTAGCGTCGTTGTGTTTGTAATATTTTATTAAGTTCGTGCAGTTAGACGGGTCGTCACAATAAGAACAAAAAGTTGTTGAGCTGTTGTCAATATCTTGTAGAATACTATTAGAATCCAGTGTTGTTTAATACTGATAGTTCAATTCATTAAGACGCGCCCCACTATTTCTCGCGAGGGGAAACCGAAGGGTGCGGGGAGTACAGTTCGAACATCAGTCTCGAGTCGACCACGGCTCGGTGTACACGGGCTATTGTAGGTTGTATCGCTGCGTGTCATGAGCGAACGGAATGATGCTCTACTTAATTTTTTTACTCATATTATATTTATAATGTCAAAAAAACATATCGTATGATGATAAACTACACATTTAAATGTGACTTAGCCAGAAGAATCGTTCAGTTGCCCATTCCTTCAGGTTGACCGACTCGACTTTAATTTTTCTACAAAGGTCACTTGATTGGTTTGTTACTGCCAATATAGATTTTCCAAATTAGCTTAGCATAATAGCTTTGGTATTTGTACTATATATACATTGGTACTATCCTACTAAAAAGACGTACCGTCAAGCGATTTAGCGTTCCGGTACGGTATCGTGTAGTAACTAAAGGAATGTAGATTTCATGCTACTCCTAACAAGTTAGCCCGCTTCCATCTTAGTTTACATAAACTAACTTGTAATGAATCAAAATAATAATAGATATCATGGGTTCACGCTTTACAAAAACGCTAGGGGTATGGTAGACAAGACAGCGTGGAGTTGAGCTCAATCATTAAACTGTTTAAACAAAAGAAAAATAGATATACTAGGTACCTATCTGAGATGATTGTGGGTATGTGTGTTTTTAAGATATTTTTAAATGGGTTAATATATATGTCGAAGGAATTAGACTAGAGACTTAGAATAGATTGTAGTAATATTATAATAGACGTCATTGTTTATGGAAATGTTACTGTCTGTGGATGTAATTATTTTTGGTATGTCACGAGTTTTTTTATGAAAGTAATCGAAATAGAACTAATTGTTAATCATTTAATGAGAGATATGAGATAGGTGCTTACTTAAAACTTTAACACAAAGTTAAATTCAATTTGATTTGATAAATGAATGAATGATTGATTTGTTTTAATACTCCAACCAATAAAAGAGTCGGGCGCCAAAGTCCTAGTAGAGTATTTACACCATCTTGAGAGGAATAAAGGAGTTGGGTAGTTAGTTTGTGTCTGGAGTGCGGTGAGGATATTTGGTCGAGTTGGACCAGTGTAAAAGTGTTCTTAAGAAGTAAAATAAATTAGGGAGTAAAGTAAGATGGGTGTAAATAAACTACTGTTCTGAATCTTTATAATACGTCAGGAATTATAAAAATCTATTTCATGTATCAAAACATTGTGAACTTGCAATATATCTGTTCGTGAAGACAAAGTCTTTGTAACCCTAGAAAACGCCCAAGAGATTAATAACCACTAAAGATGATGTCAAGGAGAATTGTTATACTCCAATATATATATTAACCTATATCACAATATAATTTTGCTGTGCAGGACCAACACGACATATTCATTTTTAAAAAATGAGTTAAAATGAAGTAGAGCATACTGCTAGTCAAACGTGACATTCTTGTTGACATAACTAACTTGACACTTTGTGTGAGTGTGCACACATTGCTACTCGTTACGTAGTAATAGAACTCACATTCTTGCAGTTTTTATTGCACACTTGCACTGTAAGCGTTTGAAAAACAAAACACTACGAGCCATCGTGGATTGACCAAGCTATAGTAATAGTAAGGTTCTACTGAATAGACAAACCAAGACATATTCTATGTTAACATATAAACAAAGTATATTCTCAATAATAGATATACCTATATAAGACGTAAAAAACTGTTTGTTTGTAAAGTGTAGAGTGTTGTGTAAGTGTAAAGAAGCATAATTGTTTACTACAGTTATTTTACAAAATTTTACAAAAACAAATACATTAAGGTTAATGAAAACCATGCATAGAAAATAATAACAATACCAAAACTTATATAGTACACGTTTAAAAACACAGGCGGCTAGTCATTTATCTTCCCCACTCAATAATTTATGTAAGGCGTTTTCATTTTTGATGAAAATAAACGGAGCACCTTCCTTCTTCCGCAAATAAACTTTCCCATGAGAAGTCCAGCAGAATGCATACGAATTGGCTTTAGAAAATTCACGGGCTTGAAAGAAGAGTTTTTTGCATTTGTAGGTCAGGGCTTCAGACATAAATATCGGTTGGGCGGGCGAATCAAGTTGAAGGTGCTTAGTACCTAGTCTGTCACTCCCTCGGTGTTCTCTGTTATACCTCTTGAAAGCTTGTAGAAATGTCTCCTTTAATATGACCGAGGAAAAGTCGATATTTATAGGCTTGTTTGATTCGGGCTTGGCATTCGTTCTATAAATATCACGAATCGAATTATTCTCCAACGGAATATTTATAGTATTACTTAACTTAGAAACCAACTCCAACAATTCCACCTTACTTTCTGATTTTCTCGTGGGGATATTTCTTAATTCAAGGCATGACGATTTGGCTTTCATCTCCAGCAATTCAATTTTATCTTCCAATTGTTCTAAACTTGTGTTGTAGTTCTTTTTATCTTTTTCAATTTTTTCAATTTTTAGCCGAATATCGTCGTATTGCTTAGATAAGAAATCCAAAGATGTCCTTATTTCATTGTTTTGCTTCTTAATATCATTGACAGATACGAGTAACTTTTTCTGAAACACATTGAAGCGCTCCTCCTGCTGCATTTTAAATTCCTCGAACATTTTTCTCATATCTGTCATGAATAAGCTAAGGTCATCGTCATGCTGGCGTTTGCGCACTCGCTGTTTAGACGAGCTAGCGGCTGTGGCACTCTCTTGCGTATCCGTGTCCGTCATGGCACTAGAACTCAGGTTGGAGTCCGAGTCAATCTGTATATTTGGACGTGAGTGGGTGACCGTTTTCTTCGGAGGCATGAATAAAAAACAAGGCAATGCGCTCAGTTATCTTAATTGCTATGCAAAAAGGGGCAGGTTCATAGCTGCATTAGATACATACGGTTTAATGTTTTGTAAGCAAATACACCGAGTAATACAGGTTCACTTCACGTTCGAAGCAAAGCGGGCAGTGCAAACGGCGCGCGTACTCGTTGAAGTCGTGTTGTCCTGCTTTTTCGTATGAGACGGCTGCAAGTACTCTTTTAGTGCGTGGCTAAGCGCGCGGACAGTGCAGTTGAGGACGACAGCAATGCACGAAAACACAGTTGCGTGACAGGGACGACAAACTTGCCAATCCTCCGGTAGTGCGCGTGCGGCTATCGCTTACACCTCTCTTTCGGCTATGCACTCCTGGTACACTCGCGTTATTTACTTGTTCGAATTTTTTTTTTAATTACTTATTTATGAATTTAATATAAAAGTAAAACAAAAATGTTCTTTAAACACGTCTACTCTGTACAGAGGGTCCGGGGGAAGAGGGATTTATGTAATGTCAAATTACATCAAGCAGTATCATATCTAGTATAGGTACGTATTTATATAAGCTTGCTCTGGGGTACTAAATAAATTCAAATCTATATCAAAAAGTTTCATTTCAGTTTCCAACCAGTAAATTCCAGCCTACATTAACTTTGGCCTACCCGTAATATTCATAGAGAATAATGCATATGTGATTTCACACTGCATACTTTCTTATTGCTAGCTATACCTATAAACAAATGTCTGCCTTGTTGGTACCTACAGTGTTTAGTCTATGCATGTAGGTCTATGAGAACGTAAGGCGCTAGAATGATGTCCTGGCCAGTCAGTATGCAATAAAGATATTATTATCTTTCTACCAACCAATTATTAAGTAGCCCAAAATTATAACATTGATAGTGTTACTGTGTTGACACATCGCTCGTCATCATTGATAGTGGTCGTTACAGATTAAAATATCTACCTTCATGACTATCTTTGGATTGATGGATGAAGATACGATAGGCATCTATATCGTATCTAACGACCATCTCTATCACTTCAGCTTTGAAAAAAATCTTTTATCGGTCCATTAGTTCCCAAGGTCAAGGACAAACACAAGCACTCATAGTCACATAGAAGAATGCGTAAAACTTAAATGCATACATACTCATGATACGATGCCAGAGATGCGTTATATTCCAGACTATATCCCACTGTTTTACATAGGGGGTTAATGGTAAGTATAGAAATGTTACCTCTTCACCTTAGCTCTTTGTAGCGGTAATTCCTGTAATTAATTCGAGCATCCCGTCCGATGACTCGTGCAATCGCTGCCCTGAGAGCGCGCCGACAGCATCCTGACTGATCAACTTTTTGCCGCCACCTTTCATCTGAAATTAGATTCCGATGCGTAACGTTGTCATTTTGTTTGTAGGTATCGAACGATTTAGAAATGAGAAATACACATTTTTTTATTCATTGATGTGTGTAATAGTGCAAGTATCTTAGGTAGTATGCCTCGCTGTGGATTCATTAAATATTATTGTATAATACACATATCGCTATATAGCCCCAAAGTAAGCGTAGTTAGCTGTTAGTTAGTGGTACGTGAACTAAGAAAACTGATGAATATTTTTATATTATATTAGACATAAATACTTATAATATATGTAAAGATAAACATTTGTCCAGGTGTGAGAATCTAACCCATAGCCGAGTACATAGAAATAGGCAGTAGTACCCACTGCGCTACTCGGCCGGCGACGATAAAATTATTTAGTATATTTAACTTAGTAGAGCTTATTTTCACAGCTTAAATACTTTAAAGTAAGATTAAGGATTTACATTGAGAATTGTATGTTTAACTGCGGGGATTTAGATAAAAGCTACCTAATTTATTTTTAGATCTTTGGAAACCCCATTTTTGTACCGTTGAACCAATCCAATGATTTCTCATTTGGTTATTAACTTTCGGTATAAAATACTGCAAACTATTCTACGTCGTGATGATAATTGCTCATGTTGTTTTTATCTCGAAAAGTTATTTTCACTATGGTTTTAAGTAAAAGTTTTTCAAATTTCTCCCCACTGGACTATCATCGTACCTTCGCGACACAAGCTTTTCCCCATAATTAAAGTTTAAGAAGTAAGTAAAATATTCCTGCTTATAAATAAGACTTGATTAATACTCTTAAAATAAAAATAAAAGTAAAAAGATATTAATAGAATCAAATAATCGTGCAAGCCGAAGCGCACTAATTGCATAAGCTTATGTGGTTGCCCGCGCCATCCCCCGCCGGGATATCAGGAATGCGTACTCAAGAAGCTCCATACAAGCCTACCATGATAAGCGATAATAATTTAATATGCCATTTGCTCAGAATCAAATTGAGCAATTTATTCACGTCTTTCGGCGCCGCTGCATGGCCGGTGCGTGCGCGGTCGAATAACCGACTGTTATTCAGTTACCGATTCTGCACAAGTAATTAATATCCCTGCATTTATATGTACGTTGTTCATTATTGATATACGAATCCATATTAATTATACAAAAGTATTTTTTTGGATGAGCGCAGAAAAGGAATTATTAAGATGTTGTTATATATATTTCGCTAGCCCAGCATTCACGTTTAAACATGAGAGCCTGTTTTTATTAACCAACGAAAAAAAACGGAGGAGGTTCTCAATTTGACAAGTATATATTTTTTTTTATGTATGACCACGCATAACTTTTTACAGAGTTGTCCGATTTTGATAATTCTTTTTTTATTAGAAAGGGCATACTTCCAAGGTGGTCCCATTGTCCTCATGTTAGGATCTGATGATGATATCCTGGGGAAATTGAAGGAACTCTTCAAATTTTGGAGGCACGCTTACAGCGATTTCAGTTTTTGTCTCGGTACCGGTAGCTTTTTGGCTACTAGTGCCGTATAATATACTATAGCAGTATAGTACAAGTACGATACGTGGCGATTAATCACTAACAAGTAAGAAATAAATTTTTTAAAATAAAATAGAACCGACTCAAAACGCACTAAAAAGTAAAAAAATAACTGTGTCATTTAGTTGCTTTAATTTACTTAAGCATATCTAGGAGTCGGTGCCAGCCAAGGTTTCTACTGCTTTACTACGTAAAATAAATGTTCCTTAAACTTGGCTGGCACCGACTTCACAGATATGCTTAAGTAATTTAAAGCAACTAAATGACACAGTTATTTTTTACTTTTTAGTGCGTTTTGAGTCGGTTCTATTTTTTTTTAAAATTTTTTGTTATTTTTATTATATAAATTCACTATTTTAATTAAAATATTTTTATATGTGAATTATATAAAAGGACTGGGATACTGGTTTGAATTCTGAAACATGGGATGATAATTGCTGCCCGGGAATGAAGTAATTAGCAGACAAGTAATTTGTAGTACTTGACTGACACATCGAAATTATAAAATACCGATCTCGTAGCAACTAGATGTTTTTAATAAATAAATAAATAAATAAAAATTTCTTTATTAGGCTTCGGTTACATGGGTTACACGTGTAAAGAAACGTTAATAACTGTGTTAGTTGATACTGTGTTACAGTTAGTAACGTTTTATAGTATAGTAGGCATACTATATATAGCAATATGTCCATTTAAGGAACTTCGATTTTATATGGCACTGGACTGGATAATGGAATGATCCCGTCATTCCATTTCCATTATTGTTTTCCATTGGCGCGCGGAGAGCACATAAACTTTTTTTAATTATGCGAAAATTTTCTAACATATTATTTTTAACCGACGAAAAAAAACCGGGGGAGGTTCTCAATTCGACACGTATATTTTTTTTATATGTATGACCACGCATAACTTTTTGCAGAGTTGTCCGATTTTGATAATTATTTTTTTTTTAGAAAGGGCACACTTGATGATATCCTGGGGAAATTGAAGGAAATCTTTAAATTTTGGAGGCACGCTTACAGCGATTTCGGTTTTTTTCTCGGTTTCGGTTGCTTTTTGGCTACTAGTGTCGTATAATATATACGATGACAGTATAGTACGTTACGTGACTATAAATCACAAAAAAATTAAAAAATAAAATTTTTTAACAAAAAATAGAACCGACACAAAACGCACTAAAAAGTAAAAAATAACTGTGTCATTTAGTTACCTAGAACCCACAAACTGCTTTACTACTTAAAATAAATCTTCCTTAAACTTAGCTGGCACCGACATAGATTTGCTTAAGTAAATTAAAGCAACTAAATAACACAGTTATTTTTTACTTTTTAGTGCGTTTCGAGTCGGTTCTATTTTTTGTTAAAAAATTTTTCGTATGTAATAACTGGTAAAATAAAAACAGTAATAGGCCAACAAGGTCAAGTCGTTGAAATAGGAACATGGACATACAGTTATTCTCTACAAATGCTCTTTTCCTCATTGGCACACGTTCACAGCACATCACAGCATACACACATCGTGGAATAGGTTAACATTTAATTTTTACAGGGGCTTTAGCCACAGTCGTAGATATAGCTTTCTCATTGGAAACGTTCAGGGGGTCCAAGAATGATAAATTTGGTAGCTTTTACCATGGTTTCCGCTGTAAAACATTGAATTCTTAATGCAAATCTTATAGTTGCGATGCGTGAACGTGATATATTTGTCTAATATCCATCGCGATTCGCGATTTTATTACTTAGGTTCTATGTTAAGGAGGGTCTCGACATTAAATGCCTTAATGACTATGACTATGGCCAAGGCTCAATGGCCGTGATCATTGGTTGGAGTGTCTTGAAAAATATTAACGCTACAAAAGCCGTTTTTTTAACGATTGATAATTTCAATCAATTTGGTTATGCGGTATCACTTCACAATATAAGTGCAATTACATCTTTTGAAAATATTTTGATTTGAATGATAAATAAATATTTTGCAAACATTATTTATTTCCATAGTGTAGTAAAATTACTTGATTTCGAAGATGTACATTAACCACAAAAAAGAATTGTCAAAATCGGTCTATTCTGTCAAAAGTTCTGCGTCAAAAAGGTCATACATAAAAAAAATTGAGAACCTCCTCCTTTTTTCTATCGGTTAATAAGTTTGCGGAACACTGATTTACGATATAATAATAGAACTTATGTGATAATTTTATGTACCATTAAGCGCTTGTACAATTAATTGATGCCGGCTCCGTATAAGCGGCATACACTCGTTTTTTTTACGAGAATTGTAAGTCATTATACCGGTCTATTATTAGGATATTTTAATCAACGCGATCGATAGAAGTGTGTAGGCATAAAAGAAGGTAATTAATAATAAGAGATTGACAGAGCGAGCCGGTGATGCCACATGCCGCAGCAAAAACCGAATGAAATGGACCGATTCGAAACGGGCTCGGATGTAAAACGATGACGATTCCAACGGCTCAGCCCTTTTTGTTCCTAAATCCAACCTGAATTTTGGATGATTTGCGGTATACGATGAATATTAAGGTAAGAGTTTCAACGGGAAACTACTAGAATGGAGCTTATATTTACCGGTGAACAAGGCCGTAATTTTTTTCGAGTTTTTAGTTTACGATTACGATTTGGTTAACTTACGTAAAGCTGGACAGAGGCTGTATGCAGTGTTTGTGTGCTGCGCTTTGTCTCATATTCGGAAATAACAGAAAATAGATGGTCAAGTGATCTGGGATTCACCTAATGGATACAATTGCGATTGCCTTGCAATCATCTAAAACAGTTCAACTCCACTTCTACAACCTACGTAGGTACATGTGTGATCTTTTTCCCGCTTACAAAAATTATATAAGAACAATAGGTAATTTATATCTCCCCTTTTTATCCTCGGTTGGATGTGTTTCTGTCTCTTCTCGTAGACGCCAGAATTCTTTAAAGATTTCCACGGAATAAACAATGTTTTTCATGAATGCAAAGCTCTCTTTAAGTTTCGATACATCATTTGCGTAATCATTTAAGTCCGACACGAACGTGAAAACTATACAATCCAGTTACATTTACCGCACAATACACTATCGAATGGACAGTTTAAAACGTACAGAGCGAGGAGTGGTTAAGTCCACGGTGCAGTACAAAGGCAAGTAATTCAACTAGTGGTTCCCGTCCAATTGCGCCGCCGCGGCCGCCCACAAAAACGGATCAAACGGATCAAAGCGACCGCACCGCCGCGGCCACATCGCGACGAATTGCTCCTATTTGAAAATACGTACAATCGATTGAAAAACGATTCGAATTTGGTACTCACGAGAAAGCGGCGCACAACAAATCGTTTAGCTCGCACTGAGACGAAAAGGCGAAATGTTTTGTGTGCTCTTTTTGCCTGGTTCCGTTGTAAGAAGTAAGAAGAAGGTTCCGGTGTAAGTTTTATTATTAACTTATCAATAGTTATATCGCCACTCTACGGGGTCAAACATTCCTTATTTTTATTACAGCGAGATTACAGGATGATAATGTTTTTACTCTTGTTACGATCACTATCAGACATTAATGAATAATGACCGAGACCAATGGCTTAACGTGCACGAGAGTGTCCACGACCCATCGAATTAGAGAAGCTTTCCGAGTCACGAGATAAAACGCAACCACCAACCCAACACCAACATAATTTTTAATGATTTTCTCGCAAAAAAGAAAAGACCAGATCTGGAACTCAGGATTTCAGGACCAGGTTGCCTACCACCACTAGACTATAATGAGACATTCCGCATTTAACTGTGTCATAACAAGCTTCAATTTATAGCTTAAAATATTAAAAGCTAAATTAGAACTAGGCACTTCCTGTAGCGCTGCATAGAATCAAATATATAATCGAGCTTTTATATTAAACTAACCATCAATGAAACCAACACAATTTAAGCTAATGTTATATGACAAAGTTAATAAAACCAGTGTTTTATAGCAGTTTTACGATATTTAGTCTATAAGTTACGGTTTTCAAATCAGACTGCCCACTGTTACATAAATATTCAAACAGCCAGAGCCAACAGTTTATAAAACTGTAAGACAAACTATTTATACGAAACGTTTGTCAATGTTTTTGAAAATGATGTTCTGTTACTAAAACGTTTTCAAGGCGTTAAATCGACATTAGTTTATATTTTGTGTTTGACCACTACAGGACTAGGTATCTTTTCTTTATTGGAGAGCTAGGCCCACGATGCTGCTCCAAAGCAGGTTGGCGGGTTTAGGGTTATGTTCTATCATGTAATAATTAGATTTAAACGTATTTAATGTTGATATATTATATATCTATCTATGGAGAAGATTGCAAGTAAAATTGCAACAAAAATTACGTAACTATGACGGCATTTTTCTTTATTTATTTAGGTAGTACCTGAATATAAAACAGCATATTTTTTACACAGACGAAACCAAGAAGGAAAAAGATGGACAAGAAAAAGTTTTAAATCCAAATGCACTTCTAATGCAAAAAATTAACTATTGTTTGTTATTCTTTCAGTTCTTGTGGTGCATTGCCATTTGTTAAGTTTGAATAATAAAAACTAAAATGCGATGTCATAATGATAAGGAAAAATATTTTACTCGTGAATTTTAAATAGAGAGTGCAACAGTAACTACTTATATTGTAAATGCGTAAAAATATGTCTGTGTCGCCAGTTCGCCACTCATCCGATATCGCTGAAGCTTATCGTCACAATCCTTACTTATATTAAGTATAAAGTCGAAAGTTTATACTTACGTAAGGTAGATATACTCTTTCACGCAAAAGCTAAGAATATTGATGAAACTTCACAATAATATAGCGTACATATCAGAAAAACACATAGACCACATTTTGTCCCGAAATTCCCGGTTGAACCTATCACGGTACTCCAACGCTCGTTACTTACTGTGTCCAGGCTGGGTGATAATCAAAACAATTATAATTAAACTGTTTAAATGAAAGTGTTTAAGCTGTATTTATGAAAGGAGATCATTCAAAAAGTACCAAAATGTCAAAGTGCCGACCAAAGAAAAAAAAGTAGTTATTTAGATTGAGAGTATTATTTTAAACATTTTTTACTATCACAGCAATGCTGTGAAACCTTTACTTTCGTTGAATTCGTCGGAATTTTTCCGAGAATTTTGTGTTTAAGCATATTGTAGTCGTTATTCTAACATGTTTTGTTATAACAGCAATGCTGTGAAACCTTTGCTTTCACTGACATTAAAGTTTGAAAATGCAGAATTTTTCCAACACTTATTTTTAAATAGATAGATTTTGATAACATAAATACTTGAACATTCTTGCTTAGCTTTTAATATTCAATATCAGCAAAAATAAAGGTTTGACAGCATTGCTGTCTTAGCAAAAAATGTTTATAATAACGACTACAATACGCTTAAAAACAAAATTCTCGGAAAATTCTGTACTTTTAAACTTAAATATCAACGAAAGTAAAGATTTCACTCAATCCAAATAACTACTTTTTTTTCTTTAGCCACCACTTTGACATTTTGGTATTTTTTGTATGGGCCGTGAATGATGTCCTTTGTCATTATTGTTTACCACACGAGACTTACTTAATAGGTAAATGAAATTTCATGTGTTTATGTTAAATAGATTTCGAGTTATTAAAATTGAAATATGCTTCTAAATCGTTTTTAAGTCATTCGTGTAAACAACACCTCTGTCTGTGTTTGCTTGAACGTTGGCTGACACTGCCGTGTGTCGTGTTGATAACAAGTAGACAATAAGATTTTTATGGTGATAATGTATGAATTTGTAACGTTGCTACAGAATATATTCGAAAAACTAAACGTTATCTGAAATGGTACCTATTACCATTGTAACTTTATAGCACTGTGTAGCAGCGTAGCTTAACTTCAATGACCGTTCAGTTAATGCCCTGGTTTCAAATAGAGAGGTTCTGGGTTCTTGGGTAAGATCAGTTCATATTTCCTAAATTAGTCTGGTCTGATCTGGTTTGTTGGTACTTAGGCTTTGGTCGTGGCTGGTAAAGTAGTTTCCACTATACCTGCAAAACCATACCGCTAAAAGTAAGTCTTTTCGCAGTATGATGCCGCGTAGAAACCATTTGGAGGTATGGTTTAAAAAACTTATCTCTTTACTGCAGTACTATCTTAAAATACATCGTCACTTAACATCAAATGAGATCATAGTTAACGGCCAACTTGATATTGAATAATTGCAAATATTGCACACCCAAGCAGACCTCAAACGGGCAGGCTTTAGCCAGTAGATCAACCAGACACGATGTCGGGGTAATAAACTAGTCAATTTGCAATTTGTATTCGTCCAGATTGCACAATGTATTTTGTTGCAACAATATAATCACTAGCAATAATGTTTTTGTCCTGCATCTATTAGCTTTTGCCACGGTCTCTCGAGCAAAAGATTGATGATTCTTTTTAATATGGTTTTTATAATATTTTAACACACTTACTTTTTCAGAGTGTGTTGGTCTTAATTTTAATTTAATTGTTTGCTTTTGTGTTTACACTTATATGTTTTACATGTAAGTCATTTTATCTGGCACTTTAACACACTTCTTTTCCCTTTCTTGGTAGGTACCTAATTAAGTAGATGCACAAACAATTTACACGTTTTTAGTGTTCCGTATCTCAAAAATCATAGTGGTTTCCTTATAGGATTACTTTGTTGTCCGTATGTCCGTCCGCCTGTCAAGACTCAAGACGTTTTATATCAGGAACGCGTAGAGTTCAAACTAATACCATAAATTTAGGTCTACAGTTGCTTTAATCTGTGAAAAAATCAAACCACGACGCTTTATATCAGGAGCGCGTAGAGTTCAAATTAATACCATAGATTCAGGTCTACAGTTGCTTTAATCTGTGAAAAAATCAAACCTTTAAGTTAATGTAAATAGCCGTTTTTGCCGTTAAAAGCGATGATTTTTGTGTTAAGACTTATGTGTACCAACTTCATTGAAAAGCGGCGAATTGTAGGATGTGTTTCAAGCGTATTCTGAGATACTTTCAACGTAATTATTTATGTATAGACGAAACATCTCCACCTTAGTGATTATCTTCTTGTTTTACTACTACAATATTTTCAGAGCTGCAAATTGTAATACTATAAATATTACTACAAAAAACAATTAAAATATTTTCTATTCCTTTTTGACTTTCGAATTCCATAGGTAAGGGTTCGATGCAAAATATCCGAGAGCATATTTAATACCGTCGACCTCCCCGTTGTTTACTCCCCGACTTACAGTTGCTTATAGAACAAGGAAGGTAATCAGTAGGTAATCGCGACATCTACGCTAGCGATACAGCGGGGTTCGTTATCAAGATGTGGCCAATCAACTCCATTGATTGACTTACCGTGTTCAATTGAACTAATGGAAGCTGATCATATCGAACATTTCACTTTATTAATCCTATTCATCATAACTTCGATAATTTCTATTCACTACCATATGTTGTTGGGAAAAATCGTAATAAATCCATCCTGAAATAATTTCCACGTACGCAATAGAAAAATAAGGACCAAATAAAAACGATCTGCTTTGTTGGTTCACACTATTTGTTTCGGATCAAAGAGCCTGGGTTCGAGTTCTGGAATTTTTTTAGCTTTTCCATTTTCCAATAAATTTCCAAAATTTCTTTACAAAAGTTGAAAAGTTGGTGCTGTTACACGACTGTGCCTCGAAGATCACGTTGATCTATCGACCATTTGATCTTCGATCTTTACAAGAGTAACATGTCCGCCAACCCATATTGAACCAGCATGGTGGGTCTAAGCTTGAAATATGAAATCTGGACCATGTAAGTGAAAATTGGTACAGAGCTTTATTACTTTGAAATAGCATACCGTTTACCGTTGCCGTTGCCTGTACTGTTTTATCCCTATGCCTAATATGAACGGGGCCTACGCGAGTGAAGCCACGGCACACAGCTAGTGCTATATTTTTTTCGTAGCGGGATAAAAACACTTGGAAACATTAATTTGGTGAGCTGTTATGGTGGCTACACACAACCACGCCCGAGCCCGCCTCCTCACGCCCACGCCAATCGTTTCTTAACGATCAATTATTTATTTATTATTAACAAATATCATATACGCTCTTCAAACAAATTTCTTGGCCGGAACGATATCAAACCTTTTTCAAATCACCTTTAGTAAATGTGGACTTTTTGTTCATAAAATAATTTATTTTAAAGTATTTATAAGAACTTGTAATACTGTCGTTTAGTATTTTTGAGATATTGTAATATTGTGTATTTACAAATCTAGTGCGATTTGGAATGATGAGAAAGGAAAGGAAACAAAGACAGCTTTTTTCTTGTTATTTAAGTTAGTACCGACTTCATTGCGAACTTACCGTCAGATGTTAAGTGAAGTTGCAGTCTAAAATTTTACTTGGAAAAAAAATACATGGAAGTTAATTCTACCTAAAACTTTGATTTATTTGTAACCGACGAAAAAAACGGAGGATGCTTAAGTAAATTAAAGCAACTAAATGACACAGTTATTTTTTACTTTTTAATGCGTTTTGAGTTGGTTCTATTTTTATTTAAAATTTTTTATTAACTGAAAAACACGCAACACTTGTCCTCGTTCTCTAGTAAAAACATAAAACTCATAATGCAATGTAAACCTATAATGAAATTCTCGTGTAAAATTGCCCGCACAGAAACGTTAGAGCTCGTTGACGTGAATTACGCCTGTATCGCCTAACCCCTAGACATGAGCGCAATATTAGTTGTGTATAGAAAGGCACTTATGGGTCGCGCGAGTTTTTCCCGCCGTTATGGGCGCCCCCGCCGCGCTCCGCAGGGCACCGGCCGCCCCCACTTAAAGCAATTTATTGCAAGAACCTTTAATAAATAAATAAATAACCGAGGAAAATTCGATGAAATAATGCCGCCTTTGTGTTACATACTCGCTATATTGCGAAGAGATTTTCTCGTTAAACAGTTTTGGAAAATAGGACGACAATATTCTCGCAGGTAATTTCGGATTAGGTAAGTTTCATCTTCAATCAATGGTTCATATTTTTTTATTTTTCTTTTATTTTTACTAGTTAGATTTTACTACTGCAATTACACCTGATGACAAGTGTCAGTGAAATCTAATATGGAAGCGAGCTAACTTGTTAAGAGTACGATGAAATCCAACGGGTTCTACGCGCCGTGTTAATCGCTTGGCGGTAAGTCTATGTCGGTCTAGATGTAACTAGCCATGGCTGAAGCCTCCCATCATCCAGACCAATATTGGCCCAGCCGAGAATCGAACCAGGACTTCTGTCATATAAATCCACTGCGCATACCAATGTGTCGTGGACAAACTTATTTAAGTGGAGACAATTATGACCATTATATCACTATCATCAGCCTATTTATAATAATTCCCTGTAAGCAAAATAGGATTAGGAACTTAGACTCACCATTGCTCCATTGTGATTTATGAATTATGATAGTGATTGTGGCAGAACCTAACATTACCACCCGCTTTAGAGCAGCGTAACTAGTGGGTTTAGGGTCTGTGTTGACTCCTATGAAATAAAGTGAACAGTGGGTCAGTAAAATAAGCTCATTATGATAAATAAATCCATCTACATAGATACTTTAACATGATGTGATGAACTTGAAGATATACATTTACATACAGCTGTTCAGAAAAGGTTCTAAAGCAGGGCTGAGTCCCGACGGAGACAGAGACTACAAAAAGCATAAACTCATTAGTACGGGCGGACCAGGAGCACAAGAATTAATGAAGGTGAACAATAATTTAGGGTTTAATTAAAAGTGCAGCCCCCCACTGCGCCGCCTCCGCGCCCGCTTCTATTATTATTTCTACATAATTTGTGAAAGCTGTAATTTAATAAAACTCTCCCGCGTGAACTCTAAAAGGGTGGTGAATTTTGATAATGGGAGTGCACAGATTGACATAGGTAACCCTAACACCTATACTGTCTTGTCAGTAGTTAGGTTATTATACAAATCTTTCAATGGTAGGTACCTACACAAAATTATAAAGTAATCTTATATCACAACGCAGTTGCTGCTTCAACTACATTTTTATTAAATTGGACCTATTTCAGTCAAATCTTGGAAAAAAATACCTTTTCCTCTAAGCTTAGTATTTTGAAATTTCGCATGCTTGAATTGTTCTCGTAAAAAAACATTAACATGATAGAAAAAGGTTAGGTAGGTAATGCTTTAGCCAGGTCTGCCTCCTCAACCTTAAGTAGAATACACATTAAAAAAAAATTTAAATATATTTTTTAATATTGGATAATTTGGTATTACTAAAATCGATTTATAATTCATCCATGATTTGCATAGTCGTTTTTATCAATAGTCATCCATTGATATAGTATGTTGTTGAATGCACGCTTTTGAAGTAAGAACGAGAAATTTTTGCACCAAACAACTATTCTGATTTCTTTCCTGTACTTCAATAAATTGTAGTTAGGTTCTTAGCAAAAGTGTATCGCGAATCAGTCGTACACCTCTTGATCAAAGAGGTATTTGTAATCACAAGTGCAATGTCTTTTTACTTGAAAACGACAAGTGCAAACAAATAAATGTTGTCAAACGTCTTTTCTCACAGGTATCGTGTTAGCGCATGTGTTTGGTCCCCTCGCGCTAAGAGAATGGCGATTATTCCCAAATCACAGTTATTACGTACATAATGGGACTCGTGAACAAGGGCTCTCTTAGCGTTCACCGTTAAAAGACGAATTTACGAAAAGATTACAAAAAATTGTTTACTTAACTGTACCGTTTATATTATTTAAATTTTTATTAATTTTAAATATTCAATATCTGCAGGCGTTATTTGGCGGAAATTTCTTATAAATAGAAAATAATTGGTCTATTTTGCTAATTTCCATAAAATCCGATAAGTGTAAACCAGAACGTTACTTAAATCCGACAGAAAGTCCTTTTATAATTTCACTTCGAAACCGGGGCATCTTCAGAAGATATTGACTCTAATTTTTAATGAAATTTAAAAAATATTACTTATGTTTTTAATTTTTCACATAAATAGCCGAATTTTTTAAGAATTATAAATTAATTAATATGTTAATTTTGCTAAAAATAATAAAAATTAAAATGTAGTACAAATGTCAAAAGAAAGACAAAAAAATCTTGAGAATTCTGTACTAATATTTACTATTTTTCAGAGAAATGATATAAAAAATAAATCGATACTCCAAACTTCAAATGTATAAAGAAATCACAACAATGCGCTCGCGCCGACTTATCGCGCACGGCGCGGCGCCACTCTTGCCCCAAAACAAAGCGTGCATCTAACGTAACTCTACACCGAACGGAAGTGCAGACCCCCTGGATTTTCTTTCGCTCACTCACAAGAGGGCTAAAATGCCTTGTTATTTCATAGGAGTCAAGTCAACGCTTATTGTTCAAGCATATAATTATTCGATTCTTTTATTGTTGCGCATAAAATCAAAGAATATGTCGTGTTCATTTTCCCCTGACTTATGACTTGGAGCGTATTGAGCGTGTTCAATAGAGGACGGTTAAATCTTCTCACGACCTATTGAGTGTTTAATATTGGGTACTTAATAAGTACTGTATTGCACGTTGAAATTGCTTATTCATTTTCTAAACTCATCCATAGCTTTAAACTTTCTAGGCCTGTTAAATTTTGTTATTTTATATTGTCCTATAACCTACTTCTACCGGTAATTATTCTAAAAATTTAAGTCACTTCAAATTTACGAATTGCGTTTCTACATTTATCTGAAAAAAAAACTGCCATCTCATCATCTACCCACCAAGTTAATTGAAAAAGTATAATTTGAAATTGTTAATAAAATTCAATATTGTTGTTTGGATTTTTTCAATTGGATAAAAGGATGATTTTATCATCATTATCAGCCTAGTTATCGGTTTTCTAGAGGGCCAGATCTTCCTTCTTATACAGAGAGGATATGGAACTTGAGCCCGTCACGCTGTTCCAATGCTGGTTGCAGGGCTTAGGATGTTTGCTTAATAATCACTACGAGGCGTTGGTGATAACGACCCGGACTGGCGGCTTAATGAACTCTCCGAGACAAAGAGGTAGCATCACGGAATCAAATACTTTAATTTTAATCAATAAATAATAATTAAGTAAGGTTGTCAACTTTTAAATTGCTCAACCAAACACTGGTTGCTTGAGCACTTAAAAGCCCCAAAAGCGGAGGCGTAGGTCTTTTTTTATAGATTTTTAATAAACACACCTGTCTCTTTTTATAAATTTTGAATAGTTTCTTTTTATACATCAACATTTTAAAGAATAAAAAAATGGAAAGTGTAAATATTAAGTAAATACCTAATCAATAAACAATTATCTGCGGCAATTGCACATACCTAGCTTCAAGAAGTATTTAGTAGCATATTTTTTAAAAGAAATGAAGTGAAATCCATATGTTGGATTTATAAAGACCACTCAAGTACTCGCAGCCTCATTTTCTTTTAAAAGTTGCCACGTGCTACCGAGTTCTACATCGCGTGCTAGCGAGTTAAGCCAATAGCCCCTTCGTCCAACTCTCGGTTCCAGATCGTTGGTCTGCTCGTGCTTAAATGACACTTTGAGGCACTTGATGTTAAATGCTATTGTCGCGTGCCCCAGAGGTTCTCTAATCATATACTCGATTATTGACTTCATTGAAGATTTAAGAGTGCGCTAAATATATTTTAGGGATTGGTCGTAATGTGTGTATAATATATTCTATATATTATATAAAACAAATAGGGATTGCTATGCCCCCAACTTCTAAAGCATCATGCAGCTGATCTAAATAATTCCATGTTCCTACTGACCACAATCCTCCATCTTATTTTGCATAATTTAATTTCAAAAAATTAAAAAAAAAATCAAATTTCATTTATTTCAATTAGACTGTTTTACAAGCACTTTTGAAATGTCAAGTCTGTCAGTAAATAGTGACTCTACCACCAGTTCGGTATGCAGATCCAGCGGAGAAGAGCCGGCAAGAAACTCAGTAGTTGCTCTTTTAAAAATCAATGTTACAATTTGTATTCCATAAATTACAATTTTGGTTATGCCATATGGTATTATTGTTAATATCTTGTGTGTAGAAAGAGCTGATTGCTTCCCGGTATCTTTGTCGATAATAAAATTAAAAATAACTGTTTTGTATACCATCTAAATAGTTCCATTTTGTGATTTCACGAGTGTAGCTGTCACTAATTATTAAAACGAATGTAATATATAATTCTGTTATTAAGTATTTATTAAAATTACTTTAGTGTAAAAATTAACATCCGCCCATAATAATAATAATAATAAGGAGCACCACCAAGCAGCCAAAATCCTTCACCAAGAGCTTGCTCTGATGTACGGTCTCTTGGATCAGCGGCTGCCTTATTACCAGTATACACCGGTGGCAGTGCTAGAACGCGACGGAATCCGGCTCTATTGGGACCGGTCTATCATCACGGACAGGACTATTCTAGCGAATAAGCCTATCAGGCTTATTCGCTAGAATAGTCGTGGTGTTAGACCGGGCACAGTCGAGGATGTTTTTGGTGGACATCACAATTCCATATGACGAGAACCTTGTGAGAGCTGAGACGGAGAAAAAACGTAAGTACCTTGATCTGGCTCACGAGGTTACCGCCATGTGGCATGTGGAGTCCACTGAAATCATCCCGATCGTTATATCTGCCAATGGGTTGGTCCCAGTCAGCCTCGCTCACCATCTGAGGCGGCTGGGGTTCCGTGGCGGTTCGCTCGCAGGCAAGATGCAAAAAGCGGTCTTGCTCGACTCGGCTAGGATAGTCCGCCGGTTTCTTCACCTGTCGCCCTGACCCCGGCCGTTTGGTCTCCCTGCCGGGGTGAATCCTCCGCCCGGAGCATATATGTATTCATGTAGCGTATATTTAAGTTTATTTATATCAAGTATCTAAGTACGTTTACCATAACAGTTTCGGTTTTTGTTTATATGTATTTATTGTGTGTCCGGGCGTGAGCGTATAATTTATGTATAAAATAATAATAATAAAGCCTTTATTTCCAAATTTAAAAGTATACATTTCATTGATTTTAATAAACATGTCATTTTTAATTCCTAAATATATTATTGCATCATTTTCTTTTTCTGTCACTTTTTCATTGGATTACCCATCTTTGGGCGTAGGCCTCCTCCATCCTTTTCCACATCCATCTATCTCTCGCCAACCTCGTCCAGGTGTTCCCCGCAGCCTCGGCGATGTCATCGCGCCAGCGCCGTCTCGGCCGACCTCTCGACCGGCGTTCGTCTCGTGGGTACCAGTGCAGCACTTTCTCCGTCCACCGTCCGTCCGTTGTCCTCGCGATGTGTCCGGCCCAGCGCCATTTGAGAGTACATGCTAGTTTTGCCGCGTCTATGATTTTTGTCTTATTTCTTATGGTTGTATTTTTAATTTTATGTTTTATTTTTAGGCCTAGCATGCTTCTCTCCATGGCTCTTTGAGAGACCTGTATTTTATAAATTGTCTCTTTAGTAATTGGCCACGTTTGACAACCGTATAAAAGAGTTGGCGTCACTACAGAGTCCATTACCTGTTTTTTCAGTTTTACATCCATTTGTGATTTAAATATGTGTTTTAGGCTCCAGTATGTGGCCCAGGCCTTTTTTATTCGTCTTTCCACTTCATCGATATAATGTCCTTTGAAGGATACATTTTGGTCTAAGTACATATACTCATTTACATATTTAATGTCTGTGCCCTGTACCGAAACTTTATGTGGATCGCTGTTGGACATCACGCAAGTTTTCTCTAAGTTCATGTGTAAGCCACACTCTGCTACGGGAATCTAAAGTGTTAATCATATACAAGAGCTGTTCGTGATTTTTTGCTAATAAAACTATGTCATCGGCAAAACGAAGATTATTTAAATATTCCCCATTTATATTTAAGCCTAAACCCGTCCAGTTTAGCTTTCTAAAGATGTGCTCTAGGAGAGCTGTGAAAAGGTTAGGCGAAATGGGGTCCCCTTGTCTCACGCCTCTATTCACTTCAAAAGCTCTACCTCTCTTTTCAAGTTTAATTATGGCTTTACTCTTTGTATATATTTCTTTAAGGATATTTATATATTTTTCGGCGATTTTCTGTTCTCTCAGAGCACACCATAGAGACTCGTAAAAAATGGAATCAAAAGCTTTTGAGTAATCAATAAAAGCTATATAGATTGGTTTCTTATACTCTACATATTTTTCCATTATTTGACGTAAAGTAAAAATATGGTCTAAGGTGGAGTAATTACTTCGAAAGCCAGCTTGTTCTCGGGGTTGGTTTATTTCAAACTCTCCTTTTAGCCTATAAAGTAATACATTAGTAAAAAGTTTGTATAAGCTTTGTAATAAGCTAATAGGGCGATAGTTATTGATTTCTTGGGGGTTGCCTTTTTTATATAGTAGCGTAATGATAGAAGTTTCCCATTGTTCCGGTATCTTTTCTTGTTGCATAATGTTATTGAATAGTCTCGTTAAAATAGGAGTTAATGGCTCGGTTATTATTTTGATAGTATCATTCGTTATGTTATCTTCTCCTGGGCTTTTCATACATTTCAAAGAGTTGATACCACGCCGAATTTCACTTTCTAGAAAAACAGGAATGTGTACTATATTATTGTCTCGTATGGGTAGGTTCACTTGCATATTCTTTGGCATGCTGTACAAATTTTGATAAAATTCAGTTGCTACCTGAATAATAGTGTTTCTGTTTGTACAGACGATTCCTGACGAATTTTTTAGAGTTGGTGTCCACTCTTTGGTATTATATAAGCGTTTATTTCCTCGTTTTATTGATCTCCTTGTAATTAATTCCTCTTCAAATATTTTTAATTTATATCTTTCTTTGTTATTTTTTATAGATTTTTTAATATTTTTGTAAAGATATGTTAAACGTTTCTTTTCGAAGTCTGTTTTTATTAATTTTGCTTTAAGTTCTGTTCTTTCTAAAATTAATTTTTTCACGTTCTCTGTCACAAAGTATTCAGTTCGATTGTCATATTTTCTGGCCGGTATTTTACTGGTGCTGTCACGGATTGTATTTACAAGGTTTGTATAAGTTTTTTGAATGTCATTTGTGGTTTCGGTTTTCTTTGATAATTCAATAAAATTGGTTTTTAAGTGTTCGCGTTCCATTGGTAGATATACTGACGGTTTTTTTCCATAAGTTCTTCTCGACTTGCGGCTTTTTCCATGAAAGACAAGAGTTGCTCTCACCATTCTGTGGTCTGTTGGATGCGAGGTATTAATTACTTCCAGATTTTGGATGTTTGAGACATCATTCTTTTTCGTAATAAAGAAATCTATTTCGTTGTGTATATATTCGTCAGGCGATTGCCATGTCCATTTTTGTTTCGGTTTCTTTTTAAAATTGGTATTCATTATAAACAATTCATTTTCTAAACAAAAATTAATAAGTCTAGATCCTCCTATCCTATTAAATATGTTTTTGTGAGAGTATTTTCTAGAGCTAATTCAATATTGTTATAGAAACACTCAAGTTCTTCTTCAGATGATTGTTCTGTCGGTGAATACACTTGTATTATGCTCATTGAGATGTTCTCTATGTGTATATCCAATCAAACAACTCTATCAGAAATGGCCATAAAGTCTATTATATTGTTTTTAAATTCTTTTTTAACCATAAATCCTACCCCATTTCTTCCACTTTTTTTCCCTATGTAAAGTAGGATGTATTCGTCATGCTCTATGATATGAGTTCCTTCTTTCTTTACTTCTGATATTCCTAATATGTCCCATTTGATATTTTGTAGAGCATGTTCTAATTCTTCCAGACGACTTATTCCTACAAGAGACCTTACATTAAGCGTGCCAATGTAGTATGAATGTTGAATGGAGGGTGACGGTCTACTACTCCCTCGGGGACCAGCCGGCTTGGGAGAGATACTGTTCTTATTTAATTTTTTATTTATTGGAAGGAGAGAGGCCTTTCGTTGCTAAGTTCTAGGCGGCGGTGTTGTAGAGCTTGATAAAGTAGTTTTTGTCATCATATAAGAGTCAATGGTTGTTTTATTCTTCTTATGAGCGTCAAAGGTATTTCGCATTGGTAGAGTGTTGGGAGAAAACTGTGACTTCCTTTTATTACTTCGAATATTTGTACTCTTTTGGTTTGTTGTAGCTCTATGTTTGGTAGAGTTTTTATTGTCTAGCGATATTATTTTGTCATATTTCATAGCAATATTTTCCCCTTGCTGTCTTCGAGAAATGAATTCTTCATGCAGTTCCTTCCGCCCATAGAAAACTTTTTTCCAAAAAGATACATGTCTAACATGACAAACGTTTTATTTTCCCTCCAATTACACGAAAACTCTTTTCAACCAGCCTCAACAATAGTCCACAGGGCAAGAACCAATCCTCGTTCCCGTTTTAATATCTGCAAATCTACAAAATTAATAATAAGCACAAATATGTACCGCTTTGTCTCAAACATAACATAACATACAATCACCGCTTGATATGAATGAGCCGCGGCTGAACATTTTTTTCAACAAATATAATTTGTTTGATTTGTAAAGATTGAATGGTCCGCAGTCGGTCTGTACGTCGCGGCATGATCATTGTTTGTCTTCGCGGGAGTCCCCGGGCCCCGCCATTTTCCCTACAGGATACCGCTAAAGACCAACAATGTTAATTTAGAAGTCACCAAATGTGCTCGTAAAATGTCAATGCCGGCTCTAGTTTTGCATTGTTATTTGCTTTTCTTTACTTTTGGAATGTGTAAATTGCATAAGCGAAAAAAGGTTTTGAAAAATCTGCCCTAAATAAATAACCGTTATTCGTACGAAATTACCGAGCGAATGCGGAACTCATGTGAGCGAAGATTTAATCTAACGTTGACAAATCGTGTGTAGCTACTTAATCATAAGTTCAATAATAGGTATGTTTTTTTAGCAGTCTGAGTATTTAGATTAGATTTTTCAATTGATTGCTATAAATTTAGCTTCTGTCGGTTGCTGTAAAAAGGCATTGGGCGCGAGCGTACGGAAGCTGCTGTCCACACATCGGCCGACACATCACTGTACTCTAGTCAATCAGTTCAAAAACGTGAAAAATATAGATAAAGGTCCTAAAAATATGAGCGATGGCTCATTCGATTCGGAATCACCTCTAGAAAAATGTTTTTGAAGGATTTTTGTGCAGGTTAAAAATTGCAATTGTTATTAACAAAATAAAATGAAAAAAAAAAACGATATTTCGTTAATAACTTAAAAAATATTAACATTTAAACAATTTTGAAAAAAGCTCATTAAAGAGGAGGAAATTTCCAATAAAAATCCTGACTTCCGGAACTCTATCTCCATTATTTATAATTTTATTTAGACGTAGAAAATTGCACCCCGTAATAGATTTCAGCAATAAAAATATTTTTCTTTTTCACAGCATAAAATGTTATTTTAAAAATTTGAAAAAATTCTAGTATCTTTTTAACACTTGAAAGAATCGAGCCCTAAAGAAAAAAAAGTTTAATCATCATTTTTCTAAAAGTTATTGAAATAACAATTCAATAACTTTTAGAAAAATGATTTTTCTCCCAATTTCCATTGGAATATACAATAGAATGAAAGGTATATAAATAATTGCCCTAAAAATTTTAAACTTCATGGAACCCATTGATATATGTACTTTGTAAGATCCTGCGGTAAATACGGTTTTCATAAAAGTTTATCAATTTGTTAATTATGATTTTTTAAAACTATTGAAAAATTGCAAATATTTAATTTTTCAATAGTTTTAAAAAATCATAATTAAAATGAGCCATCGCTCATATTTTTAGGACCTTTATCTCTATTTTTCACGTTTTTGAACTGATTGACTAGAGTAACTGATAGCGAAGTTGCGAATGAGAGTTTTTTTTATTCATTACAAGTTTGTCTAAGGTTGTCTGGAAAAAATTGCTGCTTGGCAATAAGGCCGTCTATTTTCTTTATAATATATTTATATTGTAATTATTCTTATATAATTTGGTGCACATATAAATAAATTAATAAAATTAGCCCTTGACTGCAATTACACTTGATGGTAAATAATGATGTATTGATTTAAAATTAGTTCTTTTTTTATTACTTAGTATAATTAGTTATTCTACTAGGATAGTAGAATAAAAAAGAATTAGCACATTCAAATATTAATTATAATAATTCAACAAATAAATTGCAGCAACTGAAGTAAGTCTCTTACGTACGGGCGTGAATACAAGTTGCGTCTTCCGAGAACTACGACAGACTTATGTACCTACAGAGGTGTGGACGGTATAACGAAGGATGGACGGACGTAACTAGTCCATTAGAGATATAATCTTACAACTTTCGTTAAGAAAAAAAAGTTAAGATACTGAATAGGTACTCGTACTACTACAATAATGATACTTTATATCCCTCCATAATTTATTGAAAACAAACGAAGAGAACATTATATAGACATCTTCTAAACACTACTTACCTTACCTAGATAGAAGAGGAGAAATATCCAGATAGGTACTTATCGAAAATATTTTTTAAATTAATTATTTATTTTATTCGAGAGCGACCGCGTCACGCAACAGAACGGGCAAACGTCATGCTAGTTGAAAACAAATTATCGGGTTCAGTGGTACGACATCGTAACTAATTGCTTTGGACGTGTCTCTGCGGGTTCCATTTTTAAAAAATAGCGCGTTTTCAAAATGGATCCCGCAGAGTCAGCTGTGAACAGACGCGCGCCCGCGACTTGTCAACAACTGCGGTTTGTACCGCGTGGCGTTGCGGACCACTTTGCTGTGGAACTCTGTGTCAGCACTTCTGTATTGTAACAGAATATGAAACTGAATGCGAAATTCGCAAATGAAACCACGGCGATTTCCTAATCAGTCTTTTTAACTTTTGTTTTTGATTCCGACCGCCAGTTTAACTAATAAAAGTATTGAGACTTTAGAGTCAAGATTATGTTAAAGGAATAAATCTTCCGTCCACGAGAAATTCTGTTCTCTGTACTGAATTAAATAATCAGTACAATAACTAGCTTACACGTGATTGAGTTACAGACAGAGCTACTTTCGCATTTTTATTTATTTATTTAGTATAGATTTTTACGTACTGCATTAAATAATATGTATTAGTCTATCTTATAATATCTTTGATAATTATAGTGCCTATAAGTATTTTGTGTAATTATTTATGTATTTGAATGTATTTATACGTTTTATTCACCACATATACATTCTAGTGTCATAATATTTTCCTAAGCCTAAGGTAGCTTGGAAGAAATCGCTGTTTTTATCGCTAAAAGCCGCCTTTTGTACCACTTCTACTTAAGTCTTTTTCTTAACTCTTTAATAAATAAATAATAATAATATTTTCTTTCTAATAGTAGTTCTGCGCTTATTATAATTACATAACATATACTTAATAGAGATAAGCTATTTTCTTGCTTCAAATTAAGGTACTTGACGAAGATATCGATAGACAACTTGAAGAATTCAAATGCAAAGAAACCTAATTTATTATACTAATGCTTCGTTTGTTCAATTTATATAAAATAGTTTTTGTGTGTTTTACAGTTGAGTTTAGTATAGAAGTGGGTCCGACGGATGCGGCGCGCAACCGGCGGGGGGTCTCAACGGACCCCGCTCATTGCATAAATACAATAATTATCAAAACATATTTTTTGTTTAAACGCGCCCATGAAATACACGAATATTAAATATACTGTGTTGTTAATGGTTTTGTCGCGTATTTTATGAAGACTTAACTATAAAATATTTCTTTTAATAAAGAATATTAAGATATTATTTTTTAATTTTATTATTTAATTCTTAAATGTTAATTGACTTTATGCTCAAGACTGTATACATAATACGGATAGGTAAATAAGACCTGAGTAGGTCGAGAAACCTCTTTAAACTTACAGGAAATGTAGGTATTACTATTGTATAGGCACACTTGCAGCGATTTCGGTTTTAATGTAAGTATCGGTAGCTTTATAGCTACAAGTGCCGTATAATATACTATGACAGTTAGTGTGAGTACGTTACGTGGCGATAAATTATTAAAAAGTAGGAAATGATGAAATGATATCTAGGAGTCGGTGCCAGCCAAAGTTTCTACTTTAAGGACGTTACCTAGAACCCACAAACTGCCTACTACGTTAAATACATGTTCCTTAAACTTGGCTGGCACCGACTTGCTTTAGTAAATTAAAGCAAATAAATGACAGTTATTTTTTACTTTTTAGTGTTTTGAGTCGGTTCTATTTTTTGTTAAAATTTTTTTTATATATTACAAGTCAGCCCTTTACGGTACGAGCTAATTTTTTACGAGTAGGATGAAATCCACACTCGTTTCGATTTCTACACGATTTCGTACCGAAGCGCTTAATGGCTTGGAGGTACGTCTTTATTGGTAGGGTGGTAACTAGCCACGACTGAAGAGATTATTTTTTTGATTAGGTATATATATTGCAATTGCGATGAAAGAACCTTAATCTAAACACAAAAATCGAAACCTTATGGTTCACTTTAGCATACATCTGTTTGTCCATTTGTCTGTTTTCCAGAAGAAGATCATTTTCTTTTAAAGACCATTTTCTCAAGTGAGTAGTTATTTATTAAAACGAATGAAGGAAAATATCTCGTTATCTCCCAATAGCTTTCGTCGAGTCTCGTAAACGACACGTAATTTATGATCTAAGTAATGTTCAAGTTTCCGTTACAGTCGAGATACAAGAAGACAAAGTGAACTATTAATATACGTTTATGTGGAACATCGTTCCGGGGCGTTTCATGAACACATTCACTATGTAATGCTTTTTATAACGATTAAGGACTAGTTAACGACTTGAAGAACTCTACATCCACTAACTAATGGCAACATCGTAAAAATAGTGGAGCATTTTCTAACGCAAAATTGCAAACGTTAGAACTTCGCTCAAAGGTTCCCTTGTTTTCTATCGGTTTTCCCGGTTTTCAGGAGCAGAAGAGGATTTATTTTTCAGGAGTTCTTGTGATTCAGTTCCTCTTTAACCCTTTCACTTTTCTATTCCAAAGTTTTGGAATGCCCTTACAGCTTTTGCGAATTTGCATCGACCCTTACATTACAGACCCTTACTGCTGTTTGTAGGTTGGTAGACTTTACCGCTACATATACTTACGTCTATTAAAGTTCAAAAAGTAAAAATGCTTCGGATCCCGTGGACAGCATTTCGGACCAACGCATCTATATTGTCTAAGCTTAAAATTAAAATAAGACTGTCGACCACCTGCCTGAAGCGAATCCTGGAGTACTTCGGACACATTGCCAGGAAACATGGAGATAATCTCGAAAAACTAATAGTTACTGGCAATGTGGAAGGAAAAAGGCCGTGTGGCCGCAGCCCCATGCATTGGTCTGATCAGATCCGCGGCACACTCGATTCAACAGTCTACGATGCTCTCCGAATAGCGGAGGATAGAGCAGAGTGGCGCCACATTTCGAACATTAAAGATGGAGGTGGTCACGACTCTCATCAATGAGGAAATCGATGAGAGAAGGGAGGGATTAGAATCCAACCGTCCACTGATAAAATAAAAATAATATAATATCTATCCCTACGTTTACGAAAGCAGCGGACAAAGCCAGTACGTATTTATAAGAGTTATTATGTATTTAATAGGTACCCAAGTAAATAGGAAGCTGTAGGCGAAGAGCGAGAGATAATTGCAATCATAAATATCGCATCCTGGCAATTTATAATCCGCGAGGGCGATCCATTAGGCGAGCTGTCGCTATTCTATTACCGCTTACACATTATTCAGTATTAAATTGTGGGCGTGAGAGTAAAGGGAGGCTTCCACCTGTGTAGCAGGGAGGAACGAATTAAATGCAGTTCCCGGCACTTAACAATTTACGTACCTACCTACCTACGTTACGCTTTCAATGCTAGTTTTCAAGTGAAAAATTTGACATTGTAAAATTACTCTTTCTTTTCGGAATGTATTAGGATATGAAATTGTAGGCGTATAGTAAAGGGAAGCTTCCATCTACACTACAATACTTAGTAGGAATGAAATGAAATGCAGTTCCCGACGCTTGATCGAGACAAATTCATGTTGCCTAAACTTTTATTGCTGTATTATTTTCCTTTTCAGATTGAAACATTTTCGTGTGTTTTTTGGGTTTGGTCGGCTGCATTTTACTATACCTAGGTATGATTGTAAGTCAGAATGACGCAGAGGCGGGCGCCACACGACTTAATTTGTGGCTCTAGAATCCATTTCATATTTGAATAGCACTACTTTGTACCTTCATCATCATAATTATCAGCCTAATAATCTTATTAGCCTTAATAAGCCTTATTCAATTCTGGGCCCTGCTCCTGATTGGACTATATTAATGGACACGTATGAAAAGCACTATAAATCCCGGAAGACTATTTCGACATCTAGACCGGACATACCTATTTCTTTTTTCCAAACAAATCAAACGTATAGTACTTGTTGAGCTTACAGTGCCGTGGGAAACAAACATCCCTAAAGACCATTTAGGTATTCAAAGTGAATAAATATTATGACTGTAGATACTAATGAATTAACCAAAAATGGCTATGTGGTTAGTTTATACGCGGTAGAAGTGGGTGCGAGGGGTATACCAGCGAAATCTCTCTATAACCTGCTAAAAACCTTACCTTAAACCTTAGCCTTACTAGAAGTGCAGTAAGCTCCATATTGGAACGAGTGTCCAAAGCTGCTCTCGTAGGGTCCTTCAGAATTTGGCTGGGCAGGGAGAATAACTTGAACAGAGAAGGTCAGTATTGACGCGCGTCACTAAGGGTACCCTTAAACCTACACCCGTGTCACAAGTCTCGGGCTCTGTTCGGATTTTGCACGGTGAATCCATGGAATACTAAGATATTCGTCTCTTTATAGGAGAGGGGAAAAGTAGGTATGGAGAGTAAACTTACAACACTGCTTCAATGTGGATTGCTTAGGATGTTCATGTTTCATTTAATTTAACATTAATAATTTGAAAATACGTGGATATGAATTTTATAATTTGTAATTGACGAACTTGATGTGTCGCTTCTCTTTTAGTCTGAGCCTAAGAAAGATGCAGACACATTCAAATCACACTTTATCGATTTCAACGAGAGCAATCTCTACAAGATACCTAGTGCTCCATTTTTAGACGTAAAACGAGCTGGAAATGGAGTTTTTACCTATGTTGTTGTTAGGTAGGTAGGTAAATCAAATAAATAAAAAAGCCTTTTATTTCTCCCAAAAGTATTTACAACAATTAAAATTTATAACTAGGTAACTTAATTATGAGATAGGTATCTAACTAAAATTAATTGTATTTGTTGTTGTACTTTGCATACGTGCATTTTTATTTTTTTTTAAATAAAGGACCCTTTACGGTGAAGGCCTCCTCTAGGTTTTGTCTTTATGAATGGTCTTTCGCTTTCCGCATCCAGCTTTGGCCTGCAAAGTGCGTAATATAGAGGGCCCACCTCTAACATTTTATCATGTTCTCTTATTTTGTTTCACACCTTTTTCAATAACTTTAAACCGAAGTTTATAAATTCGACGCTTGTTTTACTTACCTACCGAACTCAAATAGTCAAACCCTATATTGAACATCGAGCCTTAAAAATACTGTCACATCATACAAGTTTAATAAATGGTAGTATATAAGTGTAGTATATACCAGTATGTAATTCATATAGGTAGGTACATCCAAAGAGGGCGTCGCGATGGGCGTGGCTGTCCAAGTCTCCGCCCACTGACGCGCCCGCCTCGAACTGGTTCGCAATTATGTGTGTGTATTTATTATTTTTTTATACGCAACTGATTTAGGTTCGACGGGTAATATGTTTTGTAAGTCGATTATAAAGTCGTGTGTTTACAAAAATATCGATGAAAATATGCAAAGCAGGGACAGGTGTAGGTTATGATAATGCACGGTTAAAAAAGCTTGTTTATCGTGATTTTGACACTCGATAGGTAGGTAAGGTAGATTTAAAATATTATCACCTTGCCACTTCAAAAAAATTACGCTTCCTACCTATCTACTTTGATCTTTAGGTGCCTACTTTTATATCTATTTTTTTAAAATAAACTTAGATAGGTACCAAAGAATATTGTGCATTTTTCAGCGACATTTCTGTTCGTCCTCAGTCTAGGTACCTACCTATATTTTTCGTTTTATAGATACTAAGTATAGGTAGGTATAGGTAGGTAGGTAAGTATGATATGCATTTACTATGATACCTGATATATCGGAGTGGCTTAGAATGGTAACATTTTTAAACCGATCACTATTAACGCCTAATGATCAGGAGAGCACGTTAAGCCATCGGGCAGCAGCTCTTCAAAGCAGTTTTTATTAAATTGGTCGTTGTCTGCACTCTCACCTGATGATAAGTGACCACGTAGACTGATATTGTCGGGCTAAGTTGGTAGAGATACCTACCTACCTAGATACGACGACCTCCGTGGCGGCGTATGCGCGGTGGATTTATAAGACGGAGAGCCTGGGTTTGATTCCCGGCGGGGCAGATTGAGATTTTTCTTAACTTGGATTGGTTTGGCTGGTGGGAGGCTTTCCTTCGTAGCTAGTTATCATCCTACCGACAAAGACGTACCGCCTAGCGATTTAGCGTTCCGGTACGATGTCGTGTAGAAACCGAAAGGGGTGTGGATTTTATCCTACTCATCATGACTTAACATCAGGTGTGATAGCAATCAAGGGCTAACTTGTAGTCGATAAAAAAATACGTATTTTCTAATCTGAATCTAAAGGTACCTTTATCTAAGCCTATAATTTATTCAGGCCGCGGGTAAGTAGGCAGGCACAAGTACGTTATGCTTAATTGTTGGGCGCGTGCTTGGCTTGGCAGGAGGCCCAAGTGGCCAAGTTCAGAGTGAGACCACCGCAGAGATCGATGATCCTCCAGCTCAGTACTCACAGCGCAGCTGCTCGTATCAATGGAGCGCAGCGTGACTCCCAACCGTATGAGGACAACCATACCAATGCGAATTCACAACGGCTTGCAGTTTTTATAACCGTTCATTCATTAGCATCGGTGTTTCACTAATGTTACGTTACTTTGTCACACTGTATTCGACTGGACAAACAAAACAAGATACCTACAATAAATACCAATATCTGAAACCAGTGGCATTTCTGTATCTAACGGCAATGGCTTTAACTTTATCTTTACTTATATATTTTATACTAGCAGTCGCCCGCGACTTCGTCCGCGTGAAAACCTCTTAGGTACCTTTTTAATTTTAAAGACAGACCTTCATATAAAGTGTGCTCATTCCCCGCTCCCCCTCTCAATTTCGGAAGCCCTCAAGGATGAATAATTTTCCCCGTTTTTTTTCACATTCTCCATTATTTCTTCGCTCCTAATAGTTGCAGCGTGATGTTATATAGCCTAAAGCCTTCCTCGATATGGTCTATTCAACACAAAAAGATTTTTTTAATTCGAACCAGTAGTTCCTAAGATTAGCGCGTTCAAACAAACGAACAAACTCTTCAGCTTTATAATATTAGTATAGATTTCTTATATACTCGGCGGGGCAGATTGAGATTTTCTTAATAGCTCCAGGTCTGGCTGGTGGGTGGCTTTGGTCGTAGCTTGTTACCACCCTACCGACAAAAACGTACTATCAGCTGTGATTGCAGTCAAGGACTTATTTGTAGTGAATAAAAAAATGACAGAGACCGGATACAAAAGTAGTATACCACGGTATATGGTCAAATGTAGTATATAGTAGTAAGTAGGTACTATAGATATGTTAAGCAACATATTTCATTCAAATAATAACATTTTCTTCCAGTAGATTAGTGAAAATCTATGGACTCTTAGACCACTTCTAACCACTAAATATTAAATAAATATTATAGGACAATTACACACATAGTTATATAGCCCCAAAGTAAGCGTAGTTAGCTTGTGATAACTGATGAATATTTTTATATATATATTATACATAAATATTTATAATATATAGATAAACACCCAGACACTGGAAAACATCCATGCTCATCACAAAAACATTTTCCAGATGTGGGAATCGAACCCACGACCATATATATGTATATAGGACGCAGAAGCAGGATCACTACCCACTGCGTCACTCGGCCGTCAGCAGTCACTGCGCTGAAAATCTACTTTTGTCATCTGAATAAAATTATATTCTTATACTTATTTATTAAAATAACAAGTGAAATAGTAAAAACAATTGTGTTTACGCTCACTTGTTGTTTAAACAAACAAACCCTAAATAATGATTTAGACGCAAGAGAAATTTATTGTGTTCTTAACACGGACAAAACAATAGCAAGACACGGATATAAAATAAACAAAGGACTGTCAAACATTCGTTCAATTACTGGAAATTCAAAAAATCTGTCACTCTGTAAATCAATAAGGCAAAATATATTGATCTTTTATATGTGCTGAACAAAACCGAGCCCTAGAGGGTGACCATGAGTTATTAAACTATTAGAGATACGGTACGTATGAGTTTCGATTGAACTATTCGAGCCATCGAAACGAAAAACGAATGAATCATTCTTGAAAAATAACAAAATTTTTGCTTAGTTAAGTTAATACTCGACCGCTTTCACATACTCCTTTGTTTACTGTCATTTTTATGCAGCATGAGCCGTAATTTAGGTAAACTGATGATGATTGTTTTTTTATCACCTTGAACTGAAGAAGAATGTCTAAAAGTCTAGATAGACTTTGCTTAACTCCAATAGTTGCCATAACTTCGCCGGGAGAAACATTACTACCTAATATCATGCTTAATTTTCTCGTTGCTGTGAAATAATAAAAGAAAATGTGAAAAATATGATAAAAGATTAGAAAAAGTTTTTTTTATTGAAAGAATATTAATAGGTATGTCATCATTAGATATGTGTTTTACCTTAAAAAAAGTATTACTTATTTGGAGAATCAATACAATAAAAATCCAATCAACTAATTACATAATTCATTTTTTTTAATGACTACAAGTTGGCCCTTGACTGCTATCACACCTGACATTAAGTGATGATGCAATCTAAGATGGAAGCGGACTAACTTGTTAGGAGGAGAGAGGATGAAAATCCACACTCCTATCGGTTTCTACACGACATCGTACCGGAACGCTAAATCGCTTGGCGGTACGTCTTTGTCGGTAGGGTGGTAACTAGCCACGGCGAAAGCCAGACCAAGACAAATCAAGAAAATCGTCGTTATTTGCTTTTACGAGGTAATTACGTAATTATAGGTACCTACCTAAGTGGATACTTCTAGTAGGTACTACTTTCTGGTTTAATGTTATCAGATAAGAAGACATTAATCGTAAAAACCGTTACCCTTCTTCTGATGAAGTCGGGTAAAAAGTAAATAATAATAAGTACACATCACTACGGACTAAAACATGTGACATATTTTATTCTTAAAGTAATTATGTCCATCAACACTAAACAGCTATGGTAACCCTACTGAGGGTATGTACCAATACAATGCAAAAGGAACAATTGCAGCTTCCAACGTCTTGTTTAGGAAACATTCTTTATTTGAAATAATGTGGAGTGAAAACCATAAGCCCACCGTGACGGGACATGTTGGTTTAAGAATGCACTCATAAATCACTGGTCATTACACGAACAACAAAGTCGAGCATGACAAAGTGACCACCGTAATGCCTATTAGAAGCGGAGTCGAATGATTTGTTAGTATAATTGTTAAATATAGATACTATTTATACATTTTACGTCCAGGAAGTCTTCTGTAAGGCCATTACAATTGAAATAAAGGAGAAAAAAATGGTCTTTACGTTTTTTATACCCTCGGATAGCATATAAGTTTTAATGACCCTATAATGAACACAAATAAATATAATTAAAGTGCGTTACTTTTAACGTGTGCTCAAAAACGAACTATTTCCCCCTTCACCTTTCTGCCATAGGACTGTTAGGCATCGCAAGTCTGTCCCCTTAGCAGTCGATATTTTATGGACGCGTACAAAATGTTTTGGATCCTCGAACTGCGAAATAATAAAATGCTTATCGTTTTGCCTACCACCTTCAAATCTGGTATTTTCAAGCCAAGAGTGAATACGGACCTTTCAGAAGAATAAAAAACTAATAAATTAAATGCATTAGAATCTACTTATTGAGTTATTGTAAGTGGATATTCCGAATTTCACTTGAGTTTATACAAAGGTTAACAAAAAGGAATTATACTCGTACATACTGTAGTTGAGTTTTTTTTTGAGTGAATATTTTTTATAGTTACAGTGTACTTATATTAGGGTTGCCAGCCTCAAATTTAAAATAACAGGATTTGGAGTTGGAAAAACCAAGACAACTCCGTTTAAAAACAGGACGCATTAATAGAGTTGCAATAGTTAAATTATTTTAAATAATTTAGTAAAATTATACGAGTTCAAAATTAGTTATTAAAATATAATTAATTTACTTTAGTTTATAACAAATTTTTGAAACAGCACGGCAACGCGACTTCGCAATTACGAGTACTTGCGAGTCGTGAGGCCGCTCGTAGCGTAAAAATTTAAGAGGCGCGCGGATTCTAAAATGTAAATAACGCTGCTTAAAAACTATTCAGGACGTCCCAGGACACTACAAAAACTAGGGCATGTCCTGGGCAAACAGGACGGTTGGCAACCCTAACTTATATAGTCATGGCATGCGAGAAAATGTGTCCTACGAAGTGCTGCTCTTTATCCATTAACCTAGGGGTAGGGACTAGATTGATTAAGTCATACGTGCCTGTAGTTATTACACTGGCAACCACACCCTTCAGACCAGAGTCTAATGCTAGCCGTAGATGAAGAATGAAGATGAATATGGATCCCAGAAGAACGAATGTAAATATTATTTATTGACTTTTAAAACATACCAATATAACAAATGCTACATAAACACGTTCTTTTACGTGATTTACGAACTAGCCATTCATTGTCTTCCAGTAATAAGACAATAGAAGTGTAAATTGTATAGAACCATTTTTTATATTGTGTTTGCCCCATTATGCAGTAGGCCGCAGCTTCACCGAGGAGCTTTCGACGATTTCAAAAATTCTAATAGACTCGTGTCCTAAGACAGAAAGAAAGGAAGGACCCACATCTCTTTCAGTGTTTTTCAGGCACAATGTTGCCATGTGTGTGTATTTTTATAAAAGTACTTCCCACCCATCCCGGCTTCGCACGTTTGCAATGCTGGTACCTACTAAAGTATATTAAAAAAAGCACGCTCCGCGTGACCCCCTGACGCTACCTATGTCCCTGCATTTTGAATCTTATATATCTTATTAATATTCACTTAAATTACATGCTCTAAAGGGCAACAGTGATCTATATTGAATGCAGAAATTATTTAAAATACTTCAATGGTTAAGGATTAATGAAGTATTGCTTAAAATCGCTTCGTAAATAAGCCATTACTTTTGGTTGAAAGTAAAAGATAAAAAAGGTTATTGTGGGTTATTTTTAAGAGATACACATACCCTCGCGGACTTTTTTGTAGACCTTTTTAAGGTGTGCAATACATAATTTTGATATATCTCGTAGGGTTTAGCCAGCGTTTGCAATGTAAGCGTATGCACGACATAACATCAGAAACCTATTAAACGATCAGTGTTTTTCTACTATATTATACATTTATTATACACATAAACCTTCCTCTTGAATCACTCTAGATAAAACCGCATGAAAATCGGTTGCGTACTCTGAAAGATTTAAACATACATAGGGACAAACATAAAAAAGCGACTTTGTTTTATACTATGTAATGATGATGTAATGAAGCATACCGCTTAAAAAGAAAAAAACAAATATTTTGACTTAGCATAACTTTTATGAATACGTGATATCGATGGGCACTTTTCACATTATTTATGTCAAAAGTATATAAGTAAAACTTGTGCAAAGGTAAACGTATTTTGACCTTTAAACTGACTTAGCTACCGTACGTATCTATTAATTAATAATTAATTACCGTACGTATACGTAATGTTTATAGGAGAGCTCGCGTTAAAATTATTGAATTTTCTCCTGTAAAATTCAAGTTTATTTGGTTGTACATTGGTAGATCATTTATTATGTAAGTGCTACAATCAAGCCATAATGTGGCATGCAAATTATTATATTAGGTACATTAATTACCTAATATTACTAAATTGGGCCAATGAAGCGAAACAAGGCAAAACTCGTATCCCTACTTTAAAATAGTATTAACGTATTTACTTAGTTTTTATACTCGCTATAAGGTATACCCTTTCTTAACGAATATTATTACGTAGTAAGCAGGTACACGCAGTTACCTACAATGTTAGTTTAGTTAAATATAAAGGCAGACGGCGCGTACGCAAGGCCAGACGGCGGCTCCCCATAAATCAACTCTTGATTTTATCTCGTCTCTAATCACAACGATTAAGCCTCTCATGAAATAGCTCAGGTCATCTTACCACTATAATATAAAATATTATTAAGTAGAGACATTTCAACTTAAGTTTAATTGGAGTTTAGGATTAATTTTTAATTATAAAATCATGTTCTATCAGATTATCAGAACACGGATATATCTAAATGGATGAAAATTAATTTTTTTGATATGATTATAAAATTATGTGTTAGTATCTTCTTTTTGATCTAAATTGGTGCCTGTAATTAAGTACAGGATTTAGACGAATTTACTGTTAGTAAAAGTAGTTTGTCACTAACTTATGCAACCTTCGAAAACCAGTTTTAAAGAATAAACTTAGGGTCTCCTCGGTAAAGTGACTGATGACCGAGAGCGTGATTTTTTTATATCATCGTAAAGAAATTATCTACTAACATTACACTTACTTGTACGATTGATAGTCTGAAAGGTTCATAACCACAAATTTCAAATACTGACCTTAATTAGGTAAATACATAATAGCTCGTTTTTGCTTTTTTTGAAAAGCTTTACTATGGTAACACATATATATATATATACATCAAACATACCAATATCAACAAACATACCAATTTTTTGAAAAAAAAATTATATTTTGACGACCATTTTTTCGGTTGAAAATTAGGTTATTTTTTCGATATTCATTCAAAATAAGGTGAAAAAATAAATATTTCAAATCAAATAAATTATAGCGTGTTTGGGACATAAGAAGGCAAGTTTTCACCAAATTTTATGAAAATAAAATTTTATTTATAAAAGACAAAAATAAAAAACGAAAAACTTGGTTTTTGAATTTTTCACATAAATTTTGACGTTATGTGAAAAAGTGTAGAAACAAAAGTTTTAGATCTTTTTATTACCTACAACTTTGCCATTCAACTCTTTTCCGTTGGACTTTTAGTTTTGCCGGAAATCGAGTCGATCTCCATTTTTTACCTAAACCCCTACCCCTTCACGACCTCAGATCACCCGTAATTTATTTTTCCTTTCATTTTATGACATTCTCCTTCTTTTGCAATGAGTTTCATCCTACTGCGATTTTTTTTGGTTTCAAAAGCTATCGGCACTGGTCTAATTATCAAGCTTTCAGCTTTCATAAAAATGTGTTAGTTTACTATCTATGGGACCTAAGTATGGTAAGGTCCACATTTCTAAATTGAAGAGGTAAATTCACATGTAAGACTATTTATTACTTTTAAAACTTTTTCAAAATATACTTAAACAACTACTAGGTACCTACTCGTACTTACTATCCACTAATAGGTATCGACGTGCCCCGCATGAGCAAGTTTAACGATCTGTCCATACACTCCATCAACGGCCAATTAATAAAAATGACCTCTTGTATAAAACTATTAACGTCCAACGGCGAGCGCCGGCGATAAACTAATCGAAATCATCTCACATGGCCATAATAAATTAATTGTTTTACTATGTCACAAGCTAGACGCGATAAAAACCCTACAAATTACTATACAATTGAGACATCCCGCTATCTCTTTTATTAGACACAAGAAATTCTTCCAGCCGTTAAGAGATTAGACTCAAAAAATCAAGATGGCCGCATCGCCCATTTTTCTGACCGCAGCGTGAGCCTTATGCTAATGAGACCCAAAAACAAACATTGTTACAAGGCAAATGTGTAACATTCAATAAAAATAAATTAAATAATAAAGGGAATCGTTAAAATAGAAGAAATGTCCGTAATTTATCCACGAGTCACCTTTTAGGCATTCCGTGGATGCCTTCACGGCGGGGTCCCGGCCGGTCGGTCGCGATCTCCGAATAAAAAGGCGCCACAAAAAGACGTATTCAATAAGCCATTGGCCATTACGGATGTAATCGATGAGATAAATTAATAATATGAAATTTTGAAGACTTGCTTAGACAGATTAGGTACTCGGTTATTTAGTTTCTATATTACAAGTAGATAGATACCTTACGTAACAGCTTCGTTGGTCCAGTGGTTAGCGTAGGTGGTATTGAATCGTGGGTTCGAGTCCTAGGTCGGGTTACGAAATATTGATAACAAAGTTAGTGAAATTACTCCCGTGCCTCGGAGAACACTTTTTGATATTCATGAAGTATAAATACTTGTAGTCATAAATATCAAAAAGTAGGTAGGAATATACCTACATTTGTACAATATCGGTCAAGTCGATATAAACCTGACTGACTGAATACGGAAATATAATTAACTAGCGGTCGCCCGCGACTTCGTCCGCCTGAAACTTGGTGTAGACTTGAACGCCCGTTTGACCCTTTAAGGAGGTGAGCATTAGAAAAAACGTTTCTTAGCGCTCGCCTACGTCATTATAGCTATATAGCAGTCGACCGAGACTTCGTCCGCGTGAAACTTGGTGTAGACTTGAGCTCCCGTTTAACTCCTTAAGGTCTGTGTGCGCCAAGATTTCGGTAATCATAACCAACGGTTAACATAAGCTAAACGTAAACTTTACTGTTCACGACAACCCGTGCGCCGGTTAAAGACGTAAGCTTGGTTTAGATAACCGCCCGGTTTACTTCCTTCCGTACATCCGACTTGCGCTACAAAATCTGTGATAACTCGTTTAATATATACAATACAAATATAAAATATAGCCTATGACAATCACCAATCGTAACATTCACTGGTGAAAGAATTTTCAAAATAGGATCAGTAGTTCCGAAGATTAGCCCCGACAGAACTTTATTTACAAACTTACAAACATACAAACTTTACTTCTTTATAATATTAGTATAGATTATAGCTATTTCATTGCTTTAAAATTTAAGTAAAATCGTTTTGTATAAGATCACGGTTAAGGCGCCGAACTATAGGTACAGTTATGGCTTCGATACCCACCTCCTTTTTTTCATGACGGAGGGGACGAAGAATATTGGTAATAGGTAAGTATTTAATAAAGCAAATATGCCTTGTATTCTTATTAACCGATTTCAAAAAGAAGTTTATCAATCCTTTTTTTTAGTTTCTTGTAAATAAACTCAAATTATCTCAGTCATTAATTTAAAATAAAAATCACATTGAATGATTATACCTATTATACAATGCTGATAATATCATTTGGCGCAGGTATTTGCGATCACGATCTTGTTTTAACAAAGTGACGTCACAAGCGCTTCTAAGTTGAACATTTAAGATCATAGCTCATTAGAGCCACCCGAGACCACACCGCCTCGTCGGTAGGTGTCCACTAGTAGTCGATATGTGGACGCCGCGTTGTCACCAGTGAACCTCGCATGGTCATGGAGTGGACCTCGCGTCGTCAACGAGCGGACCTCGCGACGTTTGGCCCTAGGTGTGCATGTGTGTTCAGTGAAGTCAAATTTTACAATCCGTGAATTGACCCTCATAGCTGTCAGTCCTGATGATGATGAAAATGTGTGAAAGGTTGGTGGAGAGCGCCGCATCGCACTCGCGTGGACCGCGCGTTGCCAGCTCGCGGTGCACGCGAGGTAAGCATGCCAACAGCAAGCTATCATCGAGTGGACCACTCGCACTCCTCGCAAGCGAGGGAATCAGGTGATGGTACTGAGTTGATGTAATGAGCGCATGCCCATACAAATCCATACGAAGAATACTAACCACTCGAGGCGAGGCGGTGCGGGTCGGGTCCCGGGTGGCCCTAATGAGCTATGTCTTTAAACATGTCAACACATCTTTTAGTATTTGAATAAGCCAGAAACACAGAAACACAAAGTTCTGCGTTCCCGGTCTTTGTAATTAGGTTTGCCATCCATCTCAGTTACCCATGATTCGTTCTAGTTTAGAGCGGGCACGGCAAGCCCTTTGTCTTAGTTTAAATAGTGGTAGGTGCTCTCTGAATTCTCCTTCAGGCTTTCAATATCAATAAAATTTTTAAAGTGATTGAAATTTTTTCCTTTACTTTTGACATCAAGGCAAGGTTTATTCTTTTTCTGGCTAGGGTGTAAATAAATTACAACTATACTAAAGCCAAACTCGATTGAAAATGCTTGTCAACAAATTTTAAAATGAAGGTAGAAGATGCAACACATTTTGCGCCTAATAAATTTAAAATCATGTTTTGTTTTTTATAAAATCTAATTTAATAGATATTGAATATATTAATTAGTTTTAAGCTTACTAATCTAATTTATTGTCATGAATTTATCATTAACATCTTAACTAAAAAAATGAGGTGAAAAATGACTAGTGATTTTTAATTTGTTTATTGACAAGCATTCTCAATCATGTTTGGCTTTAGTATAAATGATGATGTTTCTAGGGTTTAAACTGTATGGAATAAAACACGTAGATGTCCTGTTTCTTAAATTTTTTATTGGTAAATTCACATTCAAATTATAGACCACAGATGGTGACAGATGTTACAATACGGGATTTCTACTGACAAAATTTAGTACATTACTATGATACTGTATCGGTATTCACGACCGCACTAATTCATTAAATAGCTACATCGAGTTTAGGGTGCGTAAATGCTTCAAAATTTCGTACATTATCGGGAGTGAATCAGCAATGAGACAGTCATAAAATAGAAAAATCGAAATACATTACGTTCCGAACAAATCACGATACAGATATCGAACATCAAAAATATTTCTATATTAATCAACTACTCACATTATAGTTACTGACGAAATGATAAAACGCGTGCGAGCAACGACCAACACTGACGTGTGCACTCTATCGTGATCATTTATGCTCATTTTAAAGTGAATTAATCACAGTGCATAATATCTATTATACACTCTTTCGAACGATTAGAATCGACATTTCTTTCTTACTGTCGTCAAAATCACAGCACCTGTATTTCGACACCTTTTGTAGGAGTAGAGCATGAGAGCATTTTTGCATTTGTTATAATATTATATTAACATAATTATAATTATAAATATATCATCTTTTTCATTTATATTATTATTATGTATATTAATCATTTAAAAATGGCAATGATAAATTAATCACATTTTTTATTTGATTAAAAATAAAACGTAACTATGATTTAAATAAAAAACACAGTTCACAATGGAAACAATGGTATCGACATAGTTTTTTAAATGTAAGTATTACATTTAACTGATTTTTCTTAGTTAAAATTAACTGTGATAATTCACTTTAAGTCCGTTAGTCGCGATCGTTCCCGCGCTCTTATAAGTACAGACTAATTAGGACCACCACTTTCCACCAGCTGGCGACACTTAATTTAAAATTTTGTTACTATCACTGGGTTTATTTATCTGTGCAACGATATTTTAAATATCGGATCAATTCAATATTGCTAGAACCATTAGCTGTAAAGCTCATTATTAAAAATAACTGGTTAAAAACTTAATTAAAACATAATTTGGTACCCTATGTATAAAACACTTCGATTTTAAATACTTCAAGAAAAAAAATACCATAATTATTAATATTATTATATACATATCATATGCCTTTGTTAAGCTTGAACGACTTAAAATTATATTTTTAATTAATATAATACTATATGTCTATGTGACGCCACACGGAAATAACTTTAACTTACTTAAAGTTTTCGTGAAGTTAAAGAGTCAATATTGAAAATTTACTAACGCAATGTATACAAAATTTTCTAAAAAATATTATAGACGACTCAATAAAAAAACGGTTGTTAATGAAGGTGCTATATGCAAGTATGAGCAAACCCGGGTAAAAATATTTTTTTTACCTAGTTCGAACTTTAGTTGAGTATTCGAGAAATAAACTTAAGCAGGATCATATCAAAAATATTTAAATATTATATTGATTTGAATAATAAATATCAATAGTATATTTCTGAATTCGTATATATATAACTAAGTACAAAGTTTCCGAAACAATGCAATATTTCGGAAACTTTATACTGCTATATTTTCCACAATTATTCTAGAGACAAAAATAATCTATAGTAATACTTGATTCAAATTTTATTTAATAACAATAATTAACTATTAATTTCCATGATATATTAACGCCACAGTGAATGGTGGTCCCAACCGCCGCACGATGAGTTCTATGTAAAATGTTTAGACGCAACCGCAATGCACGCCTGACCTGAGATTCAGAGATTGCGTAGCGTCGCACGTACCAGAGTATACCGCACCGCGCTCTCCACAAAAATAAAAAAAAAAAACACATTTCAATCTCAGTCCGACTCTCGAGAGTACGATTTAATAAAACTATCCTAAATATTTTACACTTTAAATTCTGACTACACTATCGCTGCTGTTATCTCGGTACAATTAAGCTACTTTGTGCGTGCACGGCAACTTACGAGTTTCCATCGTAGGATGTGACGACATATTTGGTGTATAGAAAAAGAAATTGTCGAATAATAGCAGCAAAATCCAATATATGCTGTCTATCGTTCCATTGCAAAGAAATCGGCTTTCATTTTCTCACAAGAAGTAGAATTCAAATACTTAATCATATATAAATAATCACTACATACTATAAAATAAAGTCCTTTACAACGACTGTCTTTCTGTCTATCTGTTCAGAATAATCTCAAAGACTACTGCATAGATTTTCATGCAGTTTTCACTGTGGAAGGTTTTATTAATTTAAAACGCTGCCTAATCCCTTTGAGATATAGCAATGTATCGACTATTTGTTCTCCTTTATTATGACAATAAAAAGCCCATGATGGAATACATGTACATTTTAAGAATAGCATGCTATACCCATGTACAATTCTTTCATGTTCTTGTAAGGTTGTATATCAGTGTTTTTCTCGCGGACAACTATCCACTTTAAGTTAATAATTCTTTTAGAACTTTTGCGATATGATCGACTTCGCTGCTATATCTCTGCACAAAATATGTCGTTGACGCATCCTAAGCGTGCAGCAACGGGACAGTGTAGCCAGAGGTTAGGTGTTCGGACACAAATGTGGCACAATTTATGGGACGATGCTAGTGAGCGCCGGGACACGCCCTGGGCTTCACATTGCCAATTTTGAGTGTATGTGTTGTGACTCGGGTTGATTCTTATTATGAGATTTTGCCGTCATATTAAGTCCACGCAAATTTATCCAATACCAATTCGCAATAATATCTATTGCAGTAGCATTGCATATTTTATAATTATAGGATTACGCCAATGTGTTGTGTTCAATTTTGAACCCTACGTCCTACGAGTTAAGACTTCTTTTTAAAAAAAAAATTGTTATTGAATTCATTCTAACTTATAATTGTTGTGCAGTCCAAAATGCTGTTTTTGTTTACTAGTATGATGGTACGGATATTCTTTACCATTATGTTGGTAACAACACATACGTATGGTATGTATGTGTTGTTACTAACACGACTCATGCCCATGAGGGTAGGCACAGGCCATATCATCAAGGTGTTGGTAACAAGCCAGTCAATTACTAATTTTTAAATTGTAATTGTTGTTGTTGTGTATAACCTATCTGTACATTACGTCACACGAAATTCATTATTTTTTGACTGCTCCCCTCTCCTTGTTCACACATTTGTGAGACTTAAAATGCATTGTTAAAAATTGACAGACGGTTAAAAATTACTAACTAAAGCATCTTCATTCATCAGTTAATCGTTTAGTACTTTTCCATAAATCTCAAAGGTGGTTGAATGTTTTAAAATGTGACGACACCAAAGTTAGTAGCACCCCCTCCCGCCCCTTGCCACATTACGTCTTAGTTAGTCGATCCCCTCCCACCGCCGTAACGTGTAACGTAATATATGAATGACCCCCTAGTTAACACTCGGAAACTTTATTCGGCCTTTACCATTTATCCTAAGTGTAGAACGTTTGGTTTAACAGTAGGGCTATTATGTATAAGTTTTAATGACACTTGAAGTGTACGTTTCTAATTTGCCTCAGTCTCTCTCTATCTATTGTATCTAGATAGAGAAGTAGAGACAATTTTGAAACGTACTGACGAGTGTCATTAAAATTATACATAATATCACTACAGAAGGGCAAAAGTGAGTTTTTCACCAAGTGAGTGTGTAAAAACGTAACCACTCGTAACTTAAAATTATATAGAAAAAAAGCGTTCACTCACGCTGTAACTAGATGGCGTTGCTTCAATTGCTTATAAATTAGTGTTACGTTTTTACGCAGCGACTTTGTAAGAAACTCACATTGGTCACTTCGTACACAGTAGTTTCGTGCTCTGCGAATTTCGCATATACGTTATGCCGTCACTAATATTGGATGTTGATATGGTCTGCGCTATCCATAAAAATTTTAAATCTTTAATTTATATAAACATGAAATCAATAAGTGGAATTTAATATCAATTTAGCATTTTATAATGAAATTTTGTTCAGAGCACACATATGTCAACTTTTCATATGTGCCAATGCATGTATTTTTAATACCAATATGGCGCAATGCAGAGAGGAGTGCTTGGACAAATATACTAAAGTCGTCCAAAGAACCTTCTCTACACTTTCGATAGTAAGTGCCAATATAGTCTCGCCAAACTTCCAGTCCGCTTTGAACACGCGGCATATGTCTGCAGTGTACAAATTGATTTTGTAGTACAAAATATTTGTTAACGCGGCTACACAAGGGTTTGGCGTTAGACATTAACCCATACGAAGAGCTAACATATGATGTGTATAATATGACGGCAAAAGTAAAGGTGATCGTCCATTGTTGGGGCGGCGCGGCGTGCGGTATGCGGTGGGCGGTGCGTTTAGGAGTCCCACCAGTCGGTGCCTCCGGTGTTGCCGCCGCCGCCACCGCTGTATGAGCTCCCATAGTTGCCGCCATAGGAACCGCCGCCGTATCCGAAACCTATAAAAAACAGAAACTTTAATGGAACTCTGTTGCTCAGATTCGAGTAACTGTTGTGCAAGTTAGTTTGAAGTTGCAAATGCTTGGAAACTTGAACTTAAAACTTGTTATTGCAAATGAATACATTTGTATAAAATTCAATGTAAGGACATATCATTACATCATTACGTAGTATAAAACAAAGTCGCTTTTTTATGTTTGTCCGGATGTATGCTTTAATCTTTAAAACTACACAACCGATTTTCATGCGGTTTTTTTAACAGATAGAGTGGTTCAACAGGACGGTTTATGTGTATAATACATTCACAATGTAGTAGAGAAAAACTGATAATTTTAGAGGTTTCTGATGTCATGTCGTAAATTACCGCATTTTTTTGGACTTACATTGCAAACGCTGGCTAAACCCTAGGATATATCAAAATAATGTTCTTTAAAAAAGATATATCAAAATAATGTTCTTTAAAAAAGTCCGCGATAGTATATGTCTATCTCTTAGGGATAGCCCAAAATAACCATTTTTTATCTTTTACTTTCAACCAAAAGTAATGGCTTATTTACGAAGTGATTTTAACCAATACTGTATTAATCATTATCCAATTGAGTATCTTAAATACTTTTTGCATTCAATATAGATTACTATTTCCCTTTACTTTATTACAATTTAAGTATATATTTTAAAGTAAACTCCAAAAAATTATATTTAAGAACGTATTGTAACGTGTTGTACTTTTTAATCATCTTTTTCTAAGACTGTGCACCGTAATTATTTACAGCAATACTTTTCATGTTATTTTGTATACTAGTGTTGTTATCGCCCTCACCTCCGCCAATAGTGGAAGGTCCGGCCGACCGCGGCGCCTGTCGCGGCTGCGTCCGGAAGTCCCTTGCGCCGAAGCCGCTGCTGGAGCCGAAGCGCCCGCCGCCCGAGCGACTGCCGCCCGCGCGCCGCCCGCCGCCGCCCGACCGACCGTCCACTGCCGCGCTCGACAGCCAGCTGCAACACAAACAGCTATTGAGACGAAGACAAACACCAACATATAGACGAGGCCTGCACGGGCACGTGCAAATAGTGCCTATATGTGGATGATGAACATATGATGATGCGGAAGGATTGTGGTTGGTTTTGCGAATGCGGAAATGCAACTGCCTGTCAAATGTCATGCGTTTTTGTTTCCTAATTTATACGGGTCGTAAGGTAGAGCCCGTGTCGCCGCCTGTGAGCCTTACAAGACTAGCTATAAGTGCAAAATTAAAGTTACACGGTGCTTAGATGTTAATGCCCTTGGGTTTAATGGCAGTTTGTTTTATTTATTTACATAATCAGTATATTTCTTTTGCACACCTTTTTCTTATATGACAAGAGATCATGACAATTGGATTAAGTAACGATCCCTAAGTACATGCGAAATGCGAAATAACCGGAAAGTATATACAGTGCAACTATATACACTTACTTAGGAACATCCTGCTTTGCCTCGACGAGCAGCTCGACCAGGTCGCGCGCCAGGCCGCGGTTGGAGTCGTTGAAGAAGGACGTGGCGACGCCGAGGTTGCCCATGCGGCCCGTACGACCGATGCGGTGCACGTACTCCTCCACGTCCGACGGCAAGTCGAAGTTGATCACGTGACGCACGTGAGGTATGTCCAAGCCTACGCAAACATATTAATCTAATTTAGTTTCAATGATAAACCTGAAAGATCATTTAGGATCGTTATTAAACTAATGTTGTGGCAGAGAAGTAATAATGAGATGAAGTAGCCAAAGCTAAAGTAGGCCCGGGACGGTCGACATATTATTCCGTCTAACGACAATCGCGGCGTCTCATCGATGGGTTATATGGTCGAAGCGTAGTCTAATGCCGCGCAATCTAAATTATCGCTCGATGTTTCGTTGCGTTTGAGTGAAAGAGACAGCGATATTTTAGATTGTGCGCTTTTGGACTCGATCGATGGGACGTGTTTGTCGTTTCTCTTAGAGTCATATATTATAATATACCGAAAAAACGCGACCGATCCGTGGCTGATTACGTTCAGACACATTCGGCTGACATGACACACGATAGGAGCCGAAATTACGCGGTAGATATTCTGTTGCGTAACTTTGTGTGGGTATTCAATGTCTCGAGCGTTGTCTTGGCGTCGTACACAGTAACCTTGTTAAGGTTCGGTCTGTTTTCATTGCCGCCGAATCGCTGCCGGACTTACGCCCGACCGAAGTTCGGACGAAATGTGTCTTCTATTGCCTCATAGCTCTACTGGCGCACTCAGCAGTATGTCGCTTCTTGAAAAAAATACATTATTCAAACATCTCGTCGATCATCCCACCTTCAGTTCGACTGCCATATTAATATAGCAAAATGTCATTGAAGAATACCGATGCCTGTTACATCCGCTTTGCAACCGTTGTACATCAGCTACAAAACTAAATTTTTTTCAAGGATCAACCTACAGATTAGGCATGAAATATATGTATAGTTTTACGGGCCACGTTTTCGCACGCATTAAGATTTTACGCTGCATCGTATGCATGTACGTAAACGTGCAGTAAACGGTAAGTGTTTTTAAAATAAAAACAAAAATGACTTTAAAATAATAATTATTAAAACAATACCAACCTGTAATCCAAAAATAATGACAGCGAAAATCAAAAATGAAATATGTATTAAATTAATAATCACGGTGTACACTTAATTTTAGTTTTATATTATTTTCTGCATATCCGAATGTAAAACTATATAGATGAAATGAAAAACTGGAAGAATGTGAGTTCTATTACATATTACTACTCGTCACGTAGTAATAGAACTCACATTCTTGCACTTTTTATTGCACACACGCACTGTAAGCGCTTAAAAAACAAAATACGCCGTGCCTTCGTGGATTGAACAATCTATACTAAAGCTAAAATCAATGTAGAAAGCATATCAATAAACAAATTAAAAATGAAGGTAGAAAATGCAACACATTATATGCCTAATAAATAAAAAATTGTTTTGTTTAAAAGATATTGAATATATTAATTAGTTTTAAGCTGACTAATCTAATTTATTGTTATGAATTCAAGTCAATTAAAAAAATTTGGTGTAAAATGACTAGTGATTTCTACCCTCATTTTTAATTTGTTTGTTGATAAGCATTCTCTATCGAGTTAGGATTTAGTATAGTAGAAATTAAAACTGTTCACATGTCCATCAATAAGAAAAATCAATTTGTTTCTTGTTGAAAACAGAAACTGCGATGGCTTAAGAAAGGAAATATCAAGAGATTTCTTAATAATTTCCGTGAAACTTTAAACAAAAGACAAACTAACTTCGTTTAACGCAGCCTCTAGTACGAATTCCACCAGCAAACTTTACTCAAGCCTACCCGCACCTGAGTGCCTAGTGTGAGCTTTCACCAAAACAAATCGAAAACTTCACATTCGCGTAAAGTCAAATTTTATATGGAATTGAACCAGCGCCCCTGGCGGTATCGAGAGAAAACTCAAAAGGGTGAGTGTTAGTGTCATATAGAATTTGCGTTTACGTAGGTATAGTAGTTATTTAGCTTACAGTACCATGAGGAAAACATCTCTAAGGCCATGTATTCAATCTTGTGTATAAAAATAAATGGTAAATAGGTGCACCTGATTGTACTATATTAAGGACATGTATGTAAAGCACTATAGCTATTTCATTTCTTTTTTCTAAAGATATAAAACGTATAGTAGTTGTTTAGCTTACAGTGAAAAACAACCGTAAGACCATGTATTCAATTTTGTGTATGTCAAAATGTTTAGTATAAAAATAAATGGTGGCACGTGAGACCTCTGGCGGCGACGGCCGTGGCGACTAGAATGGGCGTCTGTCCGGTGCGGAAGCGTCGCAGCGCCTCCTCGCGCTCGCGCTGCGAACGGTCGCCGTGGATCGACGTCACGGGGTAGCCGTCCGCGTGCAGGAACTCCTCCAGTTGATCGGCGCCTGCACACAAAGGCTCATTAGCAAATATTAACAATTGATTTAACTCGGATTTATAAGACGGAAGTTCCTGGGTTCGATTCCCGGTGGGGCAGATTGAGGTTTTCTTAATTTATCCTGGTCTGGCTGGTGGGAGGATTTCGCCGTGGCTAGTTACCACCCAACAGACAAAGACGTATCGCCAAGCGATTTCGAGTTCCAGTACGATGTCGTATAGAAACCGAAAAGGTTGTGGATTTCATTTTAATCCTAACAAGTTAGTCCGCTTCCATCTTAGATTGTATCTTGACTTAACTTGAAGTAGATACAAAAAAATCCCTATTTCGCTTGAGTCGGAGTTCCGCGCATCCGAAACCTATTGGACAAATGAACAATTACCTTTTATTTGACTTTTACATTATCGAACAATATAATATAAATATATATAATATATATAATTATTATAACAAATCTTACCCTTCTTGGTTTCAACAAAGACGAGCGTAAGCTGGTCTTCGTCGGGCTGACGTTGCAGCAAGTTCGACGCGTTTAATAAATCGAGTAGGAAGGATCGTTTGTCTTGCTCTTCTACCCATACCACCTGAAATTAAACAGCTTATTAACATCACGTACAATTAAGCTTTTTAGGGCCAATAAGTCTCTGTTACCATAAGATCAAATCACTCAGTTCAATTATTTCACTGGTGAACTGCTGTTTTTCATTTTTTTTTAATATTTTTTACCTTCAATATTTCAACACAGTGCGGTATGGCACTAATTTTAGGCTTTGGTTTTATTTAGATTTACTTGTGTTATGGCATTACTAGTTTATTGAGGTTAATACTTAATGGTCTATAATACTCTATATTATGTTGTACTTTGTTTAATATGTTTTTTTAATATGAATACATCAATCACCTATGTATATGTTCAGAGTTTGACAGCACGCACTGTGCCCGCTGACTTCGCTCGCGATAGTTATTATAGGTATAGATTGGGGAGCGTTGTTATCGCATTGTTCGCAATACATTGCCCACTCATATATATATATCAAAATCGGTAACCCCTCATATATTCAGACATAAGTGGTATTCGTTATAAAATAATTGTAAACATTAATTACAGCCTTTTTACAAAGTTTTCGTTAACATACCTCTTACACCCGGTATACAAAAAAGATTCTTACCTTTTGAGTGATATTCTCCGAAGTAGAGCCAACACGGCCGACTGCAAGGAAAACATAATTATAAAGGAAGTCCTGAGCGAGGACTTGTATCTGCTTCGGGAACGTCGCGGAGAACATGAGCGTCTGCCGCTCGCCGGTCTTGGGCATGGTGTGGCACTCCACGATCTTGCGGATCTGCGGCTCGAACCCCATGTCCAACATTCTGTCCGCCTCGTCCAACACCAGGTGGCGGCAGTGGTCCAACGCCACGCGCCCGCGAGTCAGCATGTCCACGAGACGGCCCGGCGTGGCGACCAGCAGGTGGCAGCCGCGCTCCAGTTCGCGGAACTGGTCCATTATTGGTGAACCGCCATATCTGTTCATAGAGTTAGATAAGTGATCAGTCGTCACATTATTATATCACCTTGTGAAGAAAAAAAGCATTTATTCATCTTTAATGCTACAAACAATACATTCATCTTGCACTAAGCAATGTCTGCCTATAACACCAAATATGAATAGGTGTACAACAGCTCAGCATATGTCGTGCATTGCAGTCGAGTACAATACCCGGCGATGATTTTCAGCTGTGACGTCACAGCCATTAGTAAAATTAATTATCTACATTGAAAAAATAAAACAATTAAAAAATACAAGGAAAAAACAAAAAACACTAGGCAACAAAATTTAAAGTTAAACTAATTCCAATACAGACTAAACTAACGCTAATAGTAATATAATAACATATAAATAAAATAATACATAATAGATAAATGACCATATTAAACAGCCTATATAAATTTTATTTAATATATAAATAGAAAATATAAATTGTCTCACATCCCTACTAAAGAATAGTTTTTCCACCGCACAATTTTCAAATTATTATATTTAATTTGATACAAAAAGCTATAAAAAAGGTATACAAAGGACACGTACACGACGCAGGGTCGCACGCGCGAGCGGTAGGCGAACTTCCTGGCCTCGTCGTAGATCTGTGTGGCGAGCTCGCGGGTCGGCGCCAGCACCAAGCCGAGGGGATACTGTTTGCGTCTATTAAACGGCCTGTGGATGAAGTCATCATTAAATAATACGGCGTTTTAAGATAGCAGTCAGTTTCACTTAGGCCGGGCGCCCATTGTGATTTTTTGTCACGGTAACATTTTGTTTCCGTCACCCTCTGTCACCATCAAGGCGCCCACTGTAGGTAACTGTCACCGGGTGACAAAGTGAGCTTATTTGAGTTCTAGATCGATTTCAATTAGGTTGCTGTAATATGTTCTCTCAGAATACACGAAAATAAATTAAACGAAAAAGACGCTAAAGGGTGCATCCTATATGTACACTGAAAGATTACTAAAATATATTTTTTTATTCTGAATTAAACAGAACACTTTAAATTTAAACAAACATTTTTTATATATGCATACGTCTAATCGGAACTTTCAGCAGCCCAAAGGCGAAAAGTCACCCCAGTGAGCGTACGCGCATAGCGATGCATAAGTCGAGTGACAGTCACGTCGCCAGCAGACGAAACTATTTGTCACCGTATTGTCACGTCACCTTAGTGAGCTAACTCTTTAATATCTTCATTGCACTCGATTAGGTGACTTAAAGTCACGGCGACAAAGTCACAGTGGGCGCCCGGCCTTAGTCATTTAAAAAGTGAGTCTACATTTACTAATTTATCTCTTCATCATTATCAGCCTATCAACGGTCCACTACAGGGCCAGGCTTCCCTCCTTATAGGAGAGGGGATATGGAGCGTACACCCACCACGCTGCTCCAATGCGGGTTGGCGGGCTAATATTTCATTTATTAACGATCACTATCAGATGTTGATTATAGTGACCGGAACCAACGGCTTAACGTGCTCTCCGAGGCACGGGGGTGTAACACCACCAACTTCCTAACCCAGGGCTTGGAATGTACTGAACATTTCATAGAAGAATAAAAAAGCTCAGAATTATTCCATGACCCGACCCAGGAATCGAACCCGGGACCTCGTGATCGAAGCCACATAGGCTAACCACTAGACCAACGAGGCGGTCAGTTATGTAAAAGTACTAAAATAAAAAAAATCCTTTATGCTATATCAGACAATAATCTGTACCATATTGTATTGTACCAAATTTCAGTGAAATACACTCACCCGTTAAATCTTGGGCTTGGAATGTACTGAACATTTCATAGAAGAATAAAATAGCTCAGAATTATTCCATGACCCGACCCAGGAATCGAACCCAGGACCTCGTGATCGAAGCCTCGTTGGATTAGTGGTTAGCCAAAACCACTAATCCAACGAGGTAGTCATTTTTTTTACTATGTGGTATTTAAATGCTGGACAAGGTGGACAATTAACAATAAATTTTATATGTTATTAAATTATACACTGTCTAGCAGTGGACGTCCATTTGTATGATATAATAAAAAACATAAAAGCGAGATGTACACTCACTGCTTAACGGGCCCAGCCTCGTACATCTGGTTGAGGATGGGCACGAGGAAGGCGGCCGTCTTGCCCGAGCCGGTCTGCGCGCACGCCATGACGTCCCTCCGGCCCAGCACTATGGGGATCGCGTACTTCTGCACCGGCGTGGGCTTGTCGTAGCGGGCGTGCGTTATGTTTGAGCGCATTATTTCCGTCAGGTTAACATCCTCAAACTGTTGGGCACACACACATAATATTTAATAAGACAAGTGCTGTAAATCGTTGCAGAGCTCCCTAGTCTGTTTTCAGCTCCATCCTCAGATCGACACTAGACCTTCATAAAATTGTAGTGCTTTATAATACTTAATGGATTTTTTTTTTATCGACTACAAGTTGGCCCTTGACTGCTATCACACCTGATGTTAAGTGATGATACAGTCTAAGATGGAAGCGGGCAAACTTGTTAGGAGTGGGACGAAAATCCACACCCCTTTCGGTTTCTACACGACATCGTACCGGAACGTTAAATCGCTTGGCGGTACGTCTTTGTCGGTAGGGTGGTAACTAGCCACGGCGAAAGCCTCCCACCAGCCAGACCAAGACAAATTAAGAAAAATCTCAATCTGCCCCGCCGGGAATCGAACCCAGGACCTCCGTCTTATAAATCCCACCGCGCATACCAAAAATGAATGGAAAATTAACAAACGCACTAGTTGTCGCCACAATTTTCGAAAGCTCTCGATTTTTCTAGGATTCCATTATCAGGTCCTGGTTTCCTTATCATGGTAGCACCCTCGGACTATCACCTATCCAACAAAAAAATAATCACCAAAATCGGTTCATAAACGACGACGTTATCCGCAAACATAAAACTTACTTTTTTTAAATTGTTTAAAAACGAATTCAGATGATTATTGAATAAATTAATATGCATCTGCCATCTTATCAGCGCGTACTTGGGACACTCAGCTATGAAGTGAGAGCTTGTTGAGTTTATATTACTAACTAATACACATAAAATAATAACTAGTACACATACATTAATTGTCGTATATTAATTACAGTATGAGCTCCTGGTGACAGAAGGAACTAACTTGTCCACGAAAAACACAAAATAACAACAGTACATTTTGAACTGTTACAATTGTAAATATAGTAGGCAAATACACGCACGCAGACACGCAAGCGCGCAGGCACGCACGAACGCACGCACGCACGAACGCACGCACGCACGTTGCGACGGTATAGAAGTTCATTCATTCACAAGCGTGCAACTAACTCTCTTTTTGTTTGAAGAATATACCACTAGTGACATGTGGAGATGTACTCACGCTAGTAATGTAGTCCGGTACGTTCTCGCCGCTGGCCTCAACCGGTATATCCTCGTATTTGGAGAAGTTGATGCCTGTGTTGCCAGTGCCAAACAGCTCCAACTCCTGCCGCTCGTCGCGAGGTAGCGGGATTGTCCAGTCGTTCTATAATATAAGACATTTGAGTCATCAATACTCAATGTTAAAAATAATTAAGTATAAAGTTTTATTATGAAATAAAGAATAATCTTAAAAAATCACTGAATGACTTCATGAAGAAAGAAAATGTATTTGAATGTTTGATATGCTATCAACAAAAATGTTCCTATTATTTTTTTCCCCACATATATATCCCCTCTCCGATAAGGAGGGAGGTCTGGCCCTGTAGTGGGCCTCTAATAGGCTGATATAGATAATGATGATGATGACACATATAACAATGAGCATGGTTTAAATCTCCACTATCTAATGAACTGGACTAAAGTTTTTGGACTTAATAGATATGCATAGTGCTGGAAAACTGGTATAGTTCTTACAAGAGGCCATGTCCAGCAGTGGGAAGATAGGCCTGTCCAACGGCGATAAATTACTTCCAATTAAATAATGGAAACATACCTCGTCCCGGCGAGACGAGGTGCGTCGCACGTCGTCGGACGCCCAGCGCGACTGTGACCGCTCCTCGGCGCGCGGCTCCGGCTCCTTCCAGCGGTCGTTGCGCGGCGGTGGAGGCTCGTGGTAGTCCTCGTCGCGCCGGATGTCGCGCGAAGGCATCGTGCGCCCGCTCGACCCGCCGCCGCTAGTGGAGTGTCCGCCCGAACTGCTGGAGCCACCGCCGCCGCCGCTGCCGCTGCCGCCGCCACCGCCGCCGCTGCCCCAGCGCTCTGGCTCCGGCCACCGATCGGAGTCGCCATTCTGATATCCACTGTCACGACCTGTATACCAAGGCAACATGCATTTATAACTTCTTTATAGTTATAACTGGTAGACCTAGCATCCATTCTTCAGATGGTAGTAGAAAACTATCGCAACTCCACCATGTGGGCACCCTGAACGCTTAAAAGGAGTTAAACAGTATAGTTACTCACAGCAGTCCTAACGCGCTTATCGCAAATCGTAACCCATCTTCAGGCTGACCATTATAGACTCCAATAGCTGCCTCAAATGTGGAACGATTTTTCCGTAAGTCGCTAGGACGATTATCTAGTACAGCAAACTACTTACCGCGGTCTCTGCGCGGGTATCGCGATTCGTAGCCGCGATCGTAGTCACGGTCGCGGTCACGGTCGCGGTCGTCGCGCCGACCACCACGGTCGTAGCCTCTAGAGCTGCCTCCGAATGATGAACGGTTGTCCCGTAAGTCGCTAGAACGACTATCTAAGCTTGAACGCTTAGGCTCTTCACCTGTGTGAAACATACTTTATTTAAAGTACCTGGGTTAGCTAAATCTACTTAACAATAGATGGCGTGTTGCCATGTCGATATAGTGCACTCAAATACAATATTTCGAGAAAATCTTGGAACCGTTTCCGAGATTCAGATTTTATATATGTATACATGAATTGCTTGTTTAATTGTATTAGATTATTGTTGCTGTATGTTATGATTTCTTATCTAACACATTATTGATATGCTCCTTCCGGTTAGATAATCTGTAGAAGTAGGATGCAGCAATACAGTATATAAAACTTGACTTATCAAACAAAAGCAAATCAAAAATATGTGTCACATTTTCATTGTTATCCTATCCTATTGCAAATAATTTTTGGGTATAAAATTAGTGACGCGCTAAGACACTTTTTAATTACTGGAAAAATAAAGGAAGTTCTACAATTATTTATAGTACAGCTTATCATAGCCCATTCAAAGTATATATCAATCACTTAAATTAGCAATAATCAATCAGACATTGTTTCAGGAAGTTCAACTATGACTCATAATGTGTAGGATTTTAGTCATTATAATAGCATTTTTGATATTTTTTAAATAAAAAGAAATTTTCTTTAAATTATTTTAAAGTCACAGTCACATCTATCAGCTGTTCTGCAGTTGACATACAAAGGAACTTCTATCATTTTTTGAAGTCAATTTTAAGCTCAAACAAGGATATTTCTTGATGAAGAATACATACTTTGGAATATATATTCCAAAATGAATGTTCAGACTTTGCTAAGGGCGAGCAGATCTAATGAACCTCACCATTGGGGAAATTGTTAGGTTCTCAAAACCTACAGGTTGGTCTCAGAGGAGCAATGTCGGGACACCAGTGAACTTGTGTCTCAGATCACCTGAATTAGGTGGAATAGTCTTAGATAAGAACTGATCACCTGGCTTTGGCAGACATCCCCCCTAGAAATATATATAAGGGCAAATTACTGTAGTACATACAAAATTATAGTAAAAGTTTTTTTTTATCGACTTCAAGTTGGCCCTTGACTGCTATCACACCTGATGTTAAGTGATGATGCAGTCTAAGATGGACGCGGGCTAACTTGTTAGAAGTGGGACGAAAACCCTTTCGATTTCTACACGACATCGTACCGGAACGCTAAATCTTTTGGCGATACGTCTTTGTCGGTAGGGTGGTAACTAACCACGGCGAAAGCCTCCCACCAGCCAGACCAAGACAAATTAAGAAAAATCTCAATCTGCCCCGCCGGGAAACGAACCCAGGACTTCCGTCTTATAAATCCACTTTGCATATCACTGCGCCACGGAGGTCGTAGAATGTTGTGATATACAACAGAATACAAATAAGGCACAGTAGAGACCACACCAATCTTAAAATCCAGTATGAAAGCGCTACTCGCCAACCTGAGGAGGTATAAACCTCACTGGAGAATATTTTGTATATATGCCCTTAGTTTGTTCAGATCAGACTAAAAGATTGGCAAGATTTATTACTAATTTAAGTTTTGAAACATTCATAGAATGAGTTCATTAACTGTTGATTTAAAATAAAAAATATGATTATCAAGTGACCTACTTATATAGGTATAAACCAAACAAAGTGATTGCATGTGGCCCAACAAAAATTATTTATAGATTATTAATCTAGTCATAGGCTCTATCAAAGTTCACGTACATTGTAGTTATTATGATCAACTTGATGAATTAAAATCCACAAATTTTACACATAGATCTGCTATTAGCTTAACAAATTCTTACAGTAATAACCAAAGATATAATCAGTATATCAATTCTTGAAAAAAACGTCAGTTTTGAAGCCAATGTACAACTGTTGCAAAGCGGATGTAACAGAAAACAGTATTCTCCACTGACATTTTGCCATATTGGACTGACAGTTTAACTGAAGGTGGGATGATCAACAAGATGTACATGAGATGTTTGTAAAATGTATTTTTTATACAATACAAGATATGTAATTGAAGTATGTTAGGCCTACTGGACGCATTCCATCACTACTAGCGCTATTACTGCTTTCTTCTATTTACTATCTATTGATTATTTACCTTTAGCATCCAACTGCCTACGCAGATGCGGAGGGATGTAACGGCTGGTACTCTTAGGAGCCTGAGCCTGCAAGTCCAGACCAGCAAGCTGTAAAGGAAAGGAAAGGCAAATTGTTAATTCTTGCATTTGGCATTTCCATAATTAGAAAGACTGTGAAGTAAAATTACAGAAAGAGGAAATCAAAATTAAGAAATATTATTTTCAATACACCAGATGGCATTTACTTGCAATACACATAGACTGACTACCCTTATTCTTTCTGTTTTTATTCTTATCACTAGTTTATCACTAGTTTTGTATGAGCAGAATAAGCCTGGAAAGAAGATGGAGTTAATAAACTACATTTTCTTTCAGGGCTTATTCTGCACTAGGCCATGAAGTTGGCAGTTATGCATGTAGCAAATATTGCATGAAAATATTTAGTAACAATTTTCATACAAAATTTACAATTTTATAAATAAGTAAAATAATAAATCAATAAAAGAGATTTTCATTCATTGAAATCAGATCAAAGTTAAAAAAATAGTAAGGTAAGGTATCAGAAAAACCCAATTATCCAAATGGACGATGTCACAAACAATGTTAGGTAGTTCAATGCAATTTCTTTACTAGATAGCAATTTAATCATTATAGTCATTATGACTTACATTATTAAAATCTATTAATACATTCAAGAACCTCTCTCAACAAATGGTAAGCCTCTTTTTTCCAAAACAACGAATATCAGTATTCAAAACTCAAAAAAAATTATCTTGTTCTAAGAAGCTACAAGATTGTTAATACTCACAGACTCAGTGGGAATAGTATTAATGTTTGATATGTTTAGGGTACTACAAAAGGATTTAACAAAACTTAAAGTAAGTTCCTTTTATTTTGACCTAATAGTATTTAAAAGAACTGCTATGTATAATTTGTCTTAATGCCTTAAAAATCTGTATAAATAGTTTATTAATAAATGATGTTTTATTTATCGGGGTACACTAGTACCCCTGGATATTGGTACGTAAAGTGTAATATGAATATGGTTCTAGAGTTTAAGAAACTTTATTCTTAACTTAAGGCATACAATGTTGAACTTAAGTACCTAATCATACTTTCCCATTTCTGTAAAATGAATAAAGTTGTTCTCAATTAGTCAGTATGTAAAGCAAACTTTACTGGACTTACTTTAATTACTGTTATTTTAACTCATAACCTAAATGTAAGTCATTAAACTGTATATCACTGTTTATGATAAATGAAACTACAGTAATACTCCGGTTTACGGGACCCCTTTTGTGCGCGGTTTCACTATAACACGAATTTCAAATTTCACACTCAAATGCCTTGCATTAGGCGAAAAAGAGTGTATAAACATAATGTAGTCATCAACTTATCTATGGTCGCAGGAATTCCCGCTTCAGAAAACCCCCATGCGATGCAAGGCACAGACAAGACAAGTCTACCAGTTGTGTGGCCATCAAATAGAAAGGCGTGGGTTATGCGGGAAACTTTTCAAAAATGGTATTCTTATAGTTTTTGCCCATCCATCAAATCCTACCATGGCAAAAATGGGCTTGAATCTAAAGTCGACTGAGTTGAATCATAAACCTCAATATACATGAATTTCAGCTAACATATTTTTTCCAGAAAGTATCCCTCACATAAAGCAGGGTATTACTGTATTTCATAATCATACTATTAAATTTAGTAATATTTTTTTTTGGGTCAATGAATAATTGATTTCTTTTTGTTCTATGCACAAAAATTCAAGTATGACAACTCAAATCTGACAAGGAACTTTTAGGCTAACATGAGGCAGTTGACTGTAAGGATATACACAAAATTGCAAAGTAGAAACTGATTATGTAGTAGAAAATTCTCAAAAATACTATAATACATTCTATGAAATGCAACTTGAGAGTTGATTATTTGTAATGTTGATGATCCATTTCACTTAATGCTGAATAGACAAAATCTCAGGTGTCTGCTAGTTACATCATTAATTCTTTACAATTCAAAATGTTGTTCTACTGTGATAGGTTTCAGATTTTGTTATAAATATTTGATGCTCATTCAAGTCAAGGGACATATTCATTGATGAAATCAGTTTTTTGTCATAGAAGAAGTTTAGAAGGACAACAAAGGGATATGCTTGGATTGTGGCAAGTGGAAGGATGTGGTCTCTGTCTACCTCTGTGGGATAATGCTATGTATGTACGTAATAAGGGAAAGTGAATGCTGTGTGTGACAGAAGATGTGTGTAATAGGAGTGTAAGTCCTCGCACTTTAGCCAATGGCCCAGCCAAGTGTGAAAATAGCCTAGGTTGAAGAAGCTGTATGAGGAACATGAATGGAAACAAAGGGAGAAATGTATATATTATATGATGTCAGAGTTTTACTTGATTTTCATTGCAAAGTTTCATATCTTTCATTTATTACTTATGTTATTACAAAGTACATAATTTTAGATTTGCAGGTTATTTACATTTTTCTATGTAAAATGTATAAATTTAAATATGTAGGAGACTTAGCAATTGATAGTAGAATTCTATAAATATATTTTCTAAAATAATGACCTAAAATTTACTTTCCTCAATCTAACTATGGATACCACAATTTGAGATAATTTTATAACATGATGAAAAGTATCTGTGTTAAATGAAGTTAGCAAGATTATCTAGATCCTATAGACTAGCTCAGCTTAAGTTCTGATTAAATGATTTAATTCAATTATTATGGTTCACCTAGAATTCACTAGAAAATAAAGGCAAAGTAGAACAATAGTACACAAACAATGACCTCATTTCTATTTTGTGAAGCTAAGCCAAGTAGTAATAAAGCTAATAAAGTTTTCGGTAAATTCAGCAGCCGGGAGGCAAGAGCCTAGAAAATCAATCTGAACCTAGAAGTCAGGTCGCCATGTTGGTTATCCCAAGACACGTAAAGCTAGATATTGCTGTAAATATTACATACGCATTAAATCGTGACTTGAAAATAATGTAATATAAGATGAAATAAATAGATAGGCATGTACTAAAACATTAGTAATATCTTTTTATTCATAGAAAAATCAATACGAAGTTCATGTACATGAGGCACTGACCTGCTGCTCTAGACCTGTTCCATTTTGGTTGGTAACATTACTCATATTACTACCAAGCGGTACGTTTTTTTGGGAACTTTGCTCCAAAAATACTATACAAACACAGTCTACAATGAATTTTGCACAAACACAAATTCACAAAATCATAAATCACATGAAAAGGTTTCAATTTTACACCCCGAAATCACTTTTCATTCGCAGTTTTTGTTCTTCACGGATGATGGTGACTTTGTCTTTGAAAATTTCATTCACAGTTCATTCGCATACAATTTTCATTCATTCAACATAGATAACAAATTATTTTCTTACAAAAATCTAAAATAAATACTAAGGTTCGAAAAGCAGAAGTTATTTTATTAAAAATTGTGTACATATAATTATTTGTTTAAATACAAAAATATTTTCTAAAATTCGGAACTATTTGTAACCAAAGAAAATACATTATTCAAATGTAATAAATTATATAAAATATCCCTCCAATACATTGTCTTATGTTCATTAAAGTAATTTGTAGCCAATTCGATTTACAAATTAGATTGGCAATAAAGAAAATGGCAATAAATAAAAAATTGGCAAAAAATTGTAATTTGTGGACGTAGTTTATTGAGAATTTAATAAATCTGTTGTGATCATAGATTAGGCTGTAGGTTCAAGAGCGTGACAGAGTTATTTCGTTCGGCCTTTATTAGAAAGTGACACAAGATTATTTTTTGTCCCTTTCAGCGTGTTCGTTTTTATTGTTTGTCAAGAGTGGAGTTTGTGACAAGCAAGGGACATATCTGAGCAATTATTAGCTTTTTATTAAATTTGCTGATAAATAATATAACTTTGCGGTTACGATATTAATTTAAACGTTATCGTGCTATGGTGGGTTGTAATATTTTCGGCTGCAACAGTCGCAGTGAACAGAAAATCGAAGGAATTACTTTTCATACGTAAGTAGGCATAAACTTCATTGATTGATGATTTAAAGCTTAGATATGTTATTTTTTAGCAAATTTCATGTATTATGCGTGTACTAAACTATCTTATATAAAGTAATATTTCGTATTTTACGATATTTTAAAACATAACGTTTTATGATGTACTTTAAATGTTGACATGTCATGTCAATAAGGCTGATTTGCTGTCTCACGAGTGGACACGCTATGGGCTCTATCTAGTAGTCTTTAATCTATGATTACAGCATATTAGTTCTAAATCATTATGAATCTATATTTATATATTTTTTAGAGGGAAAACAAAAGAATTAAGGCAGTTTTAGAGGATTTTGACACCAACTTTAGGGATAAATATTATTGAGAGTTGGTAACACTGAATTATGACAAAAACTTTGTAATTTGTATCAATAATAACAACAGGAAAATTTAGATTTTATATAAAGTAAAATAAATCTTAAAGAAATACGTTATACGTAAGTCTTTCGGCCTACTCGAAATTTCCGAATCAAAAAGCGGAAACCCAGAATCTGTTATTTGTTAGATTAATAAACTTAAAAAAAACACGTGTAAACTCTATTCTAGCTATTTTTCTACAACACAAAACAAAGAAATTACCGAGAACAATTTATTTTTTTAACATACTGGTGAGTACAAATACCAAACTTGTTATAGTTAGCCATATAGAAAACTATCTAGTAAGTAAATAAATCTGACTTTGTAGACAATGGAAGAACAAGCTAAGGTCTATATGCCTCGTGAACGTCATCCACCGCCCCAGCCGAGGCAGCGCCAGGCGCCCCCTGAGCCACGACGTGCCACTGCCGTTCCGCCGCCGCAACCGCGCGAGAGACAGGCTCCGCCGCAACCTAGGGAAAGACAAACTCCGCCCCTACCAAAATCTAAAACGGTCCAGTAACAAAAAAACTCTAGTAAGACTGAAATTGTTACGAAAACAAGAGAGAGCATCTACTAGAATAGCTTAGGCATTATAATAGTCAGTTTAGTTACAGATGGTTTGCAAATAATTACATGCTAGGTTGCCAGTGCGTAGCTGACTACAAACAACAGAAGTACAGAAGTAGGCAATGTCTAGCAGATACTACTGTTTGTATGTAAATATAATATTGAAAACATTGACATATTAATACTATGGACTTCGGGTCAGCGATAAAAAGTGTCCGAACCAAAAGTAAGCCAAAACGCGAAATGTGTTCCAATCGCAATTCAGTCTCATATTAGCTGACTGACAGAATACACGTCAATAATGCCGTAATGTGTTATGAAAAACTTGTAAGAACTACCCGAGTAAGGTGAGAAAAGAAGACGGTGTACCATATTTTCAGTAAGTAAATATTTACTGATGATTTTAAAGTATTATTTTGCTTAGAAACAAGCTATTTTATTAAAATTTTATTAAACTATAGAAACTAATTGCATAACCAACCAAAATGAACAAAAGTATCTATCTGTCCTTTTCCCATACGCTACCCGCGTATAGGATAGAAGGAGTGCAATATGTTTATCTAATTAACCACATTTAGTTCGGATCTGCCGTGAGCAATAGAATGTTTTAGAACAACGACTGCATAGAGTTATTTTGTTGTTTAACATTTGAATTATTTAATTACTTAATTTTTGAATGAAAATAATTTGATTATTTTCAATTCAAAATTTTTTATTTTTTATGTCAACTTTTATTTTTTATGTCATGAATATTGATCAAATGACTTTTACCATAATGGTATATTAATTTGATAACTATAAGAATTATCTACATGAAATTAGGAACAGTTATTTAAAAAAGTGATCTAACGTCATTGAAGTAAAAAAATATATTTTCAGTTTAATTAAAAAGAGGAAAATATCGAGAACTTAAAATTTCAAAGTAAAGAACTATGTCGAGTGGCATATCATTTTGTACATTAGTGGATTTGGTTTGTAATTAATTATTATTATAACTAATTATTATTTTATACAAGATAATTACAACAATAATTATTTGGTACAAGATTTATCCCAGCATATAGAGGTCAGGGATATGTAAATATAAATTAAAATTTGCTGTAAATATAATATATAAATATAAGATGCCAAAAAAATTTGAAAGCTACCGACTCCACACCATTTATGTTGTCCTATTTTCACGGGAAGCTGTCATGTCAAAAAAAGGCTGCCATGGTAACCGTCAATCGAAGCTGATTACTTATTGCATGCAATTAGACCGTTGCAAATTAGACTGTATAACAATACGATAAGACATACATTACAATGTTATTTTGTGTATAAAAACATAAATACATCCTAGTATGTATAAAATATCTTGGGACACTTTTGACGTAAATTTTGCATTAGACCCGAAGTCCATAGTATTAATATGTCAATGATTGAAAACGAACATTCAATGTGAAAGTTCTTCTATAGAAATACTAACTGTACTGTCATCATAATAGTATGTCAAAGTTGGCTATGAACTCATACTAAGTTGATTGGAAGTTATTAAGTTTTAAAACAAACCAAGCTTTATCAACCAAGAGAATAATTTCTAAAACATTTGTTTATTTTTCTGTAGATGTCTAATTACTGTGATTCATTATATTTTTCTTGGTCTTGAAAATTTAATTTTGAGTATATTTTTTATAAAAATTAATGATTACACTTTTTGATAATTGTTGCTAACTTTTATTATCAACAAAATTTTATTGTAGTATATAATTATATAGTGCAGTATGGTACTTTATACTGAAAACTGGTGAAACACAGTTTAATTTTTGATATATGAGATATATCTACTGTTACTTGTTACTGTTGACTATCTTAAACAATGTACATAATTATATTGTTGTTTAACTCACATTTTCAACATATTTTACATTTCTTGAGGGAGAGTGTATGTACATAATTACAGTGTACATTATAAATAAAAAAAAAACATGAACATACATATTGTGAAAATTAGTATACTGCAAAAGTATAATTGTTATCTTTAATACTTAATTTTTTTTACAAAATCAATTTGTGCGTACAAATTTTTTAGTCATAAATATGCCTTCTGTTCAGTGAGACTCAATATTTATATGAATATATTATATTATTGCATATATATATTTTATAAATTGTTAAAAAAATTAATTTTCTATAGAATATTAATTATTTATTAATATATTGTACTTGTAAAGGAAACATCTGTTATTACCTATGGTAAAATAATGAATATTGGTAAATTCTAATATTTTCTAGTCAAACCTGAAAGGACATAGGTAGGTAAATGTTTGGGGATTTTCAAGGGGAGAGTAAATAAACTCCTCAAAGGACGGCAACGCATCAGTGGCGCCTCTGGTGTCTCAGTTGTTCATGGGCGGCGGTAATCACTTAACATCAGGTGATCCGCTTGCTAGTTTGCTCACTATTTTTATGAAAAAAAAAGGAGGTCTGCCTCAGAGATGTCCAGAGATGATATATATGTCATTAAATATTACAGATCTTCTATTTAAATAGTAATAAAGTTACTTGTAGCTAAGCAGTTGCTGATAAAAGTTATGAAGGTTGATAAAAGTTATGAAGGTTGATAAATGTGGACTTTTCATGCTACAATGACGGTCACATGATTCAGAACACAAAAAATCGATTGAAATTCTTATATTTTTAATATATTTTCAAGTGATTGCTATGAAACATGGGCAGTTGTTTAAAAATTCATTGTATATTTAAATAAAATAGTTAAATGTGAGCATATGTTTGGTTAGCCTGGGACAAATTTTGCCAATGACGTTTACCAACTTACAATGGTATAAGTCTGAAGTGCTTTCGATTGTAATTAATTTTGAGATCTTCTTAATTTAAAATGTAATAAAATTAAGAATTAACTACTCTCTCTTTGGTAAAACCTTTTATGAAATAACTGGCAAAAGTCTATTTACATAATTGTCTCGTTTTCATAAAATATTACCACTCATTTTATAATCTTACCAAAACTATACTAAAGCCAAACTCGATGGAGAATGCTTATCAACAAACAAATTAAAAATGAAGGTAGAAATCACTAGTCGTTTTACTCCTACTTTTTTAAATTAACTTGTTAATGACGAATCCATGACAATAAATTAGATTAGTAAGCTTAAAACTAATTAATATTCAATATCTTTTAAATAGGATTTTATAAAAAATAAAAATAAAACAAACTAAATTTATTAGGCACTAGCAGTCGCCCGCGACTTCGTCCGCGTGAAAACCTGTTAGGTACCCTTCTAATTTTAAAAACAGACTTTCATACAAAATGTGTAAAGGCACATATAGTGTGCTCATTCCCCGCTCCCCCTCTCAATTTAATTTTTTATAGTTTCCCATGAAGCAATATTCTCCGTCCCGTCCCTGTACTAAAGGTCTACATTTTTGTTAAACATTGTATGACATTTCAGTACATTAACATTAAAAATATATATTTATGGCAAGCTGATGGGTATAAATTGATATTAAATAGTATATTTCACTCTTGAGTCTAGCCTTCAGAATAAACAAAAATAATTTTACAATTCGACACGCAGATAGAGATTAGCCCGTTTAAACAAACGAACAAACTCTTCCGTGTACTAAATAGATATTTGAACAAAGATCGAATTCTTAATTCATCATCGTATATATAACATAGATCTGAACTCCCCTCCCGCACCCGCGCACCCGCCTTGGTGACGGTCACTTCGCAACGCAGAAATAGTAATATTTTAATTTCGCCATAACTTCAAAACCAAACGTCCAATTTTAATCTTTTGAATACCAAATATTGTCTACATAAACTGTACTTAGTGATGAAATAATTTATTTTGATAAGGATTAATAGCATGAGTAAAATAAATGCGTTTAAATGTAGTCCAAAAAAAATTTAAGATTTTTAAATAAAAAAATGGTTGTTGTGCCTCACTCGACATAGATAGGTATAGTGTGTCGCGGACTTTTTTGTAGATATTTATAAGATCTCCAATTAATTAGAACATTTTATGGTTCTATCTTTTATATTTTACACAGCGTACGCAAAATAAGTAAGTTTTCTGGTTGATTTTTACACCTTGTGTCCGAAAAACCCAAACATTTTACGGAACCCTATTTTTTTCCAAAATAAAATTTAGCCTATGTTACTCGTGGATAATGTAGCTTTCGAATGGTGAAAGAATTTTTAGAAACGGTCCTGTAGTTTTTGAGCCTATTCATTACAAACAAACAAAGTTTTCCTCTTTATAATATTAGTATAGATAAACTGTGTTGCATTTACACCTTCATTCTAAATTTGTTTGTTGATAAGCACTCTCCATCGAGTTTGGCTTTAGCATAGCTGGTAATTAATTTGTCTTAAATCTTAAACTTTACTTATGAACGCTAAGGTATACTAATAGAGAGGCTTTTATACTAATATATAAGGAGCTCAGCTAATAATTAGGCATAAACTGTGTTGCATTTACACCTTCACTTTAAATTTGTTTGTTGATAAGCATTCTCCATCGAGTTTGGCTTTAGCATAGCTGGTAATTAATTTGTCTTAAATCTTAAACTTTACTTATGAACGCTAAGGTATACTAATAGAGAGGCTTTTATACTAATATATAAGGAGCTCAGCTAATAACTTGTTACAAAAACCAAATCGCGAATAAAACTATTTTATACAATTTTTTGTTTTAATTTCATACTTTTAAGTAATTTTTTATCACCAAAACTTGCGTGGGCATTGCGTGGGATAAAACTGATACGGTTAGCATTATTCGTAATACCACCGTACCCAGTACACTCCAAGTTGATAACTCAAAATGTGGACAAGAATTCTGATTGCTACTATGACATTTATGCTGCTTTTTAACGGCATTCTTTCATCGATAATAATTCGTGATCGATTCGATGGCACCGTGCAAGAATACGATTTCATAGTAAGGGATTTAGAGTTTGACGACTCTCCAGAAAGTGAACGTTGTATGGAAGGATATAAAATGGATGCTTGGGGCCTGTGCCGTGAAGTGTGGTGACGTTGTGAATTGAAGAGAAATATTTTAAAGTAAAAATATGTAATTTGTGTATTTCGATAAAACAATATTAAAACATTAATAAGTACATATATGTATTTTCGTTTTATTTATTGCGTTTCAGGGACAACTTCTATACATACCATCACGCCACATTCCTATAGGGGTAGGCAGAGACCACATCCGTATTTCTCTCTCTTTTCTTCAAGCCTTTTATACAAGTAGGTACGTCGGTTTAGGGTACTTTTGACCTGGTCTTTAATCAGAATGTCCTGGATTTGATCCAGGAATGTTCCCCTTGGTCTCACCATTCCAACATCTTATTCACTCTCGTCTTATTCTTCTTTCATAATTTTTTTATTGACTACATGTTGGCCCTTGACTGCTATCACACCTGATGTTAAGCGGGTTAACTTGTTAGGAGTAGGATGAAATCCACACCCCTTTCGGTTTCTACACGACATCGTACCGGAACGCTGAATCGCTTGACGGTACGTCTTTGTCGGTAGGGTGGTAACTAGTCACGGCGAAAGCCTCCCACCAGCCAAATTCATTCATTCTCTCTACATGACCAAAACATCTCAGCATAACTTTCTCGATTTAAGTCACATCTATTATATCACACTATCATCATCTGATAGTGATCCTGAATAAATGAGACATTATCTCCCTAAGCCCGCCAATTTGCATTAGAGCAGCGTGGTGAGTCTATGCTCCAAAATCTTTTCTTCTATAAGGAGCGAGGCCTAGCCCAGTAGTGGTTCGTTAATAAAGTAATAATGATGATGATAGTGATGAAATTAATAAAAATTAAAATAGAACAAGAAAATTGTCAAGTAGGTACGTTATATATTGAAAGAATTTACTGTTCAAGGATGGCCTCATAGTAATAAAATACCTAACATAATATTGTCTATTATTAGTTTAGTCATAATTTGTTAGTTCCAAAAAGATTTTTGCTTTATATGAGGCTAGTGATACCTAAATCATTACAAAATGAAATTTTAAATGAAGATCATTTGGGCATAAGAAAATGTAGGGAAAGGGTAGAGCAAGCAGTGTGGTGGATAGGATTATCAACACAAATAAAAACCACATGATTATTAAATGACACTCTAGTTTTATTCAATTATTTCAACATGATAAATTATAAAACATTTTAAAGAAACATTTCACTGTGGAATTCCAAATTTGCTGTACAGTGACAATGGTGTGCAGTTTAAATCAAAGTTTTAAGATTTTGCATCTAATTACAATTAATTATTTTACAAGTGGCCCTTATTTAGCTCAAAGTAATGGTTGTGCAGCAGCTGTTAAAATGGCAAAAAATTTGTTAAAAATAAAGATGTACACCATTTTTAAATAGATTTACCAGTGTTTCCTAAAAATTTAAATGTTTATACAGAATTGATAGGAATGTGCTGGGAACTATCAATATCACTAATTCAGTAAATTATTTGAATAAAAAATATAGTTAAAAAGTCAGTAACAGGTTCATTCATGTTTAGGACTTATAAACTAAATTATTTGGCATTTGGTATTTCTATTGCCTTAGATATCAGAATATTTATTTATTGCAAATAATAAAAGAAACAATAGTACAATATAAACTTAAGCGCAAAAGGCGACCTTATCACTAGAAGTGATCTCTTCCAGGTAACCTAGATTAACTGACCTTTACATTTGAGTGACGGGGAATTGCAATAAAAATTAATGTACAATTGAAAAGGTACACTAATAGATTACATATACAATAAAATATTTAGTTCCAATAATAAAAAAAAGTATTTCAAAGAGCTAAAGAAAGTAACATAAAATTTAATAAATGTAAGTTTCAATATATATGTTAACTCAAATGAGCCTTAAGCAACTTTTTTGAAATGGTACTGTATGACCAGATTCAATCAAGACCATAATTGAGTATGATATCCTTAAAATACTTTATTAAAAATCCAATTGCTTAGCATTTTTTTTTTCTCCTAATTTATAGCAAAACAACATCAATACCTACGTGATAACTGCATGAACAGTTTTGATATACAGAAAATTATTAACAATAAATGTATTTAGTTAGAGCTTTACATACTTATACCAATCGTACTACTATTTTATCATTGTAAGTAATATTGTCATCATCTTCCTCCTGCTCGTTGTCCTCATCAAATCCAAAACAAACTTCAACATCTTTTCTCTCCATAGCTCTTGAATTTACTTGCTTGAAAATTTCCTTCTTTTCTATTTCAATTTCTTCTTCTTCCTCAATGTACTCAGTTTCAGACATAATCTGCTGATCTCCATTATCATCTGTTTGAATCACCTCTAACACAACATACTGCTGGCCATCACCATCTGCCACAGTGATCAGCTCGCCACGCTTCAATTCTTCACCATCCAGGTCTATTTTCATTACCTCACTTGTCTCATCATTATCAGTAATGTTGCCCTGTGCCGCAGACTTACCCCCTGCAAATTTTATTATCTTTTCTCGGCCCATTTTAAGTTCTAGTGCTCTCTCAAGGTGGCCAGACTCAGGATCGTGAATTGCGAGATGGCGGATCAGATTACCTTTGTGAGCAAAAGTTCGCTTGCATTCGTGGCACATGTGAGTTTTCTCTTTGGGCGGTTTTGGTTCATAGTTGGGATTGTGATATAAATTTATGTGACGCTTTAACAGTTGCTTCTGCCTAAAAGATTGGTCACATTGATCACAGACAAATGGTTTTTCATCTGTGTGCTTAAGCATATGGGATTTGAGGTGTCGCAGAGTTGTAGATGCATATGGGCAAAGCTCACATTTGAAGCATTTCTCTCCCTCATGGGTCTTGTTATGGACCTTACAACTGTATCTATCAGGAAATGATTTGCCACATCTTTTGCATTTGTGTAGCTTGTTCGATGTATGCAACTTCTGCATGTGTATACGTAAATCAGTTTTTCGTCCACATTTAGTTGGGCAAAGCTCACACTGAAACACTGGCTTTTCAGACACATTGTGTATCAGTTTATGAGCTTTGAGAGAGTTGGACTGCGAGAAGCACATGTTGCAACTGTCACATTTGTATGGCTTCTCGCCAGTGTGGGTACGCATATGACGCTTCAACTTGAATGTGTCCTGAGATGCATATGTGCAATGAGCGCACTGATATGGGCGTTCACCCGTGTGGCAACGCATATGACGCCTCAGTTTGGACAACTCCACAGATGCGTATTCACATTCATTGCATTTGTGAGGCTTCTCATGCGTGTGGCGGTAGCGTACGTGTCTCACCAGCTCGCCTGATGTAGTGAAAGGACTTTTGCAGTATTTGCACACATGCGGTTTGATACCATTGTGCATGTTGACATGATTCTGCAACGAGGCGACAGTCTTGAAGCCGCGTTCACATACGTTGCATTTGTGAGGTCGCTCATCCGAGTGGGTTTTCATGTGACGCAGTAAAAGATACCGTCTATGACTTGTGTATGAACAAAAGTTGCAAGTCAAATGAGGCCGTACATGCGTACTTTGTTTAGACTTTGGTTTAGCCTTTCCTTCATCAGGATCATCAGAATCATCTTCTGCAACATATTCGTCTTCTTCTTCAGCAAATTTGTACACGTCGCAGGGTTTGTCCTCCTTTTCTATCTTAACTACAGGCTCAGATTCCTCTTGCATGACAAGCACGTAGGTCATGTCATTACCGTTCCCTTCTGAGGGCACAAATGTCACTGTTTGATAGCCTTCTCCATCTACTAAAATCTGCGTCGCTTGACCAATCTCGGCATTGTCTTCGCTTTGGTCAGTGCGTAGAGATACAAGGTTCTGACCATTTCCCGACGGCTGGAAGTAATACCGGCCCTCCTCATCCACGAAATACGTAACTCCATTATCAGCTTCATCTCCACTTCCATTCACAGCAATAACTGTAGGAGAATCTTCATCTTCTTGATCAAATGAGTCCATAAATGTTTGTAAATTTACCATTTCAGTGTCAAGCTTGCTTTAATAAAGGTTCCACATATTACACAGATTAATAAAATCGGAGTTACAGTGTTCCAAATACACTCAAGAACATATGTCATATTATAGAACATAGACAATCAACATTATTGATATAGATTATATAACAAAGAGTTTTCGCGTAGTTATCGAAAAACACCTACTATTATTATTTTTTTACATTATGTATGTAACAACAAAATGTTCAATTGTATCTTCAATTTTGATTTCAGACTTAATTTTACTGGTTTAGGTATAGGTAGGTAATTTTTGACGAACTTGTTGGGACGGTACGGTATAGCTTTGATTAGGTATATTAGAGAGGATATATCAAGTAGGTAGTAATAATTCGCAAGCATCCAATATTCAAGCAGCCCTACAGGAGGCGGAGCTTAATTCATTTTCTTAAAATGGATACCGGATGCTTGCGAATTGTTATTATGGGGCAAATCCTCTCTTACTTACGTAATCAAAGCTACAATTATACTTATCTATGGTTTACTTATGTGTATTTTGTCTATGGCAATGTTTTCTTGATTAGGCCATAATAAAACTTGATTCCAGGCCGTATCATAAATTTTAAAAAAAATAATAAAAAATTAAACCGACTTCAAAACTGGTGGTATCGACAACGAATATTTTACGTAAAACCTACTCGTTCTAATCTGTGAGTACCAATATTCGCCAGCTACTTATATACTACCGACATCGCTGCAAATATGCCTATGAAGTTTGAACAGTTCCTTCGATTCAATCAAGATCTCATCATCAGTTCCTAATTAAAAAAGAATTTTTAAAATCGGACTATTCTGTAAAAAGTTATGCGTGGTCATGCATAAAAAATTCCCTATCTCAAAAACTACTGAAACGATTTTGATGAAACTTGCAGTATTCCCTAAGTTGAACAATACCAAGTACAACAAAAAATACTTAAATCGGACTTATCATTCCGGAGCTATGCGAACACATACATAAAATTATGTAAATTCCCTATCTCACAAACTACTAAATCGATTTTGATGAAACTTGCAGTATTCCCTAAGTTGAACAATACCTAGTACAACAAAAAATAATTATTTAAATATTTTTTGTACTTACGAACCTGTAGTTCCGGAGATATGCGAACACAAACATAAATACATAAATACGAATACATACAGACCTACACTTTTGAAATTTGGCACATTTATTCAGACGCTGATAGAATAACATTCATACGGGTCGAACTGATAACCTCCTTTTTCGAAGTCGGTCAAAAAGGTTCCTTCATTCTTCCTAGAATATTATCAATAATACATACGTAATCAAAGCTACAATTATACTTATCTATGGTTTACTTATGTGTATTTTGTCTATGGCAATGTTTTCTTGATTAGGCCATACAAGATTTGATTCCAGGCCGTTAAATAAATAAAAAACGACGATTTCGCGCGGGAACTTGCGAAGAGATTATATGGTAGACGCTCTTTGGAAAATACCTCGAAAAAATTATTCTTATTTATACGATAGGAATTAGTTAATTCTTTTTTTATTTGTTTTTTTACTATCGGGAGAGGGTAGAAACGGAAAAAGGAGAAAGGAGAGGTGTCGGAATCAGCCGGATCTGATTATTCGCTCGACAGCAGGTTACGTGGCAAGGGCAACCACCATGATCCAAACTCTATTGATAGATACTATCCGTAAATTAATTAAGGCCGGAACGAGGGATGACAAACTGAAGTATTATAAGTAAATAAATATTATAGGACGACAATAAACACATTACTATCTAGCGTAGCTTGTGTTATGCGTACTAAGGTAACTGATGAATATTTATATATATTATACCTACATATTTATAATATACCTCTTTATAATATTAGTATAGATAGATAAACACACAGACCTTTGTTATAAGCCAACGAACAAAGTAAGGAAGGAAGGAACGAATGAAGGTTTTATCACAGGACATTACAGGCTCCAAGATTATTAGGAATTATCAAATATAACAAACTGATAATTTAGAAATTTTTATTTACAGGTCAGGTAATTGAAATAAATATACATATTGGCACGGGTACAAACACGCGAAACCTAAACCCACTTACCCACACGATATAATTAATTACCATATTATGATCACATTACGGTTATCCATTCCTAGCATAAAAGTATAGCCCGTGCGCGATAAGTTGAGACTCGCCTGAAATGCAACGTTTCCCCTGTAACTTCCCCCTCAAGCTCCCGTGTTGTACTGTAGACAATGACGTTTTTGCGTCTATGGCGACATCACATGAGTAGATAAAAGAAACAAAGGCCAAGCTCTTAAGAACGTGTAAATTGTCACCTATTTTGGTAGGGTTGTCACAATAGGTTAAGACAAATTAAACAAACAAACAACGTGTCGCAGTGGCATGACCCAGACTGTCAACTAACTGTGTCGGCGTAAACTGGTTTTTTCCAGTCTCGCCGCGTACGCGACAAGCGGCTGGTGGTCACTCACACATGCCCCGCGGGCTTATTGAAGTGCAACCGCTTCGCGCGGTAGTATGAGGCTTCCCCTTTGTACCTTTTATCTACTTATGTGGCGCCACCGCCCCCAGGTCTCAACTTATTGCGCACGGGTTGTACTAAGACGTCGCTTGGGTTTAGATGCAGTGCAGCGTATATTGTGAACCCCGGTTTATTTAGCTAGGCAGTAGAGGTTCGATGAATCGCCAAGTGTCAAGTTGTTCTAGAATAGGGTTTCCGATTGTGATGACGGCACGCGCGGCGAGCTTCGATATAGCGCCGCGGAACCTAACGGCGTAGTCGACTAACACTTCCTCCACTATTGCGTTTACGATAGCGTCTATGTCACCTCCTCCTATGGCACCACAGATGTTTGACTGGAAGTACAAAATAGTTTTTTATAAAATCACGGTAAGTATTTAGATATGAAAGCTCCTAGGAGAGTTACATATCGAAAAGACTTATTCCGACAGTGCCAACAATTATTTCACAAACGGATAAGGCTTAGCTCTGGGCAGGCTTAAGGCTTTGTTTCATGGAATTCGGACGTAAGAAAAAAGGTATTCCAATTAAACTGAATTTCACCAAGAACGTAGCCGCGACGCAAGTGCTGAATTCAAATGAAACTTGGCACGATTAGAGTTCATACTACGAGGAAGTATATAAGATACTGTGTATCCTAAAAATCTGTACCCTTCTCTTAAGGGATTAAGAGAAGGGTTAAAAGTAAACGCGGAAGAAGTCGCGGGCGTCCATTAGTTGTATAATAAAAATTTACCAAGGAATCACTAATTGCAGTGAAAATCCGTTCAATTGTCTTTGAATATATTGCAAACAGTTTATTAGAGTTCATAGTTTCACAGATACACAAAATATATGACATATGAATCAGTGATCCCCACACTAGGATACTCTGTCTCTGTCTTGTGGTGATCATTTCCTTCGAAAGTAAAACAAAAACAGAAAATGTGTAACAAACAAAGTTAAAGACAGATAGACTTTGTTTTATAATACGTAGTGATATTCTTATTGGATTACTTACCGTCAATGATGGAAGATCGAAAGTGGCGCCCTCTATTCTGTCTATAATCACAGATTGGCCATCGTCCGATTGTTTCAAGTAAAGTTTAGCTTTAAACCTAAATTCTTCAACGATAAATCTGCAAGAATTAAATAAAATATATAAATACATAAGTGTAGGTACGTATTACAAAAGTAGCATATGCAAGTAGGAGTTAATAACATTTTGAAACTTGGTAGCTTTTTAACTTACTCTGCTTTGCCGTTTCCGAATATAGGGATCGCAGTCAGAATGTCACCAGTGAGGTCATATTGATCTGTAAACAGTTAACTTAAAAAAAACATTTGATTTTAATTTCTTTTTCCGAGGAGGAAATCTCCTCTAGAGATACCCGACTTCGTATGGGAGAAATCAACATAAATACTCACTATTATTTTATATGCTGATGCTATTGTATGTAGGTACAAAAAGGAAGCAATATATTCTCTGCATGTAGATGTAGACGTACTTAAATATATAGCATGACCTGTCCTGCGTAAGCGACAAACGCGATGCGATGCGACACGACACACGTGCACATTAAGTAACATCCCGTCTCAGACGTCTACAGTGGCTGCAAGTATGGAATGCCGTTTTGATCGCGTTCGTCGTGTCGGCAGCATTACGTTGCGTCGCGCTCGTAAATCCTTGATTACGCACAGAACCTATTAGGTACGCTAAACACATGGCGCGTATTACTTTAGTATGACCAAATATTATTATATTATGTTGGTGTGTTTAGAGTAAATAAGAGTAAGAAAATAGGTCTAGGGCACGACGTAACTAGAACCTGAAGGTAATATTATTTTCTCACTTATTAGCGTAACTAACTTACCAGTGCTGATATCCAATCTTGGTACGGAGATATCGATATCAAACGATAAGTCTGATAATTCCAGATCACTTTTGTGGACGACGAATCCACCAATGCCGGCCACTACAGCGTCTTTGAGCTCTAAATCGAGGCTGTAACACAAAATGTTCCTATGAGCTAGGTGGGTAATACGACAGAACAGTAAAAGTTAATAAAAGTCCCAAGGCCATAAAAGTTAATGTGGGCAAGGTCAATTCGCAAGGCCCCTTAAAAGTGCAAGAAGAAGGTAGTAAAAAATCATTGAGTTTTTTATTCATTAAGAAAAATTAAAAAAAACAGAATTTTTGTACTGTTATTTTTGATCTTCAATGATTGCCGCATAATTCACCAATAAATCATTGGCAAAAACCACATGAAATCATTAAAAAGGCTGTCCTTTGAGATATTTTATAGTCTAGATATTGTATAGTCCGTATTGTTACCCATTTAAAGGTATCCCCTAAAAACCAGCGTTGCAACTGGCTGTAGCACTATGCTGAGTGGGTAACCTTTAATTTGGCCAGTCTTTTGCTTTACTTTATTACTTTTATTTTTTAGTATGAGCCTAATCAAATAAAAATATTTTTCTTTCTTTCTTTCTTTCTTAACTTGGAAAGTTACATAGCACTATTTGACTCGTTGATAAATTCGCGGGCATCTGCTAGTATATTACAAATTATTGTAACATCAAAATCGTATAATAATGAGTACGTAGGAATTATTACAAAACGATCAAAAGATCGTAGATAGCAGACAAATAATATGTGGTATTAGGTAGGTAGGTAGGTGTACTATATTTTTGTGCTGTACCTAATCAAATGATCGATTCCCAATGTACCTAAGTAACCCCTAATTTAGAGAAATCATCCCATTTAAATGGTCTGCTATAACAAATACTTATTCCCGGGAAGCCTAGCCTGGAGTAGCATGACCCAGGCTGACGGTCGCGTAGTGCAAAAGGCACTTTCCCCGAGCTATGGAACTGTCCCCAAAATAAACCGGTTCGCCGAAGACCAGATGCCGCTCAACGTCGAGCGCGTCCAGGGATCACTTGGGACAAGGTAATGTTCCCGGGACTTAGTTCTCGAGCTTTAACATACGAATAGTAAGTAGGTACGACAAATCACCAAGTCGTTTCCCGCCAGGTCATAATCATTAACCAAACTCCCTCGACAGTTCATATCCCTTCTACATAAATCCAGGAGGCCTTGCTTCCACTTGGTCCTTAAAACATACATAACATCACACCTTATTCCTGTAGGGGTAGGCAGAGACCTAATCCCCCCACTTACTACGGTCCTTGCATACTTCCTTAGCTTCTTCTACTTCATTAATCCTTTCATACAAGTTGATCGGTTTACTCGCGACCTCGCCATTATTTAAAATGTCCTGAATTTGGTCCAGGAACATTCGCCTTGGCTTTCCCCTTCCAACATTTCCATTCAACCTCGCCTCATAAATCTCTTTTGTTAATCCTCTTTCGTCTATTCTCTCTACATGCCCAAACCATCTAAGCATGCCTTTCTCAATTTTAGTCACTAGACTTTCTTTTACACCACATTTTTCTCGTATCATACTATTCTGAACTCTGTCACACAGTTTTAACCCGCACATAGTCCTCAATGCTCTCTCTACCGCATTTATTTTACTTTTGTGCTTCTTCTGCCATACCCTACTTTCACTACCATACATAAGTCTGGGCACGAACACATCTCTATGAAATGTCAGTCTTGCCTTAAAAATTAGCTGATAATGTCGATGAAAGGGTGCTATAGTTTATGGTAGTTTAACACTAACTTGATAAGTCCAGCCGGGACCTCCAAGTGGAAATGATCCACTCTTAGCGGATCCAACGGCGGGATCCCGAGCGCGTCGAAGCCGTTGTTGATAATGGTACGGAGGACGGTAAAGAACTGACGTATCAAAATATTCACCAGTATATTACGGTTTTGCACGGTAAAGTCTTGTATTTCTGGAAATAAACAAATAAATGTAAAAAATATATTTTCCGCGAATATTTAAAATAATGGATTCAACTGGTCCTTTTCTAGAGCTCAACTTAGCTATCTCCTAATAACTAATATTGTTTACTTGTGTAGGAGAGTGGAGGTTTCTGCTCAGCAATTTCGATCACGGAGGCCAATCTCCTCAAGAGATATAGAGGGTGTAAATTAATAAATTGCTGCGCAAACAAAATTGCACATAAATATTCCTTACATCTCATAGTTCGATGGGGCGCCCGATACGACTGGAAAGAGATTACTGCCTTTCGAACTGATGGTAGAGTCACTACAAGCAGATGAATTTGATGTTTCAAAGTGTTTGTAACGTAACGGGGTTTCCTGGGTAAGCGACAAATGCGACGCGATGCCACACGACGATACGCAACAAGTTGCAAATGCCGTTGTTTTTTATCGCATTCGTTCGAGTAGCTACTCCTATACTCGAGTATAGGATGTGAGATTGTAGCCTTTCTCAAGGAATGAATTTTTAAATTCTATTAAGTATTTTCTGAGACTAATCTCAGGAAATACTACTAAGGCTAGTTCAACCAAACTTTTCAGCTTTTTAATGTTAGTACTAGTGTAGAAGTTTATGCACTACCTACTCACCTCCTAATATTATTTGGTCACGTTTTTCAATATTCGGCGAGGCCGCTACCACGCCGCACAACACAAGCACCAATAACAATCTCATTCTGAAAATGAAATTTTGCGATGCGATCTATATCTCTTGATAATGATACCTACTAACTAATACCGATTGCGTACCTCAGTGACACAAAAATGGCGACAATGGTTATGGTATATGTGGCTACTAGAGGACGCTTGCGGTTTCAACTGCGTAGTTCTCCGCGGGAATTTCGGGATAATATGTGACCTATGTGTTATTCTGTAATGTTCATGACAACTTTCATCAAAATTCATTCTGTAGTTTTCGCAATAAGAAACATCCATTCATTCATATATACAAGCTTTTATATTATTAGTAGTGGTGTCTATCCATGAAACTTTTTGCGAAACATAATTATCACTGCACTATGTAGGTACATAGTAATTAAATTAAATTAAATAAGTTAACTGAAAAACTACTCCTTTTTCTTCCTTTAGTTATTAATGTAAAGGAAGCCGAAGTCGTAAACAAGTAACGAGATGAAACTCGTCTAGCTCATATTGTATGCAGTGCCGGATCAGGATAACTTCATGCAATCTTATCCTGCGCGCATCCCTATTCTTAAGTAAACTATACAGAATTAATTAAAAAAATAATGTTAATAAAATCAATTTCTACGCCTACGTTAATAAATAAAAAGGAATTCAAGATTGCTATCTGAGACAACCGAGACTATTAGACTATTACGGAGTAACTAGTGCGCATAATATGTAGAAAGACAATTCGTTAGTAGTTAGAAAATAAAAAAAAGCTTACCTGATTTTGACTCTAGTTTGTGAAGGTACTCGTTGGTACCTACCTAATTATATACTAAGGTAGGGAACGTACGGATTGAACGGTAAATAAAATAGAAATAATCAAATGAATTTTTAATCATAATAAGTGTTTTTAATCTTATAATTATTATAATAAGATTATTGATTGCGTAGATAATTTCACTAGATCGTGGATAAACTGTACAGGGTATCTATTGATAAAATAAGAATATTGATAGTGATCAATTGTTTGCCTAATTGTAATGATTGCTTAATTATGAGATAAGGATTGGAATTTTTTCAGCAATAAAGTAAACACGATTAGCAAAGGGGAACACAGGGGACGGAGAAATGGCCCGGTCGAAACTTTAACCCCTGTATGAGTTCCCAAGAAGCTTAGATTTGACATTACTTTAATAGGTTTTAATATAGCTTGTACTCATTAGGAATTTATGCAAGGGTAGATAAGTGGATACATGCTTTAAGCGTGATAAAATTAATCAAAATGCCAAGAGGGTCATATGCAGTTGGCTCTCCTTTTGGACTCACGTGGCTATTTGGATATCAAAGAAGAGTGGCTAATATATGCCATGATTCGAATTTATTTAAAAATGGGTTCACTTTTTCAATAACTTTATCAATGTAGTTTACAGCAAGAAATCTGTTGAAGCGTGTGAGGTAGCTGGCGAGAACGTCGTTGATGATTGCGTTTACGATGTCGTCGATGTTGCCGTCGAACTCTATCCGTGACTGGAACAAAAACAATTGGTTTATTCCATTGCCACTCTTTTGCTACTCTGTGAGCTTAGAAAACCCAAATTAAATAAATAAATATTACAGGAGAACATATCGCTATTAAGTCCTGAAGTAAGCTTAGCTTATGGTATCGGTACTAAGATAACTGATGAATAATTTTATTTATATTTTACATAAATACTTTTAATAAATAGGTAATAAATACAGGAAAAAATCATCACACAAACATTTCCCGAAGTGGAAATCGAGCCCACGGCCTTGGACACAGAACACCAGTTACCGCACACTCGACTGTTAAAGTTTTTAAGTTTCTTAGCAAATAAAAAACTTTTACCTATTGTCCCACTGGGAACAATGCTTCTGCGGCTGGATGAAGTACAAAAATATGAGCCTAAGAATTAACATTAAGTTATTAAATAATTAACGGCTGTTAATAAATTTAAAAAAATAATTAATTTATTTCAAAAATTAAAATAACGATTTATTCAAGGGACAAATTGTCGCTCCAGATGTAATAGTTGAGTAGTCAATAAACAAATATGTATGTAAATACAATAAGACTATAAATTAGGCGAGATTGGACAGGCCCTTGTGCGGAGATATGCTGAAAGATTGTGGCTCATAAAATGTGGCAGATAGAGCGTGAACAATGCACCTCAATACAACGTATGTCCATACTCATGTCATAGCAGTAATGGACACGAATGTTCATTATCTACAATATGGAAATTACGCGTTAGATAGATTGTGACGCTTTAAGAAATTTTGCTTACGATTTCGATATCTCTAGGCTTGTTGGTTCTTGCAATATTTCATGGTTGTACTATTGCTGTCTTTAGAATTTTAAACCTTCGTCTAGGAATTTAATTCCCTGATCTGTGTTTCAAGTTCGATTGTTAAAGCAGAGCCGTTATCTATTTTCTATTTAAGACATTTCAGCGCTTTGTTTGGTTGTAATGGTCGATTAGATTATAGTATACTTTTACCCGACTGCGTCAGGAGGGTAACGTTTTTCGAGCGTATGTATGTATGTATGTGGGTATGCATGCCCATTTCTTTTGCACGCGCTACAGCCTAAACAGCTGGACGGATTTTGACACAAGAGGTGTCGTAGTGACATAGGCTATATAAATTTTCAAAATAGCGGCTGTAAGTGGGGGAAAAAGAGGGGGATTTGTAATTTTTTTCTCATCTTAACAATATGGATATCATATGAAAGGTCTTAAAAAGACCATTTCAAATATATCATATCTGCCCGCGTTCAGAACCATAAAGTATTTAAAATTTTATATAGATAAACTGATATTTGTTTTTCTCTTTTCAGTTTATTACTTCTAAGTAGTCGGGTTTTTATTTTTATAATAATAATTTTTTGAAAATCAACCTCTCCACATACTATTCTGTTTTAGCAACGTGTTGATTCAAACAACAATTTCAAATTCAGGTTTTAAATATAGGGATTGGTGTTGAACAGCACCGAAGTTACCTATTATTCGTTTGTAACTCAAAAGTATCTTCTAAGCGTAACAATCAGTTCAGTACCTAATTTTCGTATAAGCCTTAGATTCTAAGGTAAATGGATAAACAATATTTTCCTTACTTCAATTTGGTCAATGCTGAAACTGGGATTGGTGATATTTTTCACTAATATCGACTTTCCATCATCAGATTGCATTAAGAAAGTTTTTCCACAAAACGTAAAGTTTTGCATCTCCAATCTGTAACCAATAAAGAAGTTAATGGAAATTTTATAACGGGAATAAGAAAAAAAATTTACAAAAAGTTCTTACTCAAATTTTCCCATTCCAGCTATAGGTATAGAGTCATAGATATCGCCTTGCATTTCGTAATGCCCTAAGAAAAAAATATTAGTTGGCTTTGATCAAATTTGTTTTGAAGATTAAAAATCGTCATAAACTTTTTTAATTTCAAGAATCTAGTTCTAGGTAGCGAGATATACCTACCTGATTTGAATAGAGTGGACGGATAATTTAAACATAATTCAGCGGCAATTTCTTCTCTAAAAAACTGTGTTTTTAGGAGTTGATAATCACCAAATCCAATCAAAACTCCATTAGCAAAACCAGCCTGTAATCTAAAAAAAAAGTAAAAATTAGCTAAGTTTAATTAAGACTACAAGAATCAATTAAACACTTTAATAAATACCTAACGTAATTTCCTACCTCAATACATTTGCAGGCGAAGAAAATTCTATGTCTGAATAATCAAAATGGAAAGGATCCAAGACTGGCACATTTTTGTCAGAGTTCCCATGTTTTATAATATTCTTAAGCATTTCGAAGAGCTGTCGTATTATTGCATTGCTGTTGAAATTGCGGTTTTCATGACGAAATGTATCTAAAAAAAGAACAATTTAAACCAGAAGAGAGCTGCTCTTTTCCATATCCGGAATTTTTGCTTCTCCAGGCTTGGCATCCAACCACGCTAACAACAGATCTGTATGTTGACTCTTAAAATAAATACATCGTACCAACGTCTCCTTTAATCACGTTGATGATCCCACATTCAGTTCGACTGTCAGTTCAACATGGCAAAATGTCAACTGAGGATTTTTTTTGAGGATACCGATTTCTGTTACATCCGCTTTGTAACCGTTGTACATCGGCTTCAAAACTGACGTTTTTTTCGAAGAATCGACATACACTCAGAAACATCTATCCCAACTAACTTAGGCGAGGTCTCATGTCATTCCGATAGACTTCGATTTGAAAGATTTAGAGAAAATCGTTAATGGCATTGTCGGACAAGTAGCCTCATGTGGAAAGAACGCTTTAGTTTCAAAGCTAAGGCACTTATAAGAAATAAAAATCCCTCAGGTTTGATCCATTGGTTATGAACATTGATGCATTGAAAAGATGGATGCATCCCAGTAGTACCCCCTAATTTTAGATCTATAGAACTGTTGCTACACCATATTAGTGCTTAGTGTCCCATTAGTTCTATATAGAACTAATAGGACAAAATTAAAGAAATGTCGATATCAATATCTTGTTTGTACGTTACATATAAAATATCTATAAATTTTATAAGTAGGTATAATATGGAATCTTTTTTGATTGCAATAATAAATGTCCACTTGAATTTCACAGTATCTATAAACATACTATATCGAATACAGCTTTGCTTAAATTGCACAAAATGTCTTAAAATTATATTGAGGTTTTTAATATAATTTTTTTCTAAACTGAATAGTTTGCACGAAAGATACTTCCAAAGTGGTAAAATGTCCCCCCCCCAGTAACTTCTAAAATAAAAGAATATTTTTTTAGATACAACTATTACTTGGTTTTAACAACTTAGTTTTTGTCGCAAGGGACATATTTTTGTTAAAAACAAAATGAAATATCAATCAAAATAATATAGAGTCTATAACTTATATGGTATAAGTAAAGTCAGGAACAAAAACTATACTACAGTTCTATATAGAACTATTGGAACATAATTTGACAGCACGGAAAATATCCCAACAGTTCTATAGAACTACGGTATGGGGTACTACTGGGATGCACCCGAAAAGATAGTTATTCAGTTTCCAGTGCCCGTAGTAACTTTATTATCTTATTTTGTAAATGGAAAACGAATAGGCACCTTTTAGGCATGCGCGTAAACTGCATCTTCGTTTCCTGACTTACTAATTATAAAACAACACTAATTCTTACCATCGGCATTTCCAAATACAATAACCGTGAGAAATAGGAACACAATAATTTTCATGGCTGTAAACTATCAACTGTTTGCTCTATATTCTTGTGTAAGGTCTTAGGATTATATATCAAGCAGTTTTGGCCATGATTCAATTGATTAACCGCGGCTTGTTATCTCTTTGCGGTTTCGAAATTGGGATATTCTTATCTATTCTAATCCACCTGTTATATTGACTGTTATTAATTAATTTAAACCCACTAGCTGTGTCCCGCGGTACAACCTGCGCAGATCCTCCTCCTTCTCCTGTGGGAATAACGGGATTTAAGATACCTTTGACTTGTGCCAGACTATAATTAATCTCTGTGCCATATATTTTAATTAGCATCCATTCAGCTGTTCAGTCCAGATGTAACAAGTGACTAAGGGAAATAAAGATTAATTTTTAATTATTTAAAATATAGGGAGTAGAGTAGGAAGATAGGTCCATGGTAATTTTGATGGTTTATTGTAGGTTGGTATTAGGTTAGCTCGTGTTGTGCGATATTAATGGTTTCTATTCATCTTTCATGTTACTATAATTTTACAAATTTCGTGCAGCTTTGCAGTTTTGCGACTTTATTAACCTATTTCTATACCTATCTATTTTACTACCAACAAAATAATAATTATGTAATTATTTTTCATAATAATATCTATCTTGCATTAGGTACTTTACTGGCGGTGGGTTTGCTTGTTTTGTTGGTGGAAGGCTTCGATCGTGGCTAGTTACCTCCCTACTGACAAAGACGTATCGCCAAGTGATTTAGCGTTCCGGTACGATGACGTGTAGAAACCTAAAGGGGTGTAGAGTTCATCCTATTCTTACAAATTTCATCCTAGCTTGCATCATCACTTACCATCAGGTGAGATTGCAGTCAAGGGCTAACTTGTAATGAATAAAAAAAAGGTAGCTTTCTCTAAATCATACACGTATAGTACCTACTATCAACTCAGATAAATAGATAATCAATATTTATCCTGCTTAATCAAGAGTATGAATGGTCTGAACTAGTTTGTTTTTTTTTTTTTATCGACTGCAAGTTGGTCCTTTATTGCTATCACACCTGATGTTAAGTGATGATGCAGTCTAAGATGAAAGCGGGCTAACTTGTTAGGAGTGGGACGAAAATTCACACCCATTTCGGTTTCTACACGACATCGTACCGGAACGCTGAATCGCTTGGCGATACGTCTTTGTCGGTAGGGTGGTAACTAGCCACGGCGATAGCCTTCCACCAGCCAGACCAAGACAAATTTATAAAAAATCTCAATCTGCCCCGCCGGGAATCGAACCCAGGACCTCCGTCATATAAATCCACCGCGCATAGATACCACTGCGCCACGGAGGTCGTCAAACGGTTGTATAGAAGGTCAGGGTATCTAGGTTAGGCATATTATAAATTTAATGAAAAAGTACAATATAATTGTTAAATCTGGCCGATTGCAGCAGGCTAGTCAGTATAAAGAGTAGACTAAATAAAATAAATGCTGCCAAATGTCAACGCGCATCTATAAATCTTTCGGTTAAGCCCCATAACGCTTATTGTATGGTGCGCTTTAATTGAATTAATTTCCCATGATGATAAAAGAAGCGGAACCACAATGGATGCCATGAACTGCGTGGTATTTGGGTCCTTGACACCATTTTGACGTTCAACGTCATGAAACAAAGTTGTAGGCATATCAACGCTCCCATCTTACGCATTATACAAAATCGGGTAATGGAGTTTTCTTCAGGGTTGTGCTATCATCATCAATATGATTTAATCGTTGTCACTTATCCCAATTATCTTTATTCCCTTAAAAATCTCACTGACTGCCTCATTTAGGATAATTAGACTATTCTTACTTCTTTATATTACGTATAAATAACCTATCTATGCGTACTCCACCATATCATAAACTTAATCACCCCAAGTCAGCAAAAATGCAGGGTCTAAGATCCATATTCCTTCTTCAGTAAGAAGGGAGGCCTGGCCTTGTAGTGGACAACTCACAACTTGCCAACTCCGGACTGAGAAAATTTTCTTGGAAGACAGAAAAGCTCATCATACCTACCATCAACTATAATAGCGACTCAACTGTAGATTTAAACTGCAGTTTAGGTTATTATACGCAATAACGTCAGCTGAGTGCATAGTGTGAGCTTTCACCAAAACAAATCGAAAACTTCACATTCGCGTAAAGGCAAATTTTATATGGAATTGAAGCAGCGCCCCTGGCAGTATCGAGAGAAAACTCAAATGGGTGAGTGTCAGTGTCATACAAAATTTGCGTTTACCGTTCTCGATATCGACGCGGTAAAATCTTCACTAGCCACACTGGTCGGTTTTAGTCTACAGTTGAGTCGCTATTATAGTTGATGGCAGGTATCCTGTATTCCATAGGCCGACCTAGGATTCTCAGACCATTGGTCACATACTTATATATGCATTAGGATATTGGAACAACGAATTTAAAATAGTTATGTATCTTGTACTTAGAGCAAAGGAAAAGTGTAGTACCTATACAGCATATAATGTAGAAAAATGCCCATTCATAATAAATAACAGCACGGTAGTAAGAGAAGATGCCTCTATTGAAAGTATGCTTTTAGACATTGTGACTGGTAGGTACTTACCTAAATATAAGACATTTGTATAATAATTTTGTACCCTCTTACCTAATGATTAATTACCTTGAGTCATCATGCCAGATGTCACGGTGTGAGTTACAGCAAGGTTACAGCGAGTGCCCAAAAGCAACAAAGGCCCATTTTCAGACTTTTACGAGCTGATGTCCGACGTTTGTTTGTTTTAACTGACCTTGTTTATTTTAATGTGTACTTCTTTATAGATGAACTATATATAAATACGCTCAGTATAAGACTAGCGCTTTTGGAAAATAAAGCTAAGCTAAAATTATTTAGCCTTATTTAAAATATATTTCTAGTTGGGGAATCAATTACGAAATAAATTATTATTAGTTATTAGTAACAGGATAGTAAGTTGTTAAAATAACTTATTGTTTATTTATACCTGACTGTACCTGCCTACAAAAACTGGTACATCGATAGACAAAGAACAAGCTAAGAACAGACTAATTTCATTGCAAAATGGGCCAACAGCTGATAATTTAAGTAGAGCATAACAATAAGAAGTCACGGGAATAATTAAATTACTTTTAATTATCAACTGCGTTGGTAGGTACGGTCTATCGTATTTCGTATGGCACTTAATCCGTGAAGATTTAATTCATTGACGTCGATAGATCGACTCAGACGCAAGAACTAAAATTACTATAGCGTCATTGGACGTAAAATTTTAAAGCTATATTTTAACACCATCTAAATCTTTGAGGCCTTGCAGACTGCAGACTTTGTATCGGCTGATAGTTTGGTATGTTTCTCAATATGTACGAAGATCTTGCACATATCTTCATAAGCCGTCCAGACTATAGACTGATAAATCGTTTATGATCTGAGGAGATTCTCACTTATCGATTCTTATTCTCACTTATAGATTATTTATGTAGGAGAATATTTTTGAGTGTTTAGATTTTATTTTCGAACAATATTTGTTTTGTTTCGCAGTAGCTACAGTCCATGAGTCCCCTCAAATTACGAGTGCCCTTCGAACTGCACAGAGTCATGGCGCCGCTAAGAACTTTTTATACTTACCTACCTACTGCAACTTTCTTCTTTCTTAAAATTATTATCATTATTAATTACTACATAAAACAAAATGGTCAAAAGTCTTTAATATTATCAACACACAATTTAGCCCGCGGACGAAGTCGCACACGTCTGCTAGTATATGATATAAATAAAAATTCAAGTAAGCGTGTTTTTTATCTTTTAGTATGCAACGCATTTCAAGAATTTCGTCTTTAAAGTATAAAGTCAATTACATCAGCAAGGCTCCTAATATTATGAAATGTCATGAATGGCAAAATGGCATACGAAGTGATAGAAGTTATTTATCAATGACCAATGTTATTCACATCATTGACAACAACGAACAAGCAATGAACATTTTAGAAATAGGTAAAAGGACAAAGATCTGTCGCGTTGGATTTACTTCCCGTAGCAGGAAGCTACGCCTCTACGATAGATACTTGCGAGATGAATTCGTAGAGCAAGCCGCATGTAGAATTAGTTTTGACACAGATTTAGTCGTGGACGGACCGCAACTCTATTATAAAAAAAAATCGTTAGCGATAAATTCTATCATAGAAAAAATAGGCGCCATTTACTAATTCAAGTTTTATAAAAAAAGGAAATGGAGATGTTATGGCGAATCGTATTGTTTTTAGGGATTACGTTCTATGTGATAATTTCTGTTTTAACTGCCCCTGCAAATACATATTGTGAGTATATTATATATTTTTTTTACATTTGAGGATGTATTTCAAAAGCCTTTTATTATTAAGAAGGCTAATTTTTTTTTGTATGTTTGAATGTTTCTCTTTCACGCAAAAACTACAGAATTGATTTTGATGAAACTTCACAATAATATAGCTTACATATCAGAATAAATAGGCTACATTTTATTCCAAAATTCCCACGGGAAAAAAAACTACGCGGGTGACACTACAGACGTCCTCTAGTCCTACATATTTCAAAACATTATTTTGAAATCAAAAAGTTTAAATATCCAAACTAAAATTTATCTTTATCGCTTTCTTTCATTCCTAAGATAATAGTAATTTATTCCTTACACAATAAATAACACAGTAAGTAAATACGGTCTTTTGGTAATAGATAGGTATAATTGATATCCAACCCACTTAATTTATTTATGTTAATGGTCGATCGCAACAAGTATTATGTCACTCGGAGTTCCAACCAAGCCCTAAAAACTATTAGAGCGAATTACACGTTATCTTCGTCAAGTAATTACTCGTAACTAAGCATTTATCTAGCAAAACCTATCGAAAGCCAATCTTCTGAATGAAACTGTGTTTACAACAAGATATAAATCCGACATTCTATCTAATAAATATTCCGTGTTAATTTGTTTTGTTGAGAGAGGATTGTTCATATTTAATAAGTCTACAAAAAAGTCGGCGATGAAATAAATGTATCTTTTAAGTATACTTATATCTGTGTGATTAATTAAATTAATTTGTCATAAATTACATTCCCCGATACTGCGCTTGAGCAGAGTTCAAAAATCATTTGTGGGACTGAATATACGATTTTATAATCTCATTCCAAAGGAAGTAATGGGCCTACTTTTAAAAAGTTCAAAAAATGTGTTAAAAACCAACTAATGACTTATTAACGACAAATATACCTGGAAACAATCAGCTGTACTTTCTACACAAGAGACATGATAACCAAAATTGTAATTTATGGAATACAAATTGTAACATTGATTTTTAAAAGAGCAACTGCTGAGTTTCCTGCCGGCTCTTCTCCGCAGGAACTGCCTTCCGATCCGGTGGTAGAGTAACTTCGTACTGACAGAAATGACGTTTCAAAAGTACTTGTAAAACAGCCTACTTGAAATAAATGATTTGGAAATTTGAATCGTAGAAAGAAAGCTTTCTTAAAAAAGGGTTACGTAATTTGTTTGCGCGTTTGGTGTTTGTGGATATTTGCAAAAAACTATGCAATACATTTTGTTCGCGGGCGGCTAGTGCTAGTAGAGAATAATTATCGCCGCTCAGCTTTATTGTATTGTTCAATGGATGTGCTCATTTTTTATGGTTTCGGAGACGCATCAATGAATCAATTTGTTTCGTGTCAGTCGGCTGTATTAGTGTTATTAGGATCATTAATAACATGTTGTTTTCCGGCACCTTGCAGTTGACATCTTTATGATATTAATTGGGTAGATGACTGATATCAAAATACTTATGTTTTAAATGTTTTTTTAAAACTTGATTTAATAATTAATAAAGTTACGAAATTAATTTTTTTTTATTATGAATTTTTTTTTAATTATGAAAAACATTAGATTGATCTAATTATTAACAAGTTATAATATTTTAAATATAAAGAGTTAGTCAGAGAGGTAACGTAACGTCATACTTAAGTAACGCCAGCACAAATTTTCGTTTTGTTTTACACAGTAAGTCATCATTTTTATTCTAGTTTGTAACAAAGTAGTAAAAATTTCGAGTCATCTACTTTCATGAATTAAAGGAGGAGGGGATTTAGATGACCCACCATGCCGTCCCAATACGGGTTGAAGGGTGTATAGCAGCTTAAACCAAAAATGTTTAGCTTTGAAACATTAACTGGTAGATGTTACTTATAAAGGTTAACTATAATAACCGGAATCGATCGACAAAACATGCACTCCGATACCTCCACTAACTTTCTAACTCCTTAGCCAGAACCGGGACTTGAACCCAGGACCTCTAAATCTGAGGCCATATAGGTTACAGTACTATTAATAAGGCATTATTAATTTGTCGGATTCTATTGTTTTATAGCCCGTGGGCCACAATATACAGTACATCCGTCAAACACCGAAAAACAGCCGTACATAGAAGTGAGGAATGCGACCTACCACGGCAGCGGCCCCAGGGAGGAAGCCCGCGCCATGTGCTCGGTCAAGACGCAAGAGGTCAACGCAACTGCAAACGCAACCATCACGAGGAGACTACATGGAGTAGTCACTTCGAGTAAGAAACGACTCGACTTGATTTATGTCTTGTAATGTAATATAATTCTAGAATAATAATAATGATTCTTGTATAATTTTGTATGCAGGGGTTTCGGGGCGATTAATTGGTCTAGCTTTAATTTTTAGAAAACGTTTAATTTCCAAAAATATACGGAGTAAAGCTTGGTCAACCAGGTATTAGTAACTAATTTGATGGACGATTTTTTTCAATAATTTTCCTGTTTCGTTTCATATATTTTGTTTTCTGCAAAATGTTACCAAACTGTTGCTTAATATGAAATATTAATAATCGCATTCATTTTATAAAACAAACGAAATTACAAAATCTGTTTCTCTGCTTTATATAAATTCATGAAAAATGATAAAACCTTTCAAACGACCAAAATATAAAATCACAAAAATAGTTCAAACGTACGAGTAATTGCTCTAGTGGCGCCGAATTAAAAAAAAAGGTAATGAAGACTGAAGTTAAGTTAGGCAACCGTCACGGAGACTCTCGTAGGTACTACATTTTGAAGAACTAAATACTGACTACGAGTAGCTATGTAGGTACCTACTGCTATTTGATAGATGGTATGTACTGCTAATTGTTTAGTAAGAAAAAGTACTATCAGAACTGCGTCTTTGGTCGATTGGATTCTATACGACTTTTACGCGGTACTATTTCTGACTATAGTATTAAAGCAAGCTGTCCTTCCGTGAAATTTTAAGTAAACATTCTCAAGTCTAAGTTGAGAAACAGGTGTTCTTACATCATAGTGAAGCATGTAAGGCTATCGGTCCCGGGTTACTAAATAATATTTAAATCTTATTGTTTTAATCTTTTCAGGAGAACTCCATTCATCTATACAAAGGTTAGAAGTGATAATTTACGGACAGATGCAGCAACTTTGGCAAAGTCTAGATGCACTACGAACACAGATTGCAGGCAGTTCTCGAGTGTCATATCCCGACCGCCGCAGTGTTACTTTTAGATATAGACCTAATGCACTATGAAATTAAACTGTGTATTTTCCAATAACTGTAGGTATATTCGCCAAACTTCTAGTCCGCTGTCCATACTACATACGCTGTTGTAACATACACAAACGAACAAACATCATAACACACATCAACACGAACGATACAAAATCAGTTTGTATAGTGCGCAGTCGTCCGCTAAATACCTATTCAGACTTTTGAGCGGACTAGAAGTTTGGCGAATATACCTCTCGTAGTCGTATTTAGGTGTTATCTATAGGTAGATGTGAAAATGATGTACTTATAGGTATTTTGTCCATTTTTGTACCCTTTAAAATCCCGGAGAGGATGTTAATAAGTATAATAAGTAAATAAGGCTATGTTTGCAACTGTAAATTAATTGTAAGAATTGTTTTCAAAAACAGCAAAAGCGGTGGTAGGTACCTAAAGTCACAAGTCAATGACAAATTTTACTTTTTAAAAGCGTTTTTATATAAATAAATATGAAAAAAGCATTACTATCCATCCACCAATCCATGAACAGGGTTCTTCTAAAATTTTTTTAGTAGATTCTAAGCCCGGAGTCGGGAAGATGGTGGTGTTAAATCCTTGTACCTCTTGCAGGGAGGCCTGGCCCTATAGTAATATGCTGTTAATGGTTATGAATGAACTTAGAAGATATCAAGGTCTACCAGAAGGCCTTTATTATTATTATTAGTATAGTGAGGCCCACCATAGCGGATGCACTACGACCTTTTTAGATCTTTTGTACTCGCCAGAAGGCATAGTCGTGGTTCCCTTCTTAAATATAAAACAGTCATCCTTCCATGTAATCTAATTAAAATTAATTTATACATTAGGGAATAAAATTATTTAAATTTTGTGAACGCCTCTGTGTTTACAAATTACTTACCGAACTTTGTTTTGATCAATGATTTAGGTGTATACTTTAATTCCTTTATTTCTTTGTAAAAACAAGAAGTGAATTGGTAATTAAAGCAAAAATATATTCTACCGAATGTGATATTATGTTTGTCACGATTACTGTAATACGTACGTGATGCACATTTTCAAGAGCATCCTGTACATATTATAGTTTGTTTGTTTGTATTCTTATGCGTACTGTTTTTTCGTACTTTTATAATTTACAGTTAATATTTAGTGTACATGATCGTAATAAACAATAAGAATATTTTCTTTCAAGGTAAGTTTTATAATGCCTCGATAATAATTGACTGCGCCGTTGGATCAGTGGCTAGTCTTTACGGTTTACGGTTTCAGATTACGATGTCCTGGGTTGGACTTTGAAGTGCTAATTTCTCATTTATGGTTCGAGTTTAATATAAATAATAATTTATATTGAGTTTTAGATTGGCCCCTCTCCCTGTACCTCGCTACGCCTACGCTATATAGTTATAGAATGTCAATTAGAAATAAAACAAAACAAGTAATAATGTTCAATTTATTAACAATTAGTAACTGACAATCAGCATTTACCCAGAGTTTGTACAGTAAGTGTAAACTAAGCTTGAATTAAAATAAATTTAATACAAGAAAAACTACTTAACGTAGATTTTTTTTGCAGACTAACTTAATAATAACATAAGGTCTGTCTGTCTTACATGCAAGCCTATTTGTATTAAAAAGAAATTAATACAAGTTTAGTCTCCACCATACATATACTTAATACTAGGCCGTAATATCAAGAAACAAGTTAGTATACAAAAATAATGTTAAATGATGACGCTTAGATATATGTACCTAGTTATTAATAAATATTAACAAATAAAGAAGTTTATTATGCTTTTTTTTAATTTCTATCCCAATGTACACTCAGCATTTTTGGACGGTATTTTGACATTCATTTTCATTCCTCGAAATCAGATCTAATAATATTAGAAAATCATCGTATAACGATTATAGTTTTTAAATTCAAATTATGGTTGCCAATGTTAAAAATAATAAAATAATAATATTAATAAATTATATTGTTAACTTTTTGAAAACATCTAAAATATCGTAATCTTATACTAAGTAAGTATATAAAGAGATTGACTTAAATAATCTTTGAAATATATATCTATGTTACACAATAATCAATAAATGTTATGACGACATTTATTAAGTTGGTATATTAATATTTCAATGTTGTTACATTATGGCAAAGAATTTATTGATTTTATTATATTTAATCTAGATAATATTTTAAACCCATGTTTTACTTTATAGACAAGTATAAAGTAGTTTAAAAATGTTTTAAGATAAATGTTAAAACATTTTCAAAAATAATTTTGTGTATAATAAAATTTCATTAATTAAAAAATATTTTTTTGTCTAAATTGTTCTTTTATTTGTTACTATAAAAGTATAAAATATGAAACCATTGTCGATAGTTAATTACTATATTAATTGTTGTTGTATTTAATAATCATGCTATAATAATTCTCGTATACAAATGAAAATATTTGAGTATTTCGTTGTGATGTAAGGCTAGGTTCAGATATTTTTTTAATCACCCTTCTGAATTGCAGTCAATCGCTCAAATTTGATTTCATGATTGAGTATACGAATTTAGATTTCAGGAGATTTTTACTATTTGAGTGGCGATTCAGTATCTCGGCATAAGACTGATCGATGATGCAGGTAAAAACAAAAATCAGTTAAATTATTATCATTATAATTTAAAAACTTTGAATGTCAATATTATCAGTCTTGCAAAATAAAATATTTAGTAACATATGTATCTAACTATGGTAGATACAGGATGTGTTGATGTAATACAGTCGAATCTGAACCTAGACTTTATACCACAATACATTTGTAACACTATGGTGCTGTCGACACAGGGTAGAAGTACCTAAAGTAGTACCCTGGCTATATGACAATATTATTTCCTTAGGCTTCCATGACCATATGACGCACTTAGAACCTTGAACATCAACAGTCAAAAACGACAACATACGACAAACCCAGAGCCGTAACCAACATTATGCGCCCAGTGCCAGCGTGCGTAACCGCGCCCTACAGACTTGTAACTGACTCTAAATAAGGCACTGTTTGTATATGGTCCAGTCATTTCTGCGCCCCTCTAGGGTCTGCGCCCTGTGCCTGGGCACCGCTGGCACTGCTCTAATAACGGCACAAACCTAACATATTCGACAAATTATCAGCCTATTAAAGGTCCACTACAGGACCAGGCCTCCCTCCTTATAGGAAAGGGGATATGGAGCGTACACCCACCACGCTGATCCAATGCGGGTTGGCGGGTTTAGGGTGATAATGTATCATTTATTAACGGTCACTATCAGAAATTGATGACAGTGACCGGGACCGACGTAACGTGCTCTCCGAGGCACGACAAGTTGGTGGTGTTACACCCCTGTGCCTCCGGGCTTGCACTGTACGGTATGAGTCAAATCATATGGAAACGCGTCAAATTCCTGGTCACGCGTTCGGTTCGCCGTGTACTATGGACTGTGACTATGTTTAAGTTTTTAATGCGTCCTATGGTCATGGTGTTTATTTGTATGAGTATGGACGTGTTACGCGGCGGTGGCTTGCATGTATCGGCGCAGTTCCTCTTGCGTGTCGAAGATCATGACGGGGAACGGCGAGCCGGGCACGTGACGCCCCGCCCACCGCACCTCCACTCTGTAGTCGCCGGGCTCGGTGGGGGAAAACTGACAAAAAGAAAATTAATTTAATTTAGGATTTGAAGATTACGGTACTGGTTCTGTCATTGTCTTGTTATTTTTAATCTTTGAAACGTTGATGATCGATTTACGTCCGGGAGCTACTATGCCATATACACAAGCACGCACGCACGCACGCACGTACTAGTAGTATCAGGACAATGTTATTAAATAATTTTGACTGGGAGTTCGCCTATTCGCCTAGCTCCACACTCGGTCGGTTCACCGTGATCTAGTGGAAGTTTTCAGACATTTACCTTGCACAGAATGGTGCGGTCTTTCTGGTTCTCGCGTTGCATTTCGACTCTGAACGCTCCTTTGGGTCCGCGCACGCGCACGGTAAGCTGACCAGCGCCGGCGCCGCGCGTGTCGCACAGGAAGCGGGACTGAAATGTCGCCAGCACGCCCGGCTCCACGCCCGGACCGTATACCCTCACCTAGAAGACACAGATGTTTTTTATAATATCGTATATCTAATATATAAAATTTTTCTGTCACAATGTTAGGTACTGTACTTCTCCGAAACGGCTTTACCGATTTTTACCAAATTTTGCCTATTCAGCAGGTCTGAGAATTGGCTACTATCTAATTTTCATCTAATTTTTTTTTAATTTTTAATGCAAAACAACGTTTGCCGGGTCAGCTAGTATAAATATATATAATCGTAATAGGTGAATGAACAAACAGATACCGTCGCCTATAATAACCTTTTATGCAATGCTTAGCGCCTGTGAACCTTTTTTTACTTCTTTAAGTGCCATCTTCTCTACGGAAGTTGGCGAAAATTATGGCTATTTTAATATTTATGAATAAACACAATATCAAAAATTGCGAAACCGACGGGATTCGAACCCGCGTCTCTCTGGCAATCCGGGCACTTAGAGCGCCTTACCGCTAGGCCATTTACCGTCTTACCGCAATTTTTGATATTATGTTTATTCTTAAATATAAATAATTCCTTAAGTGTAGGTTACACTTTTCAATAAAAAGGCTATTTTAATTTTAGAGAAATTTCGGATTTAGCAACTCATAATACAGGGCAAGAAATTGAAGATCTGGCAGACGACAAACCTTCTGGTTTAAAAATTTACGCGATACCATTCGCGTATCTCTATACAGATACATTTTAAGTAATATTTCACTGTTACGTATAGATAAACTTACTTTGGAAGGATCTGGCGCACCAGCCACCTTGAGCACGAACGGCGAGCCGGGCACGTGCTCGCCCGCGAACTGCACGCTGAGCACGTGCCGCCCCGCCTCCGCCGGCTTCACGTTCAGCGTGAACGTGCCATCGCCGTGCTCGTACAGCTCGCAATACGCCACCTACAGGACATTAAGTGACTTATGATTGAGTCGGAAAAGTTCCCCCGCACTGTACTTGGTTAAAGCAATCTCGTTCTAATCCGCCAAATTTGACATATGCCATTAAAATTATGGCCTAACTTTGTATGAATATGTTACATCCATGCCACTATCTGGAGCTACCTTTAGCATTTCGGTATGATGTCACGTAGAAACAATTTGGTTTGAAAACGTATCTCTTCCAAGTTAGCCTGCGAAAGATTGAATGACGATTCATCGTCACCTACTGTCAGGTGTGCCAGTGTCGAAAATTAGTGTAAAGACTGAAATGAAAATAAATTAATTTTGTTGAAGTCAAGCCCAGTGATGATTCGCTTTTGAAGTGTTGGTTGAATCCCAGTCGGTTATAAAGTGTATGGTGACTGCGTTCACACACACGCACGCCCGCACGCGAGCATTTTTGTTTAACGACTGCGGGCGGATTTGCCCGATGTAAGGTAGTCCGTAAGTGATAACGTAAATAATCAACAGTGACTAATTCTTGTGACTACTTATTTAATAACCTGGTCCTAGCAAAATACATTGCCCTCGTTTCGCACCGTTCACTCCATACCTCATAACCTCCAAAAGTGTTACCTTATTAGGTCCAGTGCAGTGCGCCGTGAGTTCCCCGGGGCCGGCTCGCCTCGTGTCTATCCAGGAGCGTATCTCCCTCCCCACCACGCCTCCCGCCAAGCCTGCGCCGGAGCACACCACGCGAGACGCGTCGCCGCTCTCTGAACCCGCCATAACTTTCACAGTTAGCGGACATCCTGAAAACAATTGGTCAGTTAATTTCGATGTACAATAAAGATATCCGTAACTTTGCGAAAATAATAATGATTATATTTGGAAAATAATCGACGAATCCTTGCGGCAGGGCCTTGTAAATCTAGCAAAAAGGATAAACAAAGAAACATTTATTATAATAGATATGGCTGAAGTTTGCTTCAAGCCAGGGCGATAGTTTAAATTCTAATATAAAGAACTTTTAGTTTTAGAATAATCATACTATGATAAAATCTTTATCTTGACTCAAAGTTTTAAAGATCTAGAGGTGACAGACGACAAGAAGACTTTATATTTATATTATATCAAGATATTGTACCTAATGAGAAAGCAGTATATAAAGCAAACCTTTAACAAGTCTTCCGACCCAAGTGACTCTTAGCTGATGATCGCCAGCTCTCCTCGGAGTGTAAGTAGCTCTCCACAATCCAGGCCCGGCGGCTGTCAGAGCCACAGCAATGAAATCCCCTTCAGGAGATGCCAATGACGCCTCTGGAGCTCCTGGACCGGCTGCACTACCATCTGATGGATGATCAGAATTTCAATTTCAATCAAATTATTCAGGGGACGTCCAATAATCATATGATGTTTTTTTGGCTGTTTTTAAACCCCCACCTTCCCCATTGGTGATACATGGTGAGATTTAAGACTGTCCCCTACATCTTTCTTTCTCCCCCTCTTTCGAGCCTCACCCCTTAATGGATAGTCCCTTATATGAAGGAAGGACATGGTCTATCACAGTAACACAAGACACGATTGCCGGTAAATAGAACATTCTCGACCTACATATCATAGTGTAAGATGCAAGAAATCTGCTTTTGCACATCTTGTACATTTCTATGTTAAGTTTGGCCCTCCAGCTACAGTTACTTTGCCTGATTTTGCTTCATCATATCACCTCACTCTCATGTCAGTCCATATAGCGCAAACATACGCAAATATACTCACGCCTCAAGCTTCACTTAGCTGCACTTCTATTTGGAGTTATAGCCACGGAAAAACTAGCCTATTTGCGTTTTAAGTTACGTGCCCATGAGAGTGAAAAATACAAATCAAGAGGAGCCCCTCGATCAATGCCACATCACAGAACTGCATTGTTTCGGGGTTCTTTTAGGTTTTCGGCCTGTAAAATATGGAATGATCTGACGACCCCCGTGGCGCAGTGGTATGCGCGGTGGATTTATAAGACGGAGGTCCTGGGTTCGATTCCCGGCGAGGCAGATTGAGATTTTTCTTAATTTGTCTTGGTCTGGCTGGTGGGAGGCAGTTACCACCCTACCGACAAACACGTATCGCCAAGCGATTAAGCGTTCGGGTACGATGTCGTGTAGAAACCGAAAGGGGTGTGGATTTTCGTCCCACTCCTAACAACTTAGCCCGCTTCCATCTTAGACTGCATCATCACTTAACATCATGTGTGATAGCAGTCAAGGGCCAACTTGTAGTCGATTAAAAAAAAAAATCGTCCTCGCGGTGACGTATTCGTCTAAAATTTCGTTCAAAAATAAAATAAAAAAACACTTGCTTGCGTCCCAGCTACCAAAACTCCCTTGTACTGGTATGTCAACTATAGGTAATCGTTTCAGTCAACGGTTTTATAAGAAAAAGATGGATTGGATCAAGGACCGGATACAGAAGGCGGCATTTCTTGAGACGGCGCGTATTGTGAGGTTCCTCGCTCTGGAGCCCTGACCACCGGTTGCTTGGCCCCCGTTATTTCACTCACCAATAGTAAACACTGCGGGTGTGTGCGGCGCCGCATGCGCTAGGCCCCGCCCAGCTAGCGTCACTCTGTCTGCAGTGTTCCCAGAAGCGACCAGTGCTTTCCTCGGCGCGCCGGCTACCAAGGCACCGTTGTATGTGAGCTCGAACTCTTGCTCTCCACTAACGCCCTCTGTCGCTGTTAGAGTAACTACGGCCCGGCCTGCTACGGTTTCAACCCCTGGACAAAAACATATAGTTGTAATAATTTTAATTTCATTATTAACTTTGTAACCAATTTTTAAACGACATACAATTTCGTCGGAACACATTAACAATGCAAAAATGTTTTTTGGTTTTATCACACGATCTTTTTTTCTATCATTGTTTTGTGAGATGGTTATAGAAATAGATCGAATTTTATTCCTGATTATATATATTAAAGAAATCAGTAATAGCAGATATAAAATTAATTTAATTTCGATAAACGGGGCATTTCAAATCTGTGTCCAAGTCACCAAACGACAAACAAATTACTTTATCCTATGTTTAGCCAATTTCTAAGTTAAATTTCAAAATAGAAAAATACATTTAGCAAATGTTTAAAGCATGTAAATAATGGTAGGTACTAACTTTGATGCCTCCCCGCCAGCAAGCACTCCAGCGTGCCGGGGCCGGCGTTGCTCGTGTCCAACACTATTTTGGATGGCGCTCGAACTCTTCCTGAGTTGTCCGTTCCCCATCCACCTACTGGTAATATGGCTGATGTGTCTATTACCTAAAATAACAAAAAGTTTTTTTAAAAAGATAGGTACAACACATAATTTAAGTCTCAACGTCATCAGTTTAAAAAAAAGAAAACAAGATCATTAATACTAAAATAACAAGAACCAAAATGTAAATTTAAAAATAAATGAATTGTCTAAGCAATAAATAAGGTAATAATTTCTTAAATCTTAAAAAATTATCTACTTTAGGAGGTTCTTAATTCGACACGTATTTTTTTTTATGTATGACCACGCATAACTTTTACAGAGTTGTCCGAATTTGATAATTCTTTTTTTGTTAGAAAGGGCACACTTCCAAGGTGGTCCCATTGTCATCATGTTAGGATCTGATGATGATATTCTGGGAAAATTTAAGGAACTATTCAAATTTTATAGGCACACTTGCAGCTTGCAATACAATTTTTAACAAAAAATAGAACAGACTCAAAACGCACTAAAAAGTAATAAATAACTGTGTCATTTAGTTGCTTTAATTTACATAAGCATATCTAAGAGTCAGTGCCAGCCAAGGTTTCCGCTTTAAGGACGTTACCTAGAACCCATAAACTATTTTACTACGTTAAATATGTTCCTTAAATTTCTTGCTGACACCGACTTCATAGATATGCTTAAGTAAATTAAAACAATTAAATGACACAGTTATTTTTTACTTTTTAGTGCGTTTTGAGTCGGTTCTATTTTTTGTTAAAAACTTTTATAAACTATAATATTCGTAGTCGGTAAATCAAAAATTAATCTGAATGACTAAAAGAATAAAAACTTGCCATGTTGTGGGTAAAAAAGAACTAAATTCTTCTACTATCTTTATGCACAGACTGCTAAAAATACTAATGGCGCCCACATTCTAATTATTTTTATATTAACGTGGTGGATTTTTGTACTTATAACTCCAGTCTTTCATCTATAACAATCACTCACTTTAACAGAGAAGGGGCTGCCCGGCAATGGTCCCGAAGTGGTGAATATCCGAACTTCATACAGCCCCACGACTAGCGGTATGTACGCGCAGAGCCACTCCCGCGGTGCGCCCGCCGCTACGCGACATTCCAGGAGACCTGAGTCTGTTGTATCTTCCTTGAGATCTGTCAGTTTTTCCACCTGCAAACAATATTTACTCGTTAAAATCATTCTTCTATTTTTAGGCTGTACATCTATTTTAAATAAAAATGGAATGACGCTGAAAAAAAAACGGAGGAGGTTCTCAATTCGACACGTATTTTTTTTTTTATGTATGACCACGCATAACTTTTTACAGAGTTGTCCGATTTTGATAATTCTTGGCTGGCACCGACTTCATAGATATGCTTAAGTAATTTAAAGCAACTAAATGACACAGTTATTTTTTACTTTTTAGTGCGTTTTGAGTCGGTTCTATTTTTATTTAAAAATTTTTATTTAAAGATATTTTTGGTCTATTAACAACTTCACGCCTTTGAGTTTGATTTCACTCACTAGTCCGCCTAAATCCACCCTCCCTATTGAAATTGCTGCATTCCTGAATTTTTATGGCCTCACGCACAACTCGGGTTATGTAGTGGCGATTCGTGAAAATCAATGGTGGTCTGTAGATTTCTATCTAATGTTTTATTCCCGGTTGTAGGATATTTTTATTTATTTATTTTATTAAGGTTACCAACAGGTTACAATTGGCATAAGTATAACAATAGTAAGATCTTAAAAACTAAATGTTTAATTGTAAACCTACTTATTAGTAAACACTACATGCTAACTTAAAAATACTACTGTAGAAAGATAAACAAAAAGCAAACACAAACTAACAATAAACTAGCAAACACAATTATAATTATAACCAAGACAAACCAATTTTAACTATCGCGAATATAGTATAAATAGTATAAAGTACATAAACTAATTCTTATATTATAAAATATATATATTTAGTTACCGCAGACTTTTGCGGATCATTATGTTTAATTGCCCCAATATGCTCTGGACAGAACATATCAGGGTATATGTGTAACACCATCAACTCCAGACTGCTATCAAGAATTTCTATAAAGGAAGAAAACCCTACTTATGCCTGTTCCAGAATCAAATATACGACTTTATGAATCGTAGTTAGGAGAACAAAATCATATGTCAAGGTACCTGTACAGTAGGCGCAGTGTCCTCAACACAGTGTATAGTGAAGGCGGCCTCTTTGCCCACGTGCGCGTGCGCCAGCCCCGTGCCCAGGCACTTCGCAGCGTTGCTTGCTTTGCCGCTGAGAACGCCTAGCGATACTGGGCTCCCGACGACTGGCGCGCCTGTTAAGAATACAAAAATTATGCTTTTTGTAGAGTTCACAAAACTAAGTCACACGCAAAACGGCGCGGTGCCGTGACGTATTTTTTGTGCGGTGCAGCAAAGGAGACGTTCCACGTCCCACGTTGGAATAGTACGTGGATGCGCTCGCACAGTTGACGTTTAATTATTTTCTTAGCGATTAGTTGTGCAAAAAAGATGTCAGAAAATATTGATTAAAATTTATTGATATTAATCAATATAATAAATCAATATAATTTTAATCAATATTTTGTTGAGGAATGTCCAGCGTTTTGGGGCAAGACATTATAATTCCAATTTTACAATTTTTAAAATCATTACGCGACAACGTTTAGCGTTGCAGCACCGTGACGTTTAACGTTAAAGATATCGTGTCATTATTATCACCATATTAACGGCCCACTACTGCCTCCTTATAGGAGAGGGGATATGGAGCGTAGATGCACCACGCTGCTCCAATGAGGGGCAGGTTAGCGACATCGTCCAATGGGCAGGGTTCGATCTAATGATTTCACGGTGTTGAGTCCGGCTTCTTAATCTCGAAACTATTGGCTCTTAAATTTTTTTATTTAAAATTATATTTTTTTTATCGACTACAAGATGCGGGCTAACTTGTTAGGAGTGGGACGAAAATCCACACCCCTTTCGGTTTCTACACATCGTACCGGAACGCTAAATCGCTTGGCGATACGTCTTTGTCGGTACCAGCCAGACCAAGACAAATTAAAAAAAAACTCAATCTGCCCGGCCGGGAATCGAACTCAGGAACTCCGTTTTATAAATCCACCGCGCATACCACTGCGCCACGGATGTGGTCAAAACAATGCCATTTATTAACAACAGTGTATCTTTTTCAGGGTGGTTCTTCAAAATCTTCAATACATTATTGCCATCTAACAAAACAGGTACGCGAAACATGAATACTGTTATAACTTAATGTTGCTAGTTGGAGCTAGTTTGAAAAGGAAAAAGAATTATTTTATAGTTATATAAAATACGTTCTTCTAACTTATTAAGAACTTGTAATAATTTTTAATTCATTAGCTATTTTTTAGCGCCATCTAGCGATAAGAATGTATTAGGTAGACATGGTGCTTACATACTGGCAGCGCCATCTCTGACAATGTGTACTCAAAGTTATGGAGGGTAGAGGAAAAGAGGATCATCTGTGTATATGAAAAAGTGTCCGTCAAAATGTATTAAATTAGGATGGCGCCACAGTTGCATCAAAGTAACTCACTTTTTCATAAAATTAAATGTTTATATATCAATAACCGTACTATTTACTGTTTACGAACTAAAATCACTCTAAACGCACGTTTGGTTATAATTCTGTAAGGTTATATTTACCACAATATTTTGTACAACGTAAGTTGTTGAAGTTCTCAATAATTAACTACTTTAGTCGATAATGACATTAAATTTTTTAACTCGGCATACTTCAATTCATCTACGATTGCTACATTCATACCATACCCTGTGCACAACTAGCCCATGTATACTGTATTGTATTATCTATAATCTCTTTCATCTCTTGATGTAACAGTGTATACTTAGGCTAAATAAAGTTTTTACAACTTACCTCCGTACGTGATGTAAATGCGGTAGTGCGCAGGAACGGATGGTCGGAGCCGAACTTTGTGTATGTGTCCATCTTCCCGAATATCGATCGGTAACCGCACTCTCCTGTCACCCATCGCTTCACAGACCACTTCTAGTTCCCCTAGACCCGCGTCTTTGGTGTCAACTACAATCAAAAATATAAATATTAGTTAATTAATGTTAGTTAAGAAACAATTTTTAGCAACTGATGGGGTTAAACCATCGATGAGTTGGATCTCTTGGAATGATCCAAATCTGATCTGTACTGATGAATAAATGAATTTGCATATACTAACAAAATATTCATCAATTTCAGATAATCCACATGTGGTGTGGACAAATAAATAACTTTTTCATTTTTTCTTTTCACTACAAGTTGGCTCTTGACTGCTATCACACCTGATGTTAAGTGATGGTGCAATCTAAGATGGAAGCGGGCTAATTTGTTAGGAGTAGGATGAAATCCACACCCCTATCGGTTTCTACACGACATCGTACCGGAACGCTAAATCGCTTGGCGGTACGTCTTTGTCGGTAGGGTGGTAACTAGCCACGGCGAAAGCCTCCAAGCCAGACCAAGACAAATTAAGAAATATCTCAATCTGCCCCGCCGGGAATCAAACCCAGGACCTCCGTCTTATAAATCCACCGCGCATACCACTGCGCCACGGAGGTCATCAAATTTATTCCATTCCATTTCATTTATATTGTATTTCTTATGATTGAGAGTCTAAATCAAAATTAATTAATAGATAAAATTTAAATTCTTTATTATTGGGAACGGTTAGTTACCTGAGAAATTGATAGGTGTTTGCGCAATAATATTTCCCGTAGGCAAGCCTGATAATATCACTTTATGGGGGTCAAATGATTCGCAAGTAAATGGACTTCCAGTCACAGGTTTCGAAAGATGTAGTACTTCTGAAAAAGTAAAAAAAAAACATGTTACAAATTGAATGTATATTACTATAAAATATTTGTTATTAAGAATTTGCTATTTACTTAGTTTATACGAAAAATATCACCAATTCTTCACAAAATTCAAATCACAAAATATATTATAAGCCAAACCCTTAAATATATAATAAAAAATTGGTTGTGTGACAATGTCTTAAGAAAATACTGATGGAATGGTAGCATTTAATTGGTTATTAAAATTTTTAATTCAAGTATATTTTTATAAATATTAATTTAAATTAATAAAATAACTGATTTTGATTTTATAAATTTATATTTTAAATTTATAATAAATATATTAATTTATAAATATATTAATTTTTAATTTAAAATTAATATATTTAATAATTATATTTAATAGACGGATGTCGAACGCTGCCGAACGCAAAGGCCGATTGTGCTTCTTTGTCGCTCGTGCCGCGCTCTCGCTTGCACTTCAAGCCTTACATGGAACGCCCTCAAAGCGAGGTAACGCACGAGTCATGTTCGTGCGTGCAGCCGGCTCTATCGAATTATAAGACCTTTTTACGTCAAAAACGCCAAAAATATTTACAACTATATCGATCCGTCCCTTTTGATATGATGGTGACAATTTAAAACGTATTTAAAGGAAAAAAATTAGTAATATCTAAAAAATATCAACAACAAAGTAGTATAAAAGTAAATCGATAAAAGAAAATGTAAGCAGATCAAATCAGCATCAGTTAAGGTTTACCTATAGTGCTCTGTCCAACTTCATTGATGGAAAACTCGGCTTGCAGGAGCCCAGACTTGGTCTGATAGCACCTGACGGGCAGCGCTCGAGTGCCCGGCCCGGACACCACCACGTCGAACTCTCTCGCTGGTCGACCTAACGTGTCTATACTGAATGACGCCACTTTACCCACTTGCGCCTGGTAGAGACCTAAGCCTGATGCTGATACCTGAAAATAAGAGTAAGACTATAGTGCGGCCCATGCATCAATAGAATAATCGTAAACAAAGGACCGATATGTGAAAGCGGGATAGTACAATATCTCTGTCTTTATCGTTTCGATGGCTGAACTATAGTATAATAGTCTCAAAATAAATGTGTTACAGGATTTTTTCTCAACTTGTTTATCTTAAGCAATAAGGCCGCCTTTGCATGCATTCATGTTTGTTATTTTTTTACTGTTTGTTTGTCATATGTATGTGTGCAATAAAGATTTTCTTAAAGATTTTCTTCTTCTTCTTAAATGTAATCTATTATATAGAGTCCAATAATATCGAGTGTGATATTTCCAAGCAGTCGAGGTATTAAACACTACAGCATTAAGATATTATAGTATGAAGTTTTCAAATACTTGTTAACCTTTTTCTACTTTTCTTCGTGTGATTGAGGTCACAGGATAGTTTAATAACTACCTTTTGTCAGAGTCCAATGACTTTTAATGATAACTATTATGATAACCAATTAACAGGTCTGATAATGAAGTGTCATAGGAACTCCTAAATGAAGTAGACCCATAAAGTTTGCACTCATTTATATTGGTAAAGACATTGGCGCTACATTTAAAAGCACAACAGTAGTTCGTTTTTATTTAAAATATTTATGTTTGTTGTCTAACTTTTTCACCGTGATGCGCGAGTAGAATATCAATAATAATCAAAAGCTCCGACGCTCGGGGCTCTACTTCATAACAATGCAAGTCCCTGTTTGTCTGCGCACTGAATTCGCCATACCAGTTCAATCACACCAAAGCTGCTAGGACATACTGACCTCTTGTCCATGATGCGCGGGTAGAACATCAACAATCAAAGGCTCCTTTGCAATGGGCACCCCACTCCATAACAGCGCCAGTCGGTGCGTGGCAGCACGGGACGGATGCCACACTAACTCCATCCGAGCCCCGCCCCGCCTGCGCACTGAATGAGCCACGGCAGCTCCCCCGCACCACACTCGAGCTGATAGTCTACCGGCACCTGCTCCGGCCGTGCTCACTGTGGGAAATATCAATAACGTGTTGAGGGTAACTGTCTCACAAAAAATTAAGGTTCAGAGTGTCAGCGGGTCACTTTTGATCAACATAAAAAAATGCGCACATATAAAATTTTCGTTATAAATACCATACCCTCCATGTACTACATTGGAACGAATTGTCTTAGTAAAGTGACGATGGTCAGTTACCTGGGTGTGCTTATAGATTATAAGCTAACGTGTGTGCCCCTTATTGACTATGTCACAAATAGAGCATCAAAAATTTTAGGATTTGTGACACGAAAGTTATTAACTTATTATAGATTTATTTTTGTTTTTTTTCTTAATTTATTAAATTTAAGACGGCAAGACTGTCTAGGCTATTGTGCGTGGCGGTACCTTTGACCAGGGCCCAGCTGAAAACCAGTGTTGCATGTTTTTTTTTAAGAGCATGCATGCTGGGCTGGGTCCTTTTTCTGGGCTGTGCCACACATCGCAGGGTATTGTCCTGGCGACTAATAAACAAGTTGTGATGTGTGGCATAATTGCATTATTAAGGATGTTTCTTTCTTTCTTTCTTTCAAATGGGAGGGAATTTTCGACCTACCTAGTATATGAGGTTAGTAGGCTTGCAATTAAAAGGGTCGTCGTATATCACAAACGTAGAAAGTTAAATGCAAGAAAAGAAATTTTCTATTTTGTTATACAGGCAGTCCTCGACTTACGTCGTTTCAAGCTACGTCGAACAATGTTTCGATACTATTCCTCAAGCATACGTCATTTGTTTCGATTTCCGGCATAGGAGAATTCACTTGTCGCAAGGTCAATGTCCGTGGGGCCGGCAGGGCGCGTTGTCGGCGTGCGGGGATTACTCCGCACATGCTGCTGATTTTGTTTAGTTACTTCAGGGACAACGGACAATCAAGACGTAATACATTAGTTTTTTTTGCATCTTTGACAGTTTTTTTTACATACATATTTAAGTAAATTTTAAACTATGCCACCTGAACAAGACACTAAAAAAACTTTCCGTAGCCTTTGCAAATTTGGAGAGTGCCATGAAAATTTTTGAAGAAAATGATCCTAATTTTGAGAGAAGTTTTAACGTTAATAACTAAATTCGTGCAGCCTATCAGTGTTACCAAGATCTGTATGATAGCAAGAAGAAAGAAGCGAAGCAATCTAGAATTGATAGTTTCTTTAAGCCAAAAGTTTAATTTATTATTTCTCATTGCATATTTTGATTACATACTAAAGTTTTATAATTATTATTAAAATTAATAACACACAAATACAAAAAAAACTAACAATTTCATAAGTGCATATATAATCATTTTAAGAACTTACTTTTGATAATAAAGTATGTATATCCTTTGTTATAAATGCAGTTTTTTCTTTAAATTTCGAGTTCGTATGGATCCTAGCCCTTGAGTTTTACATGTAAACATATGAAAAAATACGTCTCGATTTACGTCGCGTATTTCGAGAACCTAACATGCCATAAGTACGAGGACTGCCTGTATTTTATGTGAGAATCCCGTAATAATAGCATAGCGCTACTAAGTTTCAAAAATAAGGTTTTATTAATCCTTATAACTAGCGGCATGTAAGTCTAGCGCTGAACGAAACGTAGAAGGGATGGCTGCGCATCGGTACCGTCGCGTACGCAATACAATATTTACTTTTATTACCTAATTAATAGCCAGATCATGTTATAACATCGTTTTAATCTGTATGTGTGTGCGTGCGTGCATACGTGTGTGTGTATGTGTTTGTGTACGTTACGTGCGTGTTTGTGCTTATATATATTAATGTTTATAGTTCTAATTTCCAAAGATTTCGTATTACTTAAGACATAATTATATAGTATAGATATTTACCATAAATGAATAAATAAATTTTGAAAATCTTACGGGGAGTAAAAAAATAAAACATTATTATATTGTCAATTTTTATTTTAGATATAAGACTAGTCTTATCTGAATTAGGCAATGGTAACACGCCTGGCGTCGCAAAACGGTATTTCTTCTAGGTATATCATTCCCTTTAAATTCATAAACAAACTTAAAAAAACAACAAAATATATAATTATATTTAACAAACCAACTGAAAATTAACAATAACAACAGTGCAACTCAGAGCGAGACTGTACACTGGAAGTCCGCGGTGCGTCGTTTCGGTGCGGGGGAGAAATACTGGGAATCGCCGCTACGCATAGCGTTACCCCATGATATAATTTTAAAAATAAAGTTTAAATCCTTTACATGCGTTTTTTGGCAACACAATTTACTTCAAAAGTTCACTGAAAAAATTAAAAATGTGATATTTAATCTTTATTTATATATGCCAATTTAATTAAAAACCCTATTATATTAGCGAACTTACCAGTTAGTATAGCAGGTCGGTGAGCCACCGCGTCTCCAATGGACAGCACTTTGACAGCTGAAGCATCAAGCGCTTCCACTTCAGCGATGGGTCCTCTAGGACTCTTCACAAGGTACCGCCCCACTCGGCTGGCAGGGAACGTCAGCAGGCCAGTGTCTTCGAGGTGCGCTTCTGATATACGACTGCCGGTGGGTGATATCACTTCCACGTCTGAGAGACTTTCGTCTACTTCTATAGCTGCTACTCCACCTGTGTTAAATGGCAAGAACTACTGTTAAAAGCATCAATTTTTATTAATTATAACTTAGCCCTTGATTGCAATCACATCTGATGGTAAATAATTATGCGGAAGCGGGCTAACTTGTTAGGAGTAGGGTATAATCCACACCCCTTTCGATATCTACACGATATCATGCCGGAACGCTAAATTACTTGGCTGTAGGATGATAACTCCACGGCCGTAGCCTCCCACCAACCAAATCTGGACCAATGCTTTAAAAAAAGTAAATAAAAGATAGAATTTAGACGATAAGTTACCAATTTGCACGTAAGTGTGTGGCTCGCTGACACGGCACACGAAGGGGCTGCCGGGCACGGGCTGCTCGTTGAAGGTGACGGACACGCGGTGCGGCTCGCGCGACACCGGCACGAACGTCACGTCGTACAGACCGCGAGCGACGGCTACCACCTGACAGTAAAACATTATAGTTCGTTCGTGTTAAGAATGCAGTGAGTGCCGGCCAGCCCCACCCTCCCAACCAATCAAATCTATTCGAATTCCAAGGTCAAGTTCACAGTGACCAGTTGAAGGCATAGCTATGCGCCGCATGATTTGGGCAGATTACTGAATGGATTTGTCATGTTTTCACCAATCGCGTGGTTCTGAGGAAGGTTTTTGTACAAAATTTGTTACAGTTTTTCGTAAATTGGATGAAATATGACCGTAAATATTGGAAAACTCGGAGACAATAAGCCGCCTGGGAGCTGTCATCGAACATGTTTCTTTACCTATTCGAGATAAAAAAAACAATGTATGGAAGAATTATTTCTCTTTATCAGGACTACAAAAATATCCACGTCCGTAGATGACATACATATGTCAAAATCATCAGTTATCATCAAAAGAAAGATATATCTATTTTTTGAGGATAACTTGCTATAATATTTTCTTAAGAAACGTACATTTTTTCTTTATGATTGGTATTTTTGGAATGTTGCCACACACTATATACCACGCGGGCGAAGTCGCAGACGTCTGCTAATATTATATATTGCAGGTTAGTGGTAGATCGTAAGAAGCAAATATTCGCCTTTAATCAAAATTTAATAAAAAATATTTTTTACTTAGGTAAATTAACCATACTTTTTGATGTTCTCATAGCAGTTTTAACATTAATATCAATGTCACTCACCTCAGCCTTAACAGTAGTAGAAGGTGTAGACACTACAAGCTCGAGGGTCCCCTCGCCAGCACCCGCCGCGTCTACGCTGAACGTCACAGGCTTGCCCACTTCCACGCCCCGCTCTTCGTCACCGCTTTCATCTAGACTTAGACCTTCTAGTGTGCCTTCAAGTTCTGTGAGGAAACAAAAGAGTTCGCTCTGATATTGAGTAACAGGCTTAATTTAAAGTCTGAAGTAGTCACTAAAAATTTTTTTTTTTAAAGTTTTGATTTAAATAGTTTATGAAACACGCCAGTATAAATAGGTGTTGCTGAATGAAAGAATTAATAGCTAGATCAATCCCGTGTCATTTTTCTCTATCTATTATATCATCAACCATCCAATCATCGGTTTTTTGAGCAGTACACCGTGTCTCAGAAATGTGTCTATACTTTATCCGTTCAATTAAAAAAAAATTGGTTGTCTGTAAACTCGGTTTACAGACGATAGTTGAACGTGACAATGTCTTAAGAAAATACTGATGGAATGGTAGCATTTAATTGGTTATTAAAATTTTTAATTTAAGTATATTTTTATAAATATTAATTTAAATTAATAAAATAATTGATTTTGATTTTATAAATTTATATTTTAAATTTATAAATAATATATTAATTTTTAATTTAAAATAAATATATTTAATAATTACATTTAATAGACGGATGTCGAACGCTGCCGAACGCAAAGGCCGATTGTGCTTCATTGTCGCTCGTGCCGCGCTCTCGCTTGCACTTCAAGCCTTATATGGAACGCCTCAAAGCGAGGTAACGACGCATGACGTCATGTTTTTTCGTGCGTGCAGCCGGCTCTATCGAATTATAAGACGTTGTCACGTTCAATAAAAAACACTTACAACCAGCTTCACGTCTAATAACTTTACACGCTGCAATTTATAAACGTTGTATATGAACGAAGACGTCGATAAAAAACGCTCAGTTTCAGACACTTACCGCCAGCTCCAAGTCCCGTAACCCGGACACGGCGCACGTCATACACGTTGCACGTGAACGGCGAGCCGGGCACGTGTCTGCCGGCGCACTGCACCTGCACGCTGTGCCTGCCCACCGCTTCGGGCGTGTAGGAGCCGGTGTAGCGGCCGTCGCCTGTGGGCGTGACGCGCGTGCGCACGCTGCTGCCGCCCGGACCGGTGACGAATATTGAGGGGTCGCCAGCTGGATAGACCAAAATATAATTACACTTTTTTTTAAAAAATCTTAATTAGATTCTTGAAATTTGACCAATATTCAACCAATAAAACTTATAGACTGTATTAGGGACTAGGAAATGCGCTATTAAAATAACATAAGGGAAAATTCATGATGAGCATGTTATCGTTAAAATACGTTTACGTAGTCAGAATTAATTTTAACATAAAGCTTTAGTGAAAACTAAAATTAATTAGTGATCTAAATTGGTCTTCGCGAGTATCGCACTTTTTAGAAAGTATGTAAAGTTGAATTACTACTAATTACAGCAAGTATTTCAAGTGGCTACGCCAAAAGACTCACTCCGTCGCCCCTTCATTCAACTTTACCTATTCGACCTTCGTTTCACTACAATGATCCCATGGTGCAGACAAGATTCACGTGAAGGGTGAGCCGCGTGCCTATAGATTAATACAAACTATTCTCATTACACTCACTATGAAAACCAGTAAGGTGTATCTCGGCCGACTCGCCTCTAGGCGCCGAGCTCAGGCCGGGCCCGGTCGCCCTGGCGTCCGCAGCCGCGGCCGGTGCAGACACGATGCACGTGAAGGGCGAGCCGGGCACCGCGTGCCCGTTGAAGCGCACCGACAGCGTGTGCGGCGCTGCTTCCGTGGGTTTGAAGTTCACCTGGGATGGAGAAATACTATGGTTAGAAATAGGAAATTATTAGCAGTCCATTGGGCAAATTTCTATGGAATTATTTAAAAAAGCAGGGATCGACTGTTATAAACCTTTATATATTTAGTAAAATTATTACTTTTGTCAGATGTGTAGAAAATTCGTGTAACCTTTTATAGTTAGACTATGTACGTCCAAAATAAAATTACAGCAAAACCACTGTACTAATATTGAAAAGTGGTACTGGTAAAGAAATATGTGACCTTGCAGAACAGAATAGTTAAAAAATACCTTAAATCGAGCATTTCCTTCACTTTGCACATAATTAGGTACATTTCTGCCGTTGACAGCCACAATGATCTCCAGGTTTCCAGCACCTAGAAGCAAAACTCCAGTTAAGTTAACAATGTTTTAACTTTCATTAATTACAGATTATAATCTGTAATTCTTTAATTAGCTCTCTGATACAGCTTCGTGGAAGCGATCTCGTGCGGACTATTTTTCTATATCTCTTTTCTTTACTTTAAATAATTATGTTTAAATTCATTCTCATTCATTCATACATTCACATAATTACGCCAGTATTTAGGAGAAAAATGGTTTTGACAGGTCAGAGAGACGGACGGACAATAAAGTGATCCTATAAGCGTATATTTCTTTTGAGGTACAGAAGGCTAAAAAGTAAAAATAAATGAAAAATATATAGTTACCGGCATGTGAAGCATTAATAGTAAAGGCCACCGGTCTACCGACGACGCCGGGCGAGATGTCAGTGACGGATACACGCGACGCGCTGTACGCTTTCACTAGGAACGGACTGCCTTCCACGTGGCCGCCCATTGCGCCTGCTCGTACCTGAAATATAGGGGTTATTAAAACACGAGTGTATTTTATATTTATATACATACATACATAAGATCACACCTCAAAGGGGTAGGCAGAGACTACATACTTCCATGTGTCACGGTCCTTATATACTTCCTTAACTTCTTCCACTCCTATTAACCGTTTCATACAAGTTCATTGGTTTAGTCCTTTTGACCTGTCCCTTATTTTTAATGTCCTGAATTTGGTCCAGGAACATTGGCCTATGACTTCCCCTTTCATCATTTTATTCATCCTCGCTTATTAAATCTCTTTTGTTAATCTTCTTTCATACGTTATCTCTACATTTTATAAATCAAATATTTAGATTCAATGTATAACTCTTTAAAATCTAAATATCTAGAGTTTTTACTATATTTTAACAAAATACAAAAAGATAGTGCATATCTAGGGTCGCTTGGTAATACCTATATTAAAAGTATTTTTGACAAAACTTCTTTAATTTGGTTTTCTCTTAGCGCTATAAACTGCGGAATTTTGCATTTACTTTTTAGATAATAACATGGAAAATTGGTGTCGCTAATTCTTAAAAATATATTGAAAAACCAAGTTACCTCAATGCTGTGATCTCCAACATCTACCGGAACGAAGGAAATTGTATATCTTTTGCTCGGTTCATTTTCACCCACAGTTTCTTCAGCTGATACCTGTGCAATAACATTCCATTTACATTTCGTGTCGAACAAATAAAAAACTAGTACAATAAGCTCCATATTGGAACGAGTGTCCAAAGCTGCTCTAGTAGGGTGCTTCCGAATTTGGCTAGGCAGGGAGAATAACTTGAACAGTGGAGGTGAGTGTTGACGCGCGTCACTAGGAGATCTCTTTTAAACCTACGCCCGAGTTACAAGTCTCGTGCTCTGTTTGGAGTTTTTCTCTCAGCCACGCGATGGACCCCCACCCGCACAGTGAATCCATGGAATGCTAAGATATTCGTCTCTGTTTTCGATGGCTCAACTATACTTTTACCTCAAAGTGTCGTTCACTGACACTTTGTCCGGGGACTCCGTCAAAATTGCATCTAATCCGCGGTAGCTGAACAGAACATACGAATGAACTATCTGATAGATGTATTACCTGCACAGAAACTGGCCTCCTCGCCGGGCCCAGCACCTCAACGTGCGGCGAGGTGGGCGAGTCCACGCTGAAGGTGTAAGCGTCGCCCACCGACACTTTGTCCGGGGACTCTCCCGACCCCGCGCCTATGACTCGCGCGGGCGCTGACACGTGGCACACGAATGGACTGCCTGAAAGATGATTTACCTCATAGTGATTTTATAATAAATAATCTGCTTTGGCTAGCGGTTGCACTTGCGTTAAGTTTGGAGTAAGCCTCAAAGGGTAAATTTCTGGTAATTACTTTCTTAGCGTGTTAGTATCTGTGTGCCAAATTTTAGTGCAACACCATCAGTGGTTTTAACAGTGCTTTATCTATCTACGGAACACTGACGACTAACTTACTACCTAGTTGGCTTGGTTGGTTGAATAGAAATTAACATATGCTTTTACTATATACTATAAAATAAAGTCTCCCACGCGCGTCTCTCTGTTCGCGATAAACTCAAAGACTACTGAAAGACTGTCATGCGATTTTCAACAACAATTTTTTCTACATAATTTTTTAAGGTTTTTTCGAGGTTTTAAATTCGATGAAATATGATGATATCAGTCGAAGAAGTCGAAGAAATTTAAACCGCCTGGGAGTTTTCATTAAAAACGCTGCTTTATCTATTTGAGATGTAACGAAACAATGTATGGAAGAATTGACCTATTAGGACTACAAAAATCTTTTAAGGATAACTTGCTATACACATTATTCTGTAAAAAAAAGGGTTAGGTAATCGATTTTTATTTTTGGAAGGTTGCAAAACACTAGTTACCATGCGGGCGGAATCGTAGGTATCTGCTAGTATTCAGTAAATAAAAAAGACATACCGGGCACGTGGTCTCCGTTGAACCGCAGCTCGACAGTGTGCGGGCGCGGGTCGCGCGGCGTGAAGCTGATGGCGTAGGTGTGCGCGCCCTGCGCCGCCGCCGCCGTGGGCACGCGCCCGCCGTTCACCGTCACCTCCAAGTTGCCTGGACCCGCCGCCATTGTTTCCACTAACGAAATTATATCGAAATATTTTTACTTATTTTGCTCAAAAATTTCTTCACTGTAGAAAATTAGATTAAGGAAAATATTTAGGCTTAGGGGGAAAAGAAATCAAGTTCTTTGATTTTTTATATAATAAACATTCTACAGAAAAGATCACAGCCTTATTACAATTTTCGTAAATTAAATGTTCTTTGTTGTTTTTTTAAAACAGTGTTAAGTCGAATCTTTCAAAACAGAGCATTGCCACTTGGCTACTGACATTATCATAATCATGGCTGTAGAATTTTCACGATATGTTTGAACACTTACCTAGAAATGTTACAGGTTTCCCAACAGTACCATGTGCCACATCTTTAACTCGGATGGCGGTAACGTCGTATACCTGTAATTAGTAAACTTATATTTTCTATTCTATGAATAAAAAAAATGCTTCTAAACTACGGGACAAAACTATCATACGTAACAGGTACGGTTAATAGTTACATTGTTAAGATCGGTATTTATTATTTATATATTTAGTACGAAGATACCAACATTTTTCTATTAAGACAAAGACATAAAATTTGTTATTATACCTAAATTATCATCAAAGGTTTTTAAAATTATGTGATAGTAGATACAGATGATACTTTACCTTTAAATGGAATGGGCTGGCAGGTATGGGCAAGGAGTCCACAAGCACGTTCAACCGATGCTCGCCCACCGCCCGAGGCACGAACTCCGCGCGGAAAGTACCCGCACCCGTCGCCGCCACCGCAGCCGGCACCGACGCTCCATTGGGACCTACGCCCCACTATCTCTCAACTCACCGCTACGCCCATACTCCAACTCTTTTCTCTTTCTCTTACAACTCTATCTCTATTCTGTGTATTCGATTTTCTCTCTATTTTTTTTGTTTTGAGAGCGACTCCTATTATATTTAATCTTATAATACTTTATTATTTCTTGTTGTATTGTCTTACGATGGTTAGGAGTTAGGGCGAAGCGGATGAGCTTTGTAAACCAGTAAAAATGTATGTTAAATATGCCTACATAATAATTTGTTTTATAAATTTTATTATTTAAATTGTTGGATACACGTCTAAGATTACGAATATGTTAGTATTTTGTTTTGGTTGTGAGCTTTATCTTATTTTAATTTAGTAAAATAAACTGATTGATTAAAAAATATACAATGATAAAAAGCATGAGTTAAAAGGTGACTGACGGTTAGTATAGCAAAGCGATATTTTTTAATTTTTTTTTTATTCTTTTTTATCTTAACTACATTTGCTACATCAGTCATTCCTTCAAAACTTCTCAAACACACTATATTATGTGTATTCAATGATTTTGAATCTGTTTGATGTCATTCAATTCATGTTCAATAATATTGAATGATTTATGTAATCTGTCTTTTATGCCCGCCTGTAAAAGAACCAAAAAATGTATGAAAAAATGACTTTGTGGTACTAAAATTTTAACACAAATGCAAGCAGCATGGTATTGCAATAATGTGACAACAAATGTTAGTTTTTATAAGATATCTATTATTTTTGTAATAATGTTTTATGTTTTATACAAATTTAAAATATTTTAATCACACTATTAAGAAAAAGGGCAACATTTGCAATTCAAACTATAAAAACCTGTTAATTTATATAATTCTTCTAAAAGTGTTTTTTAATTATTGGATAAACGACTTTTATCTTTTCTTTACTGCTCTAGTAAATGTCTTCGAAATGAAGTACTTTCCATGCACTATACTTATAAAATATAAACACTGTTTGTATCTAAATCTAAGATGTTATTTTAATTATATTACCTATAATTTTGAATATACTAGTGTAACATACTGTGCATCTACAATGTACTTTTAAATGAATGAAAAATACCTTACCCTCAACATTAACCTCGATCTGGTCGAGAGTGGCAGCCGAGTGATGCAATGTAAGCGAGGCAGGTTGGTGCAGTGGAACAGGCCCTGGCAAAGTGACCCGAGCTCCGATACCACCACCCTCAGACACATTTATGATTAGTGGACATCCTGGTACACGCATCTGTCAAAAATAAAAATTAACAATAATTATTATTGTTTATTAGTCCAGAGTTAAAAATGTTAGTTTTTACAGACTCTTTGCATAAAAATGTAACATCATTTTATGTAGCAAATGAAGCTTTTTCTCACGTTAAAAGATGGTGCTTGATTCATATAAAAATAACTTAGACTAATAGATAAGATACCTTACCTTGTGTATAACAGATAAGATAGCTTAAGGCAATATTTATGCATAATTTTGTATTTAAGAAGTACAATAAAAGCAAGCAAATCAAATCCTATAAAATTGTTATATCAATAACAACTACTAAATTAAAATAATTTTACCTTGTTGAAAGAAACATTGACTATGTGTTCACAAGCTTCAGTTGGTGTGAACGATACTGTGAACCTGGCATTGCCCTGAAACAAAGACATCAGTATTAAGTTAATAAGATTTTAGGAGTTAATCCCAGCACTCATTATCCTTAGAAGCTATTAGAACAGCTCAATAAGGAGTCAGGTCTCCTTTCTTATAAGAAAGCAATGGAGCATGAGATGGGGCCATTGAGTTGCAAAGAAAAACCCAAGCAGTCCTGAGAATAGTGACACAGGTGTAGGTTTAAAGGTGAAGTTTACAACTTCACTGTTTGTTTTGTTTTCCCTACCCCGAATTTGTTAATTATATTTGTGGTAATTAGCAAAGCAAATAATTTATTCTTGGTTGAATAGGAATCTTAGATTGGTAACTTTTTTTTTTAATTTATTTATTAAGGTTACCAACAGGTTACAAATAGCATAAATATTAGATAGTAAGATCTTAAAAACTAAATGTTCAATTGTAAACCTAATTATTGTTAAACACAACATGCTAACTTAAAAATACTACTGTAGGACAAAAGATAAACAAAAGCAAACTTAAACTAATAATAAACTAGCGAAATAATTATAACTAAGATAAAAACCAATTTTATTTGTAGTGAAATAGTATAAACCAAAATAGTCTTTAATTTTTCTTTTAAATTTGATAGAACTGTCACCTGATAGGTAATATATGCTGATCCAATTGTAGTTTTTAGCATCAAATTCCACTTACCTGTGGGTGAACTTGAGTAGGAATGTTTAGTCCTCTTGCAGCCACTGTGATTTCGAGGTTTCCCTCGCCAGCCTGAGCTGCATCCACTGCAAGCTGTACAGGCACTCCGATGCGAGCAGAGGATCCACCGGTGACACTCACTAGTTTGCTGTCATAGGCTTTGCAGACAAATGGAGTACCCTGAAATAGAAATTATACAATTAAACTTACAGAGTAATGCAAAACTTTGAAAGTTTATATTTCTTTTAAAAAGTAGCAGTGGGGGCTGTTTTATTTACAGTTATGTAGCATGTATGTATCTGTAACAAACTACAGTGTCGCTTGTGACTAGCGCTAGAGGTACTACTATAAGTACAGTATTTATATATCACGAAAACGTACCATTGTTTCTACCAAGAAACCACAACCTACTGTGTATGGAAGGTATGGGGTATTTTTTTTTCTATAATTACTTACAGGCACAGGTTGGTTGTTATAGTGTGCAGTGAGCGTGTGTGGCCCCACATGTTTCGGCGTGAAGCTGGCTACGAGCCCCGACAGAGCTTCCCCGGTAAGTCGTACTGGTACTTCGCCTCTCGGACCCCGTACCGTCACGGTAAGCTCGCCACCACCGGAACCTTCCACTCGCACTGAACAAGATGCCACCTCACCCACCGGTATAAGTTCTGTGAGTAACATAAGGCAATTTAGTTTTAAAAAGCGTATTGAATTCAAGAAATCTTATTTTGGTTTTCATGTTTATATTTTTGTTGTTTTGGTATTCCAATGTCAATTGTCATTTGATAGAAATTGTCAGTGTCACTGTCACTGGCATTGGTATGATAGTCGATTCATCTCACGATTCAATACGTTTAGAAATCTCAAGTTGCTTTTATAAAATAATAGAAGCTAAATAATATTTATTTAGTTTCTATTATTTTCATTATCTGCCTTCCGAACAACTATAAAAAGCCAAATTTGATTCAAAGTGATTATAAATAACGCCTCCTTGAAATAAAGGAATGTTAAATTTTGATTTTTTTTTAATAAATGTAGGTACAATGTAGATTTTGTTAGGTTTCTGCACTTTTATGCTTAGCTCACACTGGCGGAGAGGCGAAGTTTCGCTACACGTCGCTTTTTTTGCTTATTGCATTTTTAATTAACCACCTATAGTAATAGGTAAGGGTCAAAGAGGTCAAGGTTCCATATTTGTATAATACAACTTTATACATTACCTAACGTTAGGAAAATAGAGATGAATGTTATAATTTGCAGTTGACAAAATACCTATAGATATGGCGCGTAGTTTCGTTTTGACTTTTCGCCAATCTGAGTTGAGTCATAGGGTCCTATAGTTATGAAGAAAATCTATTGGTAACTACTTTTTTATAACACATTTTTTCTCTTACCAACTTGAGAGGTGTCAATCGTCACTCTTTGCGCAGGTGAGACGTGGAAAATAAATGGCGACGAAGGCACCGGTTCGCCATTGAATTTGATGTCCACTCTGTGTGGCGTGGGTGTTTCAGGCCTCCAAAACACGAGGCAGCGACCACCTCCAACCACCTGAAAATTAAATTATTCTTAATTTAACTATATATAGGTCATCGAAAAGAACATTTTGGTCATTTAAAATATACATAGCTAATATAATATTATATAGGCCTATACGTATATATATTTATAAAAAATAAAACATAATTTTAAATTTAATATGCATAAAATGTGTTGCATTTTCTACCTTCATTTTTAATTTGTTTGTTGATGAACATTCTCCATCGAGTTTGGCTTTAGTATATCGACCAAGTCGCCATCTGCACTAAACTCTCAGAGGGAGCTTCTCTTAAGGGGTTAGGTGGTGATTTATTTAAACTATTGTTGTTTAATGATGACGACAAAAGAAGAGCAAAGCTATTATTGAGAATTTCATGGTAAGTCAAGTCTGGTTTGGTAAATAACTCGAATAACTTGACTAAGTAGCATTCAGACAAGCTAAGTAACTATAACTATAACACATACTTAACTATGTAGGTATCTAAATAAAACTAATCAAAACGCATAAAAATGTCTATAAAATATCCAATATAATGACCACCTATTCTTATTTCTGTTACCTGGTGCCTGATATTAATTTCCCTTCTGCAAACAACTGGGACTTTGAAACAAGCCAATTGCAATAAAAAATATTTGAACAAAGTTCGCCACGGCAGCAATAACCTTTCTCAATAATTAATTGAGCGCTTTGTGAGCAAGCGAGTACCTACAAGTCCCTTCAAGGTATTTAATTTGCTCGCCGAGTGTATAGATCACTGACTCCCAAAGTCTTCTAAGGTGGACCCCCAGAGGTCCACGGGAATCTATACAGTTGTCTATTTTGGCGTGAATAATGGTTCACTATTCGTAAGCGACGAATTACGAAAATTTTTCTGTTTTGAAATTAAAACTTTGTCTTCACTTCACCCATAAATGTCAACAGATAACATTTTAAGAATACACAATAGTGTAATAATAACATATTTGAATAAATACAACAAAAGAAAATTTTTTATTTTGTCGGGTTTTGGGAAGTGGTAGAAGTGTAGCTCCACTGGAACCAGTTAATTTAATAAAGTGATCTTTCAGAAAATGTTTGAGAACCTGTAGTACAGATTATTAAGTTATTAATAAGGCAAGTCTAGGCACTGTCAATAGCAGCGACTTGCAGGGTTTACTTAACGGAAGTTTGCTTAGGTTTACGATGTACTTACTTGTACATGATTAGGGACTTCGCCCTCATTGATTGAGATTTCTAATTGCCCTTCACCCGCAGCGCTGGCGTCCACTGTAAAGAGGAACATGGTTTTCAATTTACAACGTAAGCTGTTCTTGCTCATTGTTAGTGTTTAAAGAAAGCTTTATCTTAAAAATAGTACCTACTTAGTTACTTAATGTAACAATAAAGTACCTAAAACAAATAGGTAGCGTTATATACATATATATTGATATAAAACTGGCTTATTCTATTACTGAACACAAGTTCTATTATGTTCATGTAGGTATTTGTTCGAAACCCATCAAAATCCAAAGGAATGATGATGAAAATTCTGGGGAAAGCTATAAAATGTAGATTTCCCCAGAATCTGTGCTGTTTGATGTTTCTATCCTCATAAATAAGCTTTCTTAAAATTATATAGTATTAAAACTATATACTTTCATATACATACTCGTATCTAGGTATCTAGCATTAACATATTATTATTTACCATTTTGGGGCATTTAGTGTGATATTATTTTATTTACCTAGATCCCACCTTATTATTTTTAGAAAACCCTTTTATTTAATAACCGTTTCGTACGGGTGCATAAAAAATAACTGTCCCGCTATTTTCGGCCATAATGGATTTAGAATGACGTCACTTCGCTAGTCATGCGTCAACGATTAAAAGATCACAACCAATAACTGATTTTAGTATTAAAATAATAATAATACATTTTCAGTATTTCATATAGGCCCCTACTAATAACGGGAATTGAATAAAATGTTGTAAAAACAATACAACATCGAACAAAAAATCAAAAAGAGATTTTCATTTTTTAAATCTATAAATACATTTTTGATAAAACAACGAAAACGCGTTAACCGGAAATATGAATAATATCTGTACATTCAGAATCGAAATGGGTAGGCTTTTCGGGCCATTTTTGTTTCATAATCCATGCTTTGTGAGTGGTACATTCTATTGAGCGCTCCACGTATTCAGTTTGAATAGAAGCTGATACACAATTTGTGAGATGAATAAAACAAAATGAAGAAATTTGCATTTAGATCATAATGCGTCTGTGGCAGCATCAACTCTTGTAATATATTACTTGGAGCACAAATTTAAACGCAAATAGAAATTGGAAAGGCATTTAGTTAAGAATTGTGCATGCTAATTTGGCACAAAATATATGATATATTTTGTGCCGTAGCAGTCTATCCAAATCACCAGATAATTATACATTATCATTTATTTTCTTAATTTAATAACCGTTGACTATTAAACATATATGGCGGGCGATAGAAAGCTAGAAAATTCCATTTCGCATGAAGGATGTCACAAGGAATAGTTACCAAACCCGAGCTACTGGTCCGCTGTAAGCCGTTATAGACCTTTCTGACCTTAGGGTCGGTAAAGTTGGCCAAAGGTACTTACAGTGGCTAATAGGTAAGTAGGTAAGAGAGATTTCTTGAATATACCTACTTCTTAGATACTGTAAATAATCCAACCGTATACCTAATACCATTAATGTAAACGATGGGAAATTTAGAAACGAATGCCCAGTCACAGACTTTCACAGTTAGGTTTTATCCTATACCATCCTATTGTGAGTAAAGTTAAACGTATAGTCGTACATTAAAGCTTATGAAAGGTGATAGTCGTAAATTGTCATAAAGGCAGATTTGCACAAATCGCGACCATAAGCTCTGGGGCAATGATAGAGCCAAAGGGGACCATCTTTGTAGAAAAAGTATCTGTTGGAATTCGTTTAATTACGGTGGCAACTTAGCGCTCGTGGCCTCATAATTAAAAGTTATTACCTTTTTAAAGTAAAACCTTTTGGCGGTAATTAGTTATTTACTTAATTATTTTGGACCTCATAGTTAAGCTTTTTAAATAGTTTGTATTACTACTCTATTCTATCCGCCAAGCATTTTTATTACCCACTGCTGTAATATATTCATAATTCATATCATATGCTTTACTAGCATTTTACATTTTGGTTAGTTTTTGAGCTGTTATTTACAGCTAATTTGTCCATGAAAGATGACTGTACTTTCAATACCCATACCCTAGTTGCCCGTGCCTGTATTATGTGTTGTACCTACGCTTAAAACGTTTTCATAAAGGTACATACAGTATTCGTCGCATGCCAAATATTTCCGATCGTATCCACCTGAACGGCTTCTATGAGCATTGTTGTAAATTGAACAATCATTATGTAAATATGACAACATTCTTTGAATGAACATCTGTCGATTTCATTTTAACATTCCTCATATGAAATGGAATTGCTGGTCATTTTGATTTTATATCAAATGTTTAGAGTATGGAAAATAACAGCACATAGGTACTGAGACAGTTGCGAGTAAGTACTTCAGTCGAGTTTTAACTATTTTGGAGTTATTTCAAAAATTTAATTCAGTGTAGAACATCGCAGCATGGGAAGGTACTTTTACTTGAAGACCTAGACAATATGTTTTCTTTGTCTTATAGTAGCGTTACATCAGTTGTGTTACAGTCTTTGTATGTCCAATTGAATCTTTTTTGAGTTCTAATACCCATGTACCTACAGATGAATAATGTAAGTTTTTATTATAATTTACTTGAAATTAAAAACCGCGCATACATACCTCTGAACTGGCATTGTTGACCGACAAGGGCGTTGCCCACGTCAGTGACTTTTATTAGGCTTGCGTCGTAAACTTTGGCGACCAGTGGTCTGGCGGCCAATTTGTCATCGCCGATGGATACCTGTAATAGGAATTAACTACTGTTTACATCGATACGAATTATTCATAAATATCTATTAAATTCTATTTTTAAATTATTGATTTGATTTCTCATTAATAATTTAGTGTAAACATAGGTACATTTTTACACAATATTTAAGTTACAGTCAATTAATTTAAACAGCTTATGCAAATAGGTATCGAAGAAAACTGTCCGATAAAGTTATATTTTTAATATACAGTCATAATTCATAGGAGGTCAAGATATCCGAAAACTTTTAAAAACTTAAATGATTAGTAACTTCTTAATTATGATACAATGAATCCCTATCGATATAGCTACTTAGTGCCTTAGTGATCGATTAAATATATAGTATGTGACTCACATCAATCAAGTGTGTGCCCACTTCCTCAGGCGTGAACTCGATGCGGTACACTCCAGGCCTCTCCGACACGTCCAGCACTCGAGCTGTGACCGGCCTCCGCGACGGAGCAGTCACTGTTACGCCAACCTGAAGATAGCAATAGCAATTAGTGTTTTTATAACAATTTTAACGGTGAAATGGAACTGAAGACGCTCGAGTTTTGACTCACTAGTCGCTGCATACCCTTCACACTTATTCGTGACTCGAACGTGGCTAAGAGACTTTATAAAATCAAATAATCCTAACAAATATTATAAATGCGAAAGTAACTCTGTCTGTCTGTCTGTCTGTCTTGCTTTCAGTCTACAACTACTGAACCGATTTAAATGAAATTTGGTACACAGTAAGTCTAGAGCCTGAAAAAGGACATAGGCTACTTTTAATTGCGAAAAAATGGTTGTAAGGGGTTAAAGGGGGGATGAAATGCTGTATGAAAGTATCGTCATTTTGAAAGCTTAAGACCTATTTCTTAGGCAGTTGATTAGATATTAATAAATATGACATTCAAAGCTTAGATAAATTAGGCTGCCGTAATAACTAATTCCACGCGGACGAATTCGCGGGCAAAACCTAGTTTTTATATAATATGTTAATACCTACCTAATATTATAAATGCGAAAGCAACTTCTGTGTGTCTCGCCTTCACGCTAAAGCTAATGAACTGATTTAAATTATAAGTATTTGGTACACAGATGACGATGACGAAAGATGATGAAAGATGACGGCGTCCGTGGCGCAGTGGAATGCGCGGTGGATTTATAAGACGGAGGTCCTGGGTTCGTTTCCCGGCGGGGCAGATTGAAATTTTTCTTAATTTTCTTGGTCTAGCTGGTGGGAGGCTTTCGCCGTCGCTAGTTACCACCCTACCGACAAAGACGTACCGCCAAGCGATTTAGCGTTCCGGTACGATGTCGTGTAGAAACCGAAAGGGGGTGTGGAATTTCATCCTACTCTTAACAAGTTAGCCCGTTTCCATCATAGAATACATCAACACTTAACATCAGGTGTGATAGCAGTCAAGGGACAACTTGTAGTTGATAAAGAAAAGATAGTCTAGTGCCTGAAAAAAGGCATGGGTTACTGTTAATTGCAAAAGGTTAAAATGAGTTGTAAGAGGTTAAAACGGTGGATGAAATGTTGTATGAAAGTACCGTCATTTTAAAGCTAGAAGCTTAACGTTTTAAGCTTCGAACGTTAAAACTTTTTTCTTTGGGTTTTAGGCTGCAGTAATAACTAATTCCACGCGGACGGAGTCGCGGGCAAAAACTTGTTGTTTTATATATTGTCACTCTATAACCTTACTGTAATAGAATAATAAGTTCATCTCCGACGGCCGAGTGGCGCAGTGGGTAGTAACCCTGCTTCTGCGTCCTAGGCTATGGTTTCGATTCCCACATCTGGAAAATGTTTGTGTGATGAGCATGGATGTCTTCCGGTGTCTGGGTGTTTATAAGTATTTATGTATAATATATATAAAATATTCATCAGTTATCATAGCACCCATAACACAAGCTACTTTCGAGTATGCTTACTTTGGGGCTATATATCGATGTGTGTAATTGTCCTATAATATTTATTTATTTATTTTACCTACTGAATGGTGCGTGGGAAGTGACAACAACTACGACACAGGCTAATCTAGAGAGACACTTATAGTTATTTATATGGACTATACTAGAGCTATAATGTGCCACTTATTTAATGTAGTTGTAATATTGTATAACTCTGTAACTTATTTATAACCATATTGAAAACTACTTTCATTTTGTCTAATGTATCGTGTAACTAGCTCTTAATATGATTGTTTGTTAATATTTTTAGTTTAATTTATTTTCTTTATTATATGTTGTTTGTTCATTAAATAAATACTAATCTCTAAAGGCTTATTTCTCTACTATCAAGTATAGATATATACCTACAAAAATAACTAACTCAAAAAAATTATTATGTATACTTACTACCATAAAGTATTTAGAATTTTTAGGTAGGTATATTCAATCAGTTGGGTTTTTTGTTTTTATAATAATAATTTTATTAGTTTAATTTATTTTGTTTATTTGCAAATATTGCTACTGACTGAATTACTTGTTTGTGACGTATATTTTTCTTTGTTATATTTTTTGAAAAAAAATATATTTATTCTGCATTTCATAATACCACATAATATATAACCGTTAATAAATCTAAAATTGACGCCCGTATTACAAAACGCCAGCGTTTCCATACAAAGTCATGATAAATTATTTTTCATCCATATTCCATATACAAAAATACTAAAGCACTCGCTTTTACAATACTCGGTTTTAGCCACGTTTTATCCGTGAGGATTTAGGCATTTTAAATAAAAATTATATTGAGGCGTAACTTTTTATTAATAGTAACTAAGACAACTAATATAGATACATAATAGGTACCCAATGCATATATTAACCACCCAGACACCGAAAAGTTCAGAGAATCGGACTCACGACCTTGGATGCAGTAGGTCAACACCCACAATGCAATAGGCCGTGAAATATAATAATATTGTACTTCTGAACACAATATTAAACAAAATCACATGTGCCGATTGTACGCTTAGATTGATAATGGTTCAAAAGAAAAGTTTATATATATTCTTATTAATATCAGAAATAATGTATTTGTTACTCTTTTACGAAAACAAGTACTGAATGGATTTTAATGGCCTCCGTGGCGCAGTGGTATGCGCGGTGGATTTATAAGATGGAGGTCCTGAGTTCGATTCCCGGTGAGGCAGATTGAGATTTTTCTTGATTTGTCTTGGTCTGGCTGGTGGGAGGCTTTCGCCGTGGCTAGTTACCACCCTACCGACAAAGACGTATCGCCAAGCGATTTAGCGTTCCGGTACGATGTCGTGTAGAAACCGAAAGGGGTGTGGATTTTCGTCCCACTCCTAACAAGTTAGCCCGCTTCCATCTTAGACTGCATCATCACTTAACATCAGGTGTGATAGCAGTCAAGGGCCAACTTGTAGTCGATAAAAAAAAAATGTGTAATTATTTAAAGTACAAACATTGTAATTGAGTCCATGGTTTAGAACAATGCTACAGAAAGGGGTTAAAAGGCAAAAGGATTTACGTACTGCTTTTATTTGACTTTTTAACATTTCCAAGCTAAAAGAAAGAAGAAAGAAGCTCTTAAAGTCTGGACTTCTTTCAAAGGGTTACAGTACACTTTTTTGAAACACGAAATTTACTGAAACAGCTGTTTGAAGCTTGTGTTAACATAGTTGTATAAGCAATTACTTATGGTATATTTACTTAGAAAGTGGAACAGAGTATCTGAGTAAATAAGTACCTACTTAAGACGTGAGATAAATACACAAGTAGGTAGATAGGTAATTACCGTGTTAAATTACAGAATTTGTTGACACACGCATAATTGCATAGGAAATTATATATTTTTACTAGCAATTTCCTGCGACATCACCCTTGTGTAAATGTTCTGCTATATCTCTGATAACAGTAGATTTTGCGTGGTGGAAATGTTCTTTTCAGACAGTGTGAATCTGAGATTTTATTGTTCATTATTAGGACAGTAGTTTTAAAGGATAGTAAACAAGTAAACTCACCTTGGCATTTTTATTATAGGTATGGATAAGAAATATAACACGATTTTAATAAACATATAGTAACTATACTAACTATCGATCCCTGAGTAAACTTAACGATTATTTACCCTCCTTTCTTATAAGAGAGAATATGGAGCCATGCATAAACACTGCTTCAATGCAGGTTGGCGAGCTTAAATCTGGTAATGGTCACTATGAGATGTTAATGACAATGACCTAACGTGTTTTCAGTAGCAAAGGGTTGTACCAACAGCAAATTGCCAACAGTGTCTGATTTTACCGCGTCGTTATCGAAAACAGTATAGGCAAATTTTATATGACACTGACACTCACCCATTTAAGTTTGCCAGCGGGCGCTGCTGCAATTCCATATAAAATTTGCCTTTACTGTTTTCGATATCGACGCGGTAAAATGTTACACTAGGCACACAGAATTGTTACTGAGACGTTATTGTTACAAAGAAATGATCTATATTTTCTAGCCCAACCCAGGACCTCGTGAATTGAAGCCACAAGTGTTAACCTTCGTGGGCTTAGGGCTTCGTGACTTCGTGATCCGAAGCTAAAGTCAACGCATTTTAAACTGAGTCGTCGAGAAATAAATGTTACTGATAGTATATAGTTAATTAAATGCATGCAATGTAGGATATTCTATTTACAATCCTCGATAAGTTGTTAAACAACTTTATTTATCACTAAGGCTGACTGACCTGACGACTCCGTTTAAAATGCGTCGGCTATACAAAGGCAGATCACTAGAGTTGTTACGGTCATTCTCACCTCATTTTTATTAAAGGTGGGCGCCCCCGGCGAAGTGGAGATCTCAAAGACGGCAGGCACCCGCGCAGGTATGAGCCTGGTGGGCTCCCCTCCGCCGCCGCCCGCCGGCCCAGCCATCACCTCGACCTTCCACGGAGATCCTGTAACAAAAAACACTTCCTTGAGTTTGGTTTACTGCATTTCTGCAGGATGCTTCAAATTCTTGTTGTCTGTCAGTCCGCACTATTTATATGCACCCTTACAACGGATGCATCCTAAAGGCTTGGCTGATCCCCGATATAATGACATATCCTTAAAGGAAGAAGTCTGAGGAGTGCTTTTAGCTCCTTCCGGTTGACCTAGGGAACCGGGTGTAAATTGCGAAAATCACGCTAACAAACGCTAATGGATGGTAAATCCTTACCATGTTGTACTTTTCCAAGTGTAGCCTAGCAGATAGGTCAGTAAAAAAGCTAGTCTATAAGCCTATTTTGAAAAAATATAAAAACCAAAACCGATATTAAAAATGATGGTTATTTGCATAAATATCTCGAAGTGGAAACCGTGGCAGTTTTATTAAATCGGTTGTGAGTTCTTAAGAAAGTACTGAGTATGGTTACCAGATTTTTTAAATTTCGTGAACTGTCCATAAATTATATTAAAAACAAACAAAAGCAAATTTAAAAAGATTTTATAGAAAATATAGTGTTGTTTTGTTCCTAATATTTAAAATACTCGGATACAAGGTGTGGCTTATTGAGATGAGATGACAAAACATGTCATGCTTTTGTGCCTATACTGTTATTACACAATTAAATCTAAAGTTACAATTAAATTTTGCAAGCAGTTAAAAAATTAAATTGACAAGTATTTACTTTGGCTGTCAAATGAGAATTAAATGAATCTATAATTTTTATTACAGTCATGATAAAAGGGAAAAGGTTAGCAGCGAAGAAGATTGGCTTACATACGCCCAAATGTTAAGGGGCATAATGAAAAGAAGAGAAGAAATGGAGAAACGCGAGAAAAGAAAGAGAGAAAATATGTGAGTGGGTGGGCATGAAGTAATCAATTGCGGTCCCGTGCCAACCTTGGAGTCCAGAGGGGGTCGTTTTAGTCCGTGCTAGTCGGACATACACTGCCAATAGGCAGAAATTCGAAGGGATTTTTTCCTCCTCAATATGAAAAAAAAAGATAAAAGGGAGGAAAGCCACCCAATTAGCTCTCTCGCCGCAGTTTTGGTCGATAATTCAATGGAGTCTTCAACTCCGGTTGTTCGAAGCTTTTCTGATTATTTTGATACAGGACTGTCCCCAAAAAATAAATGTCTGGCAAACCTAGCCCACAGAGGTATAATTGCAGGAAAACAATTGTTCTCTTACAACAAAACAAAATGGGCTGCTATCCATCATTTTGTCAAATTGTTTTTAGTTTGGCGAGTGAATGAGAAAATGGTTTTATGCAAATGGACTTCGCAAATTACTTGGCAATAAACTGTTTTGAATGCTTTAAGTAATTGCAACCGACAACATTTTTGGCCTTTTTTAACTGTCCATGAAACATTGGAAATATTTCAGTAGGTTAGTTTTGATCTAACACCTAATTAGGCTAAAACACGGGATTGTTATTAGAAGCAAGTAAAAATATAAGGCAGCTATGTACTTCTGTCGAACTTCCCTTTTCACCGATGTCTTATTAGATTGACCAACATAAGGCACGCTTTGTAGGGCATGTTCCTAGCAAGTCCTACTATGTCCTTTTGTTTTGTTATAAGCTCAACTAAACATAAAGTAAGTCATCTGATTGGTCTATCAATAATTCCATGACAAAAATGTATTTTTTTTGTATGTATTAACACGTTACATTTTTTTGCAAAAACGAAAAATAGCAACATGTTATTCACTGTTATTAGTGTACTAAACCTTAACTACATAACCTGACCTATGCGTGGCCTAATTTAATTATATGCACAATCAAATCTAATTTTATAACACGTGGTGTTATGACCTAATTTCAAAATATGACACGGCCTAATACTATTACCATAAATTATATTTGTGGGCAAATTGATTTGCTGCAATGTTTTAGCAATAGCGTAACTTTAGTATTTGTTTTCCTTCAATAGTACCCAGAAATAGTAATAATTATAGATAAAATGTTAATGGTGATGATATCCCAGTTTTCTTTGCGGGTTCATACCCATTTTGATGCAATTTAAGGACCCTAAGTTGGGCGATATCGCTACGCCGTAGCCAATACTATTAACAATTGACGGATGAAGCAGATGACCATTCTGATGGAAAATAATCTAACCGAAATAAGCGTGGCAATTCTCTACAGAAAAATACTTAGGTCTGAATACACTGGTGTTCTTATAATTATATATATGTATTATATCAAACAGATAAATCGCGAATTTAACGCCGTAGCAGTCAAAACACGTCGGAACGAGGTTCGGGATGTAATTTACGTTTTTCAATCTCGCCTCCCCCGGACATCATCTTTGAGACAGCGACGAAAACTTGAACTAATTAATAATGTCGGAAAATATGGTGTTAAGGTGTGCGTATATCTGAGAGATTAACTAACTGACAATATTAGGCAACACACTCTTCAACAATTTAAACTATTAACAAATTATAAGTATAAAACAATGGGCCGTACAATTTATCCATTGACAACTTAGTCCTTGAATGCCATCACACCGGATGTTAAGTGATGATACAATCTAAAACGATAGGTTATTCAGTACATCCAGACGAACTGAATAACTGGTGGTGGCAAATGGTTTCTACGCGGCATTATACCTTGTACTATTATGTATTTTGTGATCATACCGAAACCTTACTCACTTAACAGAGTGGTAACTAACCACGACCCAATTTTACCAATTAAAACGTCATATTGCCTATACCTATAATAATCCCAAAATAATAGAATATAAAACCTTACCCTCCTTCTGACGCAGTCGGGTAATAATGTAATATGCACAAGACTTTACGTTTCCAGTCCCGGCACCAATTATTATAATTTGCGTCTTAAAATGATAACTGTTGAGAATTCGCCGGCATTGTCTTCGTTTCTTAATAAATTAAAACATTGATTTATATGTTGTTGCTTTGTTATTTTACCTACGTTACTTTATGTAAATTGCGTAGCTTGTACCATTGTTTATTGAAATCGGATGTTAAGCTACATCAACACTTGGAATGAAAGATATTAAAGTATAATTAACAAAATTGGATTTTTAAAATTTTACCATTTTAAACAATTCTAATAACAGAATATAACATAGAATCGGTATCAAACTGTCATATAGCTATAAAATTTTTATTTTTAACCCCCGAGGCAAAAACGACGGGGTGTTATAAGCTTGACGTGTCTGTGTATGTGTATGATGATGGATGATCCGATTTTAATGCGGTTTTTTTAAAGGTGTATCAGTCGAGTGTTCTTAGTGTTAGGTGTGATAAAGAGACGAATATCTTAGCATTCCATGGATTCACCGTGCGGGTGCCGGGTCCATCGCGTGGCTGAGAGAAAAACTCCGAACAGAGCCCGAGACTTGTGACACGGGTGTAGGTTTAAGGGTACCCTTTGTGACGCACGTCAACACTCACCTCCTCTGTTCAAGTTATTCTCCCTGCCCAACCATATTCGGAAGGATCCTACTAGTGCAGCTTTGGACACTCGTTCCAATATGGAGCTTACTGCACTTCTAGTAAGGCCAAGGTCTTTTAGCAGGTTGTAGAGAGACTTCGCTGGTATACCCCTCGCACCCACTTCTACCGCGTAATAAACTAACCACATAGCCATTTTTGGTTAGTTCATTAGTAAGGTCATAGTATTTATTCACTTTGAATACATGGTCTTTAGGGATGTTTGTTTCCCACGGTACTGTAAGCTCAACAAGTACTATACGTTTGAATTGTTTGGAAAAAAGAAATATGTCCGGTCTAGATGTCGTAATAGCTAAGTCTTCCGGGATTTTATAGTGCTTTTCATACGTGTCCATTAATATAGTCCAATCAGGAGCGGAGCCCAGAATTGAATAAGGCTTGCTGGTGGAATTTGTACTTGAGCCTGCTTTAACGAAGTTAGTTTGTCTTTTATTCGTCGTCAACCCTTTTTGAGCCCTAGCTACTGAAAGGCTTATAGCTTCACGTATGATTTCTAGTACTCTGTCGTGGCGGCGTGAGTAGAGACCCCTGTCCAGGAGCACCTTGCATCCTACCAATAAGTGCCTTGCAGTGCCCACTGCCTCACCACAGGTATAGCAATATTTTTCCGAGGCTTTTCCCCATCTTACTAGGTTACTCTGATCTGGGAGAGTCAGTTGAAAGGCATTAAGATAAAATTTCAATAAGGCAGGAGACCAATCTTACAGCAAGGCGCGCCACTTCAGAGCCAGAGGGATGCAGAACTCGCCTAAGTTTAACCACTCGTTTTGCATTTCTAGGTTCATGGCATGCACTTTGTAGTTGTCGTCCTCATCTTGTTTAAGAAAAGATTTTAGACGCTCAGTTTGCTTGAAAATATGTGCGTGATCTGACATTAAAACACTAATGTCTTCTGGAACCACTGAGCTGGTCTGATGATAAGGCTTGAAGGTAGGAGACGTAACCCAGGTCTACCTTTTTAGTAAACCCATCGAGTTTGGGCTCGTTGAATTTGTCTTGACTGGTTTTTTTCATGTTTCTAATTTGGGTCGAGGGTTTTATAAATTTTTAATTTAATGTTATTAATAACCTATTTTTAAGGGATCTGCAGCATAAACCTAATACGTTGCTTTGAAGTGAGTTTTCGGGATTGGGATTGAGGTGATACCTGCTGTTTAACACTGCGATGACAACATCATGTTCAACAAGTTCCAAAGAAATATAATAGGTACGTAGGTACACTCGACGGCCCCATGGCGTTATTTGCGCAGGTGCTTGGGTTCGATTTCCGGCTAGGCCAAATAAGATTTTCTAAATTAATCCATGTCTGGCTGGTGGTAGGCTTCTGCCATGGCTAGTTACCACCTTACCGACCGCAGAGCGTTCCGGCACGATGTCGAGTAGAAATGGAAAGTTGTGTGCATTTCATCTTATTCCTAACAAGCTTCTCCACCACCTGGTGTGATTGCAGTCAAGGGCTAACTGGTAATGAATGAAAAGAAGCAAACACAAAGTTTGCCCACGTCTGATAGTTAATTCGGTAACAGCAGAAAAATAGAACAAACTAATAGCAATAGGACAATGCAACTGTCCTGCAAAAAGTCGGTGTGATTATAGGGTTTACAAAAAGACAGACCTGATTTATGCCTTTTTCGGGTGCAGTCGCGTAAAAACTGCATTATGATCATCATCATTACCAGCCTGTAGACGTCCACTGTTGGATATAGGCCTTTTTAGGGACTTCCAAACACAACGATCCCGACCCGCCTGTTGCCAGCGGCTCCCTGCGACACGTTTGATGTCGTCAGTCCACCTGGTTGGGGGTCGACCAACGCTGCGCTTTCCGGTGCGGGGTCGCCAATCTACCACCTCTAATCTACTACCTTGGGCCCCCAACGTCGATCAGCTGTTCGAACTACGTGCCCCACCCATTGCCACTTCAGTTCTGCGACTCGCTGAGCTATGTCGGTTACTTTGGTTCTTCTGCGGATCTCCTCATTTCTGATTCTATCACGCAGAGATACTCCGAGCATTGCTCTTTCCATCGCCCACTGAGTGACTCTGAGCCTTCTTATGAAGCCCGTGGTCAGCGACCAGCGACATCACTGGCAACACGCACTGTTCTAAGACTCTCGTCTTCTGCAAAAACTGCATAAGTCCTAGCGAAAATAAAACCTCTATTTAGGAAGGCACTTATTATTACACGAGTATGTATGATCAAGTATTTGTATTTGAACATCGTGCCTGGATCAACATAATGTTAAAAGCATCGCTGTAATCGTATACATCTCGTGACTATCGTGATTATTAGTTGTGTATTGACTTAGCGAGTTGGGGCTTCCTAGCTTATCTAATAGCTCTCAGCAACTTGCTGCTTCGTATTGGGTCTCAGGTATCGTTAATAACGTTGCGAACTTCATTTTGAGGGCCAATTATTAAGATTGATTATCGTGTAGCAAATATATACCTTTAGAGGAATTTTAGTATAGTACTGAAAACTACGTACTTGATAGGGTAGACTGGATATACATTCAACTATCAAGCATACAAAATCGTATTTTAGTTGTGGGGCAAGTGTGAGTTTTTCACCGAGCGACTGCGTAAAAACGTAGTCACTCATAATGTCAAATTATATAACAAAAAAAGCGTTTACTCTCGCTATAACTAGATGGCGCTACTAAAATTCCATATAAATTTGCGTTACGTTTTTACGCAGTAGCTCGGTAACAAACGCACACGCGGCACTCTGTTCACAATTTTTAAAATTTTTAGAGATGTAAATGTAGCATGCATCATAATTATCATATCATTTTTTTTGTACAAAATGTAGCTTCATCATCATCATTAAGTATCAGCCTATTAACGGCCCAGTACTACTAGGCTATGCCTCCCTCCTTATAGGAGAGGGGGTAATGTAGCCTATCAAGCCCAAACCATGTTATATAAAAAATAGCCGATAGGTACGTTATTTATAAAAATAAGTCACTACTTTAGTCGTTGCGGTGAAACATAATTACTAGTAGATACAAACATGCCAACAAAGACTGGTAAACCCATTAATGACCCTACCATTCGGATAGCCGGATAAAAACGAAGCCATAGAACGTTTCCCGTTTGTTCAATAATAAAAAAGAGTAATAAATGAGTGCCCCAAAATGAAATACGGAGTGTTCGACGAATAAATTGAGGCAGGTGACGCCTAAACCAGTCCGCGGCTCCCGTTACCTAAGTACCAGCTAGTTTTACTTGTTAACGGTACACTGTATTGACTGCACCATCGGGACTAATTAGTGGCCTAACTCAAAGCATAAAGATCCTTTTGTTGGAATTTCGAGTTCACTATTTAAGGCTTGCTCCAATTCGCTTTGGCTTCCTACCGTGTTCAAACCATCTATGTGATATAAAAGGGTTAGTTGCACTATTTAATTATGAACGGAACGGCTGAATACAAAATTAAATCACCATAACTGTCATATACGTCCACTGCTGGACTTAAGTCTTTTGTGGGGACGTCCAAAGGAAGGAAGTGAATACAAATAATTAATAAGAGTTAACTTATTGGTAAAAATAAGATAATTAAAGACCTAATTTTACCAAAACACTTTATACCTATACTTCATTTTTTCTTTACGAACACAAAAACGACAACTAAATGTCATTCCTGTGTACATAACATAGATTAAAGACTACTAGATAGAGCCCATAGCGTGTCCACTCGTGAAATCAGCCTTATTGACATGACATGTCAACATTTAAAGTACATCATAAAACGTTATGTTTTAAAATATCGTAAAATAGGAAATATTACTTTATATAATATAGTTAAGTAAACGCATAATACATGAAATTTGCTAAAAATAACATATCTAAGCTTTAAATCATCAATCAATGAAGTTTATGCCTACTTACGTATGAAACGTAATTCCTTCGATTTTCTGTTCGCTGCGACTGTTGCAGCCGAAAATATTACAACCCACCATAGCACGATAACGTTTAAATTAATATAGTAATCGCAAAGTTATATTATTTATCAGCAAATTCAATAAAAAGCTAATAATTGCTCAGATATGTCCCTTGTCTGTCACAAATTCCACTCTTGACAAATAATAAAAACGAACACGCTGAAAGGGACAAAAAATAATCTTGTATCACTTTCTAATAAAGGCCGAATGAAATAAGTCTGTCACGCTCTTGAACCTACAGGCGCGTTATGACTCCATCTAGTAGTCTTTAATCTATGGTACATAAAGAAAGAATGGACTTTACTTCATATTTATTTGGAGAGCCGAAGAAGGGATTTATGTGATTTACTCGAACTCGCCCGACTATTTTAAGGGAGAATCACTTGCATGCTCTTGAGTCTTGTGGTACCTTAACCAAGTATGAGAGCTTAATATAGTGCAACCAAAATAAACAATCATCAAAAATACTTAGCAATCATGTCAGATTAAGGCAAAGTGGATTTTTTACTATTAGCTGATTTTCATGTATGACCACGCATAACTTTTTATAGAGTTGTCCGATTTTGATAATTCCAAGGTGGTCCCATTGTCATCATGTTAGGATCTGATGATGATATTCTGGGGAAATTGAAGAAACACTTCAAATTTTGGAGGCACATTTATAACGATTTCAGTCTTTGTCTCGGTATCGGTAGCTTTTTGACTACTAGTGCCGTATAATATACTATGACAGTATAGTACGAGTACGTTACGTGGCGATAAATCACTAAAAAGTAAGAAATATAAATTTTAACAAAAAATAGACCCGACTCAAAACGCACTAAAAAGTAAAAAATAACTGTGTCATTTAGTTGCTTTAATTTACTTAAGCATATCTAGGAGTTGGTGGTGCCAGCCAAGATTTCTACTTTAAGGACGTTACCTAGAACCCACAAACTGCTTTACTACGTGAAATAAATGTTACTTAAACTTAGTTGGCACCGACTTCATAGATATGCTTAAGTAAATTAAAGCAACTAAATGACACAGTTATTTTTTATTTTTTAGTGCGTTTTGACTCGGTTCTATTTTTCGTTAAAAATTTTTATTTTCAGGTTATGTTATGCTACACATCGCAGGGCAATCCTGCATTGTAGATTATAAGCAAATTAAAACGAATTGTGATGCGTGGCATAATGTATGAATAAATATATTTATTTTCTGTCTTTTTTTACTAGGTAATAAGTGTACATTTCGAAAAAAAATGATATAATAGAATGAGAGTGGATGAATCCATAATAAAGTTTTCAGCAGAACAATAGAGTGCATTCTTAATTTCTTACCGAACGGTTGCACAAAGCAGTCGTGACCACGAATCAAGGTAAACATATAAACAGTTAATGGTATACCCATAGCTACCATTCCCGTATGTTTCTGAGGCAAGCTGCGTAGGTACATACGTGCTTTTGTGCGAACACTAATGAGGCATCGTGGATTGAATGATGTACCTATCACCTTAAGTTCCTTCTTACAACGTAGAAAATGTTTATTGACAATACCGTCTGCTGAAGAGGTTTTTAATATTTAGCTGTAGCGTAAGTTGTAAGTGATCCAAAAGTTTCCCCAATAAAAAATTAATTGATGATTATTAAATACTTAGTTAATAAGTTGCGACTATTGCGAATATCGTAGGTTTGTATATGTAATAGGTTACCAAATTAAAAAATAAAAAGAAATTCTGTATCCGCAACAAAGCAAGACTGCCTTTCGCTCGTCATCATAGATGTTAGGCATGTGTCTGTATTGTCTGTATTATACCGACAGTTTTGGTCTTCACAGCAACACTGCTTAGCCATAGAAATCAGCATGGCGGTAATACTTTCCCAGGATGTCGATTCTTGAAAAAAACGTCAGTTTAGAAGGCGATGTACAACAGTTGCAAAGCGGATGTAACAGAAATCGATATTCTCGAATGACATTTTGCCATATTAGACTGACAGTCGAACTGAAGGTGGCATGCTTGACGAGATAATACAAAAGCTATTTTTTTTAAATCGATTATTATTTTACTTTTTACAGATTACTAAATTGCTACGTAAGCGGCTATTAAAAATATAACCAAAACACGTGTAACGTTATTAAAAGTTGCTTAATCAACTATAAAAATACAATTTTTGTTTTTAATAATATTACGTTATAATATGAGACTAATCCAATAGTCTATAAAAGATACTCATTACCGATAAGACCACTTTTAAAGTGCATGCAGTTTGCGTGTATCGAGCTTTAGTCAAGGCAAACTTAAAAAAAACGGATATACACTATTACAATTATATTGATTGTCTTTCATTTTATTTTTTTGGCCTCGTTTTTCGTGAGGTTAGAATGTGCTACGGGTTAGAATCTTGAAATTAATTTTTTATTCTTTCTCAGTAGCAGCTTGGATTTGGGAAGTCGGTGGTTGACATACCTATGCCTCGGAGTCTGTGGTCGAAGTTAACAACATCTAACGCCAACTGTACCCGCCAACCTGTATTACCCAAGCGTAGTGTACAAGTCGACTACAAGTCTTATTAATTGCTATAGTATTTATGTACATGTAATTGTCAAAAATTTTCAATTTAAAAAGAATGTGTGAAGAAATAGATCTCGAAACCAAAACCAAAAATTTTTTTAACAAAAAATATTTGCCTGTATAAAAAAGCCAGTATTTGTATAACCTAAGAAACGCAGAAACAATGAATATGACTTTGTATTTTGTCATTATATCATTGTTATCAGAGATTACTATAACTTGTGTAATACATGTTTTTAATAAGGCTTTATCGCTAACTGCGTACTTTTCCTCATATCAATCTTGTTTACGAAATAACGTTTCGGTGGAATCGTACAAATATAAGAAAATGCCAAAGATATTAATGTTCGGTTATCAATAACGAAGTGATCAACGTTATTTGTGTAGGGAATAAATGCTTTATTGGCTTTTTTCTCGCAAAAATATGAAATCGCTTTAGATACGTATGTCCACGTGTTTATTTTATTTACCTAGGTTCTTTTATCACAGTAATATTATAAAAGTTATGTGTGTATGTTTTTTACTGCTTTAAGCTGCAACTATTGAACCGATTTGACTGAAATTTCGAACGGAGACAGCTTATACCCTAGACAAAACATAGACTTCTTTTTAACCGACGAAATAATTTTTAGGTTCTCAATTCGACCCGTATATTTTTTTTTGTATGACCACGTATAACTATTTACAGAGTTGTCCGATTTTGATATTTTTTTTTTTTATTAGAAAGGGTACACTTCCAAGATGGTCCCATTGTCATCATGTTAGGATCTGATAATGATATTCTGAGAAAATTGAAGGAACTCTTCAAATTTTATAGGCACACATGCAGCGATTTCAGTTTTTTTGTAAGTATCGGTAGCTTTTTGGCTACTAGTGCCGTATAATATACTACGATAGTATAGTGCGAGTACGTTACATGGCAATAAATCACTAAAAAGTAAGAAATAAAATTTTTTAACAAACACACCGACTTTATAGATATGCTTAAGTAAATTAAACAACTAAATGACACAGACATTTATTACTTTTTAGTGCGTTTTGAGTCGGTTCTATTTTTTGTTAAAATTTATATTTCTTACTTTTTAGTGATTTATCGCCACGTAACGTACTCGTACTATACTGTCATTGTATATTATAAGGCAAAAAGTTACCGATACCTGAAAAATTTTAAATACTAAAAAAAAAAGAAAAATTTGAAAAATTTTAAAATCCCCATATTTCCATGGAACCTAAGGGTACTACGCTGGTGAAATCGTAAGGTAAAATAAGTTTTGGATATGTTTAAGTTAGTTTTGTTAGAGTTGCTAGATATATCTTATAGGTACCAGAATGATGTAGTTCATAAATGATTATAGTTTTTGCAATAGCGTCAGCTCCTTTTTTGTCAAGACAGGATCTGGTCGAGTGTGTAGGTAGATAGTTACTGAGAGTATTGACCTTAGATCTACTAGATTTAATAATAATAGGCACCATACAATTTAAGCTTTTTAAACTATCGTTACCTAGTATAAAACAAAGTCGTTTTTTAATGTTTGTCCCTATGTATGCTTAAATCTTTGAAACTATGCATCCGATTTTCATGCGGTTATTTTATCAGATAGAGTGATTCAACAGGGACGTTTATGTGTATAATACATGCATAATGAAGTAGAGAAACACTGATAATTTTAAAGGTTTCTGATGTGATGTCGTAAATTAACGCATTGCTTACATTGCAAACGCTGGCTAAACCCTAGGAGATATTTCAAAATAATGTTCTACAGTATTACACATCTTAAAAAGGTCAACAAAAAAGTCTGCGATGGTATCTGTCTATCTCTTAGGGATAACCCAAAATAACCATTTTTTATCTTTTTTACAAGGTGATTTTAAGCAATACTGTATACACCTTTATCCAATTGAGTATCTTAAATACTTGGTGCATTCAATATAGATCACTATTGCACTTTACAGCATGTAATTTAAGTGAATATTTTCCAAGATATGTAAGATTCAAAATGCAGGGACGAGCGGTTAGGGATCGCGCGGAGCGTGCGTGCGCCGCCGTTGGTACCAGCATTGAACCCTACATACAATCCACAATCTTTGTATTTTATGAATACACTAGCTTTTGCCCGCGACTTCGTCCGCGTGGAATAAGTTATTACGGCAGCCTAATTTTTCTAAGCTTTGAATATCACATTTATTAATATCTAATCAACTGCCTAAGAAATAGGTTTTAAGCTTTCAAAATGACGATACTTTCATAAAACATTTTATTCCCCCTTTAACCCCTTACAACCCTTTTTTCGCAATTAAAAGTAGCCTATGTCCTTTTTTAGGCTCTAGACTTACTGTGTACCAAATTTCATTTAAATCGGTTCAGTAGACAGACAGAGTTACTTTCTCATTTATAATATTAGTTAGGATACACAAGATATTACGAGTTAATTAACTATGTATTATTATAAAATGCAAGAGATTGTTTGTTAAAATGAACGTCATTTTTTATATTGTAGCCAGCATAGATTAAAGACAACTAGATAGAGCCCATAGCGTGTCCACTCGTGAGACAGCAAATCAGCCTTTTTGACATGACATGTCAACATTTAAAGTACATCATAAAACGTTATGTTTTAAAATATCGTAAAATACGAAATATTACTTTATATAAGATAGTTTAGTAAACGCATAATACATGAAATTTGCTAAAAAATAACATAATTATCTAAGCTTTAAATCATCAATCAATGAAGTTTATGCCTACTTACGTATGAAACGTAATTCCTTCGATTTTCTGTTCGCTGCGACTGTTGCAGCCGAAAATATTACAACCCACCATAGCACGATAACGTTTAAATTAATATCGTAACCGCAAAGTAATATTATTTATCAGCAAATTTAATAAAAAGATAATAATTGCTCAGATATGTCCCTTGTCTGTCACAAACTCCACTCTTGACAAACGATAAAAACGAACACGCTGAAAGGGACAAAAAATAATCTTGTGTCACTTTCTAATAAAGGCCGAATGAAATAAGTCTGTCACGCTCTTGAACCTACAGCCGCGTTATGACTCCATCTAGTAGTCTTTAATCTATGGTAGCCAGACTCGTAAAGATTGACATAGGTACCAAAAACTGCGCGAGTGACACTGCGGGGCATAGCTTATGTATAAAAAAATAATAGGTATATTTGGAGGAAAGAATATAGTAACATACGATTATCTAATTAAAACTAATGGTATGTTTAAGGTGTATATAATAAAACATTATCACCCTAAGCCCGCCAACCCGCATTGGAGCAGCGTGGCGGGTTTACGATCCATATCCTCTCTCCTATTAGAAGGGGGCCTGGCCCTGTAATGGACCGTTAATAGGCTGATAATGAGGATACAAAGTAGAAGTATCGATAGAAATATTACTTAATGGCGATTTCTTTTATTACGCAGAAATCTTAATTTATACCTATAGATAATGATCATTTGAACACCATTACGACATTCTTGTATTTCGTAATGAGAAATAGCAAGTCAACCAAAACATTACCATCAAGATATTTTCCTATGGAGCTTTGATGGTATTTTAACAGCCTACTCAACGCATTAAAAAGAATAATTAAAGTAAGTACCTAGTACCTACATAAATCATGTAAGTGTGATATGAAGTGTTTTGCTTAAAAGACTATCTATGAATATGACTATGAGAGGTGTACGACATTAGTACAAGCGGACGAAGATCAAACCCAAGACCGCTCAGCTACAAGTCTATAAACTCTAATCTGTAATGACGTTCAAAGCACTACAATATGTGATTTTATAATTTGTCTATTTTAGCAACAGCATCAGAAGGGGTCAAAAGGCACAAGCAGTAAAAGAACATTAATCAAAATATCAACACATTTTTATTACAAAACTTCCTTAAATCAAATCAAAATGAAACAATCTTATAGGTATTATGAAACAATCTTAATTAGGCCGCAAAACTGCCTATGCTAGAACTGGAATTGATAATGTCTGCAATTTAGTAAACCGACCTTTATATAAGCCAAAAACGCCGCAGAGTAATTCTTTTTTTTAATGATTTTCGTCTCTAGACTCTAGCCTTTTAAAGCGCAGGATTCAATGCTGCTAACAAGCTGTATATACGGATAGATAGTAAAGGATAGGGACGAACTTAAAATTCAAATAAAACCTTACAGAATAGCACTACAGCTCATTATAATATTAGGCACATAATATACTATATTTATTTATATATATTGTATAATATATAGGTAGTTGTGAAAATGTATGAATGTAAATGTAAATTATGTAACATAGATATACTTTACTATCTTTTTTACAACATTTGGATATGGTAATACGATAATGAATACGTAGAAATATAGGCAATCTTCATGCTCTGAAGAGTTTAATAACGTATAGCAACAATCGTAAGTTTGAAGAGCCGACGGTTCCGCATTTTTGAACTTAGAGAGTTATGAGTACGTTCACTTTCTGAAAGAGCGATTGTTTATTGTTTGAGGGAAACATGTTTAGAGCCACTAGAACAAAGCCAGATGCCGGTTTGTGGCACGCACGCTATTTGATAACTGGAAGAATTAAATATTCTTGCTTATTACACTATAAATTAATGTCCCGTTGGTCCAGTGCTTAGTCTATATGGATTAGAAGCGAATTGAGCAAAGAATGTCCTAGTTTCGAAGTGTTGGGCTAATGAAATGTTGAGGATATCTTTCCTTTAAGAAATTAGCACGTACTTAAGATGTTGGTTGTGTAACACGTTCGTAGAGCACGTTAAGCCGTAGGTTCCGATCATTATTAATTTACTATTAATAAGTATCAAACATTAGAACACTAAACCCGTCAACCTGCATTGGTGCAGTTTGATGGGCACACATCAGCATCCTGTTGATTCTGAGGTCCTGGGTTCGACTCATGGTTCAGGATGAAATATTAGATTTTCAGTTATCTATGACTATGGATAGTCTTTGATATATTGAGGAACTAGGATAAGCGAAGGCAGTTATTGTTAGTCTATGGGGTTATTGATCATGAACTAGATCTAGCAACTGAACCTACTGAACTAGCAAAATACAGCAATTCACTTTAATAATTAATTAATTATTATCAGTGTGTATAAATAAATAAATACAAATTATCCTATGTCACTCTTCATGAGTCTGGCAGTGGTGAGGAAAGGTGCTTTTTACAATCCCAGTGGTGGTTTCAGAGATTAGCCGGAACAAACAGACGGATAGACGGACAAAAATTGTTAAAAATATTATTTTGGTGTATGTATATAATTATATATTCATATGCATGTAATAAAAAACGGTTATTTCAATATTACAAACAGAAAATCCAATTTGATTTATGTGTATAGAACAGATAACTTTACTAATAATAGGTACTATTTTAATTAACATAGTTTGGTAGTTATTCTGGTGTAGTACTGTTATAACACTATCTATGAAGAAGCTATATTTAATCATCTGAATGAGTCACACAATAAGATTTAATTGCTCGCTGACCTTCAGATGAGAAACAATGTTCAGCGTCGTATGTAAGTCGTACTGACTTATATTGTGGGCAATAAACGTTGGAATAATATTTATCTTCCACAAGACGTATGTCGTACGTACTGCCATAAACAAAATATTTAGATCGTTAAAAAAACGTTTTCGATTGATATCACTCTGAGTTATGTCTTAATTTTCGAAGATCGTAATACTGGCAAGATCCGGTTTCCTCATAGGCAAATTACGAAACGTAGTTAAGAAGATGGACGGCAGGAGGCTAATGTAGACACGTAAATTGACTGCTTAAGACAAATATATTGTTTGTTTTGTTATTGTTGTTAGGTAACTATAACATAATGATGATATGTCCTGCCTGATGGTTTGAAAGAAAACCTTTTTGTAGCTACAGAGCAACAATTCGTAATGAACAGAGCAACCAACAGACCTATAATGTGTTATAGGTGTTAAACTTCATGTTTCTTTAGGAAGTTAAGGAAACTGATTATATTGATTGTCACTATTTTTGGTTACTTATAATATCCACAATCGTGTAATCAGCGATATTTGAAAGTTAGAGTGCAAGTTCATATCCGACTGCAAACGATATATCGCAGCGATACTAAATTTACAAATCTTTAATTTTTTAATAGTTTTAAAAAATTATAATTAACAAACTAATAAACTTTTATGAAAATTTACCGCAGGATGTTATAAAGTACATATATTAAAAATTTTAGACTTCGTGGGCTCCACGAAGTCTAAAATTTTTAGACCAATTATTTATACCTTTCATTCCATTGTTTATGCCAATGGAGATTGGGAAAAAAAATGTTAGTTAACAATTGAATAACTTTTTGAAAAATGATGATTAAACTTTTTCTTCTTTAGGGCTCGATTGTTTCAAATGTTAAGAAGATACTAGGATATTTTCAAATTTTTAAAATCACATTTTATGTTATAAAAAAATATTTTTATTGCTGAAGTCTCTTCAGCGGCGGCGCGCGCATGCCTTAACAGCCGCGCGGAGCGCTATTTTGAACGTCTAATTAAAATTATAAATGATGGAGATAGAGTTCCGAGAGTCAGGACTTTTTTATTGGAAATTTCCTCCTCTTTAACGAGCTTTTTTTAAAATTGCTTAAATATTAATATTTTTTAAGTTATTAACAAAAAACGAAATATCATTTTTATTCATCTTATTTTGTTAATAACAATTGCAATTTTAAACCTGCACCAAAATCCTTCAAAAACATTTTTCTAGAGGTGATTCCGAATCGAATGAGCCATCGCTCATATTTTTAAGACCTCTCTATTTATCACGTTTTTGAATTTGCTGACTAGAGTATAGCTATACATTCCCATACTTAGAAAGCAGTAGCGTCGTGGCGGACGATGGCTACGAATTCGCACTTTAGGAAGTTTGTGGCATTACAACCCCGTGCCACAAAGAGTAAGGTAATAGGTAACATACGTATTCATATATACGTACTCATCAGTTCACTAGTTAATAAATTAATATCTGATCGCTTTAACTCCAATTTCCCTCTGCAATAGGAAAGAAGCCTGGGATTGCAGTTGGTAATTAAAATATGAAGATAAAAAGATACTCAGCAATTATGTAGTTTATACATAATTGCAGTGATTTACTACATCTTGTTAATGCTAGTAATAAAAAATCATAAAAATACTTAAGTTATTTATACGAGTAGGTCTACGTTCTCTTATCAGTTAGTTAATACTTCATCATCATCATCATCATTATCAGCCTATTGATGGCCCACTACAGGGTCAGGCCTCCCCCCTTATAGGAGAGGGGATATGGAGCGTACACTCACCACGCTGCTTCAATGCGGGTCGGCGGGCTTAGGGTGATAATGTTTCATTTATTAACGATCACTATCAGACGCTGATGATAGTGACCGGGACCGACGGCTTAACGTGCTCTCCGAGGCACCGGGGTGTGACACCATCAACTTCCAGACTACGAGCTTGGAATGTACTGAACATTTCATAGAAGAATGAAAAAGCTCAGAAATATTTCGTGACCCGACCCAGGAATCGAACCCAGGACCTCATGATCGAAGCCACATAGGCTAACCACTAGATCAACGAGGCAATTAATGCTTATACGCAATAATTTATGACGATTACATTTAATTGGAAATCCATAAATACCGTACCGAAAACCACATTCCTAAAGATGATGAATTTATAAATCTAACTCACATACATAGCCGTTGTAAACCAGTTATAATAGAAATGATCATTACGGTAATAAAAAAAAAACAAAATTCCCTTCAAATTGTTTAAGTTATGAAGTTTTGAGTATATCAACCGACACGCCGTCTGAGTTGATTATATCTGAGGCGAAATATGAAGTCCGTTTAAATGTTACATAGCGATTTTTAATTTAAGTTTTCGATTAAAGCTCCCAGCCAATTTAAATTTCTTCGACTTTTCCAACAATTACTGTCATTTTTCATTCAATTTACACAAAACCTTGACGAATTATATTATATACGTACTAAATCTTCCTCGAGACATATCTATTTATTGCTGAAAACTGCATGACAATCCGTTCAGTAGTCTTTCAGATTGTTTTATAATACGTAAGAATTAAAATAAACTTACGTTCAAATATTTTATATGGCTTATTAGATCGTTTTAAATCGTAGCATCTACTACATAAAATCATATTACTTAACTCAATGGAATTGGGTATATTTTGCCTTGCTACTTTAAGTTGTTATAACGGCCTTCATAGCGTGTCTCAGATATATTTTAATCATAATGCCTCAGCCGGATGAAAGGGCCGTGTTTAGTAAACCAACCGTTAGTCAGGTTGTTTATAGAGAGAATGTTAAAAAATGTAAATTCTGTACTATTTTTAAGCGGTACTTATCTACTTAATCGTATGCAATAAAATTTGGGATTAAACTAATCAGACTGTTATGGCTTTTGAAATTGGTTTTGTTAAATGCCTTTTATGAGATATTTTAAGGTTTTTATTACTCTATTTTAATTTCTAATATCATTAGAGTATTTTTTACAGTTCGTGAGATATACATTTTTTAAATAAGACTATTTAGGGCTTAAACGAAAATAAAATAATTTCTTGGAACAAAGATTAAGGTCGATATTTCTTACTTCGTGATTCAAAGTCACCCAATCGTAGTAAAACGTCTCTTTAAGCAAAAATATTTACTTATATAAAATCCGTATCATTCCTAACAGTTTGAATTTAGTAAGTATTTATAGAAACTTGTGAAGAATTGCAAGTTGAGCATCAGTAGGTAGGTCCGCTATATCGTGTGCGGATGTCCAATTGGTCGAACCTTAAACGTCTCTTAAATTAGCAGAATGCACCAACACTATGTAAATACTTATAGAAACTTGTGAAGAATGCAGTTGCAAGTTGAGCATCGGTAGGTATTCGTTCGCTAAATCGTGTGCGAATATCCTATGAGGCGGTTACAATTGCACATCGGTCAGACCTTAAACGTCTCTTAAATTTGCAGAATGCACCAACACTATGTAAATACCCTTAGAAACTTGTGAAGAATGCAGTTGCAAGTTGAGCAACGGTAGGTAGAGCTTACGGTAAATCGTGTGCGAATATCCAATGAGGCGGTTACAATTGCACATTGGTCAGACCTTAAACGTCTCTTAAATTAGCAGAATGCACCAACACTATGTAAGTAGGTACTTATAGAAACTTGTGAAGAATGCAATTGCAAGTTGAGCAACGGTAGGTAGTGCTTACGCTAAATTGTGTGCGAATATCCAATGAGGCGGTTACAATTGCACATTGGTCAGACCTTAAACGTCTCTTAAATTAGCAGAATGCACCAACACTATGTAAGTAGGTACTTATAGAAACTTGTGAAGAGTGCAGTTGCAAGTTGAGCAACGGTAAGTAGTGCTTACGCTAAATCGTGTGGGAATATTCAATGAGGCGGTTACAATTGCACATTGGTTAGACCTTAAACATCTCTTAAATTAGCAGAAGGCACCAACACTATGTAAGTACTTATAGAAACTTGTGAAGAATGCAGTTGCAAGTTGAGCAACGGTAGGCATGCGTTCGCTAAATTGTGTGCGGATGTCCAATTGGTCAGACCTTAAACGTCTCTTAAATTAGCAGAATGCATCAACACTATGTAAGTACTTGTAGAAACCTGTGAAGAATGCAGTTGTAAGTTGAGCATCGGTAGGTATTCGTTCGCTAAATCGTGTGCGGATGTCCAATTGTTCAGACCTTAAACGTCTCTTAAATTAGCAGAATGCACCAACACTATGTAAGTACTTATAGAAACTTGTGAAGAATGCAGTTGCAAGTTGAGCAACGGTAGGCATGCGTTCGCTAAATCGTGTGCAGATGTCCAATTGGTCAGACCTTAAACATCTCTTAAATTAGCAGAATGCATCAACACTATGTAAATACTTATAGAAACTTGTGAAGAATGCAGTTGCAAGTTGAGCATCGGTAGGTATGCGTTCGCTAAATCGTCCCTGCTCAGTGAAGTGAGCGGCATTTGACCTGCTTCCAGCGCAACGGTTCTGCGTACCTTATCAACATGTGATACAAGTGCGGATGCCACTTGCAACCGCGACACTGAATAACGTGTGTTATTTCACTGTGATTTTATTCCTATCCAGTTAAAATATATAGTACCCACCTATGCTTATCTATTTAAATAAAGAGTCAGTTAGGCCGTTTGTAATTTCAAATTAACAGTTTTTCACTAAATGCATATGACTGTATAATATTCGGTAGGTAATTAGATAATAAATAATTTTTAAAATGTATTTATGTCTTATTTATCTTTCTATTTATATAATAGCCAGAATCATAAGAAGAAGGCTTATTTGTATTCCGATATATTCACGGAATCAGAACAAATACGGATGAAAGAACTCTTGTTCGCTCGTATATCTTTGAGAGTTTTAAAATCATTAGTTTGTGATCTTTATTGTAGAAACAGATTTTCGTCACTATTCAGTTCCGACCCCACCAAAGCATTTAGCGGATTTATTTATTGTCGGGTTTTTTTTTAATCGACTACAAGTTGGTCCTTGACTGCTATCACACCTGATGTTAAGTGATGATGCAACCAAGATGGAAGCGGGCTAACTTGTTAGGAGCAGGATGAAATCCACACTCCTTTCGGTTTCTACACGACATCGTACCGGAACGCTAAATCGCTTGGCGGTACGTCTTTGTCGGTAGAGTGGTAACTAGCCACGGCGAAAAGGCTACCACCTGCCAGACCAAGACAAATTAAGTCTAAGAGAAAAATCTCATTCTACCCCGCCGGGAATCGAACCCAGGACCTCCGTCTTATAAATCTATCGCGCATACCACTGCGCCACGGAGGCCGTCAAAGTACTACTATTTTGTAAAAAGTAGTAAATCTTATGTAATACGAGTATGCACCTTCTTACTTATCATTAGAATGGTACAACGAAATTGACAGTGGTGGTAATTAAAACGGGCAAAAGTACAGTAGTTTTGTTTACACATCAAGTCTAGTTGGAAGAACAAAACCAAAGTCAGTTTACATTAGTCATTAAAAATAAATTAAACTACAGGCACGCAAAGGCAGCCTTATCGCAAGTTTGAGTTAAGATTGCCATCATAAAATATAGCTTTAGAGTTTTTGGCATTGTTTGTGCTGTAAGCCGCGTTTGGCTGACAACATTTCACTTAATCTTGCCCAATGCCCAAGGTGACACACCTTTAGTGGTCTAATGCCCGTGTAAGCTGTACTAAAGGCCAATAATAGATTGCACCAACTTTGGCACCGAACTGCGTTCAGATACTTTATTTCCCAACTATTTAAATGTCTCTTGGTCATATATGTACTTGTGTGTTGTATGGAAAACAAACAACGGGTTTTCCTCGACTGTTTACTTAAAAAATAAGTAATTTACCTACCTATTAGTTATAGTTATTAGAACATACTCGTTAGTATGTGGTTTCAGGCCACGAGATCCTGACTTCAAGTCATTAGTCGGGCTATGAAATATTTTGCTTTCTTTCTTTCAAAGAGATGCTTATGCTGAGTGTATTCTCAGCCGAGAGAAGGGAAGTTTGCGGCTACACCCCCGTGCCTCGGTGAGCACGTTAAACCGATGGTCCTGGTAAATAACATTAACATCTGATACTCAGGAATTTATGTTCCAAAACCACAAATTATTAATAATGGACCAACGAGCTTTTATTATATTTGACGACCTCCGTGGCGCAGTGGTATGCGTGGTGGATTCATAAGACGGAGGTCCTGGGTTCGATTCCCGGTGGGGCAGATTGGGAGTTTTCATAATTTGTCTTGGTCTGGCTGGTGGGAGGATTTCGCCGTGGCTAGTTACCACCTTACCGACAAAGACGTACCGCCAAGCGACTTAGCGTTCCGGTACGATGTCGTGTAGAAACCGATAGGAGTGTGGGTTTCATCCCACTCCTAACAAGTTAGCCCGCTTCCATCTTTAGATTGCATCAGTCAGATAGCAGTCCAGGGCCAACTTGTAGTCGATAAAAAAAATATGTATATACAATGTATAGTCATATTCATAATCCGCTCATTAATGACCCATCCTTCCCTCTCTCCTTTCTTATATGTAGCTTAGAACCACCACGCTTCTCCAATGCGAGTTTCCGGGGTCAGGACGATAACGTATAAACTCTAAAGGTCACTATCAGATGTTGATGATAACGACCGATGGCTTAATACCACCAACTATCTAACTTCGGGCTTAGATTTTTGATGAAAGCTCAATATTTCATACCCTAACTCAGGACTCGAACGCAAGACATCATGATTCGAAGACACACAGGTTACACTGTACCAACGAGGCAATTATTGTATAGAATATATAAAAGGTATAGGTATATATTGTTGGAGCGTAGTATGGTCCGTTGGATAATGTCAAAGTATATGTTTCGGAATAAACAGAACGTGAATTGACCAGGTGACCTTTATAATATACTCGTAGGAGATCTTTTGATTGGCGGTGTCCTGTCTAGTGTTGTAATATTTCTTTTATTGATTTATAGATATATTTTTATCAATACAGCCTTGAATCTTTAGTTAATAATAAGTTTCACCGCTGCAACATTGAGATTTGAGTTAATAATTTTAAGTACGATAAATAAACTTGGATTACCAATTAAGTAGGTAGTATAAGGGTGCGAGTCGTAGCCGACTGCATAAAACGGCAATACTTTTCGAAGCAAAAGTATCGCTTTCTTTCATCCATAAGAAACGAAAGAGCGAGTGATATTTTTAATCGCGCGCCTATTGACGACACGAAACCGCGCCTTATAGATTTAGTCAGTGAGACTGCCTGTGGTTAAGGGCAGTGACTAAGACAGTGCCAGCGGTGCCCAGGCACAGGGCACAGACCCTGGAGGGGCGCAGAAATGACCAGACCATATACACACACTATCTTATTTAGAGGCAGTTACAAGTCTGTAGGGCGTAGTTACGCACGCTGTCATAGGGCGTATAAATTACTGGTTACAGCTCTGGTTAAGGGTCCAGAGTTATGAACTTCATCAAAATACATAGTTATCTTTTCACGATAAACTCGAAACTTCTGAACGGATTTTCATGCAGGTTTTAACAATAGATAGAGTGATTCCGGATGATGGTTTTGGTATTTAATTTGTTAAGTTTTTATGTAAAGTGGCTCAAATTAGACAATATAGTTAGTAGTGTCGCACCAGCCGGGAGCTTTAATTGAATACGCTGCCTAATCCATTCGAGACATAAAAAAATAAGAAATGGAAGTATTGATCGTCTTCAAAGGTCTACAATAAATCTACAGTGGAATATATGCATCTTTTAATGATAGCAAGCAAGCAAAAAAAGAGTCACATACAGTTATTGTAGGAAGGCTGCAAAACACTGTATTACTCGCGAACGAAGTCGCGTCGTCTGCCAGTGTATAATATTATGTATTTTGTTTTGTTAGTAAATATTTTTAAAGTAAAACCATGCTTGCATTATTCTGTTTACACAAGTGTACGATGCGAAAATGCAAAACAAGCAAAAAGAGCGGCCAGTGGAAACAATGCCGAACAGGATAAAATCGTATAATCGAATGGGTAATTGCCTATACAATTTGCACTAATTGATTGTTTGCTGTTTATAAAGAATGAGGGTTTTAAATATTCATCTGTTTGGATTGAGCTCTTTACGAAAACGTTTTTAGGATCGCCCGTGTAAACGATCTCAGTTTTTACCAATCACACCTGATGGTAAATGATGATGCAATCTAAGACAATCCTATTCGCCACATTGCTATAAAATTCAACCATCATTTTCAATTCCTAATATGAAAGAGAAAAATATGAGATTGAAAAATATGGATTTTAAGCAAATAATAAAATTTTTTTTTATCAAAAAATAGAACCGACTCAAAACGCACTAAAAAGTAAAAAATATTGGCTGGCACCGACTCCTAGATATGCTTAAGTAAATTAAAGCAACTAAATGATAGTTATTTTTTACTTTTTAGTGCGTTTTGAGTCGGTTTTATTTTTTGATAAAAAATTTTATTTTTTACTTTTTTGTGATTTATCGCCACGTAGCGTACTCGTACGTATATAGTACGGCACTAGTAGACAAAGACCGAAATCGCTGTAAGCGTGCCTCTAAAATTTGAGGAGTTCCTTCAATTTCCCCAGAATATCATCATCAGACTCTAACATGATGACAATGGGACCACCTTGGAAGTATGCCCTTTCTAATAAAAAATAATTATCAAATTCGGACAACTCTGTAAAAAGTTATGCGTGGTCATACATTAAAAAAAAAATATACGTGTCGAATTGAGAACCTCCTCCGTTTTTTTTTCGTCGTTTAAAAAAAATGTGGCGTTTCTTTTAATTCTATTAATTTACACGTGACACTAACTAACCTCTAACTCTGTAAAACTGAAACATAATTCTGAAATATTCTGCAGTGGTAATAGGTATGTGGTCTCATTCATAACACTGATTATGACGATTACACTGTGTTCTGTAAACCACAGGCTACCTGATGATTGACCTAACGTTATTACAGCATTTACTAAAGCTGACTGATGAGTTGAAATAACAAACAATTTTGTCACCTATTGAAATCTCTTGCTATGAAGTGATGTTTTGGTATAGTTTCTTTGGAACTGAGTACTTTTTAGTAGAAAATAACTGGAAGTACACGTACTCGTATAAAGTAACTTTCATAGATTCATCATCTGCATTATCAGTCCATTTGAACGACCCATTACGAAGCCAAGAACCTTCCTCCATTAAGGAAGAGGACCATCGCCCGACTCTGGACACACACACACGTAGAACCTCATGATGCGACGTTTCATAGACACTACATCTAGAACGTAGTTAGTTTGTTGATATCATGGGGGTATCAGTTTAGAAGGTCCCTGTATTATAATGAACATCACTAAAAATATGTCACAACACTAGCTCAGAGGCTAGCTATATAAGTCGTGTCGCCGGTCACTCCACCTCCCTTTTTGACATCGGTTAACTAATATCCTTGGTATTATTTAACATTTGTAACGTGTGTAAAAACAAGAAATAAAACCATCAATACCTTTAATAACGTGTTTCATTAAGAAAATATTACAGTCCCTTCCCCCTTTAGCATACGATGAAAATAAAAATAGTGGACTATATCATTACATAGTATAAAACAAAGTCTATCCGCCGTCTGTCTGTCCCTATGTATGCTTAGATCTTTAAAACTACGCAACGGATTTTGATGCGATTTTTTTAATAGATAGAGTGATTCTTAAGGAAGGTTTATATGTATAATACATGCATAATATAGTAGAGAAACACTGATAAATTGTATATATTATCCACCTTAAAAAGTTCAACAAAAAAGTCCGCAATAGCATATATCTATCTTTTATATTTTGGCAGATATATAACTTTTTGTGTTTTAAAAAATCATTTAATTCATATGCTTACGTTTACGTCATTATTTATACAACCAAACTTAAATCCTTATCAAAAAAAATTATTTAATAATCACAAGGATATTATAGAGATAAGATTTGCCTTTTACAGTACGTTAATTAGTTATATGGTTTCGGAGATATTTCAAAATTTCTAAAAAACAATTCTGCCGCTATATCGTTCAATATATTAAGTTGACCTCCTCCGTGTTATGTTATACGTACCGAATAGGGTTGATCTTTTCTTTCAGTTTATTTGGCATAGGAGACCATATTTATATAATATACGAAAAAGTTTGTTCGTTTGTTTAAACGGGCTAATCTCGAGATCTGCATGTCAGATTGAAAATTATTTTTTTATTATGAAAGCTAGACTTAAAAGTGAAAAAGACTATTTAATACAAACTATACACATCAGCTTGCCATAAACATATATTGTTAATGTTAATGTACTGTAATATCGTACAATGTTTAACAAAAATGTAGACCTTCAGTACACGGGACGGGACGGAGGATATTGTCTCACGGGAAACTTTAAAAAAATTAAATTGAGAGGGGTAGCGGGGAAAGAGCACACTTTATATGAAAGTCTGTCTTTAAAATTAAAAGGGTACCTAAGAGGGTTTTCACGCGGACGAAGTCGCGGGCGTCCGCTAGTTCATATATAATATTATCGAGATATTTTTGAGTACTAGTAATCATTAAATCGCTGACAGACCGACGGACGAGTGGACGTGGCAAATCTATAAGATTTGAGTGAGATACGGGCATAAACATTTTTGAATTCTATTTAAAAGATATAGCTACGTCCTTCGCGGTTACTTAATATTTACTATACTGAATAACCGAATAGATACGTACATATAAAGTAACTAGCATAGATTACGTAGACATATATAAATTGCCCGTCCTTTACATGAAATATAGTATATCCTTTGAATGGAATATGCCCATTGCATTCGGCCGGGTGATTAATCCTCGACTATGCGGAGACAAATTAAAGACGGCAATAAATAGCAGTAGGTACCAAACTAGTTTTTCCATTGCCGTTTCGAAAGCGGACGCAATGCAGCTCTTGACTAGTTTCCGTTCCTGTGTAACTTTTACATGCCATCTTATGTGTGACTTGTTCGTTTAGCAATTAGATACCTATGTGGGATAGTGGGTATGTGTAAAAATAAGTGTTGGTGTATAACATCTTAAGAAGCTTTTGCTTGGTTGTTGGTCAAGGGTCGGATACAGAAGACAGTAGTGCTTAAAACGTACGTCCGGAGCGTATTGTGAGGAGGTTTCTCGCTCTGGAGTCCTGGCGTTGCTTGAGCACTTTAAACCCTACAAGCGATATAAAAAAATATTAATAAAATATTTATAAAAAAAATGCCGTTTTTTATAAATATTTTATTAATATTTTTTTAAAAGTGTTTTGATATATATGTATAATTATCAGCCTACTTACGGCCCTCTACTGGACCAGGGCTCCTTATGGGAGAGGGGATATGTAGAGTAGACCCATCACGCTGCTCCAATGCGGGTTGGTGGGCTTAACATTATGAATCATACAACATTGATAAAAATTAAATACATAATATAAATAAAAGAGAGTCGATTTTCAAGTGTTGGTATTAAAGATAAATAGGTACTTATTTATTTTTTACTTTTAGTGCAGAGCCAAAATTTCAAAAAAGACGAATGTTTGTCAGCTCATACTCTCCTACCTTAGGTAACTACGATAGAAAACTATGGAGATTTTGTTTAATTGTAATTCGTTTGACCTTGTACTATACCGCTATTCTTTAAACTTTTGTGATAATTTTATTAAATAAAATCTTAAAGCTCGGGAAAAAGAAATCCTAAGCTTAACCTTTTCTAATATAAGATTTAAACCACAAGCTATTTTAATAATAATTGGTTTTACATTTTTTGCATTGTACCGCAATTTGCAGACAAATTGCCAGACAAAACTCTAATAACTTTTTGGTGCATACCAATTAAGTACAGAGTTAAATTAATCGATCCAATAAATATAATAGATAAAGATAACCTACGGCAATTTTATGCCGGTTTTTAGAGTTAAATCAATTAATTACTAACGGATGAACTCCATTATACTGTTAATTAATTATTACAATATCAGTTGATTGTTTGATTACAGTGAAGTTCGATTTAAAATATTTAGTAAGTAATTAAAATGAGAATTTTAAGTAGGCCAAATAGGTACTGGTACTTAGTTCATTGCTTCTAGGAATCCGTCAAAAACTTTACATAATTTCTTAATTTGAATTTGCCCAGTCACCGAAAATAATGGTTAGATACACATTAGGGATTTATTCAGTTTTGAGTTTAGTATTAAATCATGGTTAGGTTAGGTTAGGAGGACGGACAATATAATATACCGTGAGTTCATGAGGTACTAGATACTTAGTTAATTGCTTTTAGGAATCCGTCAAGAACTTTACACAATTTCTTAATTTGAATTTGCCCAGTCGCCGAAAATAATGGTTAGATACACATTAGGGATTTATTCAATTTTGAGTTTAGTATTAAATCATGGTTCTATAGCTATGGTTAAGAGGCCGGACAATATAATGTACACCGTGAGTTCATTAGGTACTAGATACTTAGTTAATTGCTTTTAGGAATCCGTCGAGTACTTTTATGTAATTTCTTAATTTGAATCTGCTGAGTCGCTGAAAATAATGGTTAGATACACATTAGGGATTTATTCAGTTTTGAGTTTAGTATTAAATCATGGTTCTATAGCTATGGTTAAGAGGCCGGACAATATAATGTACACCGTGAGTTCATTAGGTACTAGATACTTAGTTAATTGCTTTTAGGATTCCGTCGAGAACTTTTAAATAATTTCTTAATTTGAATCTGCCCAGTCACTGAAAGTAATGGTGAGATAAGCATTAGGGTTTTATTCAATTTTTAGTTTACTGTTAAATCTGAGTTCTATAGCTATCGCTTCATGCTTAGGAGGCCAGACTATATACCATGAGATCATGGGTTCCATTCCGGTGGGCTATTATTGTATTCACTCCTAACATAATCTTGACTTGTTAGGTAATTGATTAATAAATAGTTAATTATAAAGTTCCTTGGAATCGTACAAAACTTTGTGCGTCATCTTTTATCATGCGCATGGCGTTACGTACGTTTTTCCGATTCTTACAATTTGGGTATCTTTAAAACAAGAGTGAATATTTTCCAAGCATACACTTCCCATCTAAACTTACCATCACGTGAGATCGTAGTCAAGCGCATGCGTATTCATGTACTTAAAAAAATTAAAATTATGTACCAATTGTCAAAGTTAATTATTATTTAAAGAAAATTGATGCTTTATCTATATATTTTGACGACCTCCGTGGCGCAGTGGTATGCGCGGTGGATTTATAAGACGGAGGTCCTAGTTTCGATTACCGGCGGGGCTGATTGAGATTTTTCTTAATTTGTCTTTGTCTGGCTGGTGGGAGGCTGGCTAGTTACCACCCTACCGACAAAGACGTATCGCCAAGCGATTTAGCGTTCCGGTACGATGTCGTGTAGAAACCGCAAGGGTGTGGATTTTCATCCCACTCCTAACAAGTTAGCCCGCTTCCATCTAAGACTGCATCATCACTTAACATCAGGTGTGACAGCAGTCAAGGACAAACTTGTAGTCGATAAAAAAAAATATATAAATTATATTTTTTAAATATAAACGTTGTTCAAATTATTATTTATCTAATCATACAGAACTATAAAACCGATAATAAAATCAAAGAAATGGCCATAAACGCATACGTACATAACAGAATCGTAATATTTATGCTCAAACTTCGCTTATGTAAAAAGAAAGTGATAGTTTCTACCAGTTCGCGAAGAGTCTGCATTTTACTTATGCAAGTAAAATGATATTTAGACTCGCATTTACATCACACATCTGTGCTTTCGCTCGCTTAAATTAAATTAATGGAAATTATGTAAAAATGTTATGACTCATTATAGAATCAACGCGTATTATAATTATTATTACATGACCGCCTACATAATCTACATTTTAAAATTTTAGATGTGGTTTAGATATTTTATTAGTCAAATCTCTCCAATAAAATGATCTAATATAGGTACCTAACATTAATTCTTACTATGAGTTAATGTTGAGACAATTATTAAACTTAAATCTCTCCAATAAATGATCTATTAGAACAATTTTTTTTATAAATTTTTAATAGTGTTTTTATATGTTTTTGTATGAGTGTCATACAAAAAATAAATGATAGAGAAAAAATTCCTACTACAAAATAATGTAATCAAAGTATGAATGTACTATTTATGTCCAAACCAATCTATTTTAACAGTTCTCTACAGAACCAGTTCTTTGTTAGTTTAGCAGAGGTGTTTTATAGAATTTAGATCTACTTCCACGTTGCTCGATTACTAAGGTTTGACGGGTGTAGGTATGTGATAGATAGGTTGGTACTTTGCTTGAGATTTTGTTATGATTATTATCATATGTTAATGACCGGGATCGACGGCTTCTCGCGCTCTTCGAAGCACGGAAGTGTAAATACACCCACTTCCCAACTCCGGCTAGTTTTAGCAGACCAACCGACGTATGACTAGAACTCAGAACTTCGTAACTCGAAACCACATAGACAATGAGGTAGTTAACAAAATTTTAGTAGGTGCTCGTATATAACAAGTAAATGTTATATAGGTAGCTATATCTCCATACTGGTCACGCAACAATGAACTTAGAGATTGAGTGTTATGTTACTACAACCATTACATCGGATATGATCAATCGATTGCATTCATCAATTTTGATCACTACCCTACATAGTTATAAAGGTATTTTTCGTTTGTATTAAGAAGACAAGGGTGCGTGAGAAGTCCCTACAAAAGAGTTCAACGCTCGTTTCCGTATTGTCTTCGTGCAGTCGAGCAAAGCCAGGATATCCTCCGGTCGGTGTCGTTTTAATTACTCACACAATGTAAAACGCTAAAGAATATTGTATTATTCCTCCAGCAGTCTTATATAACAGGCTTGATTATAATATAATAGAGAGAAATAACCTCGCAACGTAACTAGTGTCACACGATCGTGTACCGGTTTTCTATTAAACTTGATAAAAGTAGGTCGGTTTTATTAGTTATATATAAGTTGCATGTTTTTATTAATTTATAATTAAACATTGTATAACAATGCTGAGTTTCTAAATTCGATTTAGCTAAGGTCAGATGCAAATCGGACACGATTCATAAAATAAATTCATTAATTTCATAAGATTGTATAACGTTTATTGTTTCGAAATATTTTATTTTTTAGTTTAATTCATAAACCTAAAATGTAAATAATTTTAATCGAATGTAGGTATTTGTGTTGGTATTTGAATATAGTCATCCAAAATTCATTTCTACCTACAAGGATGTGCATGTGGTATAGGCAAGTAGGTATTAACAATTCCTACAGCGTATCCTTAATGGTGTTGTCTTGTCTTTAAATGGCAATAGTGCCCACATACCAGTTGATGAGTGTAGGGAAAAAAATAACAAAAGCGATGACGTGGTTCAACCCACACGAGCCGTACAGACGGACGTGAGAGCTAACTATATGCAAATAGACTCACTTTAGACCTTCGAAATACGGAAACAGTCCCCCGACGACAGCTATCTAGGACACCGTAATGACGTATGCCGGAAAGAAATCACAACAAACACTTTCATACACTCACTCGGGTAACACTATTAGCACTAGATTATAATGACACGCTCAACTGTTCTTGATATAAAGATCAGAGAGACACTGTTTGGTAATAATGCAAATGTCAATATGTTTTATCTCGCACACGGAAGAATAAACGGCGAAACTGCATTTTGTATGTACAGAGGCATCGCCTCGTTCGAATGCGACTGCGGGCCCGAATGTCAGACGGTGCGCGGGCGCCGACTCGCCCGCGCCCAGCCTCGTGACGTCAATTAGGTATTTAAAATGGCGGCGTGGAATTCGAGAGCCTACGTACCGTCAGCACTTTACAGCTTAGCCTTAAATTGAGTTGTCTTTTTGATTTATTTTATTTTGCTTTTAATCGCAGTATCTTATAAGTACTAGTAAACTACATACTTTTTCAAAGGGATTACAATATTTTCAAGATATCTGGGAATGAAGTCTTAAATAATCATGTGTCAAATATTAGAGCCTTAAAAAATTCAAAATTCAAAATTCTTATTTTCAGTTATATTTATTAGTCAGTCCGCGAGAAATTCTTTTTGTGGTAGTTTGACAAAAAGTAGCCTTTTTTATTTCCTTCCTCAGGCTCTAGTCTATCTCTGTACCAAATTTAATTCAAATCGGTTCAGGAGTTTAGGCGTGATTTAATAACAAACAAACAGAATTAATTTCACATTTATATTATATTTATATTACCATTATAAATGTTTTGTGTTGATACTATTATACATAACTACACATAAACATATGTTTAGTTTTTTATTATTTTTTTTATGTAATTACTGCATAAGTCATAGTTTTTCTTTACCCACTTTAATTTCATACGAAAGCAACAATATACATACCTAAGTAAAGTAGAAACTAATTTGGACAAAAGTCCGATGAACTTCGTAACTGACCTACACTTGCAGGAATTAATATGCAGTCGGTACGAAGCCCCTTTCACTCACACGAATGAGATAGTCTGATGTGCGTTCGTTCTATGAATGAAGGTTCGCACAGAAAGGGACAGGCGACGAGATCATGTGGACAGCCTTCGAATAAACTTGAATGTCGGCACTAGCTTTTACCCTAGAATATTCTCATGAGAACCGGGGCGGACTCGAATATTTTCTAGGTCTTATTTTGGCTGCTTATGTATGTAATACGTGAGTATGCCTACAGAATGAAACAATGCCTTTTCACTGTTTGCCTACTTATATATTCTACCGATTTCAATTAAATAGTATTAACTAATATAGTGTAATATATATCACTAAATATAATAAAACTAAATCCTCCGCGACGCCTGTTTGTACTTACATAATATACATAATATACATCGATAATTCATATAAAATTAACCATTCTCAGAATTCACTGTATCCAGAAATCTAAATGATTCCTGAGGAAGGTTTTGGTATATAATTAGTCAGGGTTATGTGTAATTTGGCTTAGATATGAAGATAATCGTGGTAAGTGAAAGCTTTCATCAAAGAAATAGAGATAATAAATTAATGTGCGGTAGAACTTTTTCTCTTTTGTAGGGTTACGAAAAAGTCCGCAATGGTATAACGCTTTTAAGTATAACTTACTATACCCACTCAAAATATAGACTTCGCTAAAGATCTAATTTAAAAATTATTCATTAGTTATCTTAGTACCCATAACACAAGCTACGATTACTTTGGGTCTAGATAGCAATGTGTGTATCGTCCTATAATATTTATTAACTTATTATATCATCAGGCAAGCTTAAATCTAACATCAGTTCAATATAACAATAAAAGCTTTTAATTGTTTTAAGCTCAAGAATTCGAATTTTCGACCTTCATGATCCTAATCTGAATCCTTCTCTGGGTGAGCGAGCTTCGAATTATAATAAAATGTTGTACAATTTACATAACTATGTGCGATGTTATGTGCTATTATATACATATAGGTACCTATAGAATACTTTGTATAGAGCAGCGTGGGTTCATGTCGTACCTATTATAACTCTGCAAGGTCGGGGATTATACTATCTATATTGTAAAATATATAATACATGTGTAATTTGATAATGGCGTCGTTTGCCGCAACAATGAATATACAATCTGTTGTGGTACTCGTTTAATGTTCACTTTGTACGGTGATGCCTACCAATATACAAGTTCGCATAAGTGCAAGTAATATTTTAACGGCCTCCGTGGCGCAGTGGTATGCCCGGTGGATTTATAAGACGGAGGTCCTGGGTTCGATTCCCGGCGGGGCAGATTGAGATTTTTCTTAATTTGTCTTGGTCTGGCTGGTGGGAGGCTTTCGCCGTGGCTAGTTACCACCCTACCGACAAAGACGTACCGCCAAGCGATTTAGTGTTCCGGTACGATGTCGTGTAGAAACCGAAAGGGGGTGTGGAGTTTCATCCTACTCCTAACAAGTTAGCCCGCTTCCATCTTAGATTGCATCATCACTTAACATCAGGTTTGATAGCAGTCAAGGACCAACTTGTGGTTGATAAAAAAAAATATTGGTTTGTATCGCTCATTTCATAAGGTTTGTCACTCATTTTTGACGGCCGAGTGGCGCAGTGGATAGTGACCCTGCTTCTGCGTCCTAGACTGTGGGTTCGATTCCTACATCTGGAAAAATGTTCGCGTGATGAGCATGGATGTTTTCCAGTGTCTGGGTGTTTATCTATATATTATAAGTATTTATGTATAATATATATAAAAAATATTCATGAGTTATCATAGTACTCATGACACAAGCTACTTACGCTTACTTTGGGGGTATGTAGCGATGTGTGTAAGTGCTCAACACTACATGCTGGCTGTGTTGGCTAAAAGGTTATAGTTAAGTAATCTATACTAATGTTATAAGCAGAAGAGTTTGTTTGTTTGAACGCTCTAATCCCAGGAACTACTGGTTCTAATTGAAAAATTATTTTTGTGTTGGATTGTCCATCTCTCGAAAAAGCTTTACGCTATATAACATCACACTGGAGCCAATATGAGCAGAGAGTCAGTAGAAAATGTGCGAAAAGTAATAAGGAGTAACTTTGGCTATTTTTATTTTCGTAATCTTTCTCCCACAAAGCGAAAAATAAAGAAATAAGGAAGAGGGCAAAGTTAACTGACGCCTTGCATCAAGCACAAAACCTAAAGTGGTGGTGGGCCGCCCACATCGCTAGAAGAACAGACAAACGATGGACTCACACCACAACTATATAGCCAGGACCGAACGGAAAGAGGAGTGTAGGACGTCCGAAGTCTCGTTGGTGCGACGACTTAAAATGTATAGCGGGCCCACAATGGCTATTAACGGCAAAAGATAGAGGCAAATGGAAGGATCTGGGGGAGGCCTATACCCATTCAGGGATCCTTATATCAAACAATATCAATATTGTACATATTACTACCAATTTAGGATAAGTACTTTACTAACATTAGGTTTAAGAAATATGAATACTTTTGTGAAGATTAAGGATAAATAATGGCTTTATTATTATTATATTTATCTTCCACGCGGACGAAGTCGCTCGCATCTGCTACTTTTTACCCGACTACTTTTTTTTTTTATCGACTACAAGTTGTACCTTGACTGCTATCACACCTGATGTTAAGTGATCATGCAATCTAAGATAGAAGCGGGCTCACTTGTGAGGAGTAGGATGAAATCCACACCCCTTCGGTTTCTACACAACATCGAACCGGAACGCTAAATCGCTTAGCGGTACGTCTTTGTCGATAGGGTAGTAACTAGCCACGTCGAAAAGCCTCCCACCAGCCAGACCAAGACAAATCAAGAAAAATCTCAATTTGCCCCGCCGGGAATCGAACCCAGGACCTCCATCTTATAAATCCACCGCGCATACCACTGTGCTACGGAGGTCGTCACTGCGCCACGGAGGTCAGAGTCACACTACGTCAGAAGGAGGGTAATATTTTTTTATAATGTGTTACCAGTTTTAAAAGGGATATGAAAACACGTGCACAAAATTTACTTCCTTAGTTAAGAAAGCGCTTTAGCGTCATTAGCAGGGTAATCAACACAATTTCCTGTAAATGAAAGCTTAGGCTTTAATTACTCATTGCGTACTTTAACATAATAATGTTTTTAATTATTACCGAAATTACTATGTTCAATTTGCTGTAGAAAGTTATTATGTGTAATAATTAGGTGTGACTTCATGAAGTAACTATTCGTAAGTGTTTGTTGTGCTTAATCTATAGTTTTGTTAAATTAAAATATAATATTTTGTACCACTTTTTTATTATTATAAATTAATTTCTGATGGCTGTCTATGTCCTATGCCAGGCTATGAAACATTGAAGTTTGCTTTCCTCCAAGTAAGTTTCCGTACTTTGCGGAGCATGTAAAGCCGCCAGGCTCGGCCAATATCACTATCATTTTATAACATTGTTACAAAGTCAAAATGATTACCTACTTTAAACGCTAACTCGCATCAGAACAGCGTGGTGGGATCTCCATATCCCCTACTCCTACAAGATCCTGGCCTTAAAGCGGGTCTCTTAAAATAGGCTAATAAATTATGTTGAATGAGCACTATGATTTTATTTTTAATTAAAAAAATTCGTTACTAATAGGATGGAAGTTTGTTACTCTTTCACGGAATAACTACTGAATGGATTTTGATGAAGCTTCAGAATGCTATAGCTTACATATCAGAATATATATCGCCAACATTTTATCCCCAAACTCCCACAGGAACAGACTACACGGGTGATACCGAGGGCGCCCTCTAGTATTATATAAATAAGCATTTCAATCACCTAAATAATATACATTTTTTTTATCGACTACAAGTTGGCCCTTGACTGCTATCACACCTGATTTGAAGTGTTGATGCAGTCTAAGATGGAAGCGGGCTAACTTGTTAGGAGTGGGACGAAAATCCACACCCCTTTCGGTTTCTACACGACATCGTACCGGAACGCTAAATCGCTTGGCGATACGTCTTTGTCGGTAGGGTGGTAACTCTCGGCTGACCCTTCAACTCTATTCAGAGATTACAATAATTTTGGGTTAAAACTAAAAAGGCCATCGGAACTCTATAAACACCTCAGGGTTACCAGAACGCACATTCTAGTTAAGTCCCAGGACGAACTAGTTGCATCACTTCCTAAAGACGAGGGTGCCGGAAAACTTGACTCTAGGCTTCAATTTTACAAACAATTTATGGCAGGGGCTCAGGTAAATAGAACCGGGTTGGGTGCAAGACGTAAAAAGGAAGACCAAGACATAATAAAATCTTTTCTTAAACAAGATGAGGACGACAACTACAAAGTGCATGCCATGAACCTAGAAATGCAAAACGAGTGGTTAAACTTAGGCGAGTTCTGCATCCCTCTGGCTCTGAAGTGGCGCGCCTTGCTGTATGATTGGTCTCCTGCCTTATTGAAATTTTATCTTAATGCCTTTCAACTGACTCTCCCAGATCAGAGTAACCTAGTAAGATGGGGAAAAGCCTCGGAAAAATTTTGCTATACCTGTGGTGAGGCAGTGGGCACTGCAAGGCACTTATTGGTAGGATGCAAGGTGCTCCTGGACAGGGGTCTCTACTCACGCCGCCACGACAGAGTACTAGAAATCATACGTGAAGCTATAAGCCTTTCAGTAGCTAGGGCTCAAAAAGGGTTGACGACGAATAAAAGACAAACTAACTTCGTTAAAGCAGGCTCAAGTACAAATTCCACCAGCAAGCCTTATTCAATTCTGGGCTCTGCTCCTGATTGGACTATATTAATGGACACGTATGATAAGCACTATAAAATCCCGGAAGACTTAGCTATTACGACATCTAGACCGGACATATTTCTTTTTTCCAAACAAATTAAACGTATAGTACTTGTCGAGCTTACAGTGCCGTGGGAAACAAACATCCCTAAAGACCATGTATTCAAAGTGAATAAATACTATGACCTTACTAATGAACTAACCAAAAATGGCTATGTGGTTAGTTTATACGCGGTAGAAGTGGGTGCGAGGGGTATACCAGCGAAGTCCCTCTACAACCTGCTAAAAGACCTTGGCCTTACTAGAAGCGCAGTAAGCTCCATATTGGAACGAGTGTCCAAAGCTGCACTAGTAGGGTCCTTCCGAATATGGTTGGGCAGGGAGAATAACTTGAACAGAGGAGGTGAGTGTTGACGGCCGTCACTAAGGGTACCCTTAAACCTACACCCGAGTCACAAGTCTCGGGCTCTGTTCGGAGTTTTTCTCTCAGCCACGCGATGGACCCGGCACCCGCACGGTGAATCCATGGAATGCTAAGATATTCGTCTCTACCCACGGCGAAAGCCTCCCACCAGCCGGACCAAGACAAATTAAGAAAAATCTCAATCTGCCCCGCCGGGAATCGAACCCAGGACCTTTGTCTTATAAATGCACCGGGCATACCACTGCGCCACGGAGGTCGTCAAAATGTATAATGATGATCACTTTGCTTCAGAGCAAAACGACTGTGAAGACGGCACTTTCATTTGGAGCACTACAACCGTACCAAATCATGTTTTTGTTATTAAACGCTTCGTAACTAAATTACTTTCTTATAAAACTTTTCTAAAATCTTTAATGAAAAGCGTGAAGTTATGATTGCAACAGCAATATTACAAAATATTATAATTTTTTTCATTGGAATAGTGTGTTGAAGAAGCAGGGATGATCTTATGATAAGTCATCAACATTTAAAAGACAGTTCGGAGGAGATACTTGCCAGGACCAACGGAACATTCCGCGCCCGGACTTCCGAGCATGTTGATAAAGAGGGAGAAATCTCAAGTAGATATAGTTGAATAATCCTGTTTCACTTTTGCACTCTACCATCGGACATTGGGGCAGTGACGGATTTATCGACTAGGCATATTCCTACTGGCATGGTGCGAGGCCGATTTTGCGCGCGCGGATCTTTTTAAACAAAGATAAAATTAAAGCTGTTTAATAAAGGTTCAGTTTTAGCACTTACTACTGAGGAGTTAAATACAAATTCAGTAAGTTTCGTCGTGGAACGTAACCCGCATAGAGTGTTGTTGGAGAAGCACTTGGAAAATGCGACGTGGTATGTACTTATTGCTGACCAGCAGTCGCACGAAGCTGGCCACCAACGTGCCGTTGCTGTTCGGCACTTTTAGTTCCAACTGTCCGGAATTAGCTACACTCGTGCCCATTGAACCTTGTTCTGTACTCACCAAAAACATGTTCGTCGTTGAACGTGACCCGCACGGAGTGTGGTCGAAGGAGGCGAGGTGTGAACGCAGCGACGTACTTGTTGCCGCCCAGCGGCCGCACCGAGCTGGCTACCAGTGTGCCGTTGCCGCCCGATACTTCCAACTCCAACTGTCCAGGACCGGCAGCACTCGCGTCCACTGTACGTAAAACTTTCATTTTAAACACTTTTATTGAAATTTTTTTTCTTTTTAAAAACTTGATTAGTGAAATATCTTAATTTTTTTTACCGATACTGATAGTTTAATAACAATGACGATTAAGTATTGCATTGACTTACCTATAAACTCTACAGGCTGTCCGAGCACTCCTTTGTAGGTTGGTTTTATGACTATTCCTCTTGCACCTCTATAGTTATCCCTTTGAACTGGTCTGTAACAAATTAAATATTTCAGTTCAAAAGAACTGGAAATGAGGTAAAGATTTAATGGTTTCCCTATACAGCGTACGCGGTGGGCCGGCGACGCGACGCTGACTCAAAGACTCGGTGTAATATTTTCTCCATTATGCTAAACACACATTAACAAGTTACATAAGAACGCAGAACGTAGTGAACTGCCTCGTTGGTCTAGTGCCTATGTGGCTTCGATCATGAGGTCCAGGGTTCGATCCCTGGGTCGGGTAACGTAATAATTCTTTCTTTCTTCTATGAAATGTTCAGTACATTCCAAGCCTGGAGTCTGGAAGTTGGCGTTGTTACATCCCCGTGCCTCGGAGAGGATAGTGATCGTTAATAAATGATACATTATCGCCCTAAGCCCGCCAACCCGCATTGGAGCAGCGTGGTGGGTGTACGCTCCAGATCCCCTCTCCTATAAGGAGGGAGGCCTGGCCCTGTAGTGGGCCGTTAATAGGCTGATAATGATGATGATGATGATAAGAACGCAGTTCTCGGAACGTGAAACTCTTTCGGCGCGGGCTCTAAGAGCCTGATCAATATTAATTTCATCGAAACTTGGACTCTGCGATATTTCATTCGCAATATTCATCGTTAAGATAAACATAGCCTATTCATCTAGTGTCATTATTACGGCAGTAAGAAATATTTCTCGCATTGATAAGATGTTTATTGGCCGAGTTGAAAGGCATCGCGATATTTAAAGTTTATTTAAAGCCAAACTTTTAACGAACGAACTTGTCTTTGGAAGTTTATATAGCAATTGACCAAGACTTCGTAATATCTACCTACCTAGGTATATAAAATGGAGCTTTTGCCGTAACCTTCGAACATTCATAACTACAATTCTTTTTTTACAGTTCAATTTTTAATCAAATGTATTACAAATTTGATTTTATATGTAAAAATAGGTAGTTATTTTCCAGGGTTTTCAATATTAAAAATAATTTATTTATATAGCATATAAAATTTTTAACAAAAAATAGAACCGACTGAAAACGCAGTAAAAAGTAAAAAATAACTGTGTCATTTAGTTGCTTTAATTTACTTTACTGTGTCATTTAGTTACTTTTTAGTGATTTATCGTCACGTAACGCACTCGTACTATACTGTCATAGTATATTATACGGCACTTGTAGCCAAAAAGCTACCGATACTACAATAAAAACCGAAATCGCTGCAAGTGTGCCTATAAAATTTGAAGAGTTCCTTCAATTTTGAGCAGGATATCACCACCACCCACTTTGGAAGTGTGCCCTTTCTAATTAAAAAAGAATTATCAAAATCGGACAACTCTGTAAAAAGTTATGCGTGATCATACATATAAAAAAATATACGGGTCGAATTGAGAACCTTCTCCGTATTTTTTTCGTCGGTTAATTAATAAATATTGTAAGAGGAATAAACACCCATTCATTTATACATACAACTTTCGCTTTTATAATATTAGTAAGGAAATGATTAAAAACTAGATAGGTAGGTATTCTGATAAATTTAATCAAACAGAGACATAAATAACATCGATTTGAGAGCAGACCAATAGAAGATGTTAAGCCCCACCGGCAGGTCGGATTGTAAAGAATTTATAACATCGAGATCGCGTTTCGTTCCAGAGCTTTATATTTTCTTTATAGACTACTTATTTTATTCCAGACCGCTGTTTCAATCTTGCATCAGTACCAATTTATTTATAAGAAAACACAAATAACGTGACTGTTAGATCGAAGTATTTTCTTTCGAAAGCTGAAACTTTTCGTGTAACATACAAATTGACTTTAAAAACTTAGGTAAACCCTTTACGTAGATAAATAAATTGTGTACTAACCATACAAATATACATTAAATAAATAGGTAGAAACCTAACGTTTCGGTTATAATGAAATTAAAAAAATATATATTTAGTTTATGGCATTTACTTAATTTTTTTTATTTAATTATTGGTTTCGAGTCTTATACAGTATAGATACCTAACCTTGTTTTCTGAAAAAGTAACTACAAAATTTATTTTTAAACTTTTTTGATAGCGGCGGAAGAATGGAAGTTGTAGAAATCAATAAATATCGTGATCCTCTTGTTAGGTATAACAATGTGAGCGCGAAGTGAGCTGTTTGTAATTATCGACTGTGTATGACTCTATTTTCTATATTAATTAGCATATGCTTAAGTTGTACTCAATAACTCGTGCCAGCGTTTTGTCGCCGCCCTGACCCGTCCGCTGTGTGGCGAAACCTTGAGTGCGTGTATTCGTACTAAAAGATACTTTACCTGAAACGGGCGTGTGCAGCGTCCGTCTCAGTGTCGGCCCCCCCGATTGGGTCGCGGGGGGGCCTATTGGATAAAAAAGACTGCTGCTGTTGCTGGTGCTTCTCCTCCACGCTGCTGTAAGAGGAGTCGCGAACCACGTACGAGCTCTCCCGCACTTCGCGTTTCGTGATCTCTTGCTGTGGACAATTAATATATTTATCCTCATAACTCGTAAAACAGAGGTAATATAAAGTAAGAGCTAAGGTAAGGTAGTGGGTTGATGCTATCTTGGTGGTATATGCTGGAAAGCTCCAAAGAGTGTGTTGCAAAACATCATTTTTATCAGTAGTCTATTAGAACGCTCAACTATAATGACCGAGGCCAACGGCTTAAAGATCTTTGAGGAAAACCATCCTTCGAACGAGCTTCACGGAAAGGCAAACTTCCAGACTCCGGGTTAAGAATTTTTAGATATGGATAATTTGTTGAAAATTAAAGAAAGCCTCAAAACTTTATGGGCTAACCAAACATTTAAACCCAAGTCTATACTTTAATGGATCAAGGAGATAATTAACGTATGTACAATGGTAATGAACTTACATAACTAAAACGGAGTAACTTCGTTCATAGTTAGTGGAGCAACTCTACTTAGAAAACGCAAAAAACTTTAGACACCAGGCAACTTTCTTTTCATCAAAGCACCTAACTAATTGCAGTCGCGTATTTACAGTTTGTTCCGTGTAAAGCTGCCGTGCAGTTATCGGTTGTAAAAGGCACAAACTTAAGAACGATTTAATTTTATTATTTAAGTACGCGGGAAACGGATAAGGTTGTGTACATGACGTTGGCGAGTAAACTAATTTATGTCTGACCACATTTCCCTTTACAGGGGCAACTTCATTAAAAAGCGGAGTTTACTCACACGGGTCGTAAGAGTAGGGTACGGACGACGTCAATTTGTCGAGTTTCACGATCGGTTGCTAGATTTGTTTACTGTAAAATCTGAAAATGGAATTTAGTTTTATACTTACACGGCTGGTGTAAGTATCCGAGTCGGCTTCGTCGACCAACCTGTCCAGGTGCTTGTTGAAGGAGTCGCGCGAGTAGTCGCTAAACTTGTTCAGTTGTGTGTTACGTTGCGTTTCGCGGTCAAGCGTGTTTTGTCCGTAGCGGTCACCAGATGAATCCAGGCTACAAAAAGGACAGAGTACTGAAAGTTTAAGCTAATATGTAAAGTTTTAAAATTTAAATATGTACAAGATCCTTTGTTATGGGATTATTTGTAATAATTACTTATTAACGACCCACTACAGGGCCAGGTCTTCCTCTTTATATAAGAGGGAATATGGAGCGTACACCCACCACGCTGCTCCAATGCGGGTTGGCGGGCTTAGGTTGATAATGTTTCATTTATTAACGATCACTATCAGATGTTGATGATAGTGACCGGGACCGACGGCTTAACGTGCTCTCCGAGGCACGAGGGTGTATCACAACCAACTTCCAGACTCTGGGCTTGGAATGTATTGAACATTTCGTAGACGAATGAAGCAACATTTCGTAGAAAAAGCTCAGAATTATTCCGTGACCCGACCCAGGAATCGAACCCATGACCTCGTTATTGAAACCACCTAAGCTAGCCACTAGACCATCGGGGCAGTCTCACTTACTTAGGTTATTAAATGTTTAATTTACTTTAATAATACGGTTACGTTTTAGTTAAGTTAAAATAAAAGTAAGCTTACCTGTTGTTGCTAAACATTTGCCTTGTTTTTTCGATTGATTCCCATGAATCGTTTTTGGATCGATATCCACCAGACTTTCCACCTGGATCACCAGTATCTGCCATACCTGTTAAAATAATTACGTACGTAATAGGTACTAATTTATCGAATGGTTAATACATTATTCTAATGGCATATTCTAAGGCACTCTAATACATTAGACTTTGATAGGCTATGGTGCTTTTGTGCGTGCGTAACTTAGGTGGTATTTTTAAGATTCTACACTGCGACGGAACGGGAAGCGGCAAGACGGTGGCACGATATGCACTAATGTCAATCAAACAACGTTATGCCAAGCGCAACGATTCTTTTGCGATTTTAAAAACTCATGCCAAAATCAAGTCGCCGCTCTGTCCCTACCGCTATGCGGCGGAAACTACTATACGAGAATCATCATTTCATACACTATATAAGCACAGTTCTGTACCATTTTATACAACTAAATAGTTACTTACTTGGACTTCCATATCGTTTCATGCGATCAGTTTCTAATGAAGACAACGGGCTGCTTTGGTCAAGGTTGTCTTGGGAGCCGCTGTATGAACTGCTATACACTTTGTAGTTGGAGCGCTTCTCCACGACTCGCTTCGTTGTAGTAACGGGACTATATCTATCGGTGGGACTGCTTACTCTGTTTTAAACATAAATAAAATATCAGACAACAATCGGAGAAAAATAGTTTTGATTCTTAAATTATTTTAATTTTCTGGTCACAGTCTACCTTACAGGTGTTTTGCTTAGTAGCCAAAATATATAGTCAATACTAGGTTTTTAAAGTAACAAAGTGTGCATTTTTTTAGATTATGTCATTCATGTAGGTTCCTATTTTATTATAAACTCGTGATTGACATGACATAACTTTTAAAAAATTAAAATGTGACCAGAATTGAATCTTTCGGTTTTAAGTCCGGCCCTTTACCCGTAGAAAATTGAATTATAACTAGCAGCCAACATATAGATAGAGAGGTAGATGTAAAGTTAGCAACAGTAAAAAATATGCAAATTGGAACCGAATAGCTAACGAAGGACGTCTATTAAAATCAGACATATCCACGTACCGATTAATTGGACTAGCGGTCCTATTCAAAGGGCTGTCTTTTCTCGTTAGCGGGCTCGTGCGCCCAATAGGACTCGTCGCTCTGTACGGGCTGCCAGCTCTATATGGGCTACTTGATCGACCGAAATCAAGCCTCGACCCGTTTCCCAGATGTTTCGACGTTATTGGACTTGCGGTTCTATTTCTGGGACTGTCGTCGTAAGTCATATAGTTCTCGCGTTTGTTGATTCTTGAATTCGAGTACGAGTCGGTAACGTCGTAAGTCTTTTCTTTGATGTCGGGTACGAACGATGATTTGTAATAATCGTTTGAGTTCCTCCGCTCTTCGCGTCTGTCTATTGAACTCGTGTGCTTTGTGTTCGATTCGTATAAATTGTAGTTGTTGTGAGGACTCTCCGATCTCAATCTTGTGACTGAAATGAAAATATAAATATTACATTACATTCAGATAAATTAATTAAAAGAAAAGAAAACGTCTTTTGTGTAATTAGGTTTTAGGGACTAGGACTCTCGTTCGGTCTTTCAGTAGCGTAAATAATTAAGAAATATTTCGGGTACTCCAATAACAAAACCATTTTCTTTAAGGTAGTAAATTTCAATTCGACGTCGCTTTTATCGATTATGGAAGCAGTTATGGAAGGTAGGTACTGAGTACCATACCACGTTTGCGTACCATAGATAATACCATCATCCACCATCGTATTGGGCCCGGGATCATATTAATATTCGTTCAGGAAATATTAGTTGTATTATTTTCACAAGAGACATACCTGGACTAGATATTCTCGCGAACGCTGGTGAGGGGCTGGAACTGTCGCGGGGCTTTTTGGAGCGTGACCCCACCCGGAACACGTGCGGCGACCCATGAACGTCATAACCGTTAAAATAAATGTACAGCTGGAAATTAAGACAAAATTACTACAGTTATTATTTTTAATATCTGGGTGTGTCCCGGTTGTTATTTTTCTTAAATGACACTTAACAAAAATACGACTAATAGGTACCACGCTTAAGTTATCATGGCCGCAATTTATCTATTAAATACTGCAATTTGTTCCTTATGATATATTAAATTACTTTTCTGTTAACAATATTCAAGTAACAACGCACGAATCGCAGTTTATTAAACTCTAAACCTTGTGGTAGTCTACATTATTAGTATATTTTTTGTATATGCCATCTTAAATAAGATATCGTCATATTATAAAATGAATGAGACGATTGTCTTGTTCATTAAAAATGTATAGTGCAAATGCTAAAATATATGATTCGGTACTTACTCTATGTTTCCCGGGAGCTTTAGGCATAAACGTGGCCCGGTATTTGGTAGACGATAACTTTTCCAGAGCGCACATGACACTCCTCTTGTCGTGAACAATATCCAACTGCAGGTCTCCTTTAACACCACAGCCGCTTGTGTCCAGCTCGAATGAGTGTGGTTTTAATGGATCGGCTCCCTCTAGTGCACCATGGCTGAGACGGACGCCAGCTGGGTCGAAAACTTCGCAAGTAAATGGACCACCCTGAAAAAATACAATACTTCACTGTATCGACCATTATTTATTTAGGTATTAGATATATTTCTGGTGAAGGTTCACAATTTCAGCTCTTTTCCCTGCCATTCCAGGAACCCAACGGCAACCAGCTCTACGAACTATGTGCGCTGGTCATCACCACTTCACTTGTATGACTCACTATGCTTCTTTGGCAACTGTGGCTCACCTAATTTCTGATTCGATCGCGCGGAGATACTCGGGGAAAACTCAGTCACTCGCTCGCTGAGTGACTCTGAGCCTTCTTATGTGGCCCATTAGCTTAGTACTATAAATTTATTAGTGGTTGTATTTAATATTCTCGCTGACGAGCGCCGATCCACTAACTCATTCACAAAGTTGGTTTAACGTCGTCAACTCGGCACACAAAGCAAATGTGTGATATTGGCAAGTACGCCAAACTTAGCGTATTACATCGTTACGCACACTGATCAATGTTGAAACGGAATGCTGAACATTCTTGATAGTTACTAGCCGATATGTGCTATGGAGTGATTGTTGCGTTTCAGTAATTCGGTAACCTACTTAGTTCACTATGTGAGATACTTGGTACAAGTTCAACGGCGGAAATTATAACTGAGCTATTTGGGTAAACGGTGTATTCAAATATATGTGTATAGTTCTCACTGACGAGCGATGAACCATTAACTCATCCATCAAGTTGGCTTAACGTCGTCGAAGCGGCACGTAAAGCAAATGTGTGGTATTGGCAAGTACGCCAAATTTAGAGTATCATTATTTACGCGCACTGGACATCGTTAAATATTCTTAATACTAGAGAATTTATGCCGTAGCACATCACTCTTAGAGTGATGGTTGCGTTCAGTTCAATAATTCGATTACCTACATAGTTTAAATATTTGCTGGGAGTTTAACAGCGCAAATATTATAACTGAGCTTTGTTTTGTAGACGATCTATATAATATTTATTGATATAATGATGCAGGTTAAGTTTGGCAGGTACGTCAAACTTAGCGTATCACATCGTTACTGAGTAATGTTTAAACTTAATGCTGAACATTCTCTATACTAGCAGATATAGAGTAATAGTTGCGTTCAGTTCAGTAGTTCGGTAACCTACATAGTTAACTCTACTCGTTATAGTTAGATCCTTAGAGTAACAATGTGGTTAGATCTCACTGACGAGCGACGATCCGTTAACTCATTCATCAAATTGATTTAACGTCGTAACACAAATGTGTGATATTGGCAAGTACGCCAAACTCAGCGTATCATATCGTTATACGCACTTATTAATGTTGAAACTTGAAACTGAATGTCGATCATTCTACATACTAGCGGCAATGTGCTGTGAAATGATAGTAGAGTTAATCAGTAGTTTGGTAACCTCCACAGTTTAGATATTAAATATTTCTTTTAAATTTATCGACCGAAATTTTATAATTTGTCTCCACCAACTCTAATAGAGTTCACCATTAAAACTAAAGAATCGCATTGTCATCCCTTTGTTTAGCAGATGCGGTTTTTTTATCTACTACAAGTTGACCCTTGACTGCTTTTAAGTGATGATGCAATCTAAGATGTAAGCGGGCTAACTTGTTAGGAGTAATACGAAATCCACACCCCTTTCGAATTCTACACGACAACGTACCGGAACGCCAAATCACTTGACGGTACCTTCGTCTTTGTCGGTAGGGTGGTAACTATCCACGGTAAAAACCTCCCACCAGCTAGACCAAGACAATCGAACCTAGGACCTCCGTCTTATAAATCTACCCGCGCATATCACCGCCGTGACTACGCCCTATTTTTGTACAGGGGTAAAATAGCTGCGTTTTAGCTGAATATTATTTGGTTAAGTTATCGATGTATGCCAGTTTTGGTACTGTATCCATAGCCGGTAAAGTTACTGACAGATGAGCTTTGATACCAGCCATACCATTCTATTCTCTCTCTCATTGAAGGGTATTGTAGTGCATGTTCGAAGCATTTGTAAATTGATCCTCTGTTATATGTATTATAACATGATAGACGTTAGATAGAACAAGCAGGTATGTTTGTTCCCTCAATTGGTAGTAAAACAAAATTCGAGTATTCTGTGGTAGCTGTTTTTGGCAACTATTGATATGAAATGAGAGGTACCCTTACCTGTATATTTTATTTAATTTAAATGGTCTAATGTATCTTACATAATGGTTCTTATAGGATAGGGGATAAGGGTTAGCAGGCTAAGGTATTACACAAAAAAATGAAAAATAACATAGTACCTATGTGCTTCCTACTAATCAGTTTGAAGGCGGTACAGACCCACATAGACTTTATACTTTATTTATTTACGTTTCATTTTGCTATTTATTTGCACAGCCTTGGTGCCCGAGTTGTAAGTTACACACACATAAAAAATACGCGTCAAATTGATTAACTTCTCCTTTATAAAGTCGGTTAAAACGTCGAGGTCTCAAGTTATGAAACAGCATCATTAGGCAAATGAGACAGTACCTGAATATGCTCTCCTTTGTAAGTGATAGCGATGGTCCATACTCCAGCTTCGTCCGGTTGGAAGGTGGCGCTCGACGCAGTGGTCCCCGGGGCTGAAGGAGGTGGGTGTCTAGGCTCCAAAGGCACTGCTCGACCACTCGGCGAGTGTGCTGTCACGTCTATATCTTGGCGCCTTGGTGCACCTTAAAACAACGCCAATATATTTACTAAGGCTAGCCATACATAGACATTATATTGTAAACAATATTGCCAATAACAGTCTATATTAATGGCTAACTACAGCTATCGGAGCACCATGGTATTTCAAAAGTATTTCTTAGAAGATTGAAAATCTTAATCTCCGTGATTTTTGAATCACAGTTTAATCATTGCATCAACATGGCAGTTAATAATCCATTCTAATGTTTGTTTATTACGCTTTTGAGATACTCCAGTGCAATTAGCCTTAAAATAAACAAAAAGTACAAGAAAATCGCAGTACAATAAAACCCATCAGAAAATGAGGAAAATATCATAAAAATGAAAGGAAATATAAATTACGGGCAATCTGAGCTCGGGAAGGGGTAGGGGTTGAGGCTTTAGGGGTAAAAAACGGATTTTCTCGATTTCCGTCAAAACTAAAAGTATGGAAAAGAATTGAATGGCAAAGTTGTAGGTAACAAAATGATCTAAAACTTTTGTTTCTACACTTTTTTCACATAACCTCAAAATTTGTGTGAAAAATTCAAAAACCAAGTTTTTCGTTTTTTATTTTTATCTTTTACAAATAAATTTTATTTTCATAAAATTTAGTGAAAATTATTATTATGTCCCAAACACGCTGTGATTTATTTGATTTGAAATATTTGTCGAAAGATGGTCAGACATAACTAGAAATAGGTAACTGAAAGAATAATTAACAGCAACTTAATTAACAGTGAATTACTACTGGCAAATTATGGTATTGCAATGATACGTAACGTCTCGTGTTAATTAATGTAACCTCAAGACACTGCGTCTCAAGCTGAGAATAATAATTAATTCGTTTGCACAAATTAATTATCAGAGTTGTCTAGGTTAAGCGATAAGCAAAGTACAAGGTCTGCACCGCGCCACGCCAGAGCCTAGACTCCCAGCCAGTTGTAGACCCGCTCCTTTTATACAACTTAGAATGACTCAAGTAGTGGGGTGAGTGGGGGTATCGAACGATGCGCAGCCGCAAGAGGGCGTAGCTGGTGCACGTGCAGTTCACAGACTTCTTTCTAGTCGTGTACGATGACGCAGGCGCCGTCATATTTATTTTTTCACCTAATTTTCAACGGAAAAATTTCTACCCCTTCCCGACCTCAGATCGCCCGTAATTTATTTTTCCTTTCATTTTTATGATATTCTCCTCCTTTTCCAATAGGTTTCATCCTACTGCGATTTTACTTGATTTTAAAAATTAAATGCACTGGTCTAAGAGGAAACTTTTGAACTTAGAATCATAAAATTTTGCATACGCGTTCCACGTTACACGGGCCGTTACACTTTTTATAAAGAAAACCCTAGGTATTGTTATTTTTAAATTGTTTAATGGAAAAATTCTCTTAATAGCTAAGTTAGGTAATTAATTAAAAACCTGTGGCGCTGACTAGAACTTCTACGATGCTTCCTGCTGCACACGGAGCCATACCAGGAGGAGGGACGGACACCAACCGTGGTAGAACTCTGAAGAAGTACCTTCCATCCACCCTAGAAAAACAATAACACCATATTAAAAAAAACATCACCTATATTCCCCGTTTGTATGTAGGTTTTATGTCTTCGATTTTTTTCAAAAATAGCTGAATCATCAGTATATTTGGACATGTGAGGTTTGCTGATTTTCTATTGAAACATATTATGATATCTTAAATTCTAAAAAGTATATTTTTTATTATTCAAAATATTTTTTAGGATATTAAAAAAGGCCATTGAAAGGTATTCTTGCATACATTTTTGAGGCCCATTCTTACAACAGACACGTGATAAAAACGGAGAAAATTATACTGAGAATTGAGTTTTGAGAAAATCCAAACGATCGCGCTTAATTATCTTGATAAAAAAATACAAAAAGGAACTCTCCCTTGGGAGGTTGAGTAAAAAAAGGAATAACGCAAGTTTGCAGCACTTTTGTTATCTCAAGCTATACAAAGAAGCCGTTTATATAACGGTGTCACGGTCATAATGATCGCATAATAGCATCCTCGAGTTATATCGACAAACAAGTAATTACTGTGATTGCAGTTCAAGTTTAACCGTCTGTAAAGTCATTTAGCATTATCTTAGACTATTGTGTACCATACCTGATGTCATTTGATGCGAAAATCATGTCTGGTATTAAGTTAGAACCTCAACAACTGTACGGCTTAAGTTAAATTCGAGAGATTTTGGGTTTTATTCTAATTTTACTTTTATTGGAATGTATTCGTACCCACAGAGACGCGGGCTTTTTACTTATTTGAAAGCGAAAACGTTTAGTCAAAATCTCAACTCAGACTGGCGCAGAAGCGTAGCGTCGCGTTTTGATTTTTGTCTAAACCAAATTGAACTCTATTTTCCAATCATTAAAGTTAACAGTTGTATCATACAAAAATTGAATCAAGCGTCGCTCAATGTTTGAATTTTCCAAATTTAAATGATACAACTTACTCTACGTCAATTCTTGAAAAAAATACATCGTACGAACATCTCGCTTACATCTCGTCTATTGTGTCACCTTTAGTTCGACTGTCAGTTAATATGGCAAAATGTCATTGGAGAATACCGATTTCTGTTGCATCCGCTTCGCAACTGTGGTTCTTCGCACATCGGCTTCAAAACTGAGGTTTTTTTTAAGAATCGACATACTGATTTGAAAGTAGACAAGAATATTGCAATTTGACTCGCTTTGCTTCTAATGACAGCCAATAGATTATTCCTGCACGATTTTTTTATTGTTTGTTTATTAAAAGAATATAAAATGATTTTTTGAATAAAAACAATATCTTGTTACTGAATTGTGCCCAAAAACAAATACTGAAGTATGCTTAAAGCACCGACTTTTAAAAACCAGAGAACAACTCAATTTTTTTTAAAGGATTAGTTCGAAAGCAGTTCGTTCAGAGTTATTTAAAATGATCTTACCTGATATCTTCAACTGTGAGGACGATCTCGTGCATCCCAGCATGTTCCGGTATGAATTCACCAGCGCCTTTAGAATCCAATTTCAACCTAGATTCTTGTTCTAGTGGATTCACTATGGATACTTTCACATCGGACATCGATAATTCGTTCGATATACTTTCCACTTTGATGTAAGTCTGAAAATAAAAGGAAGGGTTTTTATGGATAGCTTTATTGATCACCACGTCTAGATGTTTTAGAGAACCCGGATGTAGAATTCGCCGTAGGTCACGGATGCTTTAGGGTTTTCTCAAGCTTTATCGGTCGCAACGTATCTCTAAGCTGAAGTGGCGGACTGATAATGGACGATTTTAAAACAATCTTAAAGGTTTCGGCATAAAACGGTAGTGGAAGGATGGAAGCGAGGTATCCTACCCCTAAGAGAATCAGGCATGATTATAACACCATGATCTCTTGTGTACTCTTCACACTATGCATCGGTTAAACAGTAAAAACATGAAAAGTAAGATAACACCACGTTCGTATTTATAATTTCAGTCTGGATACTTACTGGCTCTCCAACTCTTCCTGAGGTAGAGTCGAGAGCTACTCGCAGCATATCGTGCACCGGCGGGCGGGGTGGCACGTTTCGGAACTGTGCTGCCCAGGCCATCACCCCCAGGTGTTCCACGTCACTTTGACTCATGTCTTTCGCTGATAGGACTGGCTGAACACCTATAATGTACAAAATGGTATTAAAAATATTAACATTTTTTAAGTGAAAACTTCTTTATGACGTTTGAACACTTTTTGCTTGTGACTTGAAGGAATTCCTTAGAAAAGTCATTATGCACACATCCTTGTAGTGACAATGTTTTGTTATTGAGAGAAGTGGACAAAGTTATGAGCGAAAACAGCTACGTTAACTAATAACTTTAGTTCGTCACACAAAATTAATGAATATAGTTCTACTTTACTCATAAAGTTTGTCAAAGCATCTTTATGCAGATCTAGCTACTGTGAGACAAGTTTTCAATTTATGACTGTAGTTTGAGTTTTTATTTGTAGTATTAAAATATAATCGGCTGAAATGCACGTCACTCTTGTCGGAGTATGCCCGACTATTTTCGATCCCATATGGGTCCTCAGTGTCGAGTTCGCTTGTTCTTGTTGCAGATCTTTATCTAATCTATTTATTGCATTCAGTTTGATTTTACAGTTAAGTTGTCAGTCGCCCGCGACTTCGTCCGCGTGAAAAGGCCTAAAAATCTTAGGTACCCTTCTAATTTTAATGACAGACTTTCATATAAAGTGTGCTCATTCCCCGCTCCCCCTCTCAATTTAATTTTTTTATAGTTTCCTGTCAACCAATATCCGTCGTCCCGTCCCGTGTACTAAAGACCTATATTTTTGTTAAACATTGTACGATATTATAGTACATTAATATTATTACGTTGATACAACTCTTAACAAATGCATTAATGTCGACCAAATTTGATTACCATAAAAACGATTCTAGTGAGTTAATCTTAAAAGATAGACATATACTGTCGTGGACATTTTTTTAGATCATTTCAAGAGGAATAATTCTTTCATACATATATCGAATCGTTTTCGCAGCGCACGCAACGTAAGCCCTCAAGGATGAATAATTTTCACCATTTTCCATTATTTCTTCGCTCCTAATATTTGCAGCGTAATGTCATATAGCCTAAAGCCTTTCTCAATAAATAGTCTATTCAACACAAAAATAATTTTTCAATTTGAATTAGTAGTTCCTGAGATTAGCGCGTTCAAACAAACAAACAAACAAACTCTATAATCAGCTTTATAATATTAGTATAGATAAAAAACTCTCGAACAAAAGTTAAGTTATTTATTTATTCTATATTTGTACACCACAACGAAAAACAACATAGAACAGAGACAGAAAATGCATTAAGTAGAACTGGTACAACGAAGCAACGAGGGAAAGGCTTAGTAAAACTTAGGACTATAGAATTATGGTTATATTAATAACTTAAGAGTAATTAGCGCCGCCAAAATTATAAATTCTTAATTTATAACAGTATATCTGTGTTTCTTGACTATAATCATGTCTCATTTTTAAAAACCTAGAATTCTCAGCTTTTGCTATACTTATAAAATCTGCAATTCGTTCATTCATTCATTCGTTGAGCAGCCCGTATTTAGACCTTTTCGAGAGTGCGCCACTGATCGAGCCACTTCCTAATTTAGAGTTTCAAGGGCGGTAGACCATTAAGCTGGAGGGCGTCCTACGCTGCGCTTAGTGGTGCGTAGTGCATCCCTCTAGAACAATATCTAAATCTACTATTATGGAGGCGAAATGCTCATTTTATAAATAAGCGTTTAATTTGAGCGTAAAACACTGCAACGTATAAAACCCAATAGCGCAGTGAAGTGATCACAGGCACTGTTAGTGCCGGTGGTTCGACGTAACGCTTTAAAATTTATAGCGGCATAAATCCTACGACATAGTGTCTGTTCGAAACTGGGGAATATTAAGGCTGACCGCGGCCACCCCATTCAATACTGCCGGACTTTTGTTTGTAGAACGCTCATAAAAATATATGACGAGTTTAGGTCAATTTATTGAATAAGTTATGGTGACCTTTTAAAACTCCTTATGCTTACGATTTTTTTTCATTACATCCTTAGCTTACAAGAACTGATCGATATCTAGCAATAAGGCTACCGATTTAGCAAGTATTAAATTGTTTGTTATTATTATTATGTATTTTTTAAATAGCGATGCGCTCGATGTTTTTTAACTGATGAAAAAAAACGGAGGAGGTTCTCAATTCGACGAGTGTTTTTTTTTATGTATGACCATGCATAGCCAAGGTTTCTACTTTAAGGACATTACCTAGAACCGACAAATTGCTTTACTACGTTAAATAAATGTTCCTTAAACTTGCTGGCACCAACTTCATAGATATGCTTAAGTAAATTAAAGCAACTAAATGACACAGTTATTTTTTTACTTTTTAGTGCGTTTTAAGTCGGTTCTATTTTTTGTTAAAAAATGTTACTATTTTTAAAGTAAAATAATTTTTATGTGATTAGATTGCTGTCTCATAGGTCTTTTATTTTTTTGACGAAAATTTGCTGCTTTTTCTAAATAAATACATTTAAACTCTGTTCAGTGTAAGCATACATATATTAATGATAATGACACGACGGTTACGAAAAACTTTTTAAAGCAAAAAAAACATATTACTTGTACATTTACAGTTTATAATACACTGTTTTAACGTACTGTTATAGTAATTATTTATGATTTGAACTTTGAATACTAAATTATCTCCGGTAAAATTAGGAACACGCTGTGCAAAATTGAAACACTACATGCAAATATGTTAGGCTCGACGAATATTCAGACATATTTTCCCAGGTGAACAGTTTGTATTGGAGGCGCAGTAACATATTACAGTAATGTGGGTTTCCATAACTTTTGGATTACAATTTTGTTGCACGTTCCAGAATGTTCTGAAATTTGCTCCGAAATGAAAATGCTTTCATGGCATGCTTAGTCTGATATGTTAGAAATTATTATACTGCAAATAGTTTGAATAGAATATCATTGGTATTCGATCCTATATGGAAGCTCTATAATGGAATTGAGATACAATTAAAATGAAATAATCGGTAAAAGTGATTCTGATATAGATCTTTTATGTGGCTGTGAAACATGGGTCCTAAAGAAGGAGTGCTGTCGTCGGCTCCAAGAATTTGGGATGTGGGGCCTAAGAAAAATGCTCAAAATTTCACGGAGGGACTTCGTCGCAAATGCGGAAGCTCTCGAACGAGCCAAGTGCAAACGTCAGCTGATGACAGCTATAATGAAAAGAAAAGTTGCGATTTTCGGGCTTCTACAAAGAGGATCCCTCTATGAATTTCCAAGGTTGATTCTAGAAGGCAAGATACTCGGAAAACGCGCTCCTGGAAGACAGCGAAGGAAGTGGTTTGATGATGTAAAAGAGTGGACCAAGCATAGCTACACGAAGCTTAAAGCTGTTTCGCAGGACCGGAAGAATTTTGTCCACCTGACTGCCCAACTTCACTTCGAAGAAGGCACCTGAAGAAGAAGATATAGATCCTTAATAAATGGAACATAATCACCCTAAGCCCGCTAACCCGCATTGGAGTAGGGGAGCATAACCCCTCTCCTAAAAAAGAGAGGGAGGCCTGGCCCTGTAGTGGGCCGTTAACAGGCTGATAATGATGATGTTGATGAATGGTATAATTTAATGTCATTAATTTTTTGTCTTCTATAATTTATTTATTTACAATTCTTTTTAAAATTTTTAACAATGCTTATAAAAATTATAAAGAAATAAGTTTAATTTTGTTTCATAAAGTTCAATAATTAATTTTTAATATTAATTAATTTAATATCAGCGGACCGTTACGGCGACGTGATGCAGGCGCGACATAAACTGTTTAACCATCTGAGCCGATGTATGTTGTCTCTTTGTTTGTCATCGTGTGTATCAGTTGGTATTGGTTTGGTCAAAGTATTACTAATATTTTTAGCTTACCTAGTTTTTTGCCCGCGTCAATAGCAGTTTGACAATTTTCCTCCCAACGTGCTGGATCCCTCCGCAGTTTGCTGGGATGAGGAGCAGGACCTCCCATTGATCGTACCAATTCGTTTGCCACTCGACCATCATTCCAGTCCGTCTAAAACATAATATTTACATCTTACTTAATTCTTACTATGTTCTTTCGGGCGCTACAACCCTTTGTGGATCTTGGCCTCCCCTATCTCAATCTATCTATCTCCCCTTTCTCAATTTGGGTCTATTCTTTTAATTTTTTTAAAATCCAGTCCGCCTGCAGCGCGGCCCGGGAATCAAGCATTCTTAACTTCTTTAATATTTACATCATAATCAGTCTATTTGAACAGCCCATAGGTGGGCTTCCTTTATAAAGGAACTTAATTACCACGGATTCGGGTAATAATATTAGGCGGGCTTAGGATACTAATATTTGCTCTAATTAGATTACTATAAGATGTTATTGATAATAACCAGAAGCGTTGGCTTAACGTGCTCTCCATCTCCATGCATCAGGGTATAACATCATCAATTTTCTAACTCTGGACACAGAATTTTTACTAGAAGTTTCTTGGAAGAAGGAAATAATCAATATGTCTGAAACAGAACTCGAACTTCGAATTTCTAGATCCGAAACATCATAGGGTAATCACTAGACTGACGAGGCGAATAAATGTTATAATGATTTGTAAACTGTGCTTATTTTGGGACTCTAGTCCCAAAATTCTATCTATAGCAATGCACGTATTGTCTATTTAGTTGTACGTATTTATTTAGCTTAGAATAAGCATAATATCAAAAATTGCGGAACCAACGGGATTCGAACCCGTGTCTCTCTGGCAATCCGGGCACTTAGAGCGCCTTACCACTAGGCCACGATTCCACTGAATAACTAAATATAAATAATCCCAAAAGTGTGGGTAAACACTTTTCAATAAAACTAAAAAGAATATTTAGCTTAGATTAGGTCAGCTGTTTATATCAAGTTAATTTTCCCAATTTTAATTATGAAAACGACCGAATTTATTAACTTTTTTCTCGGAAATAGGAATTTGAAAAAAATGTGAATCGACCGTGATTCTTGGAAAATTCCTTCAATGTCACACGTTCCTCTTACAAGCATTAGTGCGCTTACAAAATCTTCGCAACCCATATCGGAAAATTATTCAAATGTCTCCTGGTGTTAGATTCTCATTACTCACTATGGGCATATTTCAGAGATTTTTACAGAATTCCTTCGATACCACACTAATATTATAAACGATGAAGTATGTGTAAAAGTGTATACTTCTTCATGTAGCAAATACTGCCACAATTTGGAAGAAAATTAGAGTGGAGATATGTATAGAATGTAGCTACATTATCATCGTTAATAAACAAGTCATTATCAGCCTAAGGTCCGCAGAAGAATTGGAATGGCCAAGAAGGCCATGTCTCAGCTCCATAAAACATGGAAGGACAGGAGAATTTCTCTAACGACAAAGATGAGACTAGTAAGAGCTCTGGTCTTCTCCATATTCTTATATGGAGCTGAAACCTGGACGTTAAGATCTGCTGACCATAAACGGATTGACGCCTTCGAGATGTGGTGCTGGAGAAAAATGCTACGGATTCCGTGGACAGCATTTCGGACCAACGCATCTATATTGTCTAAGCTTAAAATTAAAATAAGGCTGTCGACCATCTGCCTGAAGCGAATCCCGGAGTACTTCGGACACATTGCCAGGAAACACGGAGATAAAATCGAAACACTAATAGTTACTGGCAAAGTGGAAGGAAAAAGGCCGCGTGGCCGCAGCCCCATGCGTTCGTCTGATCAGATCCGCGCCACACTCGACTCCACGGTCTACGATGCTCTGGTGAGGTGGTCACGACCCTCATCAACGAGGAAGTCGACAGAAAAACAAAAGAACAGGAGGAGGCAACGCGTTGTCATAGAAACGAAACTAAGGTACTTACCGATCAGCAAGCGTCCCGCTGATTGGCTGAAAGCACCTGCTTTGGTACAGTATATCTGTGCGGACGTCTTTGGGGCGACGTTATCTCTAAATTCCCTCTCCTACAAGAAGGAGGGGCCTGGCCCCATCATCATCATCATTATCAGCCTATTAATGGCCTACTACAGGACTAGGCCCATTTCCAGACTAATAGTTACTGGCAAAGTGGAAAGAAAAAGGCCGCGTGGCCGCAGTCCCATGCGTTGGTCTAATCAGATCCGCGCCACACTCGACTCCACGGTCTACGATGCTCTCCAAATAGCGGAGGATAGAGCAAAGTGGCGCCATATTTAGAACATTAAATATGGTGGTCACGACCCTCATCAACGAGGAAATCAACGAGAGGAGGAGGATCAGCCTAAGCCCGCCAACCTGCTTTGGTGCAGCATAGTAGGTATACGCTCCACATTCCCTCTCCTACAAGAAGGAGGGGCCCTATCATCATCATCATTATCACCTATGCCAGCTCCTTATAGGAGAGGGGATATGGAGCGCAGACCCACCATGTTGCTCCAATGCGGGTTGACGGGCTTAGGGTGATAATGTTTCACTTATTAACGATCACTATCAGATGTCAGTGACTGGAATGTACTGAGAATTTCGTAGAAGAATGAAAAAACTCAGAATTATTCCGTGACCCGACCCAGGATTCGAACCTATGATGTTTTAAAAGGTTTTTTAAATTTTTTTATATTGGTTACAAGTTGGCCCTTGACTGCTATCACATCTGATGTTAAGTGATGATGCAATCTAAGATGGAAGCGAGCTAAGTTGTTAAGAGTAGAATAAAAATCCATACCCTTTTCGGTTTCTACACGACATCGTACCGGAACGCTAAATCGCTTGGCGTTAAGTCTGTGTCGGTAGGGTGGTAACTAGCCACTACGAAAAGCCTCCCACCAGCCAGACCAAGACAAATTAAGAAAAATCCCAATCTGCCCCGGCAGGAATCGAACCCAGGACCACCGTCTTATAAAAAGATTGTACGTAAGTCAGCTGCAGCAAAGACATTCCACACTTAATAACACGTACTAAACGACACATACCGTAAAGTTAGTAATGGGTCTCTCCAAACGTGAGTTAACCCAGTCCAATGTTGACTTGACCCCGGAAGAATCTGGCTTCATGAAATAGGAGAGGTACGTCATCCCTGACAGCTCATCTAGCCATGGTGATGCTAAATACTCGGGCTCGAGAACCATTGGTACGTCTAGCTCTCTGTGAGCCAGTTTCATGGCTCTTCGACAGTTTTCAATGGCTTCGTGACGATCTGGAAAAAAATAATTGTTAAAAATTAATATAATTATCAATATCTACTAGTCAAGCTCTTTAATTCGCCATTTTGTAGCGCCTTTGAGTTTTGTATTTATATCCAATATTTATTCAACATAGCTAAAGTCTAACCTTTAACCGCAAGTAAACTTTGACAGGCTTTAAAAAAACAAATTGACACACACACACATACAAAGAGAGAGAAACGAACAGGCACACATAAATTCACACAGACAGCCAGACATCGCCGTAAAATGAAAAAAAATAACAGGTAAAGGATAGTTCAATAACAAATTAAGCATGACTGAAGCACAAAATAGAGTAAGGAAGGCATACAATAATAATTTTGCGGCAATATCGAAAAATAATCAATCTTCCTTTGACGGGAGGTTGAAAAGCATTTATGTTGGGAATAATTAATATAAAAGCGGTGAGGAATAAGTCCTTATCTAGGGATATAAATTCTGACGAAGCCTCTTTATCAGAAAATCCTTTTAAAAGAATACTCCAATCTTATAAATTAGAAAGAGGTTTAATTAGAACGACGTCGTCGGGAATACAAACACTTCATTTTTCAATTTAGTTTTAAGACAATGGAAATTTAGGGTTATTGTTAGCGAAACCCATTTATGGTTTCGTAGTCAAGTAAAGCTGATACCGAACTGAAATATCAAATATCAATTTTGTTATACTTAGTTGTATCTTATAGGGTAGCAGCAACATTTGATGATGGCCATCATAATTTGTTCATAGTTTGTTCATATAACTAATTAACTTATTTATTTATATTGTTTGTTTTAGAGATTAAAAAGACATGTTATGGTAAACTTGTCGACCTATTTGGTCATCTTTATATGAATCCAAAATAGAAGACTTTTGCTGCCTTCCTATTTTTGAGTGCATTACTTGTTTAAAATATAAAATTTAAAAAAATCTTAAGGAAGTGCACGATAAGCGTTAGAAAATTTGATATAGTAGATTGGGATTAGTCGGTGTATATTTTTTTAAAAAACAACAAAATATTTGCCTGTAAACGTCTTAAACTATTAAGCTATTGATGGTTTATTTAAGAAAGTTATGGTTCCAAAACTAAATTTAAAACTCGTCGATAAGAAAACAGAGGGAAGTAATAAATTTTGGTAACATACTGAGTTCCTTCCAATGCGGGAATATTCCAGGCTTGCAGTAATCAAGAAGCGCGGATAGTAGAACTCCACTGTTCCAGTCCGTTGTAAGGTTCCCGACACGACATTCAGGCATTGCCGCCTGAAGCCATGAGAGCATAAGTTTCCTAAAACAAAGACTTTAATGAGTACTTTTAATTCCGACATATGTTACAAAATCATAGCAAATTCATTGTAATTGTACATTTTAGAGTCAGCTTCTCTACTAGATGTGTTTCAAAATGAAACGTTCTATTACATCCCTAAATTCTATATTAATAACGCTGATTTGCAACTATCGACTGACACAGATGTCAACGGCCAATCAGCGATATATTTGCTATAAAAACCATAGCTCTGCTTCAAACAATCGGTCGTTTTGGTAATTAGTCAAATTGTTGTCCAAGACTATGGACCTGGTTTCTGCCCACCGGTCTGGACTAGTCGTTGTAAGATTCCCCATCAATTCAGGCGATAGACCTTTTGAAGCTCTTCGCAGAACTTCGCGGAAAAAAGTGATTTAAGTAAACTTTTAAGTTGTGAGAGTTAAAAAATAATATCAACATTTAATTGTAAATTTGTACAGTTTTGTGTTTTTTTTTATAAACACTGAGGGCCCGAGACTAACAGTACCTTAGCTATGTAGATTCGAATCCCTAGGTCCTGGACTAAAGACCTGAGTCGGAAATCGGGATAATTATGTATATGGGCGAAGTACAGGCAGGGAGGTAGCTGCCACCGCGCATTATTTGCATTAGTTTGTTAAAATCCATGATTAAAACAATACAGTGTACTATTTCCTTAACTTGAATATATATAATCCTGGCTACGATTTTGATGCTGGCTTTATTATGTAATATTGATTTATTCTTTATTCCAAGAAATTTTCAAAAGCCCGGTATCGACTGGTTCGAGGTGTTACATACCCTTGCCTCGGAGAGGACATTAAGTTTCCAGTCATAATAAAAATCTATTTTTGAATTGTAATAGATTTTTATTATAATGACTGGAGGACTGGTCGCTAAACTGTAAATGTATGGGCTTTTATAAAATGATAAATAAAAATAAAACGCCGAAATTAATGTTCCATTTCTGATTATAAAATCTAATGTAGAAGCGTAGTAAGATCTTCATCATCATCATCATCATCATCATCATTATCAGCCCATTAAAGGCCTACTACAGGGCCAGGCCTCCCTCCTTATAGGAGAGGGGATATGGAGCGTACACCCGCCACGCTTCTCCAATGCGGGTTGGCAAGTGTATGTGATAATGTTTTATTATTAGGCTTACATCAGATAAATAAATAAACAGATTAATTGTATTCATGTAACACCGCCAACTTCCAAACTTCTTATCATGACTGAAGACTTCATGAGAATGAAAATGCTCAGAATTATTCCATGACCTGACCCAGGATTCGAATCCTGGACGTAGTGATCGAAGCCACATAGGCTAACGACTAGACCAACGAGGCAGTCATATCTTCACATATTTACATATTATATTCATGAAAGCTCGTAATTTACAATAGAAGCGTTCACGTCAAAGCTTTAATTATATTAGCTGTTATTTCGCGACATATCACAACTCTTGATTGCTTTCTCAGGTGGCAGACGTTTAGTTGTTCTACCGGGATATGAAACTACCGGTATTGATACTAAGTCAACGCTTTGTGTCTTAATTAGCAGCTTGTTGGTAAGTGATATAACTACATATCCTGTTTCGCTATTTGAGAACATTATGTCCAGGATACCATAATTATACTATGGAATATTCATCGACATATTCGAGTACAGTTTTTTTTTATTGACTACAAGTTGGCCCTTGACTGGCTATCACACCTGATGCTAAGTGATGATGCAATCTAAGATGGAAGTGGGCTAACTTGTTAGGAGTAGGATGAAATCCATACCCCTTTCGGTTTCTACACGACATCATACTGGAATGCAATTATCATCTTATTGCAACGAAAAAGAAAGCAGCATTTATGGTTGGTCGTTTATCTCTTCAAGATATATACTATGTTTTGCAGCCTAAAGAGGCGCAATTGAAAATACCGGTCTCTTTTTATTGCGTTGGGGTAAAAGAAAGAACTATTTCCTACTAGCGGACACCCTCAACGCCATCCGCGAGAAATTCTGTTTTGTGATAGTTCAAAAAAAGGGTTTCATTTCTCAGGCTCTTAACTATCTCTCTACCAAATTTCATTTAAATCTCTTTAGTAGTTTAGGCTTGATTGAGTAACAAACAAACAGAGCTAGTTACTTTCGCATATATATAATATAAAAAATTTCCCTGTCACAGTGTTAGTTACCATACTCCTTCGAAACGGCCAGACCGATTTTTATAAAATTTTATATGCATATTCAGTAAGTCTGACTATGGGCTACTATCTATTTTTCATACCCCTAAGTGATTACGGTTCTCCACCCCTAAGATTTTAATTTTTTGGACATTTTTTTATAATGTGGCAATAAAAAATACATACAACCCTAAATTTTCACCCCTACACGATTAACCCCTATGTAAAAAAATAAATAGAAATAATATACATGGCAAAACAACGTTTGCCGGATATAGCTGGTATTATTAGTATAGATTTTGTCGCTATCGGACCACCACAGGTACTCTATACGAGATAGCTCTTCGGCAGCAACTTAGGCTTGCTGGTCCAGCAGATAGCGCCTGTATAGTTAATAGTCACAGAGTTCGTTGTGCATTTTTGAATAGGCCAGGGGCCAGGGTATTTTTCCGTCACTTTTGGTGCATGCAAAGGACTTTGGTGTTTTAAATTAGAGTCTTACAGAACTTAATATAAAAAATCCCGCTTTAACTTAAAGGGCAATGACCTATTACATCATGCTAAAGTGAAATTACAACATAGTAAGGCCTAACGATATCGGCGTTTTGCAATTGCGAAAAAATGTGATGAAAGTGAACGAATAAGGTATATTAGGATGTAACGCAATAGGCGAGTCGACGCAACGTGCTAATTGCTGTCTCGGTTGGCGTTTGATACTGATGGGTTCTACCAGCTCGAGTTATTGTAAACTATTTTTGAATATGGTTTATGTGTGAAAACTAAAACAACGTTAGAACAACAGAAATGTGTTTCTAAATTATTTAAAGCGTTATGTAGCCATTTAAAGTGTTGGAACGCATTTACCAAAAATCCATTACTGCCCAGTTCGACCTCCGTGGCACAGTGGTATGCGCAGTGGATTTATAAGACGAAAGTCCTAGGTTCGATTCCCGGCTGGCTTAGTCCAGTAGTGGTTGGTGGAAGGTTTCGGCCGTGGCTAGTTACCAACCTACCGATAAAGACGTTCCGCCAAGCGATTGAGTGTTCCAGTACGATGTCGTGTAGAAACCGAAGCGGTGTAGATTTCATACTACTATTACTCCTATTCCTAACAAGTTAGTCCGCTTTTATCCTAGGTTGTATCATCACTTACCATCAGGTGTGTGTGTGTGTCAAGGGCTATCTTGTAATGAAAAAAAAAACTGTAGACAGATGTTATATATAAACATGTTTGTGCTTTAATTAAGTAATTACTGTAATAATTTTTCAGTGGATCATATTTGATGTCTTTAAAAATAGATTGTTGTGAATTTTTGTTTTAAGTTGTATTCCCTTCTGGTTGTTTGTTAACACTTGTAATGAAAAAATAAAACTGTAGACAGATATTATATATAAACATGTTTGTGCTTTGTTAATACGTAACTTCTTTTCAAAAATTAGCGTGAAAACTTTAAAGCTAATGATATAAGTGAATGCAAGATATCGTTTTCAGTCACTTTTTAGTGCGATAATAGCTCTTCATTGATATTACTCATATTTTTTAATAACACCAGTATTTCTTTTCAATAACAATTGAGCTGATACGCCGAGTTGTTTTATGAATGGCCGGTCGAAACCCACCATCACTAAGTGCTAGCAACCGTGGAACTGCTAAATACAGTTATCTTTATTAAATACTAGCTGCGATTTTATCTATCTCTGATAATTACGAAAGATAATGATTTCAGAAACGGTAAAATATATTTTTTTGATATTTGAAGTATCTGCATATTTAACTTGTTCTACTTCTTTCTTATAGGGATCTGCTCGGATTAGTTTATATGAACTACTTAATTGATTTTTAACATCATTTTTATAAGCCTTTTCTTATTGATAGTTCAATACTCTTTTTATATATTTAAAGGAATTTTGTATTTGGGATTTGGAGATTATTTTCATCATTTATTCTTTATTATTAAGCTTCTATGGTGAGACCCGAAGAAAGGAGTATCAGTAAGCGTTTATTTAGCTGCGGTAAGGTACAAAGAAGTAAATTAAAGCAACTAAATGAGTATTTTTCATCCTGTTTCTATTTTTTGTTACAAATTTTAGTTAGCCCGCTTTCATCTTAAATTGTATAATCACTTACTATCAGGTATGATTGCATTCAAGGAATAACATGTTCTGTACATGTAATGTAAATAAAATTAATTTTTGCCACAATGTAGAGTAAAAGGGCTTATGCGGGTCATACCGACGAAAAAAAATATATATACGTGGGAGGTTCTCGTTATTTCGACGATTAAAAAGTATATATTTTTTTTATGACCACGCATAACTTTTTACAGAGTTGTCCGTGGCTTTTTAACGATAACTATCAGACATTCATGATAATGATCGCAATCCACGGCCTAACGTGCTCTCCAAATTACAGTGATGTAACTTTACTAAATTCTAAGTACTTCTTCAACTTCTCCATGCTATTGAAAATGTTTCTTGGAAGCAAAAAAAAAACCAAAATAACCTGACCCAGGTCTAGTACCTAGGATGATAGGGTTCAAGGCCATATATGCTATCCACTGCAATTATTTAATCTTATAACTAAACGGTAAATGTAAAAATACATAGAAATATGAAATATACCTTGGCGGGAATTTGCTCTTGCCGATTTGGTACCGCATGATGAGGGACCAAATTAATCCTAGTATCAGTTTCAAATTTCCATTTACAATGTCCACGTTGCCTGAAAAGTAAATTATCCAAGTTTTCATCCAATCACGGAAGTCTAATAGCTTAATTGTTAATTATTTTTTAATGTTGAAAAAAGCTTTAGTTTGGAATGGATATAACAATAGTAGGTAATCACGTCAAATAAAAGTTAAGGGTCTCTTCATTTTTAGTTATTGACTCTCTCATTATCATCCTTATCAGCCAATAGATGTCCACTGCTGGAGATATGCCTCTTGCAAGGACTTGCAAACAACTTGTTCTTCACCAACTGCTCAGCGTAACCAGCTTTATGACGTCAGTCCACGACGAATACTGTGTTTTTCGGTGAGAGGTCGCCATTATAGCACCTTGCAAACTTTTTGTCTTTTACTATTATTGCCTGTATTACAGAACAAGAATACATTCATTGTTCTAAATATAATTATTCAAATGACAAATGAGCCCAAATTCAATGGCTTTATCTTTTTAGCTTAGGAATTCGCTAAGTCACCTACCTAATCTATCATCTATTGTCACCTTCATGAACATACTTGAAGTGTCAATTCGAACAGCTGATGGATGTGGAGGAACAAGGTGCAAGATTGGCGACCCCGCACTGGAAAGCGCAGTGTTGGTCGAACCCCCACTAGTTGGACTAACGACATCAAAGTCGTTGTGTTTAGAAGGGAAGGCCTGTAGAATCTACTATAATGATGATGATGATGATGATAGTGCATTGAACATAAGTAATTTTCTATTAATTGTGTCACTTACCTATATTAACAAGTTTAACACCATCGTCTTCAATGGCTTGGAGTGCGGTGGTAACGTTTTCAAGTTTATGGTGCTGGTTTGTTGGGTTCGAACTCCACCCTTTCAGACGCCTTCCCTGCAGCGCTTCAACCAGGGCACACAACACTGTACCATCGCAAAGATCTTCGACTAGATCCACAACCTGTCATTAAAAATTAACTCATCAGAGAATATAAAAAACGAGCATGTGTAAAATGGAAACCAAATCAATCGACGGCCTCCGTAGCGCTGTGGTATGCACGGTTGATTTATGAGATGGAGGTGTTGGGTTCAATTCCCTGCAGGGCCGATTGATTTTTTCTTAATTGGTTCTGGTCTTTCTGGTGGCTTTGGCCATGGCTAGTTACCATGCTGCCGGCAAAGACGTACCGTCAAGCGATTATGCGTTACCGTATGATGTCATGCAGAAACCGAAAGGGGTCTGGATTTTTATCCTACAACTAAGAAGTTAGTCTGTTTCCATCATCGTTAGATTGCATTATCAGACACTATCAGGTGTTACTGCAGTTAAAGACTAACTTGTAATGAAAAAAAACTTTATTTTCATAAATTTTCTACAAATAAGTAAATTAATGATTTTTTTGTTCCTAGAAAAAACTATTTTTAAGGAATAAGTAAACAAATACACAGTTTGAACCTTGCACAATGAAGATCTCTAATTTTAGTCACGCTATTGTAACACCAGTTGTTTGTAACATTTATTTCTTTTATGTTGTTTTTATGTATTACTAAATATTTTGTTTTCTGATGAGGCAATAGTATTCAAGAGAAGGTTAAAAAAAGGTTGAAGGTTGAATAAGTTTGAATATTTTGATGTTCACAAAATCTTTTGTAAATAAATACGAGTTTGTTTTTTAAATGTTGATACATAAATACATATGATAATGACCTACCCCTATGTAAGTTGATGGCCACAGGGCAGCCTTTTGTAAGACATGCTCCTTGAATGTCCCATTTTTAGGGAGAGAAATCCTCATGGACACTCTAGTGGCTAGAGCCGCATTCTTATCGGCTACAAACTCTTCTTACCTTTATAGTGCTGTTGTACCTACCACCAACCTCCTCGCATGCCCTGCGTGGCAATTTAATGTATTCATAAATTATAGTTTTTATATGACCTATTTTTATATGACCTATCTGCTTAGTCCATAAAGCATAAGTTATTTTTGAAGTATCAGTAAATTGCTTACCTTAATGTTCATCGGTTTAAGTGTTTCATTGATCCAGTTTCTGAACGTATTGGCTTGGATTTCCACCCACAGATCCTCGTGACCTTTGATAGCCATGGCTTTAGCGGCTGTTCCTTCTGCACTGCGCGCTGCTAAGCCAGCTTGCGTTATTCTCCCGGCTGTCCCTTCTGGGGAGTGCGCCTTCAACCCCTGATGGGTTATCCTAACGCCCTCCATGATGGTTCGTCAGTTATTCTTTATTGAATATTTCTCAATTCTTACAATTACTTCTGTCATTATTGCAAACATTTTCGGTATCTGAAAAAGAAAGAAATAAATAAATAAAAACTATTTATGACAAAAAAAATGTGGATATAAAAATAAGAACATAAAAGGTATAAACAATCTTATATCGGTGAAAGAAAGTGTTATTTAAAAGATGTTCTAATTACTTCGGTTACCCCCAGATATTGTCTAGATTTTTAAATTTAATATATCTTTCCCGTCGTTAAATTTAATATATTGACCTTTTTCATATTTAGTTAATAATTTATTTCAGATCTGACAGAAAACCCTCTATGTATGTTTCATTCCAAAACCGAAGAATCCTCAAGAGATGTTGACTCTACATAATGTAGAGTCAATTATAAAGTCAACATCTTATGATGTTTCTTCGCGATTGAATATCGACTTCTGTAGGATACCTACTAACTCATTTTTGCGTGAAATTCTGTTGTTACTACAATTATTTTATTTAACAAAGCCTTTTCAATGAAAGTATTTTGATATGTTCGATAATTTCAAAGTCTATAAGGGACATTGGAACCGTTTTGTGTTTATACGCCTAATATTATGTTTGTGTTGTAGATGTATCCTTGTAAATGTGTGAACTGTGCTCGTGATGCCAGTCAATGTCAACGCGCTAAGAGTTGTGTGCGGATTGATCACGAATGCTACTTTGATGTGATTGATGATACTACCTGCCCTTTTTTAACCGATTACAAAAATAGAGGTTAATTCGACTCGTATGTAATTTTTTTAGCATCATTCAGAACATTTTTTATCTACATTTTTTTATTAATTACAAGTTAGTATTTGACTGCAAACACATCTCATGGTAAGTGATGATGCAATCTTTGATGAAAACTGGCTAACTTGTTAGGAGTAGGATGAAAATCCAGATCCCTTTCGGTCTCTGCACGACATCGTATCAGAACGCTAGATTGCTTGGCGGTACGTATTTACCGGCAGCTACTAAGAAAATGCCCAGATTGATGTCACAGAGTGAGTTCGCATTTTGTTCCACAGATTAAAAATAAGTTTGGATGATAATGCTGCGGAGATAAGACAGGACAAGTCAAGATCAGAATTTACACGGATTCTAGGTTTCACTAAAGTAGTAAGTAGGTGCTGAAGCTGTTACGGTACATACTCGTAGATGTCATAGAGTATCGCAACTTGTTTCACGGATAATAAACAAAGATCAAATTATACATACTGTTTAGACAAGACAAGACAAGACAGATGCAAGAGAAGAATTTACAGGGATTCTAAGTTTCACTTAAGTAGCAAGGAGGTGCTCAAGCTGTTACGCAGATAGATGTCACAGAGTGAGTTCGCAACTTGTACCACGGATTATGAATGAGCTCGGATGATATATTGCATAGTTAGGAGAGCTTTCCGTGATAATGACGGTAGTATCAATTTAGAAATGAATTGATATTTAATATAGACAACTATTAAACTAATTTTCTAAATAATTACATTTAACTAAATTGACGTCAGAGATGGTTTTAATTAATAATTTTGTATGACCTATATGTTTAGCTACTATCTAATATATAAAATTTCCCTGTCGCAATGTTAGTTACCGTACTCCTCCGAAACGGCTTTACCGATTTTCATCAAATTTTCGTATACGTATTCAGCAGGTCTGAGAATCGCGATACTACCTAATCTTCATCTAATTTTTTTTTTAATTTTTAATGCAAAACAACGTTTGCCGGTTTAGCTAGTATACCTATATATTCAGACCATACGATTTGATGTCTACTTAATGATTATCATCATTATCAAATGATTAATGGCCCACTAGGCCAGTCCTCCTCCCTCCTTATAGGAGAGGGGATATGGAGCCTAGACCCACTACGCTGCACCAATGCTCCAATTATTTATTGTCTGCCGAACCGCATTGGAACATTGTTATGGGTATATTCTCCAGATCGCTTCTCTAAAGCCAGGATAGCCTTGAACATACCGTTAAGGTATAAGTTGACAGTAATGATATTGCATATTGTAATTTCAGGTTGACTATGTTATTTATATGTAGTAGTATTTATTTATGTAGTATAATAAAAAATAATCTAACTTAACAGTTAAACTAAAAATCTAAATCTAAATTAACAGTTAAACTAGATATATGATTTTTCTGGGCAGTTAAATTCAATGCTCTGGTTTGACTCAACACGTGTGGTGTTACGTGGGTGCCATATTGTAATTACACAATGCCCTTGCCGTTAATGGTTGTTCGTAATGTCGCACACCAAGATAAACCCACTGATTGTACTAACAAATTACGTTCTTTTCTACAACTGGAACTTATGTAGGGCAAGTGCGAGTTTTCACCGAGCGACTGCGTAAAAACGTAACCACTCTATTATATAGAAAAAAAAGCCTTCACTCTCGCTATAACTAGATGGCGCTGTTTCAATTACATATAAATTTGCGTTATGTTTTTACGCAGTCGATCGGTAACAAACCTTCTAGGTATTTTGAATAATCGGAACGACAATCTACGTACCTATTAATCATCTAGCCAGCCCTACATAGTCAGGTCTCCATTCTTCTAAAAGAAGTAAGAGCTTTGGTGATCACGCTAAGTTTTGTTTCTCATGGTGATCATTCGTGATGTGGGTATATAGGCGGGTGCTATGAATATCATAGAAGGATTGCATTTGCAATACTGTTGTGCTACAGAGAATGGGAAAACCAAAAGAGAGGCCAGTTAACCCGAAACTTGAAATATGATATGCTCCAGCTTCTTATCCAGGGCAACATAAACGGTAAACGTAGGCCCGATCGTATACGCATGTCTTGGCTCAATAACTTACACCAGTGGTTTAATATGAGCTCTAGATCACTGTTCCGAGCAGCAGCCAATAAAGTAAAAATAGCAGTGAAGATAGCTAATCTCCGATAGGAGATGGCACTAGGAGAAGAAGAAGTACACTAAAACACCAAGTTTCTTATCGGCTCCATTCGAATCTATAGTTGAGTTACTAAAAACTTAAATGGAGAGTGTATTTAAAGTTATTCATCATCTAAGCAGCCCTTTAAATGGCCAGGTAGGTCTCTATTCTTCTAAAATTCTGCAACAACCTGCTTCGGAGCAGCGTGGTGCGTTTAAGCTCCATATTCGCTCTTCTAAAAGATAAGCATGACCCTGTTAGGTGCATAATGTTAATAAAAAGGACACGCTCTAGAAAACTTTTTGTTTTTGCTTCTATAGTATTACTTAAAAGTTTACTACTTCCTTGTTGACGGACGACTGAATAGGAAGGAAGGCGAGCAATCAATTGTGTTGTTGGCTGTTAAATAAAGCAAGCGACATAAAACCTTACATAAAACCCCATAGACTTAAAACAGGTGGGCCCTCATTGAATTGCCTCTTTTAGGACTCCTTGTCGAAATCAATATTGTCCCCGTAAGTTGCCCCTTCGGTAATTGCACTTGGAGGAAGCTGGAACGTCGTTCCAAGGGAAATATTTAGCGGCAGATGTACGAGAATGGCTCAGCGAAATTAATGATGACTGTAATTATGGGATCGCCGAAATGAGCACGAATTTATTCCTTCTTACAATCCTTTGAAATGTTTGTTTAGGTCAAATCACAAATGAATTCAGTCTATTATAACGTCCTATTGCATGATCAGACATCGCTTGCTGAATATGGAAATCAATAATTTATAAAAAAATGATCATCATCATCATCATCATTATCATCATTATCAGCCTATTAAAGACCTCTCCCTCCTTATAGAAGAGGGGATATATTATAGAAGCGTATACCCCCACGCAATGCGGGTTAGCGGGCTTAGGGTGATAATGTTTCATTTATTAACGATCAGATGTTGATGATAGTGACCGGGACCTAACATTTCATAGAAGAATGAAAAAGCTCAGAATTATTCCGTGACCCGACCCAAAAATCGAACCCAGGACCTCGTGATCGAAGTCACTTAGGCTAACCACTAGACCAACGAGGCAGTCAACAAAGTAATAAAAAATGATCATCTAGGTACTGATAATTTTAAAACAAAATGAAGTGAGTACGTATCTACTGGACAGACCTAATGTCTGTACGTTTAAATGATTTTTAAAACGCGTGCTTAGCATGTTTAATAAACTAACTGTATTTTTGTGCAAACAACAGTAATTCACGCTGATGCGTAGTGTACGAGTAGTTCAAACTTAGATTATGAAGTGTATAATTATGGTCTGACTTCAAAGTGCTAGTGAGTGCTTTATTGAAACGTTTTCTCACGTTAACAGCATGCCAATTCTGAACGAAACTCGACAGTGCAAGCGACTCGATTCTCAAGCGTCGTGTTTGATAGACATTGAGATGACGTCGAGACTTGCAATGTCTTATTACGTCATGCAACTACATAGATAGCGCTGCTTCAATATCAATACTTAATTTGACGTTACGTTTTTACGCAGCGACTCGGTAAAATCCTCAATCTCGGCACTCTCGCTTGCAAGAGTCTGTCACTATACACAGCGTAAAACTATTTGTTTCATTATGAATTAATATCCTAACATTCCATACGTTCATGACGCGGGTCTACCAAGTAGAGAGAGAGAGCAAAGAGAGGAGAGAAAATCTTCCAGCAAAGCCCAAGATTTGTAACACGGGTGTAGGTTTAAATGTATTTATTTATTTAAACACTTCATTTGTACACCAAACTGAAGAAAGAAGAAAAAGAAAAAAATTAAAACTGAAACAGAAGAACAGGACAGAAGAAGTAGACTAGAAAAGGCGGTCCTTACAAGGATTAGGAAAAGCGAACAAGAGGAGGTGGAAGGTGGTGTGTAAAGTAATAAGTAATTAATAACAAGTAGTACGCTAGTTAAGTAATATCAAAAGCAGTAAAGTGAATAGCGCTTGCTCACAGTCACCGGTTGATTTTATTTCACTTGTAGGCGCTGCTATAGAGTTAATTATGAGAACTGCAGTAAAATTTTACGAGGTAAAACTAATTACGGAGTACAGTGGAGCTGAACAGTTCCAGCACATGATACAAACAAGATGAACTTCGATAAGTAAAATTTTTAATTTCTGTATTGTTATTAGACCTTATTTTTGTTTTTGCGACCTGCCAAGACGACGACCTCCGTGGCGCAGTGGTATGCGCGGTGGATTTATAAGACGGAGGTCCTGGGTTCGATTCCCGGCGGGGCAGACTGAGGTTTTTCTTAATTTGTCTTGGTTTGTCTGGTGGGAGGCTTTCGCCGTGGCTAGTTACCGCCCTACCGACAAAGACGTATCGCCAAGCGATTTAGCGTTCCGGTACGATGTCGTGTAGAAACCGAAAGGGGTGTGGATTTTCGTCCCACTCCTAACAAGTTAGCTCGCTTTCATCTTAGACTGCATCATCACTTAACATCAGGTGTGATAGCAGTCAAGGGCCAACTTGTAGTCATTAAAAAAAAAACCAAAACTGGATTGTAAGTGACCCTCTTTAATGAATAACTAGAAGATGCCTGTGGTTTGACCCGCGTAGTTCTAGTTTAGTTCCCGCGTAGTTTAGGAATAAAATTGTAACATATGTGTTAATCCAGGGTTTCAGCTAACTCCATACCGAATTCTATTAACCGACGAAAAAAATCGGAGGAGGTTCTCAATTCGACACGTATATATTTCTTTTTTTATGTATGACCACGCATAACTTTTTACAGGATTGTCCGATTTTGATAATTCTTTTTTATTAGAAAGGGCACACTTCCAAGGGAAAATTGAAGGAACTGTTTAAATTTTATACGCACACTTGCAGCGATTTCGGTTTTGGTGTAAGTATCGGTAGCTTTTTGTGCCGTGCCGTATAATATACTAAGTATAAAAGTATAGTACGAGTACGTTATGTGGCGATAAATCACTAAAAAGTAAGAAATAAAAATTTTTAACAAAAAATAGAACCGACTCAAATCGCACTAAAAAGTAAAAAATAACTGTGTCAGTTGCTTTAATTTACTTAAACATATCTAGGAGTCGGTGCCGGCCAAGGTTTCTACTTTAAGGACATTACCTAGAACCCCCAAACTGCTTTACTACGTTAAATAAATGTTCTTTAAACTTGCTGGCACCGACTTCATAGATATGTTTAAGTAATTTAAAGCAACTAAATGACACAGTTATTTTTTACTTTTTAGTGCGTTTTGAGTCGGTTCTATTTTTTGTTAAAAATTTTTTCAAATTTGCTCCAGCCATCTAATCGTGAAGAAGTAACACAGTCCAAACACAAACTTTCGCCTTAATAATAGTGATTTACAGACCAAGCATTGGCCTGCCTGACTGTAAGTAAGTAGAAAACCATCGCATATAGACAGAGAAACATTTTGTAGGGTATATTTTTATTTCCTACAAGTTAGCCCTTGACTGCAATCACACCCGATGGTAGGTGATGTTGCAATCTAAGATGGAAGCAGGTTAACTTGTTAGAAATAGGATAACCCTTCGGTTTCTACACGACATCGTACCGGAATGTAAAATCGCTTGGCGGTAGTGTAGGGTGGTAACTAGCCAAGGCCGAAGGCTGCTACCAGCAAAACCCGGACCAGTTCAGAAAATCTCTTTATGCCCTGTCAGTAATCGAACCTGGGACCTCCCTCTTATAAATCCACTGCGCATAGAACTGCGCCACCGAAGTCGAAAGATCAAAACACAACTATGCTGAATGGCAACAAAATAAAAGCGTTGTTATAGTATTTCAACAAGCGAATGGATCCCACCTGATGTTAAGCGGAAGACCATCACTTATAACAAAAAAAAAACCGACATATAAACAGTTAAAAGCAAACCATATTTAAACAACCACATCACAATTAAATCCTCTTTAAAACTTTTTGACATACATTACTTTATGTATCGCGAAAATTAATTTTAAATAACAATACGTCCGCGTGGGTAATGCTACGTTTAAATTGGCTTGTCGCGCGTCGTCAATAAATATTAATATTGTATTGATAAAAAACGACGTGGGCAGGTATTTGCTGCGGCGAGGAAACCAAGTGACGGCGTCATCTCTATTTTAGTTAGTCATGATCATCAACTGTCATCTTGTTAAGTGATAAAGCATATTTTACGTGAGTAAAGAATGCTAATCTAAAATAACTTCCGTTAAGAAACTCAGTACTTTACCGAATATGGATTTAAAAGCCGCATTAATGTCGGATTAATGTTTTTAATAAAATTATTATTATAAAAACAAAAAACCCGACTGCATAGAAGTTATGAACTGAAAAGAGAAAAACAAGGATCACTATATAAAATTTTAAATACTTTATGGTGATGCAAGCGGGGACAAAATACTTTATTTTCTGCGGGAAAAGAAAGATCATAATACACTTAAGTTAGGTTCATTTGTGAACAAGATAAATTTTCATTGCATTTTATCTACACCTATCTATAATGCAACTATTCCTATCTGTAAATATTATTATATTCCAAACTCATCATTAGGTATTCAAAATAAATATTACGACAGTATAAAACGGTTCCAATATTATAATATAGCAACAACTTATTTAAACTATGCCTATATAGGCGCTGTACCATTACAATTGATCAAACTAACACGCTTAGTTTTTTATCAATTAGTGTAAAAGGAAAACATGATAGTTGTATGAATTCTACGCACGATACAGTATGATGTTACCGTAAAAGGCAAGAGAGTTAAAACGGTGGAATTTATGCTAAAAAATAGTAATTCCTCATCTTATATGGTTAACTGGTCTCCGCGCATCGGTAAACATTGAGTCATGCGACAATACACGCATCTTAATACTAAAGGGTATTTATCTTTGTATCTATAAAGGTGCGTATTCGTAGCCGACTGCAGACGACAACATCAGAAGATGTATTTCAGCGATAATACCTACTCGTTTGTATGGATTTCGATAAAATAAATTCGTAGCGGACAAAATGAGGCTTCGACGACGATATAAGAGAATCGCTGCGACGTGTCGTTTACGGTCGGGTACTAACTTCCAACCTTTTAAAATATTGTTGCACAGGTTATAACTATATGCAATGGCTTAATTTAGCTTGATGGTGACGTGGTTATTTTATCACGATGTCTTGAATTCAAGTCTTTAGTTAGGCGATGAAATATCAAGCTTTTCTTTCTATAAATAAATTATCAGTTAAAATTTTTAGACCGGAATTTATACCCAAGTGTTTCGAAGAGCTTGTAAAGCTGGCGGTCCCGGTCATCATCACTAACAGAGATCTGATGGTTAAGAGTCAACTATTATTGCTTGAAGCGTCAACATCTCCATGGCAAAAGGGCCGGTTTCAACAACTAGAGGTCATTGGATCGATCCCCGCTCGTTGGGCTAAATGTCGCAATCACCCCTAACACAGTCTATACGACTAATTGGGGGTAAATATAATGTAAGCTTATATTTTTAACCGACGAAAAAAAACGGAGGAGGTTCTCAATTCGACACGTATATATTTTTTTTTATGTATGACCACGCATAACTTTTTACAGAGTTGTCCGATTTTGATAATTTTTTTTATTAGAAAGGGCATACTTCCAAGGTGGTCCCATTGTCATCATGTTAGGATCTGATGATAATATCCTGGGGAAATTAAAGGAAATCTTAAAATTTTGGAGGCACGTTTACAGCGATTTCGGTTTTTGTCTCGAAATCCGTAGCTTTTTAGCTACTAGTGCCGTATAATGTACTATGACAGTATAGTACGAGTACGATACATGGCGATAAATCACTAAAAAGTAAGAAATAAAAATAGAACCGACTCAAAAACGTAAAAAATAACTGTGTAATTTAGTTGCTTTAATTTACTTAAAGCATATCTAGGAGTCGGTGCCAGCCAAGGTTTCTACTTTAAGGACATTACCTAGAACCCACAAACTGCTTTACTACGTCAAATAAATGTTCCCTAAACTTGGCTGGCACCGATTTCATAGATATGCTTAATTAACTTAAAGCAACTAAATGACACAGTTATTTTTACTTTTTAGTGCGTTTTGAGTCGGTTCTATTTTTATTTAAAATTTTTTTCTATTGTAATGCGAAAGCAACTCTATCACTAAGCCTAAGAAAGAACATACGTTACTTTTTGTCGCATTATAACAAAATTGCGAAATTTATCGCGGACGGAATAGCGGGCGTCCGCTAATTCTATAAGCCTTCAAATTATCCCGATAATTATAAAGTTTAAATCGAGGTTGAATAGTTCAAGTAATCAATGCTAACAACTTGCCAATAAGTTACATACTTAACGTTAAGTTTATGGGTAGGTATTGTAACTATTTAGTAAGAATGTTGATGAAGAGTTAAGATGCCAAACTAAGATGTTAACTCGCCTAACTACGCGTCGTAAATGTGCAACATCCTACTGACATAAACATCAACTAAGAGCAACATAGTAATAAACAATTTGCTATCCTATTTCATACGAGTACAAACATCAACAACGACATAGTTACTAATAAACAATTCGCTAGTTACATAATTTGTAAACAAGATCATGTACAATATAAACAGTTTCTGAATATTCTCTCAACCAGTTAAATGTTTGTTTTAGAATCTATGCAATTCCTCAAGGATGGTTGAGTTTGGTGTACACGAATATCCGATAGAGTTACACTTATTTGAACAATAAATACTATTGTTAGTCAAATTCACGACAGCCTCAGCTAGAGCTGCTTTTTTTGTTTAAACAATTTTTTTGACATGACTCGGGGGATGATTTCTTTGGTTATGTTCGAGTTTATTTGATTAGTTAAATACTAATATATTTTAACAATCGGAAAAACCTAAAGTCAATAAAAACAAAGTTTAAAAACTCGACTACGTAAAAGGACGAAACAAAGAACAAATCTGATAGAAATCCTGTACAAAAACGGTTAAGGGATAGACTTGGTCGCACCCTATGCCTACCTACCATGCCTGTTTAACAGAGAACGGAGTACGATCCATCATCCAACATAACCATAGTTAGGCATACAGTAAGTGCGACCACGGCAGAGTTGTCAATTTGAGAAATCTGAATGTGGCATTGTAGCTTCGAAACAAATACACCGTTTACAATGCATTATTTTTCAAATAAATTAAGTAAAAGCAAAAAAATAACGGCGATTTTCTATTCAAATTATAATGAAAAAAATTACCTAAATTCACGAGAGTCGGGGGATTTTCAAAATAATAACTTTTGACTTTCGGAACAATAACATACTACAACAAAGTATATAGGTTTGCGCTTGCCTACAACCATGCTTAATGGAAAACAGTGACAGTGGTCTAAGTTGGAGGTAAATCTGCCTAATAACTGTTGTTTTGGAGTTGTTAAAATTACATGGCATCAAACACAGATGCCGGAATGTCGTACTTTTGCAGTGCGAATTATAAACAGTAGATGCAAAACGTTTAGTGCGAGTTACCCTGATATCCACCATGAGTTTCGTGCGGGCAGAATCTGCTTTCTCAGCCTCTGGTAGAGTCACTACAAATAGTCTAGTTTGAAGTTTTAAAAGTCCCAAACTAAGCCTACTTGAAGTAGGTAAATGAATCTGAATTTGAACTCGTAAGGATGCCACTGTACCCAGCGTCATGCTGTTCTGTCAGGGAAAGAGGAACAAGATTTCCCATACTCTCCAAAGTATATCCGGTTAAAAACCGAGCAACATATTTAGTGTCTACAAAGTTTGTTAGCAAAAGTATGCACTGAATAATATATGTACAATTGTTATTATTATGTACTTACGCGTTGAATACACGACGTAGTAGTGTTTAGCGGCCCCGGGCCCTGTTTACGTTTTATCCGTGTGTTGGAGGTACTTGCTAATTATTCATGTAATCACGTAGGTTTGTAGCTGCCTGAGATTGTCTACGCACATATTAAGGAATTATAAGTTAAGCGTTAAAAATACTATTTACAATTAACTTTATTCTGAATTAAGAAAATAATAAATTCATAAATGGTATCAGAAGCTAATAATAATGGCCGAATTATATAATAACGTTCTCTTTAAGGCACCGGGATTTTACATCACATTATTTTATGTATGAATGTATGTATGATTGTTCATTTACACGACCTGCAGTCTCTTGTTTCGCATTTTCTATACCTAAGGTTGCCTGGACGAAATCGCTACCAAGCGTAAAGATTTGGACAATTATTTAGTAATTATTCATTATCAATATCAGCCTTTTCAAAGGCCTATACCTCCATCTTTATAAGATATGCCGCTTCAATGCAGTTTGGCGAGTTCAGAATGAAAACTATAATGACTAAGTGCGACGGCTAAATGAGTTCTGCGAGGCACGGCACCGAGACCTGATCCTTAGTCCAACAGACTAACCTATGTGACTTCGGATGACGTGGAAATAAATTAGTTTTATAATTAGTATCTATTTGAAAAATGATACTGATATCAACGAACGCAACGAATATCTACCGCAATTCAGCGCGGAAATGCTGCCTGCGTGATGGGCACCCTACCAAAAGGGAAACATTTTGAATTTGACGGCCGAGTGGCGCAGTAGGTAGTGATCCTGCTTCTGCGCCCTGGGCTGTGGGTTCGATCCCCATGTCTGGAAAATGTTTGTGTGATAAGCATGGATATTTTCCAGTGTCTGGGTGTTTATCTATATATTATAAGTATTTATGTATAGATAATGTATATAAAATATTCATCAGTTACCATAGCACCCATAACACAAGCTACTTTCGCTTACTTTGGGGCTATATAGCGATGTGTGCAATTGTTCTATAATATTTTTTTATATGTTTATAGTTAAGTTAATTAGTTAATTATTTTAATTAATCTGTTTTTTTAGATATAACTTTCACGCCTTAGTAGGTTTACTTTATTGTTAATATTTTTCACTTAATGTACAAACTATTTGTTTAATTGTCATTTCAAATTATAAGAATAATTGAAAATTAATAAACCGTATACATAATAAAACTAATGCATAATGTAGACTGTGTGAAGCAGCAAATAACCTCATTGTTGACTTGCTCAATATTTTGAACTCTCTATTGGATATAGGAAATTTACGTCAGATTAATTTGCATAAAATTTTCGCCGAAAATGTTGTTTGAACCACAACAAAGAATCGATTGACACATCGTTCATCATAATTTTCTAAATATGGATAGACGCCGCGGTAGAATATAGGTACCTACTATACATGCATAATATATCGTATAGCTATACTCACCTATAATTTAAAAAATTGAGAGGTGTCAAGGGACACCCGGATGGAACGAAGTTCCTTTCGATTAATTAGTGAAGGAATTGTAATAAAATTAATTTTTTCTAAGTAATAATAATATTTTTTTTATTATTAACAAATATAATGTTATATAAACTTAATCAGTAGGCTCAATTTTTCGATTAATTAGTGAAGGAATTGTAATAAAATTTTATTTTTTTAAAGTAATAATAATATTTTTTTATTATTAACAAATATAATGTTATATAAACTTAATCAGTAGGTTCAATTTTCGTAAAGGGCGCCACGAGAGCGCGAGACAGCATACAGCGCGGGGGCCCCCGCCGCTCACGCGCACACACATCAAAGGCGGCGGCAAGATCCTTTGATCAAAAAGTGTCGTGACAACTTTTCGTACGAATTTTTTCCGTCTAGCCCCCTTTCACAACGCGCGAAAAGGAACTTCGTTCCAACAATCTATGCGGCTGTGTATAAGCCGATATTTTCTTAATTGGTCCGGGTCTGGCTGGTGCTGCCTTCGCTGGCGCAGTGGTGTGCGCAGCCATACAGTTTATAAGACGGTGTGTTTGATTTCCGACAGAGCCGATTAAGATTTTCTAAATTGGTCTAGGTCTGGTTGATGGGAGGCTTCGGTCTTCGCTAATTACCACCTACACAGACGTCTCGCCATCACTTACTATCAGGTGTCATTGCAGTTAAGGACTAACTTGTGATGAATAAAAAAAAATATAACCTTTGTTCCGTCACTCACGTGGTGCCATGGTGTTCATCAGGATTTCCCCACGATAAATGTTCTTTAGATACTAGTCTCTAGAATATAAATGCTGTAGAATAAAAGCTTCACAAAATGTTCAAAGGGTGTATAGATACATTTAGAATGACATTCTCAACATATGATACGAGTAGACCGAGTAGCACACCTACATATTTCCACAATGTCAGCCTGTTTCGCAGTGAGTTAACACTGTTTCTTGTTTAAAAATTTATAGTGTAGTAAAACAATTTCCCTCGCCTACGATATTGCATTTTTTCACACTTTTCTTTGTTCCACTGACGTGGTACGCTCCCTCAACGTGAGTAAAAAATTAACGAGAATTCTTTCGACGGTAATATTTAACGGGTTGGAAATCTTGAATTAATTTTTACCTGTGAACAGTGTATAATACAAGTTCGAGGTAAACTTTACGTCGATTATTATTTATTTAAAATTTTCTTTTCTAACTAAATAGGTTAGGATACGTGAGTATATAAAATGTAGTTGCCACTTGAATTATTTATACTAATACTATAAAGCTGAAGAGTTTGATGTTTGTTTGAGCGCGCTAATCTCAGGAATTACTGGTTCTATACTAAAGCCAAACTCCATTGAGAATGCTTGTCAACAACCAATTGGAAATGAAGGTAGAAATCACTAGTCATTTTGCACCTTTTTTTTTAATTAACCTGTTAATGACGAATTCATGACAATAAATTAGATAAGAAAGCTTAAAACAATTAATATATTCAATATCTTTTAAATAAAATTTTATAAAATAACAAAACATAATTTTCAATTTATTAGGCATGAAATATGTTGCATATTCTACACTCATTTTAAATTTGTTTGTTGACAAGCATTCTCAACAAACAAATTAAAAATGAAGGTAGAAATCACTAGTCATTTTGCACCTTTTTTTTTAATTAACCTGTTAATGACGAATTCATGACAATAAATTAGATAAGAAAGCTTAAAACAATTAATATATTCAATATCTTTTAAATAAAATTTTATAAAATAACAAAACATAATTTTAAATTTATTAGGCATGAAATATGTTGCATATTCTACACTCATTTTAAATTTGTTTGTTGACAAGCATTCTCAATCGAGTTTGGCTTTAGTATAGTTGAAAAAATTTTTTGTGTTGTATAGTCCACTTATCGAGGAAGGCTTTAAGCAATATAACATCACGTTGCAACCAATAGGAGCAAAGAATCAGTAGAAAATATGAAGAAAACAAAACAGAAAAAATTATTCATCTTTGAGGGCTCATACAATAAGTTATGAGGCTATTTTATTTTTTAATTTTATTCGACGCGGACAAAGTAGCTGGTATCCGCTAGCTATAAATAATCATTTGAGTGAAAACTACAAAGCGGTCCTTTAATGGTGGCAATGTTGGAACTTTTAATAATATTTATTATAAATAATGTTTTGTACATCTTATCCGAACTAGCTAAGTTTCTGGCCACCTACTAGGTACTTAATTAAATAAAAAGCGTAATAGATCTTTTATAAACTCAACTAAGGGGTAATTTAAACTTAGAATATTATTTCGTTTCTAATCTCATTGTTGCTCAAAATAACAAACTCTCGATTAGTGGATAAAAAGTGAATAGAAAAAATAAATGCTATCTTATAAATGTCTCAGTAATATGATGGATTACATAACTTGACAAGTGCAAATGATAGTTTTTGTTTGTTTGCCATTGGGCGGATACGGACAAGTCGCCCACCGTAGAATCCATTATGGTAGCTACTACTGATAATTACAATTCAATATTTTATGCATATCGCGTGCTTAAGTTGATAACTCTCTTAGATATTCTAGAAGCAATCTATCGTCTTCAACATTTTTAGTTCTATAATTTATTTATTTACAATTTTTTTTTAATTTTTAAATCTTGCCGCGCCTTTGATGTGTGTGCGCGTGAGCGGCGGGGGCGCCGCGCTGTCTCGCGCTCGCAAGTTTGTAACAATTATATAAAAACATATAAAAACTCTATTAAAAATATATAAAAAAAATTTGCTCCTCCACTTGCGGGGCCTTTGAGGGTCCAGAGTGAGGAAGTTCCTCACAATACGCGCCGTCTCAAGAATCACCGCCTTCTGTATCCGACCCTTGATCCAACAGTCAAGCGAAAGCTTCTTAAGATGTTGGTCTCGTCATCAATATCATCATTACAACGTTCCACTGCAGGGCCAGGAATCCTTCTTTGTATGAGATTAGATATGATCTTGAGACCCACCATGCTATTTCAATGCGGGCTAGCGGGTTTAAGGATTAAAATCTTTAATTTATTAACGATTACTATCAGATGTTTATGTTACCGGAACAAACGGCTTAACGTACTCTCTGAGGTACGGGGGTGTTACATTACCAAATTCCCGACTCCAGGTTTTTAATTTTACTGAAAATGTCTTAGAAGATAGAGAAACAAAACAGAAGATATGAAACCCGGACCTCATTATTGAAGTCACATAGGCTAACGAGGAAGTCCATGTCTTATCCGCGGTGCTAGTAAATCCTAACTAATATTATAAATGCGAAAGTAACTCTGTCTGTCTGTCTGTCTGTCTTGCTTTCACTCTACAACTACTGAACCGATTTAAATGAAATTTGGTATACAGTAAGTCTAGAGCCTGAAAAAGGACATAGGCTACTTTTAATTGCGAAAAAAGGGTTGTAAGGGGTTAAAGGGGGGATGAAATGTTGTATGAAAGTATCGTCATTTTGAAAGTTTAAGACCTATTTCTTAGGCAGTTGATTAGATATTAATAAATATGACATTCAAAGCTTAGAAAAATTAGGCTGCCGTAATAACTAATTCCACGCGGACGAAGCGCGGGCAATAGCTAGTAGTAAAATAAAACTAAAGACTTTGTAGGTCTGCACCCTACACCGCCATCAAACGATTAAAAGTAGCACATAGTTACTGTGTTATTTTTGCTTTTTCACCGATGAAAAAAAACGGAGGAGGTTCTCAATTCGAGACGTATTGTTTTTATGTATGACCACGCATAACTTTTTACAGAGTTGTTCGATTTTGATAATTATTTTTTTATTAGAAAGGGTATCATAGTCATCATGTTAGGATCTGATGATGATATCCTGGGAAAATTGAAGGAACTCTTCAAATTTTATAGGCACACTTGCAGCGATTTCGGTTTTTGTGTAAATATAGGTAGCTTTTTGGCTACTTTTTGGTTATAATATACTATGACAGTATAGTACAAGTATCTTACGTGGCGATAAACAACTACTTAGAAAGACGAAAAAAATTTTTTTAACATAAAATAGAACCAACTTAAAACGCACTAAAAAGTAAAAATAACTGTGTCATTTAGTTGCTTTTATTTACTTAAGCATATCTAGGAGTCGGTGCCAGCCAAGGTTTCCATTTTAAGGACGTTACCTAGAACCTACAAACTACTACGTTACTACGTTAAATAAATGTTCCTTAAACTTGGCTGGCACCGATTTCATAGATATGCTTAAGTAAATTAAAGCAACTAAATGACACAGTTATTAGTGTAATAAATCTTTGAAGTTGCTTAAATTTTTTAAAGAAGAGTTTATTATATAGTAAGGAAATGCAGTTCGTAAGCTTAAAAATATCGATGCGTCATCGGCGGTAAGGTTATTGTTCTTTTTCCGGCGATGTGCAGAGCTGACCCTTATTTCTTATTTTTCCAGTTCCCCGAAACCTGTTGTAAACGTGCCGAGGCAGAAAAAATGCACAACACACCAATTACAGACTGCAGCATTGAATGCTGAATATACCATAACCATTCCATAGGGAAAGGTTTGCGCGTTTACTACCTATTTAGTAACTTCAAGTTTGCTATTGGATTCCATATCAAGCTTATATTTTATTGCAACATTATTATGTTTTCTTTTTCGTGATCAAAATAAAATCTATACTAATACGCGCTAATCTCACTCTACTGGTTCTAAATGAAAAATTCTTTTTGTGTTGGATAGTCCATTTATCAAGGAAGGCTGTAACATCACGCCGCAACCAATAGGAGCAAAGTGTCAGTAAAATATGTAAATAAAATGTGGAAAAATATTTTTTTTTAATACCACGCGGATGAAGCCGCAGGAATCCGCTATTATAATATTATGATAAAATAATAATTTAAAGGAATAAAATAACAGTATGAGAAAACATAATATGACACCGAATCCATTGGCTGTTCCAATATTGCTACAATTGGCTAGATTTTTTATAATACAACAAAATGTTGTTTTCGAAACTTGGTCCCATAAATACAATTTTTTTAGTAACGAGATTTCAAAAGTCTAATTTCAAAGATCTAATTTGATAAAAGGTTTTCTTTAGATCTGAGTTGAGAGAAGAAACAGTTTGTCTGCGTATTTACACCTAGGCACACTGTAGAACGTGTTCCTTTAAGTGTTGCTCTATTTATATTCGAATTTATTTATGTTCGAATGTTTTCGTCAATGTTGTCATATTTACCATTTAACATTAGATGTGCCATAAGTTTGTCCAGGCAAATAATAAGTATAAAAAATTAAAGTGACGTAAGTAACAAGGGCCGAGTAGCGTTAGTAGTTAGAAAACATATGTTTTATCTCTACTTAGTATGACGTTGTTATAAGTCGTTGATTGGTTAAAGATTATTACCCTGAGCCCGGTAACCCGCATTGAAGTGGCGTGGTGGTTCTACGCTCTATATCCTCTCTTTTACTAGGAGAGAGGCCTAGCCCTATAATAGATCGTTAATGGGCTGATAATGATGATGATGATGTATGTTTTGATTTTTAAGATGACAAAAGGAACAGGTAAGCTACAAGTATAAGCGACAAGAACATCATCAAAAGATGATTTCGCTGCTAATGCCATCAGTAATGAGAAACTATGTATGCCTTCTCTGTTCGCTTCACGCAGTCTGTGACGTACTTGTCTAGGTTTATAACTCTTTGAAGTTTTACGCTAGTTCGAATGTCTTCGTCAATGTTGTCACGTTTATCTACAAAGTAGGCAATACATCAAGTTTGCAGGAAGGAAGCGATGTGGCTGGTGGCTTCATGTATATTTTATGCCAATAATTATACACTCACGCGCATGCAAAACACGGTATTTGCATACATGCATGCTAAATACATTGTTTGCATGATCATTTATAATTGTACTCCGTACATATCTAGTATATGATTTAAACGATTCGCACATAAATTTATTTTATTATGCCGATTCCATTCAAAGTATTTTTACCCCACTGCTGGAGATTGTTTTACGAGCAAATGTAGAGCTATATATGGACTTCTATTTAGTTCTTGCTAAGCTCTTCATCCTAATTTGACGAATATCAATATGAGGTGTCATTAGATTCGTCACAGATGTGGGAGTGACATCATTACCAGCTTATTTTAACTGCCCATTACGGCCTTCCACTTTTGAGAAGAGGGGATACGTAGTGTAGACCCAATGCGCTGCACAAATGTAATTTAGCAAGCTTAGGCCACTCGATCACTATCGAATGTTAAGATACAGATCGAAGCCTATACGTTTTGTTATATATATTGTACGTACGTTGTATACGTTAAACATAGCCAATTTTCCAACTTAGAATATTTACAAAGAATATCTCAGAAAGCGATTCAGATCCAGAACCTCAATAAGTAGAATAAGTGATGATGCCTCAAAGTCGATTTCGGCTACAGCGACGCTTCTGACTCCTCACGTATGGGTATTAGAAACTAGACTTTGATGGTTAGTCCTCTGGTGAGCGTTCCAATGACTAATGTACCCTATTTTAGCCTTAAAGGTGCGACCACATAGGGCACAAGTCGGCACACCATCACGATAGTTGTATGGGACTGCAGTAGGTGGACGAAGCTTAAGATCATCTCGCTTCTGATCCAAGTCGAGTTGTAGTTGTTGTTCGAACTCTTTTGTCGTAATCTTGATTGTTTTTCTCCACATTGCACGATTTGTAGCCATGTCCTTCCAATGTGAGGGATTTATATTTCACCGTTTCAAGTATCTTATCAAAACATTTTTATACCAGAGGCACAATTAAGGCCTCCAGAAAATGGTTTTACGCGAGTTTGGAATTCTAAGAAACGAATATGCGGAATCGCCGTTTAACTGCACGATACTTTATTAATCTAAATCATCTTCTTATCTTCAGAACTCCAGAATGGCTTTTTTTGGACTAACAAGTCAGTTAGAAGTAGGCATCTCACCCTAATCAGTTCAGGAGTTTTGGAAACATATTGGAAAGTATCTAACCTGATTTTTTTGTATATTTGGTAAACAGATTATATAAAAGTTCAAAGACTATAAATAACGTCTAATCTCTTTTACTTAGTCTCTTAGGCTCGTTCAATCTCATCGTATACAATGTTTCACCTGAAGGCCTACAGTGAAGCTAATTTGGAGTTCGTACACGAAGGCGAATTCAATTAAAAGCACATCACAGATAATGGTTTTACGCGAGTTTAAAATTAATAAGAAAATGAATTATGCGGAATCGCCGTTTAATTAAGGTCGGCATTACCTTTATTAGAAATCTTATATTATCTTTATATATTTAAACGAGAATCTTGTATATAAAATACGTATAGACGTCGTGGAGCTATTTGTGACTGTGCTCGACTGAGAAGGTACCTCATATTAACTATGGCCACGCTTATAAGTGTATTACAACTAATTACAATTTTTAAAAAACTTTTAACTAAAAATAGAACCGACTCAAAACACACTAAAAAGTAAAAAATAAATGTGTCATTTAATTTACTTAAGCATATTTATGAAGTCGGTGCCAGCAAGCTTAAGGAACATTTATTTAACGTAGTAAAGCAGTTTGTAGGTTCTAGGTAATGTCCTTAAAGTAAAAACCTTGACTGGCCTCTTAGGTTTGCTTTAGTAAATTAAAGCAACTAATTGACACAGTTATTTTTTACTATTTTAGTGCGTTTTGAGTCGGTTCTATTTTTTGTTAAAAAATTTTATTTCTTACATTTTAGTGATTTATCGCCATGTAACGTACTCGTACTATACTGTCATAGTATATTATACGGCACTTGTAGCCAAAAAGCTACCGATACTTACACAAAAACCGAAATCGTACAAGTGTGTCTATAAAATTTGAAGAGTTCCTTCAATTTTCCTAGAATTTCATCATCATATCCTAACATGATGACAATGGGACCATCTTGTTCGTGGTCATACATAAAAAAGTCAAATTGAGAACCTCCTCCGTTTTTTTTCGTCGGTTAAAAAGCTTTAGTTATTTTGTCGGGGTAATAGCAGGCAAAAGAGGCATTTATGCTTCGACTTGGATGAATTTTTTTTTTCAAGATTAGCTTTCAATCGTTTACAAACTTTAATTCTTAATTTCAAATTGTTTGTTGTTACAAGAACATACATACCCACAGAATTTCCTAAGGAATTACAGAGCTAAGGTATGTAAAATAATATTACATAACAACAAATCCCTTCATGTTTACTTTCTGTAAATATTTCCATTATTTTTAAATTTTAAAAGTTTCCGTTTATTTTATACAATATGTTGGAAGATGGACGTGCGTTGGGAATGAAATATTGAGTAATTTAACATGTCATTGAAAGCAATAATTTACGACTTAAAAATATATGCTCAAGTTAAGAACATGTTTCACATTGCTTCCATCTTAATTTTTAACCGACGAAAAAAACGGAGAAGGTTCTCAATTCGACACGTATATTTTTTTTTATGTATGACCACGCATAACTGTTTAAAGAGTTGTCCGATTTCAATAATTCTTTTTTTTTAGAAAGGGCATACTTACAAGGTGGTCCCATTGTCATCATGTTAGGATCGAATGATGATATCCTGGGGAAATTGAAGGAACTCTTCAAATTTTGAAGGCACACTAACGGCGATTTCGGTTTTAGTCTCGGTATATGTAGCTTTTTGGCTACTAGTGCCGTATAATATACTATGACAGTATAGTATAGTATAGTAGAGTACCTTACGTGGCGATAAATAACTAAAAAGTAAAAAAATTAAAATTTTTAACAAAAAAAAGAACCGACTCAAAACGCACTAAAAAGTAAAATATAACTATGTCATTTAGTTGCTTTAATTTACTTAAGTATATCTAGGAGTCGGTGCCAGCCAAGGTTTCTACTTTAAGGACGTTACCTAGAACCCACAAACTGCTTTACTACGTAAAATAAATGTTCCTTAAACTTGGCTGGCACTGACTTCATAGGTATAGGTAAATCATTTAGGTAAATTAAAGCAACTAAATGACAGTTATTTTTTACTTTTTAGTGTGTTTTGAGTCGGTTCTATTTTTTGTCAAAAATTTTGTATACTATACTCATCACCAAGTTACATACTTATATTTAGACCATGGATTACAAATATATGACAAAGACTGAAGTGAGAATTGACTTAGCAATTTATTGTAATTACATTTGGGATATCAGTAAAACCTACTTACCGTTGACAACCCTAGAATTTGTGCTTCGCTGCCTGCAATAATGTATGGAACTCTCCATGTATAAAGATGTCTGTATACTTTCTCAAGTTTCATATTCTAACGTTATCTTTTTAAAATATACAAATTTATCAATCTATATCGTGAAAAAATAATAGGTATTTTGAAGTTCCTTTCAGAAGTTTCTTATGCGTTAAAATATATTTGTCAAGAAATTTCTTAATAACCCTTTAGAACTAGTTTAAAATACAATAATACATTATGATTCGCTGTCCAAGGGATTGAAAAAAAAAACAGTTTTCGTCTTTATTTCTGAAAACACTATCTTTGTAGGTAATTGTAGACAATTCAAAAAGAAAAGAAACATATCTATTAAAATCGGCTCATCCGTTTCCAAGATATCAAATACAACAATTGCTCGTTTAAATATACTTGTAAGAGAATTGACGGCCGAGTGGCGCAGTGGGTAGTGATCCTGCTTCTGCGTCCTAGGCTGTGGGTTCGATTCCCACATCTGGAAAATATTTGTGTGAGAAGCATGATGGATATTATCCAGTGTCTGGGTGTTTATCTATATATTATAAGTATTTATGTATAATATATATAAAAATATTCATCAGTTATCATAGTACCCATAACACAAGCTATGCATAGCGATATGTGTAATTGTCCTATAATATTTATTTATTTATTTAATAGATAACCTTTTGCGGTTATAAAGATGACATCATGACAAATGCAGTTAGGTAGAACTTAGCGGTAAAACATAAAAGATACGTCCTATGCAATAACTCGTAGTTAATATCTTCAGACGGCATGAATCATCAACTAAATGACTTATTACACTATTACAGCTCTTGTGCATCATTTTGAACGAAATCATTAAGCGTTACTACGAACAATGGATACCGCAAGTTATTAAACTAATAAAAAAGTTTCCGCCACTGGTAGCTACATCTTTATCAAATGTATGAAAATAAATTAATAGCGCGTCATTTTTAATCGTTAATTAGGATTAAAAAACGAATGAATCTATGTATAAAATTAAGCTAACGTTTCTTGTTTCTTGAGTTTCCCGGAAGCGATTCAGTGATTCAAATCAACGCCTCTCTAATTGACTACCACTGTGGCGTAGTAATGGTTTTTTATAATCCAAAGGTCGCGGGTTCGATTTTTAGCTTTATTTCGAATTTTAAAATTTTTGAATTGGGTCATATCTACTTTGACGACAGGCTTTGATTGTTGTTAGTAACCTAAAAGAGCGTACTAATATAGCTTTCCGGTACGATGTTATTGCGGTACAAACTTTCAGCTTCAGAAAAGGATACAGGTAGAATGAACTATATTTACTTTTTCTGAGTTATCTACTGGTATTTAGTACTTGGCCGCCACTTGATATTTGGTGAGATTTTATCTATTTGTTGTTATTATGTAAAAAAAGGGTTTAAGTAATAACTTTGCTTACGATTAGTTACAATGTTTTTAATAAGGTTAATACAATGATAAAGGCTTTAATATAATTAACCTTAAATAAATAATAAATAAATAATGACAAAGATAATTTATAATACATTAAACTAAACAAGTTGTATATATCCAATTGATTTTTAATTACAATGTTAATTAAGTAGATCTAATTTCTAAAACATCAATCAATTTAACACGTTTATTTCGAATACTAGAAAATAACTGAATTATTTCTAAATAACATACTTAATGATTTTTTCCACTATTCGATAAACGAACGAATGTTCAAGAGTTATGTCGGACTTCTACCGACTAAAACACCAAGATACTCCAACTGTGCCTGGGCTATGGGAACATTTTGAAAACTACCCAATCCAAACAGCATTTCCAACATTGGCAAGCTCTCTTGTAAGGTATACACAACCTTGACTTGAAGGCGCATCGGTGACACAAAGAGCGTATACCAACTGGAGGATGTTTTTCCCGTGAGCGACAGATTCCCTATATCTGCGAGTATCGCAAGGAAATCTTGAAAATGACAACATAGACTAACAATAATCTAACAAACCCTTGTTACTCGTTCATATTTTATTTAATTTTCTAAGTTAATAAAAACATTGTACTACAAATCAATAATAAATATGAAATAGACATCAAATTGTAAATAGAAACCATTTATCTTACTTTTGATATCATTTATATTTGAACCGTAGTGGCGGGGTGAAAGAAAGTTATTTATTGGCATTCCCATCTCTAGGGCCCTTTGTCGTAGATGAGTTAGGTTCACCGTTTTTTGGGTAACGAAACTATTAAAGGTGACTCTGACGTCTATTTCATAAGAGAGAATTTCTTTCGTCAACTACTTGTTGGTAGAAAAAAAAAGTATTAACATTATTTTTAATAAATAATAGTAATTCATAATTTTTTTTTGTATAATCACATTGCCTTTGTTATTGACTTATCTTATCCAACTTACACACGATTTTGGTTAGAGTAGGAAACGGTAGAATGGTTATATTTACGCACTTATGAGTATCGTACGTACCTACAGGCCTTATACCTGGATATCAAAAACATAATATCAAATTACAATTTCGGCACTGACGTCATCGGGATCGTGGCCTAACGGTAAGGCGCTCTAAGTGGCCGGATTGCCAGAGAGACGCGGGTTCGAATCCCTTCGGTACCGCAATTTTTAGTATTATGTTTATTTTTAAATATCGTACGTACCATTAAAGTACAAGTTTAATAATTTATTTATTTTGTTATTTTTTGCGAAAAACCGGGGCAACCATGCGACCAATGCATCCATATCAGACAGAAAAACATAAACGTACGTTTCTCTCCGAAACCTGAGTATTCTCAGGAGACGTTAACTCTACAATGTTCAATTGTAGTCAAGTCAAAGTAAGAAAGTCGCGATTGATCTGCAGAACATTTTTATTTTGTTAGTAAAATATTTTTCTGTCGACTTATTTTTACCCACGGTGACTAATCTATGATTTTAAAGCGTAATATAAACTGAAGTGCATTCTCTAATCCATCACTTTCTAAGTCGGATAGGTTAGTAACTTGGTACACTATTAAAACCGCAGAGAAATCAGGCGGTATTAAGTGCATACCATCTTTTTAGACCACACCGAGAGTTAAACCCTGGACCTCACGTCATTAACCAGTAGCGCTAACCGTTTAACTAAATAAGCTATTTGTATAATAATATTTAAAACTGCTTAGGTTTATAAAAATATGTCAACTTCCTGCTGTGCTTTACACAAGATATAAATTAAGCATTCGATCAATGAATTAAATTATAAATATTTTCCTGTTAGTCCATTTTTACATAATCTACAATAATAAATAAGAATGAACACCTATTTCCTTTGTTCATGTCATTTATTTTTTATTATTTACTCTATGTTTTTACGGAACGAAAATTTAAGAAAATTGCGCAGATAATTGAAAATTCATAATACTATTTTATGGATGCTTGTTATAACTTATTGACAGGTAAACAACTGTACGGAAATACAAAATTTGGCACAGATAACGATTATAGTCTGTTATAGCACTTACTATAATCTTTATAGTATATATAGAGATAGGATAGAATCTAAAAACCGTGGGGCACAATTTAAAATAAACAAAGTAGGTAAATAGCTATGTATTATTTGTTTTTGTGACGTAATCACTTTTCAAAAGCGCTTGTATAATATAAGTATTTTTATATGAAAAAATTCGCTTGTCACACGCGTAAGTGACTAAACATGTAGCGCGAAAGCCTTTTATAAGCTTCTCCATTAAATAACCAAGGTTTAAATAAAACGTAATTTGAATTTAGACGTACGAAAATACTTTTCTTTTGGAAATTGTTACATTTTTTTCGTAAAATAATAAAATGGTTGTTTAGTACTAACTTTTCTTGATTTTTATTTAGGCTTGTATGCCCAGCTTTTACTGGATTTGAAAAATGTATTCAAGGTTGTCAAATATTTTATTGATTTGTTATTGAGTATAAATAAGTTGTAGTTATAATGAATATTTATTATTCAAAACATATACCAAAAGACATATATAAATATATCCTACGATTGTGATCTTCAAAATACCTAAAGAAAAATTATTGATATATATCAATTAATCTGTTTAAGTAATGATATAAGTATACCTAATAAATTTTCGAAATGTAGCAAAATTGGTCCACGAATTTAATTAAAGTTGTAACGTACCTGATCCTCATTAATATCTGATATTTTCAAATTACACACTAAGTACTTAAAAGATGATATCATTTATGAATATCTATATAATCTATGCAACTGTAATTTAATACCATATTTTTATACCATATTACTAAACCATGTGCCATAAAGTGTACACATTCGGTCGTCATATAATATTGTATTACAGGAATAATATCGTTAAACACAAAGCTGTAATAAATCACCAACGAGTAGCTCACGATTGCGCATTAATTTTCACGCAATCGGTGCAACCTTATAACACGTGTGATGTGGGCGGAGTGTGAACATATTACAGGATGATGTCATTAACTCGCCACTTCACTATCTTTGTCACCCTTAAAAAGGCTCTTAACTCCACAAAGCCTATTGACACACTGCTCTATTTTCATTCTATTTTACTCTATGCACCGGTCTGTACTTACTTGCAATCCATTCATGTAGCAAGTGTTAAATACAACATTGTCGCACAAAAAAATGTATATAACACAACTGTTTATGAATTGCACTGACTCGTAAATGCCCTTGTAGAGCTAGACGCGAGTAAACCAAATATATCCACTGTTTACCTTCGTAGTTAACGTCTAAACAAACATCACTAGGATTTTTCTGTCACTTCATTCTGTTTACACTTTTACTTGTACCGGAATCGAAAGGCTTTTAAATAAATTCGTCGCGCGCGCGTATGGTCGCTCTGCATGCGCGGGCGAGGCACTATGCGAGGTGTGACGGCGCAGGCGCAGGTTGCGCGGGTGGGTCCCCCCTCCCGCCTTCGCAAGGCTGCCCCGACGCAATGGCATTCCATCTGTGACGACAACCTGCCCATTTATGTCTTTGGACATGGTTGACGGCCACAGCGGCCATATGGTGTCTTCGGTGTCGATTAAGCTTTTCAATGGGGCACTATAATGGTGGTAAATTGCTTCAAGGTGTGGGATAATAATGGTGGAACTAACTATCAAACGGATTCCCGTAATTTACAATATTCAATGTAGGTCTACTGTTAGCTGTTTATTTACAAAGTGTTTCTGTTACTAATAGAATAAAATCGTTACCTTTAGCAGTGAATTATTATTTCATTTATGTGTAAAGTATAATAATACACAATATGTATATAAGTGTATAAATAACATGTATCAGAATAATTTTTTTTCTATCATTTATTTATTTATAATTTTTTTTTAAATTTTCAACAACGCTTATAAAAAAATATAAAAAACACCTAAAATTTATAAAAATAATCTTATTTTGCTATTTGTTTGTAAGACTTAATTAGAATAAAGATTTTTAATTTCTTAATGAATAACGATTTTTCAATAATTCTTTCGTATCCGACCCTTGATCCAACAATTAAGCGAAAGCTTTTGACGTGATAACGTCTTTTAATTCGATAGAGCCGGCTGCACGCACGAAAAAACATGACTCATGCGTTACCTCGCTTTGAGGCGTTCCATGTAAGGCTTGAAGTGCAAGCGAGAGCGCAGAACGAGCGACAAAGAAGCACAACGCCGCGTTGTCGACATCCGTATATTAAATATTATTATTAAATATATTAATTTTAAATTAAAAATTAATATATTTATTATAAATTTAAAATATAAATTTATAAAATCAAAATCAATTATTTTATTAATTTAAATTAATATTTATAAAAATATACTTAAATTAAAAATTTTAATAACCAATTAAATGCTACCATGCCATCAGTATTTCAGACGTTGTCACGTTCAACTATCAGTAAAGGAATCCAATTTTTTTTAAAGCTTTTTGCTATAAGAACATTAACTGAAACGACTATAGGAACAATAATCGTCGACTCAACATTCCACATGGCGGTAATCTCATGAGCAAGGTCCAAGTATTTTGATAATTTCATAATCATTATTATGATGACTTTGAATTAAAAAAAGATAAGTAAAATAAAAGCAGAGCAACAAATAAGTATTTAAACGAGCCTCAGTTAATCGTTCTAGTTAGGTTTATTTCTAGAAAACGTATAATTTCTAAAAAAATACCAAAACATTTACATAGCGATCAAAGCTCAGTCAACCAGATACTTAACTGTTATTGAATAAAACTATAATTATGAATAATTATTATTCGCTGCGAATCTAATTTATTAAGTTTGTTGTATTTATTTGTTATGAAGGAAATCTTGTTAAGGAAAAGATTTGATAAGTTGTGTTGACTTCTATTTAATATACGTCCCTTTGTAATTATGAATACCTACTATATAAGTATCGATTTAGTAAACTCGTGGATATCAATACAACACTACACATTAGGAAACAAGTACAGTCATAATTTGCATCAGTCTGTTCAGGATATATCAAAAACTAATAAACGGATATTGATGGAGTTTTCACTATCAGAGTGATTCCTGAGAAGAGTTAAATATTATGGGTATCGGAAAAACTCAAGCCGCCTGGGGACTGTCATCGAAGATTGAAGACTGCCTTTGAAAGATAACAAAACCATGTGCGGCAGAATTTTCATTCTTTTTTAGAAGTCGATAGTCCGCGATAGTCTACAGGATAGCTTATTATACCGATTAGAGCTTCTAAAAAATGAAAATATTATTTAGGATGTTGTTGAAAGGTTGCAATAAGTACACTCATTTTCCTGAGGACGCGACGCAAAGCTGTCAACGCGACGAACGCTATTAACCTATGTAGCAGTTTGCGGTGGAACGCGACGTAATGGACACCTGTGTCGCATCGCGTCGCGTTTGTCGCTTACGCAGAACACCCTGTAAGTTGTGAGTGTCTTTTAGTAAACTGCTAATTTTTTTTGGAATTCTCATCGTCCTTTAATAATTATTTATTGTTAAAGGATGATGTCAGATAACAATAAAAAATTAACATGAAAGTTGTACCTCGGTCAACCACAAAATCAGAGTTCAAAACGCAATACCACAAACACCTCCGTAATCCTTCAATAGGAGTAAGCGTTTACGGCAGCTGAGCATTTGATCCCTAAACCCGCCTGTTCACTGATGAATTGTACAAATGTGTCATATATTAAGTTCAATTTGATATGCAAGTAAAAGATGCAAGTATCTTACAAACAAATCACTAGACATAAGCGTAAATTAGTACCCTGGCGCTGCGTCAAAACAAGCTAAATTATTCGTGGCATAGATTTTATATCTTAATTCCAAAAGGTGTTTTGGACTTACCTTTAAAGTTCAAAATAAATGTGTCAAGAACTATTTATTAAGTCAAAATCACTATGGAATTGATCACACCTGATGGTTAGTGATTTTACTCGACATCGTACTGGAACGCTAAATCGCCTGGTAGTACATCTCTGTCTTTGATTAATTTAGAAAATCTTAATCGGCCCCTCCGGGAATCGAACCCAGGACCTCCAAATTTTAAATAAATAAATAATTTATGAGAGCAACTGCTGTGTTTTTATGTAGCCCTCAGCAGAATCTGCGTTCCGAATGGTAGAGACGCACTGACAGACTTGACTTTTTAAAAGCGTTTGTATAATAGCATACTTGAAATAAATGAATTTGAATTTGAATATCCGAACATTGCATATAATTATACGAGTATCCGAACAATACGGTATTTCATGTGGTTCAAATGAAACAACATGCCCCATGGAATGAGATATGCACAGTATTCAAACTCGTGAATAAATTTGCATGGATGAGCGACATCCATTCAGTTTTCCTGTAGGTACCTACGTGAAAACTGTTCCTTAGATAGAACAAAGATTTTTTTTTAAAAGTATCAGATCTAAAAATAAAATTTTCACAGTACTTAATATCTTACAATTGCAATTTAAATGAAAATAAATCAATATAATCACGATCCTGAAAATGTCACGAGCAGCATCAAAATTTTCAGCTTCGTACCCTTGCTTCAATTTGCAGTTCCGTCGTGACCATGGTCCGTGTGACTGGTTCGAAATATGAACAAATTAAAAAACCATCTTTTATCATGGTATGTACCCGTTGAAATATATCAGGGGATAAAGTATGAAATTGCCGATTTGTACTGAAAAATAAAAATTCGTTTTTTTTCTAAATTTAACATATTTATTTAATCAAAATAATTACCATTATTATCTATACATTGCTGCCATCTAATAGGAAGTTCATTTATGCCTTTGCGATGGAAGAACTCTGGAGATCTATTCATAAGTCGAGGCTGTTTCACTTGTTCATTGTTCGAAGTTCGGCGCAGTAGACATCTGTCGTTATTGCTTGACCAGATCGGAAAAGCTATAGTGAATAACACCACGCTGAGACCACCAAACAGTTACCATTACCTTTTTATTGGTAAGCTTTGCTTTAGGACACTGTTGCGGCGTTTGACCAGCCATTGCATTTTTCGCTTACAATTATCGTAAAGAATCCATTTTTCATCACATGTAGCAATTCGATCCAATATTCCTTCATTTCTGTATCGATTCAACAAGACAACGTAAGTTTCAACACGCGTTTCTTTCTGCAGATCAGTCAAATCATGAGGCATCCATTTTTCATATTTTTTTATTTTATTGATTTGACGCAAATGCGTCAATATTGTTGGTAAAGTAACGTTAAACCATGCCGCTAATTCCTGGGTAGTTTGCCTCGGATCGGTTTCCACTATCTCTTTCAAATAATTGTTATTCACCTGTGTGGGCGGTCTTCCACGTGGTTGGTTGTTCAAATCGAAGTTTCCACCACGAAAGCGTTTAAACCAAAATCGCACAGTGCGTTCATTAGCAGTCCCCTCTCCAAACGCAACATTGCGAGCTGTTTCTGCCGCGTTATTAGGTCCGCGTCGGAACTCGTATTCAAAAATCACACGAAATTTCGAAGTATCCATATCCATCTTTATTGTCTAAGTTGAATAAAGAAAACAACTGAAAGTTGATAATCGAATGTTGCACATTTTTTAAAAGAAAAACTACACAGGTACCGTATGAAAAAAGTTTCACTTTAAGATCTTAAACCATGAAGGTTCTATGTCAATTCGAAGTACCTATTTCAATAAAACGGCAATTTCATTTTTTAATCCTTATTATTATTTTGTCGAACAACCACGAGTTGAAAAATCACAACGATCCTGAGCCAGCCGTGGTCAGCCTCTCTACGACACGTTTTATGTCGGCAGTCAACCTAGTAAATTAATTTCTATTTTTAAAATATTTGTTTAAAATTAAATATAGTTAGTGTTACATGTAAAAGCAATACTATTACTACTCTATCAAATAGCATCAGATTGTTTGCAAGACAAATATGAGTCTCACTCGGTGTTTATTTTGTTAAGTTTAGGAAGCTTTCGGAATCCTTCGTTAAATTACCACCGATTGGTTAATAAGATTTATCATTTATCTCAAAATAAGATGTTTTTTATACTTTGTGGAATTATGCACAGCTAAAATAATTTCAATTGACTTGAATGAATTTGAAGCTTAATGTCCGCTTGCCTAAATGTTTACTATTGGTTTTTAGATTAAGATTCAAAAGTAGGTAACGTATACGTAGAGAAGTATTATAAATGTACTGAATAAATAATAAAAACGCTCCTATTTAATGTTTGCTCAGTAAAAATATGTAAAGCGAATTCTTCCCTTTTTGTCTAACCAAAAATATACGACCGCTATAAAATTCTAATATATGGGTAACGTGATTCTAGTCAAGCGATAGGACCCGTTGGCTGGAGAATCACCTAACTCGTGAATAAATTTGAATGGGTGAACAGACGACGACAACATTTGGCCTACTGACACAGGTGCATTTCTACGTGACAAAAATTTGGCTTAGTCCGAAAAATGGTTTGTAACTTCTGAGGGAATCGCTTGACTTTTGAGATAGCTAATTTTGCTGAAATCAGCATTTAAATTCAAATTCAGTTGTTAAAGTAGCCTTAACTATGCAATGTCTACCTCTACCACGGATTCGACAAGCTGATTCTGCTGAAAAGAACCTGCACTAATCTAGGCAGTTACTCGGTCCGAAAATGTTTGTAACTCCTTCTCCTGACTTTTGAGATAGCTAATTTTGCTGAAATCAGCATTGAAAGATAAATTCAGTTGTTGAAGTAGCTAATAAAAAGATAGAAAGAATATGCTTTTAATATATTATCTATTGAACACAATATGTTGAATTATATTTTATTTGTCATGTCACAAATAAAAATTAGTACAAAAAATTTAACCATTTTATGCGTCATTTACTTACTTTAGTAAATTTAAGCTTATCTGTGAAGTCATTTTTAAATTTCATTATGAATTTTATTAAATTACAAAATTTATAATTTAAGGTATTTAAATCAATTTCAGAGATACCTAATTTTCTGTCAACAGATTTTATTTACAAACTTTGTACAGAATTGAATTGTCGTTGTAATTAATTTACGTGCCTAGATTAATTACTCTTCTGTAGATAAATTTTATCATGGCCCTCAAAACATTAAATATTTTTATTACCTATAGTACTTTTTGAATAACAGGAAAACTAACGATCAACCAACGCAGTATTTATTTAATTAAATTTTATCACTACGATAAAGGGCTCAAAATAAGCTACGAATTACCTACTTTATTTAATGTATAATATAATTATACGAGTGCAAATTCAAAAGCGAAAAACGATGTCCTTTCTAAATAAGACGTAGATTTTATTATAAAATTTAACACACAAATGGTATTTTAATTGTTACTATTCTTTCATGTAAAGCTTATAAATAGAATTTGACATCGTAGTTCTAGTTCTAACAAAATTGGATTTAAGATAAAACAGTTCAGAACATGAAAAATAGAATTCCTTAGTGTCAAGTAAACGGAACGAACGCTTTGCGCCTTACGTCTTCACTCGTAAGACATTTTCGCGTAGTCTACTTCCAACTTGCATGATAAATTGGTTTGTCTCAAGCAATCATATCACGCAAGAGATAGTTGGAAATATTTGAATAAAGAGTGGATAGGTAAGAAGAAATAATTAGTTGCGAGTAGAGAGTAAGAGATTTATCAGATCGTTAAATCTTTATAGCCCGCCGCACATTGTAGCAGCGTGGTGGGTATACGTTCCATATACCCTCTCATATAACGGAGGCCAGGGCCTGTAGTGGGCTGTTAATTGGGTAATAATGATGATGAGAACTCAAGAAGGTGTTACTTTTTATAGAAATTATGAAAATTCATACATACATAATGAATTTTTCAGTTAAATTTATGTGAAAATAAATATTTAAATTTTAACGTTATTCAGGTAAATAAATATTTAAATTTTATTATTTAGGTTCTCAATTTAATTTAATTATTACGTATTAAATTTATTCTCCACTCCAATTATAATTTTTTTAAATTAAGTATTAAGCAATTTTTATTTCTTTAATTTCGCTTCGTATTTTTTGTATTTAAGTCCAAAACAATTGGCATAATTTGCATAATTTTATGCATTAAGGGATTTGTCAGCATTTCCATACGGATCCTGATGTATCCGGTCTCATGTAGCCGCATTTGCACAAACTTCCTTTGATTGTATTTATTTAGGAAATACTGGCTTAAAGTAAAAGGCTTTTCGCTGACATTTTAGACATTCAGGGAACATGTTGTAGTCGTCCACTCGATGATACGTGATTTGCTTAAACTTGATCCAGTTGGTAAACTTTTACTATAGAACAGCAGTGTATCTTACAAAAAAAGGTGATTTAAAAAAAATATATGTAAGACAAACATTTGTATATGTATTACGTAGTAATTTTCACAACATAAAGTGTCCTGCGCAGTATGAACTCAAATCTTGCTAAGTTTCATTTCAATCCATTCAGTACTTTGGCGTGATGTGCGGACTAGAAAAATATGAAAACACAGAAAAAAAATAAAAAAAATTACGGCTTCAGTATTGATTATAGTGTCCACCAATAAAATTTTTAAAAACATCTTCAATGCTCGGAATTGGACCAGTAACAGTTTTAATTAAATTATTAATACGGATAGTATATAAAGCTTAAAATTATTGAATGAAATATTCTTTATTGTACATCAAATAAATAAAGATTATGAAAATATTGCATTTAATTGAAAAGGTCCAAAGTTGGTGTCATAAAAAGTTTTTGAATCGAAATATCGGAATTGTGAATTGTGATGAAGTTGGACATCCCAGTATACGAAGTTTCAAAATAATAAGAAATGATATTTTTTATTTCTTTGTTGTTTGTTTTTGTGGTACTAAAAATAAATACAAAAGGTTTTTGAATAGGGCATAGGGCCTTCAAGAATATTAGTAAATAGCACGTAGGCAAGATGTTTTTTTTTCTTTTTTTAGTGCAAACACGTCTTTGAAGTCAATTGATTTTTGTTTAAAAAGATTTTCTTTCTGGTTTTAACATTTGTTTCTTTTATAAAGGCACCGCAGTGATACCGATGCTAAATCTTGTCATGCCTGGTATAAGCCGGTGGCAAGGGTTTCATGTATTATTCAAATTGTTCAATGATTCGGGGTCGCCTCAGCCCAGCCCGCGACGCTCGGTGACGCATTTTCCTAATGGCAACATTTCCTGAGATTGAAAATCTTGGGCTCCGCTGTGAATTTAAAGAGATAAAAGTAACAGATTTGCACATTTCGCGAAAACTGCTCAATGGATTTGGATGTATGGCATACTGATATTAATAATCAATTAGTTCATCATCTATTTAAAGTTCAACTCTACAGAACTAGGTTTTACTCTTTGAAGGATTAGAAATATGACGGGCTAAAGGTGATTCTTATGTCTTATTTTGTATCGATCTCTATCAGGTGTAACTTTCCAACTCTGGGCTGAGTTCTTTGCTAAGAATTTCTTAGAATAAACCTCGAGTCGTGGATCAGGAATAGTTCTTAGCCTGACTCACGACTCGAGGTTTTCTTATTTCCAAAACTCGAACCTATACTAAAGCCAAACTCGACTGACTTGTCAACAAACAAATTTAAAATGAAGGCAGATAAAAAAATTTTAACAAAAAATAAAAACGCCTTCAAAACGGCACCGACTTCATAGATGTGGTTAAGTAAATTAAAGTAAGTAAATGACGTAGTTATTTTTTACTTTTTAGTGCGTTTTGAAGGCGTTTTTATTTTTTGTTAAAATTTTTTTATTTCATACTTTTTAGTGCTTTATCAACAACGTACATACTAATAAACCTACTCGAACTAAACCAAAAGTACCAATATTCACTAGCTACTTATAACATTCCGACGTCCCTGCAAAAGTGCATATTATAAAGTTTCAAACTTTATAATATGCACTTTTGCAGGGACGTCAGAATGTGTGTTTCCTCGAGTTTTCGTAGATCTCATTATTGGATCATGACATAATAAACATTAAACTAATTGGAAACTATAACCTTTCAAACTTCTCATTGAGACATAAATTAATCGAGCCCAATCACAAAGTAGCTACTGCAAAACCGTTAAAGAGCTCCCTCAACTGACCTTCTTCTTCATCGCCAGACCCTCAATGACAGTCACAGCCCATCTAAATATAAAGTTCTCATTGAGACAAATTAATCGAGCCCAAACACAAGGTTGCTACTGTAAAACGTTAAAGAGCTCACTCAGCTGTCCCTCGTCTACATCGCCAGACCCTTAATGACAGTCACAGCCCATCTAAATGTAAAGTTCTCATTGAGACAAATTAATCGAGCCCAAACACAAGGTAGCTACTGTAAAACGTTACGGAGCTCCCTTAACTGTACGTCGTCTTCATCACCAGACCCTCAATGACAGTCACAGCCCATCTAAATGTAAAGTTCTCATTTAGACAAATTAATCGAGCCCCAACACAAGTTAGCTACTGTAAAACGTTACGGAGTTCTCTTATATGTAGATTGGCTCCATCATCAGATCGACTCCAGACCTTCATCAAATTGTAGTGCTTTTAAATACTTACCGGAAAAATTAACAAACGTACTTGTTGTCTCTACAATTTTTGAAAGTTCCCCTCATTTTCTCCAGGATCCCATCATCAGATCCTGTCATGGTACCACCACCGGACTATCTACTTTCCAACAAAAAAAGAATTATCAAAATCGGTTCATAAACGACGAAGTTATGCGCGAACACACATAAAAAAAAAAAAATATATATACGGTCGAATTGAGAAACTCCATTTTTTTTGAAGTCGTTTAAAAATGCAACACATTTTATGCCTAATAAATTTAAAATTAAGTTTTATTTTTTTTTATAAAATCTTATTTAAATGATATTGAATATATTAATTAGTTTTAAGCTTACTAATCTAATTTATTGTCATAAATTCGTCATTAAGTAATTAATTAAAAAAAATAGTTATAAAATAACTAGTCACTTCTACCTTCATTTTTAATTTGTTTCTTGACAAGTATTCTCAATCGAGTTTGGCTTTAGTATAGGACTTCTTGTCCTGACATAATATTACTACTGGGTCAACGAGACATTTGGTAATGCATTTGATCCTCCAATAATAATTATCAATTTATATTTGAGCATACTAATATATCGATGTAGGATTGTACAATGAAAATAAAATACTGAATTCCACGTAATGATATTCGCAGATAATAACAACTGCTACTAATTTATAAAAGAAAAGGCTATCACAGAATAAGTTAATTTATGACTACAAATTAATTAGCATCACAATCTTAACAAGAACGTATCAAATAATAAAAAACTTGGCGGTTATTAATTACACCGTAATGAACCATCAAAGTTAGATTTTCTCGATGAACGATAATGAGTTTATAACTATTTTAAAGTTGAAAACAAACTAACGCTACTTTAGTATGCGAAAATCTCAACAACGCTTGGGTAATGGATTTTGTATGAGATCGTCGGAACTCGGCACTTGTTTTAGGAGCCGGAAGCCTCCGTTGACATTTGTAAGCCCATACTAGACCTTACGCGTTTAACGCATGTCGTATCGTTAATAATAATTGATTCTTAAACGCCCTTTAGGAATTTAGAAGTAACTTATAACAACTTTGGAACTCCTGACAAGACCAAAGACAGAACTTTAAATGTATACGGAATAACCTACTCACAACTTTAAAAGCCATCATGAATCAAACTCCATAGTTACATATTGTGGTTACCGCACGCATGGGCTGACGAATTTTTAGCTTTTCAATTCAATCCATTTGTAGTTTCGGTGTGATGTGCGGCCTAGAAAAATAAGAACAGACAGACAAGAAATAAAAAAAAAATACGGCTTCAGTATCGATTATAGTGGGACCAGTAACAGTTTAATTATTAATACGGATAGTATATAAGCTGAAAATTTTTAAGCTTTATAAATAAATATGAAAATATTGCAACAGGTCTTATAATCAAAAAGTTTCAAAATAATAAGAAAAGATATTTTTAATTTCTTTGTTGTTTGTTTTTGTGGTACTAAAAACCTATGTCTGACGAATTTTTAATATTTTGACTGAAATATAGTTTATGTACATGCTAAGCTCGCCAACTAGCATTAGAGCAGCGTGGTGGGTCTTCGCTCCATATCCCTTCTCGTATAAGGAAGGAGGTCTGGTCTTTTAGTGCGTCGTTAATAGGCTAATAATGATAATATCTAGAATAATGTATCTGTTTATCAAATGATTAAAGGATACTCGTTATTTTTCTGTGCTATGGATACATACACAAACTTACAAAATGCGTAATTCATTTTATAATTTTTTTTTCTTTTTTTATCGACTACAAGTTGGCCCTTGACTGCTATCACAATTCGCAACTGATGTTAAGTGATGATGCTGTCTTAGATGGAAGCGGGCTAACTTGTTAGGAGTAGGATGAAAATCCACACCCCTTTCGGTTTCTACACGACATCGTGCCGGAACGCTAAATCGCTTGGCGGTACGTCTTTGTCGGTAGGTTGGTAACTAGCCACGGCGAAAGCCTCCCACCAGCCAGACCAAGACAAATATCAATCTGCCCCGCCGGGTATCGAACCCAGGACCTCCGTCATATAAATCCATCGCGCATACCACTGCGCCACGGAGGCCGTGAATAAAGAAGTCATTGTACTATGAGTTATTAAGGTAATAGGTTTTGTTTAGTGCTGATGTATTGATAGAGAGATTTTATGAGACTGACCATGAATAATCATTGTGCAAGTCAATTAATTTGACATTATGTTGTTCACGTTCAAATAATCATCATTCAAGTAATTCTAGAGTGCTCATCTTCAAATCAGATGATCAATGATTAATTTTAAATGAATCTTATTGTTCTCTATGTAAACCTATTATAATTATTAGATTATGAGGTAAAGGTAAGGTTAAAGCACGGAAAAGTTGTTCTGGCTAATACTATTTTATTTTGGTACACAAGTTCTAGAAATAAATTATGAGAGTTGAACTGAATTTTGGATTTAGCAGAACTGTACATGTCGAATTGCAGCTTTACCCTCAAAATTAATAAAATAAGGATTGCAATTATTTAGCGCAGAATATAAGTGTAGAATATACCTATACGTAACACCTTTTATCATGGTAAGAAAATAAACTTGGCTATTTATAACTTAAGTTAGTTGACGTCACAGCAAAATATATGACGCTCGTGGCAAGCAAGGAAGAAAGTGGGCAAGAAATTTTAAAATGCTGCGACAGCTTATCCGAGGCACAAAGCGGTGAAGGCGCTCCCCGCTACGACATTTACCGTCTTGTTGCTACATTTTTCATTCCTCTACGGGGATGCTTTTTTTTCTCTATTTCTCAACTCAGGTTCCAGGTTCCATGTTAGAAAATTGATGTCCCTTTTTGCTTCCACGTTAGCGGGTATTGAACTTTTAATATCGGAAGCAATAGTAAAGATAGAATATAATTTTTAAAGGATAAGCCTTGGTAGAGTAGAAGTCTTGTTTTTGTTTTTATGATTATTTATATATAATAAATATTTCGTGAGTACCTGCATAATGTTATTAGTGGATGCCCCCAATCACAATACAATAATCCTTAATTCCTTATTAGTACAGTCATTTAGTATTTTTACTTGGAAAGTTTTCCGGGAGTTTTGAAAATTGGTAATTTTTTAGATTTTGATATGTTCTTTCCAAATTTCAATTTTGCCACCTCGTATGTTTGCCGCTCGCGCCGCCATATTGAAAAAATGGCGCCCAAAAGCAGTTTTTTGATAATAAGTCCTTTCCAACGCATTTTACAGGAAAAACATATCTATATAAAAAAAAGTAGAGAAAATTTCCTAAAATTTAAGTCATAACCTTTTTTTGCCTAAAATTAATAGTTTCGGCGTATACATACAGGTTTCGGCAGAAATACTCATTTCCACACCACCACGAGGTAGAGAAATTGGCGAGTTTTTTTAGCGTGGTATCCTTAGTAGGCCTAATTCACATCTGATTCACTTATACTGACGACTGAGACTAAAGATTTGTATTGAGCTCAGCTGGGGCCAGATGTTTCTTAAAAGAGAAAGAAGGGGCCTGACACAGAAGGGACGTATTTCTTTATGCCTGCGGAGACATGACAGACTATAGTTAACTAGGTTTTCATTCTATGGAACAATAGTTAACCTTCGTATAATTTTTATAATTTACAAATCACAATATGAGCAGTTTAAAGTAAACATTATACGTTGGTGTGGATGTATAATGGTTTACGGTGCTCGTACGCCGAAACTATTGATTTAAGGAAAGAAAAGTTATGACATAAATTGTAGGAATTTTTTTCTACTTTTATTTTTTGTATATATATGTTTTTCCTGTAAAATGCGCTGGAAAGAAGTTATTATCAAAAAACTGCTTTTGGGCGCCATTTTTTTAATATAGCGGCACGAGCGGCAAACATACGAGGTGGCAAAGTGGAAATTTGGAAAGAGCATATCACAATATATAAAATTGCCAATTTTCAAAACTCCCGGAAAACTTTCCAGGTAACCTCTATTTTTTCGACCAAATGACTGTACTATAGTGCGTTTTCAATAAATAAAATTGAGAATTTAAACTAAATACTTAATTAAAAATAAAGAATGAATGCATCCCAATAAAGAAAAATATCTGGCCTTAATACGGATTTCAAAGTATCAAAAACCTTCTAGGTATTTTGACCAATAGGAACGAAAATGTATTGGGATTTATCTTGATACGGATGACATGCATATTCCCTATTGTAAGTATTAAATAAAAGTAAAACCTTATAAAGTAACACAAAACATGACAAAACCCGTACATTGTTTGACAACGAACCCCCAAAGGCTCGATCGATGCATGTATACAAAGTGAATCATTCTAGAAAAGAGAAAATCCGACTGAAGCTCTGCCGCTGAAGGTGTAATCGAGCGAAATATTTACAAAAAATGTACGATGAAAAAACCGTTTCATCAAAAACTCATTTTTACTTCGCAGGGATGCTAACCACTTGATATTGCGCAGCCCTTTGAGCGTCACGAATGAAATAAATAATTGAGTGTTCTCAGATGTTCCAATTTTCGTCGACACTAAACTTTCATAGGATTTCGTAAGAAGTTAAGGACTCATTTCAATCAAGAGAGACGCCCCTACAAGCTTCTTCACCCCATTAGACTCTACAATCATTTAACCCTCTCGAGACCCTTTTAAGGCGATACAATACGTTTGTTGTCGGTGTCGCCATTTTCACTAACGTCGACGAAAATTTAAATCTTTTCGGTGTTTTATATAAGGTTGCCCGCATACAAAACATAACAACACTTAATAATGTTGTCAATATTATTGAGTGTTCAGTATGCTTCCTTAAATATGTAATAAGGTATTAATTGCATCGCGTCATTATATCAGCATTAACGTAATGGTTAAATCTGTTGCTCGCATTTTTATGCTGTACAAACAAAAAGATGACTTCAATAAGTTTTTCAATGCCTTAGGGCTCCATGGTTAAATGGATAAGTTCTAGGGTTCGATTTACACCGTTTGGGGATACTGGACTATAGTCAAACGCTCCTAACTCAAACTTTCCTTAGAGGAAAGACTTTCTTTAGGAAAAAAAGGGCACAATCGGTCATGTTGAAACCCACAAGATAATAATATCTTAAATACTTATTCGTACATGTCGATCGCTTTTATTTTAGTTGTAACCTTATGAAAGGACTATTAGAACATTACCGATCACGTGCTGCAAAATATTCTTAAGAAAAATAACATATACCTAGGTAAGTTTAATATTTATCTCTATATATAAACTAGACGTCAAACGAAAACTTGATGTTGCTGTAGAGTGAAACGATAAAAATATTCTGGTAATCCTATTATAAAAAGATCTTATAGCATCCCAGTGTCATTTAATACAAATTTAACATAAAAAGCGCATTTCAAAAATAATTTTCATAATTACAGTCGAAAACTAAAAGCGTTCTTTAAATGCGCAAAACTTTTTTAATCTCATTCTTTTTACCTCGGCGCTCGGGGGTTGGATAAAAATATAAAATTAAAATTACGTCATAATATTTTTCTTACCCACTCCCAAGTCCAGAACCGTTTCCGCTAATTCAAGTGGCAGTGAGTGCCGACGATTTTATACAAAATAGATTACCCCACAGCGCCGCTGTTGCAATTTTGTGTATATTAAAGTGCCTGAAATACACAAAATTAGTTACTGTACTAACTTTATGTCTAGCACTCGTTACGCAGCTGAAACTTTTCATATTTTACTACAAACAGTAAAGCAATTTTACTTATCTATGAACCGATTTGGGGCCTGGAACTTGACTTGGATCTATTTATCGAGTCTTGTCTAGAACGTGGTTAGGGTAAAAATATAGACAAAACTCTTTAATTTACCTACCAACAAGGGTGTAGCCAGGTTGTCTACAGCCTAGCCTAGGTTTGGCTTTTGTCCCAAAATACTCTACGTATTTTGGGACAAAGACAATCATAGGCTACCCATTTTTTTAATCGTGGTAAACACACTAATATTGTAGATAAGTACATGGCGAGACAGTGGCCACCCATCCCGGAGTGACTGACAGCTTTTCTAGGAGTGACCTGTACCTCGCTACGTCCATGCTGACTCACCTATTTTATAGGAGCATAAGCTGATAAACCGTTGTCAAAGTCACGAAGATCAAACTAACACTCTCATTCTAATACCATGACGACCTCCGTGGCGCAGTGGTATGCGCGGTGGATTTATAAGACGGAGGTCCTGGGTTCGATTCCCGGCAGGGCAGATTGAGATTTTTCTTAATTTGTCTTGGTCTGGCTGGTGGGAGGCTTTCGGTCGTGTAGAAACCGAAAGGGGTTTGGATTTCATCCTACTCCTAATAAGTTAGCCCGCTTCTATCTTAGATTGCATCATCACTTAACATCAGGTGTGATAGCAGTCAAGGGCCAACTTGTAGATGTTAAAAAAAAAAACCATGTAGTCTTAAGACTGGCATCTAGAGTAGTCTACTGCAGACAGATTTTAATTATTGTCGCCTAGAATTATAAAATAACAAACATTACAATTTGCATTCTTGCTGCTGATATAATTGACTCGTAGATGAATATGGTTAACTTACTAGTTATTGAAGATGAGTGCTTGAATGTGCCTGTATATTTAAAATCTCATGCAGCCCATTTGCTTAAAAGCAGCCATATTAATAAAATAGCTACCTATTAAGTGTACACTTTCAATAATATTGTCAATATTACACAAAATATTTAGGTTCGGGTAGGGTAAAATCGTACCGCGGCGTAATCATACGTATTATGATTATTTTTTTTAATTCATTACAAGTTGGCCCTTGACTGCAATCACACTTGATGGTAAGTGATGATGCAATCTAAGGTGGATGCCGGCTAACTTGTTACAAGTAGGATTATATACACAACTCTTTCCGTTTCTGCACGACAACGTATCGGAACGCTAAATCGCTTGGCGATACGTCCTTTTCGGCCTCCCACCGGCCAAACCTGGACCAATTTAGAAAATCTTAATCGGCCAGTCGGGAATCGAACCCAAGACCTCGGTTTTATAAATCATACCACTGCTACTGAGGCCATCGAAATATATTTCAAAGGGGCAGAATTCTATATAATGTCAATAATATTGAAAATATTATTGCGTGTGTGCAGGATTCTAGTGGAAACCTAATTGTATTTACTCTGTAGTAGTTAGAACGTGTAATAATGGAATCAACAACGTCTACTTCTTCAATTATATTATCAAGTAACGATCATGAACTAAATGCATTATCCACAAGCGTCGCATTTTCCATACCAGAAACTGAAAATTCAACACATTATATCATCGACCTAATACAAATATTTTCTATAATGTATTTGGGTATTTCATTGAATAAAAATGAAACTACATGTTTCAATATCATTAATTCCGTTTCACATAGAAAGTACTCATTCCCTTCACATTAAAAAAAAATTGTACTATATATTTTTTAAACACATTATACAATTTTAATAACAAAGATTTTTAACTATCATTTATTTATTTACATTTTTTTAAATTTCCAACAATGCTTATAAAACAGTTATAAAAACACTATTAAAAATTTATAAAAAAATCCAGTCCGCCTGCTGCAGGGCCCGGGCGTCCAAGCAACCGGTGGTCAGGGCTCCAGAGTGAGGAACCTCCTCACAATACGCGCCGTTTCAAGAATTACCGCCTTCTGTATCCGACCCTTGATCTAACACCTAAGCGAAAGCTTCTTAAGGTGTTGGTCGAAGCTTTTCGCTATAAGACCATTAACTGAAACGACTATAGGAACAATAATCGTCGACTCAACATTTCACATGGTGGTAATATAGTGAGCAAGGTCCAAGTATTTTGATACACACACAATGATTTTATTATTACATTATTGCTTGTAATACTAAGTTCTACTTCTTCATTGTTTGTTAATTATTTTATTTTAGTATTTTTTAATTTTTTATTAGGCTCTGTGAAATCTATTACAGCAAGGACAATATGCAGAATAAGGGCTTAAAATCTAAATACCTAGGTCGAAGAAGAAGATAGATTGAAACTCTAGCTAATTACAGTACAACTAAGTTAAATTAAACGTTGTTCTTATGCAAGGTAATATAAATGGAGATCTTTCGTTGTACTTAATTGCTTTTTCCATGAAATCGATGTGGAATTGTTGAGCTTATTTCGTTTTAATCTTAATGGTAAAATACAGAGTTGGTGTCGAGGCACGTTTCATTTGTTTTTTAAATGAAAAATTAAAATAAACATGAAAAAACTTCGTTGCTTTTTAATAATTTTTGAAAATTCGAATGTTTGTTTAACATTATTTATGTAAGTTATAAAATAATAAAATTGCTATACTTAACTGTGTTTACAACCTTTTATTACTTGTCATACTTGCTAAGTTATTTACGTCAGGTAATGGAGTGTTGATCAAATTTTAGAATTTAAATTAGAAACACTTCCGACCACTCCACTCGGTGACCTAAAGATTTGTATTACTTCGATGACTACGCAATATTATGGTACAATAGAGCCACTTTACAGATGGACTCGGAAGGTATGATAGGAAGCTCCTTCCGACTAAGGTCTTAAACTTCCTCTTAAAATAAACAAGAACGAAACCCTTCGACTTTGACAGGTAACAGTCAGGTATATTACAGCATTTGTGTTTATGAAAATTTAAAGCTTTAGATATGTATATATTTTAGCTTCCATAACTAATACTGAAGGATTTTCTATCAGTAAATTGAAATATGTTTTAATCCGATTACATTATTAGATATAATGCGTTTTACGTGATATATATTTTAGAGTTTTTTTTATCAACTACAAGTTGGCCTTTGACTGCTATCACATCTGATGTTCGATGATGATGCAATCTAAGATGGAAGCGGGCTAACTTGTTAGGAGTAGGATGAAATCCACAACACTTGGTTTCTACACGCTAAATCGTTTGGCGGTACGTCTTTTTCGGTAGGGTGGTAACTAGCCACGGCGAAAGCCACCAGCCAGACCAAGACAAATTAAGAAAATTTCAATCTGTCAAAAACAATCTGAAAAATCAATTCCCCGACGGGAATCAAACCCAGGACTTCCGTCTTATAAATCCACCGCGCATACCACTTCGCCACCGAAGCATTTGAAATGGGCGATCACAAGAAAGTTTACGAGTCCACAAAAATGTGACACGATCGTCTTCCCGTAGTACGTGCTACAGATATAAAAGCAGTGATAACGTAGAAACTAGAGTAACTTCTGACGCTCTATAAATAGTTAACATATCGGAAAACTTTGCTTTATCTGTCGTGCGTTTTTAATATTTGAAACAGGTTCCGTGAACACCCTCATAGAACACAGAGGGTGGAATATGTTATCGCACTATAATACCTATTTAATATTATTATTAACCGACCACGTATTATGGAGGAGTGTTATAAGGTTGACGTGTCTGGTTCTAAGTATTAGTGTGTCTGTGTGTTTGTGTAGCATCTAAACGAATTAACCGATTATGATGCGGTTGTGTTGGTTGAAAGCTGATGTAATCAAGAAAGTTCTGGGACAAATACAAAGAACATCCGATGAAACAATCCAAAAATATCGACATATTTATTTCACTATGGAAATAATTACTCAAAAAAGCAAAAAAGGTTGTTATACTACATATTTGCTGTTTGCTAAATAGGTAGATCTTTGTCATGATTTTATTATGTTGTTTCTGCAATATTTATTATATAAGCTATAACGCCACCCGGGTCTTAGTTGAAAATTAGCACGATGAATGTGCAATGCACATAAATGCAGAGCTGTACATTCTTTTTGGTGCTATAGAAAGGCACAAGATAAGAATGTACCAAGACCAAATGTGAAATGTCTGTAGCACTAATGTGTTTTCACGACTGACGGGGTAGTTTGAAAATTATTCTAAAACAAATATTTTATAAGCACAATTATATTAGAATTCTATTTATAACATTAACATATTTGTAAAGCGGGACAACAGGATAATATCATTAGCAGCAAAATGATCAGCCTGAGATACTTTAATTATGTTATGTTAGAACAAATTGAATTGAAATATTTTATTTTAAATTAATGTATCACAGACACACGTCTCCATTGGTTTACTTATGAATAATACAGATGCGGACAGCTGCTCGTACTAACGACTATACAATTATTTTGGCCGGTGGGAGGCCCCTGCCGTGGCTAGTTACCACCCTACCGATAAAGACGTACCGCCAAGCGATTTAGCGTTACGGTACGATGTCGTGTAGAAACCGAAAGGGTGGGGATATAGCCCTTCTCTAAGTTTTCCCTTCACAAATTTTGGTTTTGCAACAGTAACGAAAATGTCATAAAGTTCGGGACAAACTTCGTGGAGTGAACCATCTATACCTTTCAATTACGTTTAGGTAAATTTAATTTAATTTTATATTTAAATAATAAAAAAACGAATCCAAAAATATTTGTAGCTAATAAATAAGCTAAGGGATAGAAAATAACTTAAAGGTTATTTATATTTTCTGACAGCGTGTTATTGTTATTGTCATCAATATTTTCTGTTTGCGAATAAGGTAATAAATCATTCACTAGCACTGTGAAGCCCAAAACACTTACTCAGGGATCTTTGGATTTGTGCACTCGAGAAATGGTTTATAGACACTATCGTTCTTAAGCAATGATATACATAGAACAGTATGTGATACAATGGTCTGTTGGTTATTCTATGTGGCTTTCAATCACGAGGTCATAGGTTCAAATCCTGGGTCGGGATGTGGAATAAAATTCTATTGTTTTTCCAAGTAATTTTCAGTAGAATTCGAATCCCAGAGTGGAAAATTTTCGGTGTTGCACCCTCGTGCCTCAAAGAGCACTATAATCAACATCTAAGAGTGATCGTTACTGAGTCCAACATTATAATGCCAACAACCCTTTTGGAGCAGGGTGGTGGTTTTTAGTTTCATATCCTTTCTTATTTTTTTTTATCGACTACAAGTTGGCCCTTGACTGCTATCTCACCTGATGTTAAGTGATGATGCAATCTAAGATAAGATGGAAGCGGGCTAACTTGTTGGGAGGAGGATGAAATGCACACCCCTTTTGGTTTCTACACGACATCGTACCGGAACGCTAAATCGCTTGGTTGTAACGTTTTTGTTGGTGGGGTGGTAACTAGCCACGGCAAAAGCCTCCTAGCCAGACTAAGACAAATTAAGAAAAAACTTAATCTGCCCCGCCGGGAATCGAAGTCTTATAAATCCATCGCGCATACAACTGCGTCACGAAGGCCGTCAAAAAATAAGTACTCGTAATTCGTTAACAGGCTGTTAATGATGAAGAATATAGAGCTACAAGGGTACAAGAGTATAAGGGTATAAAGTAGATAACGAAAACAAGCAAATATATGAATTTCTCAATAGAAAACAAATTAATCAAGATGCAGTTACCAGTTGACGGTGGGTATACTCATAAATTATAAGGGATTTGAAGGGTAAAGAGAAGTTCTTTTGTTACTCACAGGATTTTGACCTTTACTTTTATCTTTTATGAAGATATTCGAATGATAATTTTATGAGTCTAGCGAATGCACATGTCTTATGGCATTTTGATGTGGTGCAAGACTATTGACATTAGTAATTGTCTTTACACTTTAGAAACAAGCAATTCGATCGAAATATAAAAAAAACCACGCCAGTCTCTTCGTGCGTAATAGAAATTCTTGCAGTAGCCTGTCAATATATAATATACACAATAATCTAGCTAAAGTTAAATAAAATATAAATATGTATAAACAGCAACAGGATTTAAATGATCGTTTTCCTAGAAATGGGCATAAGTTAATTATATCAGCATATCGCCTCTGAAAAGTACAAAAATCGTTTGTAGAATTGGGTGTTCTCTTTTACAACAAGATGCCCAATTCAGTTACAGTTCATGTCTTAGCATAAGTTTAAAGAATGTTTTATAAATCACTTATTAAAGGTTATTATTTCATTGATAAATATTTAAATGACAAAGATTTATGCCAAGCAGCATTGCTGTTTCAGTATGAATGACATGGACGCTAGTGTAATATGCCTCAGGTTGATCGACAAAGAGTGGCACTTTGTTGGGCGAGCTTCTTGAATATCTTGTGATGTGTTGCTCTGTCTTCCAGTGAAGCTTTTTCACTTCCATTAAGTGAGCCTTGCCTATCAAAATATGTAAAATTATATTCATACTTCATCATCATCAGCCATCATGCGTCCACTGTTGGACATAGGCCTCTCTTAAGTAGCGCCAGCCTTCTCTATTATTGGCTTTTTGTCTCCAATCAAAGCCAGCCACTCTCCGGAGATCGTCGCTCCACCTAGTCGGGGGACGCCCCACACTCCGCTTGCCGAGACGCGGTCTCCACTCCAGGACCTTGCGACTCCAACGGCAATCGGTCGCCCGACAGACATGACCAGCCCACTGCCTTGCCGTCAGTGTCCACGTCTCGGCACCGTAAGTCATGACGGGAAGAAAACACTGATCGAAGACTTTTGTCTTTAGACATTGTGGTATACGTTGCCAAGGTCAGTTGTTTTTGGTAGCCTGCCGTCACCCGGAGATTATTAGCACCCCCTGCTCCACCATGTCTTTGACTGCTACCATGGTAGGTACCGGGAACTAGGGGCCTTTTTATTGGTGTGCTACTCATGAGGATTATGCCCTAATCGCCACGCTGGGCAGGCGGGATGGCGATCGCAGAACCTGACTTGATCGCGCCGGTGTCGCTGCTGCCCGACACTGGTCTGTGCTATTTACTCAAGCCTGGAAAAATCAAGTAATGGTTATCTCGCCATTTGTCGGACGCCAGAGCCTATTTCGTTAGTCAGCAGGAGATACCACGGGCAGGTGAGGTTGGCTGTTGGAGTGTCAATACTTACTAAAAGTAAAATAATTAAGTATACCAAAAATACAAAAATTTTATAATAATCAGTGCATAAGATGTTGAAAATCGGAGACAGCTAATAGATAGCTATGAAAGTAAGGTTGAAATGGTAGGGGGTGGTAAATAAGAAATCTTTTATAAGGTTACCTACAAAATACGAAATCTAATCTGAGTTAAATAATTTTAACATTCATTTTTTTAAGTGATACTTTCTTATGGGAGGATAGGGCACACGCCAGAGGTAGACATGCTCTCACTCTAACCCACAACCCTAGCCGTATTTAAGTTATCACTTCTGTCGGACGTCCCGAGACGCGCACGTATTTTTCATTAATCTACTCATTCATAGTTTGTTTTGGTAAAATAGTTAAAATAGACAAAATATAACAGTGTAGTTAGTAGCACTATAATTATGTGATATCTACCAACTTCTACGGCGCGGAGAAAAAGAGACACTTTAGTTCATTGTACTTTTTAACGAGAGTTAAACTGCGGGCGCGTAATGTATGATCCCGTATACTTTAATTTTCCTTCCACGGCGAATGCAGTAATTAATGAAGACTACTGGCCCACCGTGGAGTTTATATTATCATCAGGAAATGCGCTAGTGCATATAGAAACTTTACAGACTTTTTGGAACTAAACTTATAATTTTAAGGCTGTTACTAACCCTATCAACTATAAACAATAATTTGCCAATATTTTAATGGGAAGCATTGATCGCGAGAATCTGTGTCTTTGCGAATTTTGTTTTAGTATTTTTTTTAAATTAACTCTGATTTAATTATTATTAAGGACGTGGTCTCTGCCTACCCGTATGGGAATGAGGCGTGATGGCATGTATTTGTATGTACCGGGGCAATATAAAATACACAATATTTGGTTCAGTAAAATAGTAATATTATTTTTATGTTAAAGTATTTTCGTGGTTTACCTTTAACAAAACCGTTCCTTCACAACTATACAATAGTGAGATATTGCTCAGTATTCCTTCAATGAGAGTTAATTTAATGCGTATGTCCGTCTAGACTCTAGACGATATTATCTATCATCTAAGAATTTTCTCTGAAGTCTAGTCTTACTACTGTCTGATGTTAAACTTATTTGATACTTTTAAAGAGATAAAACGCAGTTTTCCGTTGGTATATTTGCATATATATTTAAACATAAAATTCTTACAGATGTATAAAATGTCTACCTACTTTGTTATATCACAAATACGACGATTTGGATAACATTTTATAATGAGATAAATATCATTAATTTCAGGCCTTTTTTGAAAGTGGGGGCCAACAAAAATGTGTATTTATCATTAGAACTAGCAATTTGCAGCAATAGTTAAAATCGCAGCAAAGTTGTAAAGTGCACCGAATCTAGTTTTACAGGTTTGAAGATACAAATTTTTATTTCATCGTGGTGATTGCCTTTAAGTGTGTTATTTTCTTTTTTTTTTTTATAAAAATAGCGAGCAAACGAGCAGGCGGATCACCTGATGTTAAGTGATTACCGCCGCCCATGAACAACTGCGACACCAGAGGCGCCACTGATGCGTTGCCGGCCTTTGAGGTGTTTATTTACTCTCCCCTTGAAAATCCCCAAATTATAAGATTGTGGGAACACTAAAGATGGAATCTCATTCCAAATCTTACAGGTGCGAGGCAGAAAATTCCTAGTATAGCGGATGGTAGTACTATACCAGGCATCCAGATGGTGAGGATGAAATTCTCCTTATGTCCTTACATCCTTTTCTCTTCCTTATCCCTTCAAATCAAAATAAAAAATACATTGATGGACACTTTTATTATCTTCTCGGGGAAAAAAGCAAATTAGTGATTTACTGAATAATGCACACGTAGGCATCTATCGCAGTAGTATGACGCGTTGATATTTATCGAACAGCTCACAAATCTTGGCACGATCTTGGCAAATGATATCATTAGGCGGATGCGTATCAGGTCCCTTCCGCTGCGGCGCGGGAATGCCACGTCGTTCCCAATCATTGAACAATTTAAATAATACATGAGCCACCCCCTACCTACCCTCATCACGCAGACGTAATACAACGATAAGCAATTTAAACGTTTATCGACAATGTACATTTTTCTACCTAGTTGGTGGGCAATACATTATTAGACTTTCTTTTATTTATTTTCCTTTTAGCAAGCCTTTTGTTCTGAAATATGAAAAAATATTGTCCGCTAATGTCATACTGGATTTGAAACAAAACAATTGGATAAACATTGCCGTCAAAACGTGATCGTATATTTTATTAGGCATAATTAAATCAGGATTAAATGTAATCGAATTCAAGATGAAATCTAAATAAAAAAACGTAAAAACCTAAATTAAAATCTTGCTTAGTACTCCTTATTGGAGCAGCATAGTGGGTAGCAGCTCTACTCCAAATCCTCACCTGGTCTGGCCCTGTAATGTGCTATCCGTAAAAAAGAATATAAGCAAATGTTAAATATTAATAAAATACTATAAAATATAAAATACTATGAAATGTTTAATATTAACAAAATACTATAAAATCGAAAACTTAATTATTAAACTATAAAAATATAGCCATGCACAATATTCCGACAGTTTTCTTTTTACTTGACACACATAAAACACTTTTTTGAAATTTGTCGCAGCAAAATAGCAATAATTCTAGGCGAATATCGGCACTGACGTTGGCACGTTGGCCCTCTGCCACGGATGGACTTTAGTAAATTTACCGCCTGCAAAAACGTTTGTAACATTACTCTCAATATGGAAAATTTAATATCGAAATTTTAAACTAGGTATTTTATATTATTTACTAGATGTAACTGTGGTGTCACTCGCAAAAAAGAAACACTTTTATCCATGTCGTATAATATATGTAATATTATGTATGTTCGTTACTCTTTAACGTAAAAATTACTAAAAGAATTTTGATGAAACTTTACATCAGAATAATACTACTTTTATACCGTTACGGGAACGGGAATACGCGGGTGAAAACACGGACGTCTTCTAGTAAGCCTATAATTGTATGTACTTTATTTTTTAGTTTAATTATGACATTTTATTTTTATGATTTATAATCCTACGCACACAATCCTTTTAAAACGAATTATTATCTCGCTTTGTCTGCGATTAGAACGCAAAGGAAATGCAAGCTAATTGTCAACCTGTATTTTTGTATCTGTTCAAAACGCGCTCACCAAAAATGCGCGTCGCCAGCCCACAAAATGCCTTTAAAGTAAATTTTAAAATATATTTTTGAACTTTCCTCTTTATAACATGTAATTAATTAGTTCACCAGTTAGGTCATCAGACCTGCACGTCGATTCTGTCTAGAACATTACCAGTGGAAGTCTCGACTTTATCTCTACACCTCCCTCTCTACATTATCGTGTTAGATAGAGGAAGACGACAACGAGACTGGTATTGTGGAATTTCGTTATACTGAAGCGATATAGGACTGCTTATTCGTCCAATGATCTAGAAGCCTATCATATCTTTTTCCTGTGATTTTCTTTTTTCAAGAAACTCTTAGCTCCCTGAATAGGAAACTTGATGGTGCCACACCCCAAGTCTAGGATAGTACGTTGAATCATCTGTTGCCAATATCGATACTATGTACCTATAATGAAGATCACTTGCTCTTATTTTGTCAAGTTTAAATAACACTTTTCTCAAATAAGGCGACAAAAATGCGATGCCTAAATTTTTACGCCATTTAAAAATGCGGGGATATTACGAATGATTTATATTTTTCCTTAAAGGCTTTCGTTGTTCTCCTTGTGACTAATCAAGTGACAAGTGATATGTAAGGACCTGTATTTTGATTGAAAGGTATATTTAGGTTTAGGTGCAAAATTTTGATAAAAATATTTATATCTCATTTCTGAACGGTTGCAAATAATATTGTGTAGGGACAGAAGTTTTTCTTTTTAATCTGATCCTACATCTACAATAAGGTAGGTTTTTTGTTAAAATATATTCTAATCTGTAAAAGTGTCTATGTCTATGTGCTTATTATTTATTTATATACCCATAATTGTACACCAAATCTGCTGAAATAATTAGAACAAAATTAAAACTAAATTAAAATAAATCTAAAACCTTCTCGACTCCACTGCAATGAGGTATAGTGCCCAGGATACTGGTAGCATTTCCCCTTTGGATGGCCAAACTAATCCGTTGGCCAAGGTAGCTGCCAGCTCTTTGGTCACCCGTAGACTCGATAACTTTTTTTGAGATATCGTCAAAAAGAACACGAGCCTCTGGTCCCCATGGCCCCATAGTCTCTACACCAAAAAGCACAAACACGAAATTACCTTTTATATTTTCGTATTTGCGCGTTTTGGCCTGTTCAGCGTTCTTCACCGTAGCCCGCCATAGAAGAGGTAGCCTCGATAAGGGATGCAGTTAGAGTATCAACGCAAGTATTTGTTTTGTTTCACTTTTAATAAAAATTTGTACACCATAATAACTAAAACAAAAGAAATAGAATATATGTTACTAACAGAGCAAAATACAAAAGATGTGGTAAGTTGATGGTGTTACACCTCCATACCTTGAAGAGCACGTAACGTTGTAGTAAACAGCTACTCCTGGAGATGGCTGGTTTCTATCATGTTCGAGTTACTGTAATCTCCTGCTAGTGGATATGCCACCAGAGATTCATTTACTGACTAGTCAATCCATCACATTAATACATATGTTCTATGGGCCCAAGTCTTCATTGTTAGCCCTGCAGATAGAATTCTCAATAATACCCATTTTGCATCTTCGTTAGCAATTAAAAAAAATCTTTATATATAACTCGAACTTTATTGAGCGCTTTTTAAAATTTCATCCCTGTCTTATTCTGCCGTTATCTTAGCCTTACATATAGCTGGAACTTTATACCTTGTGATAGGAAGTTACAAAGGCTAATCAATAGACCAACGAAGCTGTTGAAGTGAAATAACTGCAAAAGTTCAAACCTTTTTGCTTCATTCATTAACGCTCACACTAAATAGTTTTCTATTAGCCAAGAGGTCGATTTGATTCGAGAAAGTAAGGGTTTTCATTAATATAATGAAAGAGAAAATTGCATAGTCAGTGACTCCAATCGTCCTTAGTTTGGATCCAATCACTTCAGGAGTAATCTTGTGTAATAAGATACCTTAGGTACTAAGTATATAACAAGGCTTTGCTAATTAATGTATTACATGGCTATTTCGGAGAGTAATCGAAAGCAATCTAGTTAATAGAAATTAGGTTACAATATAAACATCTTTAGTAACATTGAGAATTTCTTAAAAAGGAAAGCCCTATAATTAATGTTGTATTATATTTGTTAATCTAACGTTATACTATAACTATAACTTAACAGTTATAATATAACTTAACAGTTTTAATATAACTTAGCAGTTATACTATAACTTAACAACATGAGCGTAATGTTACAAACAATTGACATAGGTGTTTTTCGATAATTTACGGAATTCAATAGAAAGTCTCTATTTTTAACCGACTTCAAAAAAGGAGGTTATCAATTCGACCCGTATGTATGTAATATTTCCAGAACTGCCTACTTTTCGCATATGTTAGTCTGTATCAGCGACTGAACAAATGTCATCATCATCATCATTATCAGCCAATGGACGTCCACTGTTGGACATAGGCCTTTTTTAGGGACTTCCAAACACAACGATCCTGAGCCGCATGTGCCCAGCGGCTCCCTGCGACCCGTTTGATGTCATCAGTCCACCTGGTGGGGGGTCGACCAACACTGCGCTTTCCGGTGCGGGGTCGCCATTCTAGCACCTTCGGCCCCCAACGTCCATCAGCTGTTCGAACCACGTGCCCCGCCCATTGCCACTTCAGTTCTGCGACTCGCTGAGCTATGTCGGTTATTTTGGTTCTTCTGCGGATCTCCTCATTTCTGATTCGATCACGCAGAGATACTCCGAGCATTGCTCTTTCCATCGCCCGCTGAGTGACTCTGAGCCTTCTTATGAAGCCCGCAGTTAGCGACCAAGTCTCGGATCCGTATGTCATCACTGGCAACACGCACTGTTCGAAGACCTTCGTCTTCAGGCACTGAGGAATTTTGGACGAAAAGATGTCACGCAGTTTCCCGAACGCTGCCCAACCGAGTTGGATTCGGCGGTTCACCTCTTTCTCGAAATTGGACCTACCTAACTGGACCATATGCCCTAGGTATATATACTCGTCTACAATTTCGAGTGCAGAATTTTCAACAATAACTGGGTGGAGCGAAACATGAGCATTACACATGATCTTTGTCTTGCTCATGTTCATTTTAAGGCCCACCTGTTGAGAAACTCTGCTGAGGTCATTGAGCATATTATTAAGGTCATCTAGAGATTCTGCCATTATCACTACATCGTCGGCAAACCGCAGTTGAGTGAGGTACTCGCCATTGATGTTGATGCCAAGTCCGTTCCAGTCCAAGAGCTTAAAGACGTCTTCCAATGCGGCGGTAAATAGCTTCGGGGAGATAACATCTCCCTGTCGCACTCCTCGCTGCAATTGGATTGGCCTCGTAGTCTCATCCTGTATACGGACTGACATGGTGGCGTTTTCGTACAGGCACTGCAACGCTTGGATGTACCGGTAGTCGATTCGGCACCTCTGCAATGACCTTAACACAGCCCAGGTTTCCACCGAATCAAAGGCTTTCTCATAGTCCACAAACGCCAAGCAAAGTGGCCGGTTATACTCTTCGGTCTTTTGTATAACCTGCCGCAGCGTATGGAAGTGGTCTATGGTACTAAAGCCTTGTCGGAAACCGGCTTGTTCGGGAGGCTGGAAGTCATCAAACCTACGAGCGAGACGATTCGTGATGACTCTGGAGAACAACTTGTAGACATGACTCAGCAGCGAGATTGGTCTGTAATTCTTCAGCAAGGTATTGTCACCCTTTTTGAAGAACAGAACAACCACGCTCCTGTGCCACGCCTTAGGCGTCTTGCCCTCGTGAATGACGGAATTGAACAATCGCTGAAGGACTTCAAGTATCGGTTTACCACCCGCTTTCAGGAGTTCTGCTGTGATTCCGTCATCACCTGGCGCCTTGTTGTTCTTTAGGTGTTCGAGAGCCATACTAATCTCGTCTAGGCTGACGTCCGGGATATCTTCGGTATAGTGTCGGGTCAATTTGGCTCTGGGGTCTTCAGCCAAATTGTCAACAGGCTTTTGAGTTGACGTGTATAACTGTCCATAGAACTTCTCGACCTCACCCAAGATCTCGGGCTTGGAAGAAATGAGATTACCGTCATCGGTCTTCAGACGCGTCAACTGACTGCGTCCAATAGACAGATCTTTCGCGAACACTTTCGAGCCACGGTTGTGTTTTATTGTATCTATGATACGCTCGGTGTTGTAGCGGCGTAAGTCACATTTCTGCGACTTAGAGATCTGTCTATTGATACGTCGGTAGTTCAGAGCGTCCCCTGGAGACTGTAATCGCATTCCTTGTCTTTCCTCCATGAGCTTGAGTGTTTGGTCAGATAATTTCTTGTTGGTTTTTGGGCGGTGGGTCTTATAAAACTTAGACCCAACCGAATGGACAGTTTCCACTAGCCTGTTGTTCAGATCGTCCACATCAACACAATGTGCTAGGCAATCGAAACGGTTCTGGAGTTCCAGTTGAAAGCTTTCGGGGTTTTGGATGTGGGCACTAGTAGGTCGGAGCGTTGACTTCACCAGTCGGTACCGTTCAAGCTGTACATTGATATTCAACGTGCCTCTTACCAGTCGGTGATCACTGCCGGTTTTGACCCTATTGATCACAGAGACATCGTTGAATATATGCCGTCTGGTCGACAAGATGAAGTCAATCTCATTTCTCGTGGAACCATCGGGGCTCAACCAGGTCCATTTCCTATGTGGTGGCTTCTTGAAGAAGGAGTTCATCATAAAGAGGCCCTCCTTCTCCATGAAGTCAGCCAACATTTGGCCCCTGTGGTTCCGTTGCCCATAGCCAAATTGCCCCACTCTCAACTCTGAACTACTCCTCTCGCCCAGCTTTGCATTGAAATCCCCCATAACAACATTGTAGTAGGAGTTCGAAGCATGCAGAGCTCTTGAAATATCCTCATACAATACCTCTACCTCCTCGTCGGGTTGTGCCGAGGTCGGTGCGTAAACCTGTATAACCTTCAACGAATACCGTTTGGTAATTCGGAGGATAAGGAACGCTACCCTGCTCGACACACTCTCGACTCGTATAACATTGTTAACGAGGGACTTGTGAACGATAAACCCAACACCACCTTGGGACAGATGTTCGCCCTCCCGGTAGTATAGTAAATTGCCGGAATTCAGGATTATCGAGTCCTCGCCCTCTCTTCGGACTTCAGACAATCCTATAATGCTCCATCGCAACTTACTTAATACTTCTTCCAGTTCGATCACCTTTTCGTCAGTCCTCAAAGTGCGTGCGTTGAATGTTGCCAGGTCCAGTCGTCGGGGTTGGCAGCGGAATCTCTTCCGGAGATTCTTGACACCCCTTGCCCCGCCGTTACCATGACCGCTGCCAGAGCCAGGAATAGCGGGGCTGCCGGGGACTAGGGGCTGTTTTCTTGGACCGTCTCCCATAAAAGAAATGCCCTATAGTGACCACGCTGGGCAGGCGGGTTGGTCACCGCAGAGCTGGACTATTCGAACCAGTGTCACTGCTGCCTGACACTGGCCTCATTTTGTAGTCCAGCCTATTTGGAATGGTTATACCGCCATTCATCGGTCGGAACAAATGTGCCAATTCTCAAAAGTGTATATATGTATGTATGTATTTATGTTTGTGGAAGCATATCTCCGGAACTACATGTCCGATTTAAGTAATTCTTTTGTGTTATACCAGGTATTGTTCAACTTAGGGTACACTGTAAGTTTGGCACCGAGCTTGTAAATATGGTTAAGTAAATTAAAATAACTAAATGACGCATTTACTTTTCAATGCGTTTTGAACATTTTTTATTGAATAACAAATTTAATAATAATTAAGTTAATAACAAATTTATTAATAATAGTGTTAATAACAAATTTTTTAAAATAAACGTGACATTAAAAATTGCGGAGTAGGCCGGATTCGAACCCATATATCTTTGGCTTTTGCAGCCAGAGTGTTCTACCACTGAACCATGGATCCTGTACCGCCAGTTCCGAAATTAGCTTTGGATCATGATATCATGACGTTGTAGGATCGAACTCTGGGCCGCGATGTAAAATAAGCATTAGTAAACTAGGCTTCAGAAGTTGGTGCTGTGATGCTGTCACACCTTCATGCCTCGTAGCGCACGTTGATGGATCGGTCACGAACATAATCATTAACATCTGATGATGGTCGTTACAAAGTCAAACATCATCACACTAAGCCAACCAACTTGCATAGGAGCAGTGTGGTATTAAGTTCCACCTCTCTTTAGAGTCATGTCTAGTTATTTAATAGGGTATTAAAGCAGGCTGGAGATGATAATAAACAAGCCAAAAACTAAGTTAATTTCTCATCGGTGCTGATAAGCAGTATTTGTTAGTGAAATTATAATTTCCACAGCTTTCCGAGTAGGTTGTACAAAGCTCAGACTAAATTAATAGTGCACTGTTAAAGTTCTCTAATCCTGCAGAGTTAGCCCGCCGCCATGTATTCAAATTAAACTACGGTAAAACAATATTGATGCTAACACGAAATTTTGGATTTGAATCTGTCGGAGCGTTCACTTTTAATGATGCATTTCCTGTTGTGTCGATATGATAGAGCTAACTGCAAAATTATTTAATAAACTGTTACGATATTTGGTATGAAAAGATTGCATAACGGGTGTTATATAATATTTTATAAAATTTTTAAAACAAACAAAATGTAACCTCGATTTGACAAAGATGAAAGCATGTAGTACCTAAGTAATTCATAAGCGCTTTATCTAATCTCCTAAAGTTTTGGGCAAAAAATAAGTAATAACGTCAATATTTAAAACGAAATAGGGGATGATCGTCAAATTAAGGTGAAAAAAACGTATTTGAAAAATAATTGTTTATAAGCGCACAACTGTTTTTAAGTGCGACAGAGGAAGGCGTTCATTATAGTAAATATTGTTAGCAGCATTATACCCTGCGCTTTAAAAGGCTAGTCTAAAATCGTAAAAAAAAGAATGTACTCTGCGGCGTTTTTGGCTTATATAAAGAACGGTTGTTTAAATTGCGGACATTAGCAATTCTAGTTCTAGCATAGGCAGAAATGCTGCCTGAATGTGTTAAAAGTAAACTCAAATACTGTTTAATGTAAGATTGCTTCATTTTGATTTGATTTAAGGAAGTTTTGTAATAAAAATGTGTTGATATTTTTAACCGACGAAAAGAAACGGAGGAGGTTCTCAATTCGACACGTATATTTTTTTTTATGACCACGCATAACTTTTTACAGAGTTGTCCGATTTTGATAATTCTTTTTTATTAGGAAGGGCACCCTTCTAAGGTCCCATAGTCATCATGTTAGGATCTGATGATGATATCCTGGGAAAATTGAAGGAACTCTTCAAATTTTATAGGCACACTTGCAGCGATTTCAGTTTTTGTCTCGGTATCGGTAGCTTTTTGGCTACTAGTGCCGTATAATATACTATGACAGTATAGTACGAGTACGTTATGTGGCGACAAATCACTAAAAATAACTGTGCTTAATTAAATTAAAGCAACTAAATGACATAGTTTTTTTTTTACTTTTTAGTGCGTTTTGAGTCGGTTCTATTTTTTGTTATGATTAATGTTCTTTTGCTGCTTGTGCAATTTGACCCCATCTGATGATGTTGCTAAAAATATAATATTAATATAATAAAATAATGTACCTATTGAGATGAACATGCTTACAGAATAAGAATATTACTATAAATAGGTACGTTATAAGTGCAATAAAATTCCTCTCACTGAAAAATATTTTAAAGTATCACACAATAAACATCTAAGTTTCTATACCATCCTTGGAAATGCTAGGAAATTTGCAATACAATAACTTTTAAGTGCCTATACCCAAGATCGTTTAGAACTTAGCGCATATTTAAATAGCAATTTTCTCGAAAGGCTTTCACACATTTAAAAGCTCTTATACTTGATTTACGCTATTATGTTTACTCGTTCGTAGGAGAACACAATCTTTAAGGAATCTTCAAGATATTTAATAAAGTAAAAACAGCTCAAGTGTAGAAATTCTTTAGTATAGAAGCCTCTCAGACATTTATATATTTTGCGCTCAGAACTGTAGTTGAGTCACTACTAAAAGAAGAAATTGACGTTTTAAAAGTACTTGTAGATTAAGTCTAATTGAAGTAAACGTAATTTGAATTCGTAATTATAGAATCGCACGAGACTTTCTGTTATTTTACAAAAGCAGAAGGTTTACCACATGATATGAGCAAGTACAATATTATATAACTATTGTATTAGATATTCCGTAATAAATATATAATCCCATAAGGAAATAAATTATCAGCTGATCTCATGCGGAACCGTAAACGATTTCCCCAGAGAGCCAAAGAAAAACACCTTAGAAATTTGGAAAACCACTCGTTTTAAAAGAAACAATTTCACCCAGCGTAGGATATATTGTATTTCCTAATTAAATATTTATAGGGTTTCGTACCGTAATTGTTTTTTGTTTTAAAGTGGTGCAACGTGCAAGTGCGTAGTCGATCGCAGACGAAAACCGTCGTTACACCAACACTACTGGTTTGTAAGTATTTCTATGATGATATTTTTTTTTATCGACTACAAGTTGGCCCTTGACTGCTATCACACTTGGTGTTAAGTGATGATGTAGTCTAAAATGGAATCGGGCTAACTTGTTAGGAGTGGGACGAAAATCCACACCCCTTTCGGTTTCTACACGACATCGTACCGGAACGCTAAATCGCTGGGCGATACGTTTTTGTCGGTAGGGTGGTAATTAGCCACGACGAAAGCCTCCCACCAACCAAACCAAGACAATTTAAGAAAAATCTGAATCTGCCCCGCCGGGAATCGAACCCAGGATCTCCGTCTTATAAATCAATTGCGCATACCACTGCGCCCCGGAGGTCGTGTCTATTACACTAGACGACGATCAGTTTCACCCGCGTAATTCCTGTTCCCGTAAAAATATCGGGATAAAAAGGCTATGCTCTCAATTGAGGAGTATGTGCGGAATAAAACTGAGTGACAGAGTTAACAGTAGTATAAGAAGATAACAGTGTGCTGTAAAAGAAGATGTAGTGACTAAAATAGAGAAAGGGATGCTTAGATGGTTTGGATGGACATGTAGAGAGAATGGATAAAAGAAGATTAACAAAAGAGATTTATGAGGCGAGTGTGAAGGGAAATGTTGCAAGGGGAAGACCTAGGCGAATGTTCCTTGACAAAATTCAGGACATTTTAAATAATCTGATGATCTTGTATAAAAGAATTAATGAGAGTGGAAGAAGCTAAGGAAGTATACAAAGACCGTGGCAAATGGAAGGGTGTTGTCTCTGCCTACCCCTATGGGAACGAGGCGTGATGCTATGTATGTATGTATGTATGTATGTATAAAAAGGCTGTGTTATTCTGATATATAATCTGTATTATTGTAAAGTTTCATCAAAATCTATTCAGTAGTTTTTGCGTGAAAGTGTAACAAATATCATAGTAGTAACAACCATCCATATTAACAAACTTTCCCGTGTATAATATAAATAGGATCAGCAAGGATAGAAATCAATAGTGCGACTCGTCGCCTGTTGCTGTCTGTCCTTTGCGGTCTACTACTAGTAAAATCACAACCAAAACGAATAAAACACATTACAAAATAAAATGTACTGCGCACTGAACAGCGATGCCAGTGTACTACGCCTGAGTGCAGGAAGCTTGCAATACTGTCAAGATTGATGAAATTCAGATACTCAGTTCTTTTCTGCAGTACATAGCTTCCCAACTTGGAAGATACTTCTTCCTGTGGATTCTAGCGTTCGTATAAAAAAGACATCCTAACTATACACTGTAAAAAAATTTAACAAAAAATAAAAACGCCTTCTAAACGCACTAAAAAGTAAAAAATAACTACGTCATTTACTTTCTTTAATTTACTTAACCACATTTATGAAGTCGGTGCCATCCAAGTTTAGGTAAAGTCTTTAAAGTAGAAAGCTCGGGTGGCACCGTCTCTTATACGTAGATCGGCTTCATCATCAGATCGACTCCAGACCTTCATCAAATTGTAGTGCTTTTAAATATTTATCGGAAAAATTAACAAACGTACTTGTTGTCCCTACAATTTTTGAAAGTTCCCCTCGGTTTCTCCAGGATCCCATCATCAGATCCTGGTTTCCTTGTCATGGTACCACCACCAAACTATCTACTTTCCAACAAAAAAGAATTATCAAAATCGGTTCATAAACGACGAAGTTATGCGCGAACACACATAAAAAAATATATATATACGGGCGAATTGAGAAACTCCTTTTTTTTGAAGTCGTTTAAAAATATTAAGATAAAATAAACATAATAATAGAAAATATTTTTGATGCGGCGCGGTGGATTTAAAAGACTTGTTTGCAATTACACCTCATTGTAACTGTTAATGTAATCTAAGTATTGGTACTTGGAACATTAATGGATTAGCCCCCAACAAAAATGAAGTAGAATTACTACTTCACATGCAAAGGCTTGATATACTTCTTATATCAGAGACACACTTTACTAGCAACAGTGTTATAAAGATTAAAGGCTACTATATTTACCATACTAACCACCCGGATGGGACTGCACATGGTGGCACTGCAATAATAATCAAATCTTCCATAAAGCACTATGAACTGCCACCATACAATACTGAACAAATTCAAGCTACATCAGTAACCATTGTGGACAAAAATGGCGATTTTAATATATCAGCAGTTTATTGTCCACCAAGACATAGGATATCAGAGGAGATATTTTCGAATTTCTTTGGAAGCCTTGGAGGTCGTTTCATTATAGGAGGAGATTGGAACGCCAAACATCCTCATTGGGGTGCGAGGCTAATAACTACCCGCGGTAGGGAACTAAAGAAGAGTGTAGACAAGAACCATTTAACAACTATTGCAACTCCGGAACCAACGCATTGGCCTACAGATCCGAACAGACTGCCAGATGTGCTAGACTTTTACATAAGCAAGGGTTTGTCTCGGCACTTCTTCACGATCAGCTCAACCTTGGATGGATCATCTAATCATATCCCAGTCCTATTAAACATGAGTTCAAAAGTTGTGACCAAGTCAGAGCGGCTCCAACTTTATAACAAATGGACAGACTGGGAAGCATTTCGAACTCTGGTGACTGACATGCTAGAGCTTCAAATAACACTCAAATCAGAGGATGATATAGACAGAGCCGCCCATATTTTTATGACTGTAGTGCAGAGTGCTTGTTGGAATTCAACTCCAGAAAAACCTAATGCAAAACCAAGACACAAAGTGGTTCCTTCTGAAATCAAAAATCGTGTAAGGGAAAAAAGAAGGCTGCGTAGAATATGGCACAATAGTAGACACCCTGAAGATAAAGCCACATTAAACAAAGCTATAAAAGATCTCAAAAGTACCTTAGCTGCAGTAAATGATGCTGACATAGAAACATATTTGGAATCCCTTACAGCTACAAGCGCTACTGACTACTCACTTTATAAGGCTTGCAAAAATCATAATAAACCAGTACAACCTAAACCACCGATTAAGCTGGAACGAGGTCTCTGGGCTCGAAGTCAACAACAGAAAGCAAATGCCTTTGGAGAACACCTATCCAAAATATTCACACCACATGAATTTGACAGTAACACCGAAGACAACGAAATAGTAGAAGCTCTTAGTCAACCCTATCAATTACATTTACCACTGAAACCAACAAACTCAACAGAAATTTTCAACACAGTTAAACATATGAAAGATAAGAAGGCTCCGGGTTTCGATCTAATAGATAAAAAAGTCCTGTCAGAATTACCCAGAAAAGGCATTGTGTTTCTCTGTACTCTGTTTAACGGTATCATGAGAATCGGATATTTTCCAGCACTCTGGAAAGTGTCACAGATCATAATGATCGAAAAGCCGGGTAAACCAGTCCATGAGATAACTTCATATCGACCAATTAGTTTGTTACCTGTAACCTCCAAAGTCTTCGAAAAGGTACTAATGCATAGACTTTGGAAGGAACTTCGAGAAAGACACATTATTCCAGACCATCAATTTGGTTTCCGACAGCAACATGGAACGGTTGAACAGATCCATAGAGTTTGTAGAACCATAAGAGAAACTCTTGAACATAAAGAATACTGCTCCTCTGCATTCTTAGATGTGCAGCAAGCTTTTGATAGGGTGTGGCACTCAGGGCTGCTGTATAAAATTAAAACACTGTTACCCCATACATTCTTTGGAATAATTAAGTCTTACCTTAGTGAGAGAATCTTCCAAGTGAAAGAAGAAGAATACACCTCCAAATTCTATCCGATCAAAGCTGGCGTGCCGCAAGGTTCAGTCTTGGGTCCGATTCTTTACACAATCTACACATGTGACCTACCTCAAGCTGATGATGTTGTCATAGCAACATTTGCGGATGACACAGCCGTGTTGGCCCGTAATAGTTGCCCTGATAAAGCATCAGAAATCTTGCAACGTAGCCTACTTCAAATTGATAAATGGCTCGCTAAATGGAAAATAAAAGCCAGCGTCGCCAAATCAGTACATGTCACTTTCACTCTTCGACGAGGAAACTGCCCTTCAGTGTCGCTAGGCAACAACCAGCTTCCACAAGCTGACAGCGCTAAATATCTAGGCTTGTATCTGGATAGAAGACTTACCTGGAAGAGACACATCCAAACCAAGCGGGATGAGATCTACCATAGATATAGGAAATTGTACTGGATGCTCGCGAGGAACTCAAAGTTGTCTCTGGAAAACAAGCTGCTTCTGTATAGAACTGTAATCAAGCCCATATGGACGTATGGAATCCAGCTATGGGGCTCAGCATGCGACTCCAATGTCAACATAATACAGAGAGCACAGAATTATGTCCTGAAACAAATGTCGAACGCGCCATGGTTTCTAAAAATGTCTGAAATCCATGAACATCTACAAATGCCAACAGTGAAAGAGGAAATAAGAGCAAGTAGCATCAACTACAAAGCTAGACTCATAAAACATCCGAATCATCTGGCTGTGCAGTTAACGATACCACAGGCGATTCGACGATTAAAGCGACGGCAAATTCTAATCTGAAGAGAAAGCCGCAATTGAAATGTATATAGAGTATCTCCCGCTGGGGAGGTTATCTCTGATCGCCAACTGTCTTACAACGCCTCTGCTCATAGTCATCAGACTGATCGCATGAGTTGAAACAGAAAAAAAAAAAAAAAATGTAATCTAAGATAGAAGCAGGCTAAATTGTTAGAAGTAGGATGAAAATCCACACCTCTTTCGGTTTCTGAACGACATCGTACTGGAACGCTAAATCGCCGCCAAGGTAGTAACGAAATACGGCTCAGGCCTCCCCTCAGACAGAAGAAACCTCAATCGGCCCCGCCGGCAATCGAACCTAGAACCTCTTCTTATAAAACCACTGCGCATACCTCTACGCCACGAAGGCCGTTAATTTGCATTTACGCATTTCTATTGTTAGCATTATGAATTACTTAAGTTAAGTTTAAGGTTAAGGATACTAACGCTGCTGGTATTACTTCATAACATAGTATAAAACAAAGTAGCTTTTTTATATTTGTCCGGGTGTATGCTTTAATCTTTAAAACTACGCAACCGATTTTCATGCGGTTTTCTTATCAGGTAGAGTGATTCAACAGGAAGGTTTATGTGTATAACACATGCATAATATAGAAAAAAAAAACACTAATAATTTTAGAGGTTTCTGATGTGATGTCGTAAATTAACGCATTTTTGCGCTTACGTTGCAAACTCTGGCTAAACCGTACGAGATATATCAAAATAATGTACTACAGTATTACACAACTCAAAAAGGTCAACAAAAAGTCCGCGATGGCATATGTCTATTAGGCATAACACACAATAACTATTTTTTATCTTTTACTTTCAGCCAAAATTAATGGTTTATTTACAAAGCGAATTTAAGCAATACTGCATTAATCCTTATACATTTATTTTAAATACTTTGTGCATTCAATATAGATCACTATTGCCCTTTACAGCATGTAATTTAAGTGAATATTAGAAGATAGTTGGGGGTCGCGCAGGAAGTGCTTTTTAAATATTCTTTAGTACCAGCATTGCAGCCGTGCGAAGCCGGGGCGGGTCGCTAGTATCTACTAAAGAACACAGTTGGGCTACAGTAATTTGGGAACCTCTGGCCAGGTATGTCGGGAGAACCGCCGTATTGCAGTGCCCGCCACCTTGTTTATATAATACAATTTTATTTTGCTCAACACTCAAGGAGGACGTCAGTTTACGATGTTACACAAACGCGGTGAAAATATCAATAACAACGTTCAGGTACTCCTATACTGCAGTACAAGTAAGTCTGTTTCTAAAATATGGTATTGTTTCATTATTAGTATTTTTTTTATTTATTACCAGTTAGCCCTTGACTGCAATCACTTAGGAGGAGAAGGTTAGGAGAAGGATAACACCCACACCCCTTCAGTTTCTATACGATATCGTACCGGAACGCTAAATCGCTTGGCGGTACGTCTTTGTCGGTAGGGTGGTAAGCCACGGTCGAAGCTTTCCGCCGGCTAGACCGTAGCAATCTCAATCGGCCATACCGGGAATTGAACCCGGGACCTCCACGGGGGCCGTCAAAATTTGGTAGCCTATGTTATTGTGTGGTGATATGCCTCCGTGCCTAGGAGAGCACGATGAGTTGTCGGTCCTGGTCATTGTTATCAACATCTGATACTTTATAGAGTTTAATATTAATCACCTAAACCCGCCCACCCGCATTAGAGCATCCTGCTACGTAACAAATCTCCTAATGTACCCGTGATAACAAAAACTAGCTAGGTCCTTTTAAATTGGCGGATAATGATAAAAGTACCAATATATTTTCATTGCACAGCTCTTGGTTTTACAAAAGTAAAAAGTGATTGTCTTTTTGAACTTCTGCAAACATGATAAACTTCTAAATTGCAAATTATGATTATTACCTGCTAGAAATATTTACAATATGCTAATTAACCGACGCAAAAAAACAAAGGAGGTTCTCAATTCGACACGTATTTTTTTTATGTACGACCTGAAGGGAATCTTTTTTTATTAGAAAGGACACACTTCCAAGATGGTCGCATTGTCATCATGTTAGGATCTGATGATGATATCCTGGGAAAATTAAAGGAACTCTTCATATTTTATAGGCACACTTGCAGCGATTTCGGTTTTTGTGTAAGTATCGGTAGCCATTTGGCTACAAGTGCCGTATAATATACTATGACAGTATACCACGAGTACGTTACGTGGCGATAAATCACTAAAAAGTAAGAAATAAAATTTTTTAACAAAAAATAGAACCGACTCAAAACGCACTAAAAAGTATAAATTAACTGTGTCATTTAGTTGCTTTAATTTACTTAATCATATCTAGGAGACCTAGAACCCACAAACAGCTTTACTACGTTAAACAAATGTTCCTTAAACTTGCTGGCACCGACTTCATAGATATGCTTAAGTAAATTAAAGCAACTAAATGACACAGTTATTTTTTACTTTTTAGTGCATTTTGAGTCGGTTTTCTTTTTGGTAAAAAATTTCATTTCTTACTTTTTAGTGATTTCTAATAAATAGGTTACAGACAGCTTCTAAAATAATCTTACTACAATACGTTACCCTATACGTTACTACAATACATTCGCCTTCAACACAGGGTATCGATTTCAAACACCTGTAATATTACCGGCAATCAAACCATACAAATACCTACTAGTTTTCCTTCTGAGCTATGTAATAATAAGATCTATTACGCTTTAAAAATATCAAGTAGATTATTATGTAATTTTTAATAATAGCCTGTCAAAAAATCAATGTCAACAATTGTTTCTATTCCCCATTTAGTTCAGGAAAATCCATATTAGCGCAGAGTCGCAGCGTCGCGATGATGTCTTGTTTTTCAGTTGTAAATGATAATATTCATCTATATTTTCCGCAATAAAGTCGATTTATACAAATATGGAATTTAGCAAGGAGTGCCGAAGCCTGATCATCGTTAAGATTTGAAAATAGTGATAAATATGATATTGGCAAAAAAACATGACGCGACACTTCGACTTTGCACCGACGTGAGTTTTAAGTGTTAGAAGTTCCTACTATCGTACAGTTGATATTGGAACTTGTGAGAACCAGAGCTTCATCGTATACAAGCTTGGAATTTCGTAGCCTATGCAACTGCGATAGGTAAATACGGTAAGCAAGTAGGACGTAACCTCCTCATGCGGAGGTTACTTCGATAACCACAGGTTTCGAAGTTAAAAAATTGTCCAAGTATGAACCTACCTGCTGTCTCCCAAAACAACCATAATTCAAATTCCATAGTTGTCATGGGTACGTAAGAATGAAACAACAAACTTTCAGATTTTCTAAACTGAGCAGTTCTTGCTATCACTTAGGAAGCGTCCAAAGAGTTGCTAATTAAGGCAAAGAATAAAAAGCTTAGGTCGGAGAACGGTTTCCAGCCGTTCATACTCCTGCATTTCTGCTACGCCGTTACCAATATTGAACCCAATATACTTTTTTCTTCTTTCGATCTGAAAATTTAAACCGGAAGTGCATATTCTAAACAATTTTAAGTCTAGAATCATTTTCGTTTCAAAAATAAAATCAAAAATATGCATTGTTGGGGTGTTTTTCGCAATTCACAACCCGGAAGTAGTCTTAGACCACTCCTCCGACTTTTTTCTATAAGGGTATGTCATCATCGCGAATCGACCAAGCCGATTGGGAGTTGTAAGGGAACATATATATAGTGCAGACAGACAAACAACAAAAATTTAAAGCATTCTTTTTTTTTTTTATCGACTACAAGTTGACCCTTGACTGCTATCACACCTGGTGTTAAGTGATAATGCAGTCTAAGATGGAAGCGGGGTAACTTGTTGGGACTGGGACGAAAATCCACACCCCTGTCGGTTTCTACACGACATAGTACCGGAACGCTAAATCGCTTGGCGATACGTCTTTGTCAGTAGGGTGGTAACTAGACACGGCGAAAGCCTCCCACCAGCCAGACCAAGACAAATGAAGAAAAATCTCAATCTCTCCCCATCCCCGGGAATCGAACCCAGGACCTCCGTCGTATAAATCCACCGCGCATACCACTGCGCCACGGAGGTCGTCAAATTCCAGAAAGAAATGCAAAAATACGCCTGTTTGAACACTCTCGTTGTTATATTACCTTTAGAACAATGTACACATGACGTTGCGAATACAAGGCGATAGTTTTCTCACGAGCGAAGTAATTAATCAAAAGGAAGGAAGGTGCCTCGGAGGAGTATAAATCATCCCAACAAGGGCACTAACGAGCACCGCGGAGATCCGTTTCTGTTTAAGAAATGTATTTACACTTTCACGTGCGGATTTTGATAAATAATATTTGTTTATCTACTCATCGCATAGGCGAAAGTTTGTGAGTGTGTATGTTTGTTAGTCTTTCACGAAAAAAAACTACTGAATGGATTTTGAAACTTTTTTATCGACTACAAGTTGGGCCTTGACTGCTATCACACCTGATGTTAAGTGATGATGCAATCTAAGATGGAAGCGGGCTAACTTGTTAGGAGTAGGATGAAATCCACAATCCTCTCGGTTTCTACACGACATCGCACCGGAACGCTAAATCGTTTGGCGGTACGTCTTTGTTGGTAGGGTGGTAACTAGCCACGGCGTAAGCTTCCCACCAGCCAATAATATAGCTAATATAATTCATAATATAGTTCAAATTTATCAGAATAACACATAGGCCTCATTTTATCCCGAAATTTCCACGGGAACGAAAACTACGCGGTTGAAACCGCGAGCGTTATTTAAGTATATAAACATAATATAGTACAAAATAAAGTCGCTTTTTGCCATCTATACGTTTTTAAACGACTTAAAAAAAAAGGCGTTTCTCAATTCGAGCGTATATATTTTTTTTATTAAACGACTTCAAAAAAAAAGGAGTTTCTCAATTCGACTGTATATATATATATATATATATATTTTTTTTATGTGTGTTCGCGCATAACTCCGTCGTTTATGAACCGATTTTGATAATTCTTTTTTTGTTGGAAAGTAGTTAATCCAGTGGTGGTACCATGATAAGGAAACCAGGATCTGATGATGGAATCCTGGAGAAACCGAGGGGAACTTTCAAAAATTGTAGGGACAACAAGTACGTTTGTTAATTTTTCCGATAAGTATTTAAAAGCACTACAATTTGATGAAGGTCTGGAGTCGATCTGATGATGGAGCCGATCTACATATAAGGGAACTACTTGACGGTTTACTGCATTTACCTTGTGTTTGGGCTCGATTAATTTGTCTTGATAAGAACCTTACATTTAGATGGGATGTGACTGTCATTGAGGGTCTGGTGATGAAGACACAGTACAGTTAAGGGAGCTCCGTAACGGCTTACAGTAGCTACCTTGTGTTTGGGCTTGATTAATTTGTCTCGATGAGAAATTTACATTTACATGGACTGTGACTGTCATTGAGAGTCTGGTGATGAAGACGAAGTACAGTTAAGGGAGCTCCGTAACGGCTTACAGTAGCTACTCTGTGTTTGGGCTTGATTAATTTGTCTCGATGAGAAATTTACATTTAGATGGACTGTGACTGTCATTGAAGGTCTGCAGATGAAGACGAAGGACAGTTAAGGGAGCTCTTTAACGGTTTACAGTAGCTACCTTGTGTTTGGGCTCAATTAATTTGTCTCAATGAGAACTTTACATTTAGATGGGCTGTGACTGTCATCAAGGGTCTGGCGATGAAGACGAAGGACTGCTGAGGGAGCTTTTTAACGGTTTACAGTAACTACCTTGTGTTTGGGCTCGATTAATTTGTCTCAATGAGAACTTTACATTTAGATGAGCTGTGACTATCATTGAGGGTCTGGCGATGAAGAAGAAGGACAGCTGAGAGAACTCTTTAACGGTTTACAGTAGCTACCTTGTGATTGGGCTCAATTAATAAGTTCTCAATGAGAAGTTTGTAAGGTTATTGATTCCAGTTGGTCTAATGTTAACTAAGTCATGATCTGATGATGAGATCAACGAAAACTCGAGGAAACTCTTCAAACTTTATAGGCAAATTTGTAGGGATGTTGGAATGTTATAACTAGCTAGTGAATATTGGTACTTATGGTTTAGTTCGAGTAGGTTCTTTAGTATGTTCGTTGTTGATAAATAACTAAAAAGTATGAAATAAAAAAATTTTAACAAAAAATAAAAACAAACGCACTAAAAAGTAAAAAATAACATATTTACTTAACCTCATGAAGTCGGTGCCACCCGAGCTTTCTATTTAAAGACTTTACCTAAACTTGGATGGCACCGACTTCATAGATGTTATTAAGTAAATTAAAGTAAGTAAATGACGTAGTTATTTTTTACTTTTTAGTGCGTTTTGAAGGCGTTTTTATTTTTTGTTAAATTTTTTTTATCTTTTAAATTATTATTATAAAAACAAAAAACCTAATACATACGCTCGAAAAACATTACCCTCCTTCTGACGCAGTCGGGTAATAAAGAGTCTCGTGTCTAACGGTTTCCAGAAGGCTAGTAATCTAATATATTAAAACGGATAAGACGATTTTGATAAATATTTAGATTTTTAAGAGTTCTTGAATTCATTAGCATAGTATGGTATTTTTATTTGAATTGCAACAAATTTTAACATTACGTTAGCATCATCATCATCATTATCAGCCAGTGGACATCCACTGCTAGACGTAGGCTTTTTTAGGGACTTCCAAATACAACCATCGTGAGCCGCCTGTGACCACGACACGTTTAATGTCAACAGTCAACTAGGGGGATCGATTTGAATTTTGTTTCTCGAATTTAAAAAGTCTTATTTTGCAACCGTTTAATGTACTAAATTAAGTAGTTAAGGAGTAATTTGAAGTGAGTAGTCAAGAAATAATTTGTAGTGAATAATATAATATACTTAAATTGAACAGCTCTCGATAGCTTATTAAATCCTCGTGCAAAGTGAAGATGTTTGTTATTGCTGACAGCACCTTCTATTATCTTCTGAGCACTCTGTTATTTCAACTTATAAGCACTTAATTGTTTTTCGTTTTGCTTCGTGTTTCGCCTTCAGCACTTGAGAAGATTGGAAAATAATAAAATAATTAATGAGACTAAGACTTATACAAAAAGGTAGCTTATTTATGGAAAACGAATAATAAAACGACTACTACTATTATATTACATTATTATATATTTTTAAAGGCAGACTTTATACAAAGTGGCAAAAATTATGAAGATATCCTCCGTCCCGTCCCGTGTACTAAATTGTTGTTAAACATTGTACGACATTTCAGTATATTAACATTAACAATATATATTTTTGGCAAGCTAATGGGTACAAATTGATATTAAATAGTATATTTCACTCTTGAGTCTAGCCTTCAGAATAAACAAAAATAATTTTACATTCCGACACGCAGTGGGAAAACTCTTCCGTGTACTCATATATATTAGACTCTAAATCCATCACCGTATTAACGTTTCGATCATGAAAGCATAGCAGTACCTAAATGCTGACCTCTATTCAGTACGTATAATATAACACGAAGGAGGTTAGAAGAACTAAATTTAGACGCCATAGCGGCATTTTCGCGCTTTTTAGTAATTTTGTAATATCTCCGAAAATATATAACTAATTAACTGAGCAGAGAACTGTCAAACAATGTTTTTTAAAATATTGGTTTGTAATACATGCTATGTATCAGAGATCTGTATGTAAGATTTTCCCGTTTCTTAAATTTATTGAAATTATTTTTAAAGAATGCAAAACCGTGGATAGTGGTTCGTGCGTTCTGGAGTTATAGCGTCAGGAAGGAAAACGACTTATTTTTATATAATAGATAATTGACTTAACAATGTGTTAAGATTTCAAGGTGTGTGCAGAACTGGCAACGTGACAAAATCGTAATAACAAACAGATTCAACATGAACAAGCTCCTGATCACTAGAACAAAGAATATGAAATTGGATATGAAATGTAATAATTTAATTAAAAACGCAAATTAACTGCTATTTCATGTAAAACGAACCTTAATCAAATAATATTTATTATGAACTGTATTAACGAAAATGTTTCCAATGCCTTATTTACATATTTTGCATTTCGTACTGGAAAGCCAACTTATTACAAGGTATTTAATTAATCCTGATGTTATATACAGATGTTATGTTATAAATATAAATCATCCTGAGGTATTATATTGTAGCATGTAATATAACTTTTCCAAATGGTTTCTTATAAGCCATGAAAGTAGTCATAGTTATGGTTTGTTTACCTATACTGGAGATTTAATGGAGGCATAAGCATAAAGGTATTTTTTGTTTGTATAAAGGTATTTATTGTATTGTTCAACATAAGGTTTTTTCTATAATTAACAGTCTTAGTTACGAGTCTTGCTGGCTCTTCGCAGCAAGATCTGCTTTCCGAGCCTGATGTAGTCAGTATAAATAGTCTAACATATCGTTTCAAAAAGCGCTTGTAAACTAAGCCTTCTTAAAATACACAAATAATTTTTGATCCACATCATTATTAGCCTATTTAAAGGGAACAAGGGATCAGGCCTTCCCTCATTTGAAGGTTTTATTTACCACGTTGGTCCAAAAAGGCTTAGCGGGCTTACGGTGGTAGATGTTATTTAGAATGATCTACTTCACACTTACACAGTAACACATAGTACTCTTCATAATAAGGGAGCATTATTCCACCAACTTCCTAATCAGGTTTGTTGCTGACAATATCTGGGAAGAAAGAAAAGTCAATATTTTAAAGTCCAACGCAGGATTTCCATACCCAAAACCATATAAGCTAACAACTGGACTAAAAATGCATTTTACCACAGTAAAAATTAAATAGATACACCAAAAAAAACACCTGATCAAATATTCTATTGTTTCCTAATTTTCCCGACTTTCATCGCTATGCAATGAAGCATAAATATTTGTCAGAGAGGCCGGCTGTTGGCAGTCGTCTATGGGGAAATTGCCATGGAGGTAAAAATGTTTTCGCTTGTCAAAGTTTAATGAAACTTCTGGCCATGGGGGCATATTGTGGACAACAACGCTGAGGGGAGGTAGAGACGACGGCCACGTTTTATTTTCATGCTAAATCCGCTCTATAAATTTAAAATTTTGATTTACGCTATTTTTGCCGTCTTTTTTAGTCTCCACCTAAGTAAGTACAGCTTAAAATTCGTCTGTTTTTTAATTTTTTTTTCTTTGTGATTATATGATAAATTATGTCCTAAGTCATTAGACACTTAGTTCAGTGATAACTCTTCGTAAAATACCATTAAAATTTTACCTTTAAGGGTCTCTAGCGACTTGCGGAGAAAATATACAAAAAAATACATAGACATCTGGCCAAGTAATATTCTTATAATTTACACAAGATTATTGGTCATCAGAAATTGACATATCTATTGGCATAATCATATCGCTTTCCGTATTTTGCTATCGTTATCGATGTCGAATAGAGATATTGTGAAGCAAATGACCATGAACTGGAATAGATAAATTGGATTCCGATCTATTTTTAGCAATAAATTGCAGCGAACACGTATGAGAATATATAACTTTAAAATATAACTCATCATTGTCTGCCTATTCGTTTTATACAAGGCCAGATCTCTCTCCATGCAGGGGACGGGATATTAAGCTCAGACCCACCAGGCTGCTTCAAAACGTGTTGCCTGTTTTATTGTGATGATGTTTGAATTTTGTAACTATGCTAATGCCAATAACTCTCCGAGGTACGGAAATATTGCACAAACAACTTCTTAGCTCCAGGTTTTCAGTGATAATTTTTTGGAATAAAGAAAAGCTTCTTAATACATCTCGCAGGACTCAGTAGCCACACAGGTTAACTTTAAGACTAAATAGCGAGTTAATTATAATGATAATAATAATGAAATGTTTATTTTTAATGGCTTTTGTAGTTGTTTCATGGAAAAAAAATTGTTTCGGGAGCGAATAAAAGCGTATCACGTTCGATTTAGTAAACGGAATGGTGTATTTTATTTGCATCATTAGGATGTTTGGGCCGCGGCTGTGGGTGTGGATAAATCGGTGACATTTACATGAGGCCCAGCGGCTCGTGACCCGCGGCTAATGGAGCGCTTTTACGCCAAATTGAAGGACTGAATTCACTTGCAAATGTATCACCATCTAAAAAAATAGTTCCTTTGTTTTTCATTAGATGCGAACTGTGGCCGGTTTGCCCCGGGCAAAAGAAACGAGACCGGAATTTTCTTCTTTCCGATGCTCTTGTTTTCTTTAAGGAATTATATTATAATAATAATTGTTTTCAAAGCTAAAAGGTTTATAGGAAAATATATTAGATTAATCCGCTGAACTCCAGCGGCTCTATATTAGCGGGTAGTAGCTGATGTCAGCAGCTCAAGGCCATGGTGTTTGAAAGTGGCATGGTACTTAAATATTATAGGATAATTACACACATCGCTATATAGCCCCAAAGTAAGCGTACTCGTAAGTAGCTTGTGTAACTGATGAATATTTTTAAATATATTATACATAAATACTTATAATATATAGATAAACACCCAGACACTGGAAAACATCTATTTGCTCATCACACAAACATTTTTCCAGACATGGGAATCGAACCCACAGCCTAGGACGCAGAAGCAGGGTCACTACCCACTGCGCCACTCGGCCGTCCAAAGGCAAATGTCCAGCGGTGGACGTCCATCGTATAGTAAATTGATATCTAGGCTAAGCTAGGGAACCCTGTGTTATAGAAGGATCTCTAGTTCAGAGGAGCCATCCAATGATGTTATTAAAAAACTACATAATTCAAATTCAAACATGTGTACGTGAAGTAAGTACACTTATATGTACGTACTTGTAGTGTTACGTATATTGGATTAGGGTACTTTTGACCTGACCTTTTGGCCTGGATTTGATCGTTTGCCTTGGTCTTCCCATTCCAATATTCCCATTCACTCTCGCCTAAAAATCCCTTTCGTAAGTCTCTTTTCCTTAATTCTCTCTGCGTGACCAAAGCTATAGCTTTTAGTCACTACATCTTCTTTTATTCCACACTGCTCTCTTATCACACTATTCTTTATTCTGTCAATTTACTCCACTCATACTTTTCGATGCTCTAATTTGTAAGTACTGCATGATGTTATTGAAAAACAAATGATTTTTATGAATAGGCAGATTTTTTAAGTAGTGTTATCAAACAGCCAGAAGGGAATAAAACTTAAAACACCAAAAGACATAAATCGGTACAATTTATTCACAAAGACATCAAATATAATAAAAATGAAACATTTTTACAGTAATCACTTAATTAAACATTAAGCGCACAGATTCTTACGACAGTTAACAGCATGACTGTATATGACTCGGACACCAACGTGAATAAAAATAATTTTCCATAGGGGCATCTTTTACAGCCTACCATTTTTGTTCGACGACTACAGTCCCTATCTATAGTTTAAACGGGGTGCCAAAACAAAGCAAATAAGGCCACTCTATTGTCTATAGTCTTTTCAAACAGAGTATACAATGGTGCTAACAGTAGGTAGTCGTATTAGGTATAAGAGACGGAATTATTATTAGGTATATACAAAAACTATAAATTGCAACACCTCAGGTTGCCAAGGCTTTAAGGAGTTGAGTGAACTTCAAACGGGACTATCGGACGCCTTTTACTCTTTAGAAGAAGATAGCATATTTTGCAAGGAAATTAGAGATAAAAGAGATGTTCGCAAAGTGTTACGAAATTGTATTATTTTGGTGAGATGCCAAAAGGATGTCACCCTACAACGCTGCTAAATCTCGAGTCGCGACTTCCTTAGATAATGTTATTATGAATGTAATTTGTCAGATCTCAGAAGCCCGTTTCGTTCACCTGGCTTGAGCTAGATGAATAATATATTATAGCCTCGCTCAGTGGGCAATAAAAATAGGAAATCTCTGAATAACTAAAGTCAAGAACTAAATTAATCTCACAAAGTGACATTCTTTGGGTACATAGTTTGCAGAGCCGATGGACTGTAATAAAGACAGTCCCAAAGGCTTTTCTGATCATCCCGAAGTACCGAAAAGCGCAATGAATGATGGTTTACATTATATATTAGAGAGCCACTGAATATAGGTGGCATGAGAGTATGGTGTTCGGAAGTACTAACAGGGCTCTTAATTTTAGCATTGGACTTCCATTGGCTTGTTTTATGATATAGGTACATAATATTTTTTTTATCGACTATAAGTTGACCCTTGACTGCTATCACACGCTATGATGTTAAGCTGCTATGATATTAAGTGATGATGCAGTCTAAGATGGAAGCGGGATAACTTGTTAGGAGTGGGACGAAAATCCACACCCCTTTCGGTTTCTACACGACATCGTACCGAAACGCTAAATCGCTTGGCGATACGTCTTTGTCGGTAGGGTGGTAACTAGCCACGGCGAAAGCCTCCCACCAGCCAGACCAAGACAAATTAAGAAAAATCGCAATCTGCCCCGCCGGAAATCGAACCCAGGACCTCCGTGTTATAAATCCACCGCGCATGTCATTATAAACGTCATAAGAATTATTTTAGTAGGTTCGGTGGCCAGTTAGTAATACTAACACATATTTAGCGTTCTTGCAACTGTAACCATTGTTAAATATAAAAATCTAAATGTTATTTGGCGCGGAATATTAAAAAAAAAACGTTTACCAACGCGTGCGAAAAATTGCTTTTAATCAATCCCAATTATGCTACTGGAAAATTAAAAGTTTGGTGTTCGTACAGAGGGGTACCGAACAGTAAATGTGACAAAATTTTGAGTTGTGCAATTAAAAATAAACGCTCCGTTGGCTTTCAGCTCAAAAGTTTGTGCTACCCCACCAATGCTGCTACACTTTGTGACCTTATTAATAGAATAAATCCAAATATTTACTATATTTATACTAGGCATTTGATATAATTATAATCCGAAACATGAACTTTTGCAATGTTTAAGCCGGTTTGTATTGGAAAAACCAATAACAAACAAATCATCCTTGAAAAACTGAAAACATTCTTGCATACCAGACTAGGACAGAGATAATACCGCATACCGTTGTTTACCTTTGTTTACACATTAATGACCAATTAAACATCTCCTAAATCAAGGGGACCTAATTCAAGTATTAAATCTTTTGAATTAAAAGCGATTCCCTGACTTTTCGCTAAATATTGGGTCTTTTAAATCTTATGGATTGTTGGTGAAACTGTGCATAATTGATATATAATTATACACAATATTACCTAATAGAAAATATTCACGAATATCGGAAACATTAAATTACTTGTATTATGTAACCCATAATATAATCATATTTTAAAGTACGGAAAAGATAATTATGCGTAAAATTGACGCATATATTTGAATTAGCTAGGTCTAGGTTGAATAGTTTATTTAAAAGATTTGTATGTTATTATAATAAACACATATATTAGTATGGTTACGGATAACCCCTCGGAGGAATTACGAAGTAAAAGAGTTTACTGTTGGAAACCTCATTTGGGTTAAAAGTAAATGAAAGTTAATAAAGTAATAAGTTAAAAAAATGGAACAATTCAAGTTTATTTCGTCTGCAGAACAAAGACTAGATTCAGTGAGTTCAAAGCGAGCTGTCGTTGAGTCAAGACGGTTGAAGGAATGTAGGGAGATGTTCCCTGAGAGTGTGCGTGTAAGGACGATGGATCTGTAGTGGTCCCCCAGTGTGGTTGGGGTGTGTGGCCGTGAAGTGCCGAGGCAGATCATCGTCGCCGCCGTGATGGGTTCCTTCAGGATTAGAAGCGTGAAACGACGGCGTCGCAGCGTGCTGCATCAAATCTTGTACACCAAACTATTTATTGGTTAATAAACGTCTAGTTCTCCCTGTTGTGTGGTTGTTCTTGCAATCCCCGACCCCTAGCTTGTAACAGTATAATAAATACTGCAGATAATTTTTCAACATCATTTATTTTTATTTAAAGAAAAAACAAATCTTTAAACTTCTCCTATAAGTCATTGGAATTTTATAACACTTACTCTTTCAAATGAAAATTTGCTTTTTATTGTAATAATTAGTCTATTTCTTAGTAGAAAATCAACAACTAGCTTATCTTATAGTTCATGAACATAAAGTTGCAAACAGCTCTGGCACATATCAAGGTTATGCTCACGATATAATTATCACTTTCAGAAGACTTCTGTACTGCTTTGCTCTTCTTAGATTTAATTTCCACTCGGCGGCGGATGTGCTTCTTGAACCTCGTCTACAAAACCTTATGTGACGCTCTGTACGCCATCTTAACTTTTATGGTCCGCTACTACACCTTTCGAGTTTTCACTCGGAAGCTGGTCGTTTCTTTGCATAAGAGCGGTCAGAATTTGGTCCTAGTCTAAATTACCACTCCCCATTGTGTTATATATTTGCCAAATTATCTACAAAAATAAAATTATAATATTAGTCATGATAAAAAGTACTGAAACATATGAAACACAATATAACTTTCGTATAAGCCGAAATCATAAAAGTCACGTTAAAATAAAAGCGTAATTTTGACTGAACATCAAGTGGTACTTACCTCATTGACACATACACCACGTGGTAGATCCCAGCGACGTATAAGATGACCTAAACGCACAGCTATGGATTGCGATGCTTCAAAAGACAGCGCAATTATTCGAAGAAGCATGCGTAAATTTGACGCAGAGCTAAGCGATCAGCTAATTGAAGAGGTTATATTCCAAAATGAGCTTTAACAAAGGGGTTGTTTCAGATTTGTAAGGCGCCTTGGCCAGGTATATGTACAGTAATTCAATATGTTTAGAGTGATAAACTAGACGTTAAATGTAGTTTATTCCCTACGAAATATTCCTATTTAAAGATTAGAAAATTATTTCTATAAAGACTTACAGGCAATACAATGGCGTATGATGGAACATTGACATTGACAACTGTCATTAACACGGACTAACAAATGACATTTAGTTTACGGGCTTAGATGACAAATATGCGTTCCAAAATTCAATATTTTTCATCTTTATTATTTCAGGAATAACTACTAGAAAATATGAATTATTGAAAACCGTTAATGAAACAATTTATTTTCTACTGGAATTACTATTTCTTGCAATATGTATGTACTATTGATAGGTACATACACACACCGGCATATTTAGCGCAACATAAAAAAGGTTTGATATCAGTATCATATAAGGTTGCTGGCTGGTTTATACGTCATTTAGTTTAAACAAAAAATATTTTGAAATTAAGAAAACTACTGAACATCATATTTTATGCAATTGTTTTAATTTTATTCAAATACACCTTATCTGGAGTGAACTTCGAGTATTTCTTCCTTCTGAGTTTGATTTAAAATTTCATTGAAATACTGTTTTTTGTTGGTTTTTTTTTTAAATATTGCTGGAGTTGAGGACTGAATTATGCCTGACTTAGCCCTAACGGAGATTGCCAGGGCCCTGACGTCAATATCGTCAGTCCACCAGACCCTACTAGGTCGACCAATACTGACCTTTCCTGTGCGGGGTTGCTATTTTCGGCCCCAAACGACCATCAGGTCTTCGAACTATGAAATTATATGCGTCTAATTTAACTCAATACAAAATATATTTTTGTGTTGTCCATTCATTGTATATTACCTAATGTATTCTTTCAAGAGGTCCTCCTTATTTGCACACCATACAATTTTTTTTTATATCGACTACAAGTTGGCCCTTGACTGCTATCACACATGATGTTAAGTGATGATGCAGTCTAAGATGGAAGCGGGCTAACTTGTTAGGAGTGGGACGAAAATCCACACACCTTTCGGTTTCTACACGACACCGTACCGGAACGCTAAATCGCTTGGCGGTACGTCTTTGTCGGTAGGGTGGTAACTAGCCACGGCGAATGCCTCCCACCAGACAAATTAAGAAAAACCTCAATCTGCCCCGCCGGGAATCGAACCCAGGACCTCCGTCTTATATATCCACCGCGCATACCACTGCGCCACGGAGGTCGTCAAAAAATAATACATAACTAAACAAACAATATAACAAAAATGTATTACAGAAGGCGTAGAATACAAAAGAAGACCTTATCCTTGTATAGCGATATCTTCCAGGCAATCTTAGGATTCACCTCACGTAATATATTATAAACTATATCAAATACAGATATTCTAATACAATCTACATACACTTTGAACTGCCTTTTACTTATAACAAAGTACACGTACTAACTTAGCTGTAACTTTGTAAACGAATTTACTATCGCAAATCGATTTTCAATTATGTGTAGTATATATACTTAATAAACAGATTAGTTTCTAACTTTGTGAATATAGAATTTTTAACCGACGAAAAAAAAATTTTTTTTTATATATGACTACGCATAACTTTTTACAGAGTTGTCCGATCTTGATAATTCTTTTTTTTATTAGAAAGGGCATACTTCCAAGGTAGTCCCATTGTCATAATGTTAGGATCTGATGAGGATATCCTGGGGAAATTGAAGGAACTCTTCAAATTTTGTCTCGGTATCGGTAGTTTTTTGGCTACTAGTGCCATATAATATACTATGACAGTATAACACGAGTACGATACGTGGCGATAAATCACTAAAATGTAAGAAATAAAATTTTTTAAATAAAAATAGAACCGACTCAAAACGCACTAAAAAGTAAAAAATAACTGTGTCATTTAGTTGCTTTAATTTACTTAAGCATATCTAGGAGTCGGTGCCAGCCAAGGTTTCTACTTTCAAGGAGGTTACCTAGAACCCACAAACTGCTTTACTACGTTAAATAAATGTTCCTTAAACTTGGCTGGCACCGACTTCATAGATATGCTTAACTAAATTAAAGCAACTAAATGACACAGTTATTTTTTACTTTTTAGTGCGTTTTGAGTCGGTTCTATTTTTTGTTAAAAAATTTTATACTTATAACAAAGTACACGTACTAACTTAGCTGTAACTTTGTAAACGAATTTACTATCGCAAATCGATTTATACATATAGTATGTAGTATGTAGTATATATAGTTAATAAACAGATTAGTTTCTAACTTTGTGAATATAGAATTTTTAACCAACGAATAAATTTTTTTTTTGTATATATGACCATGACGCATAACTTTTTACAGAGTTGTCCGATCTTGATAATTCTTTATTGGAAAGGGCATACTTCGTAGGTGGTCCCATTGTCATAATGTTAGGATCTGATGAGGATATCCTGGGGAAATTAAAGGAACTCTTCAAATTTTGTCTCGGTATCTGTAGCTTTTTGGCTACTAGTGCCATATAATATACTATGACAGTATAGTACGAGTACGATACGTGGCGATAAATCACTAAAAAGTAAGAAATAAAAATTTTTAAATAAAAATAGAACCGACTCAAAACGCACTAAAAAGTAAAAAGTAACTGTGTCATTTAGTTGCTTTAATTTACTTAAGCATATCTAGGAGTCGGTGCCAGCCTAGGTTTCTACTTTAAGGACGTTACCTAGAACCCACAAAATGCTTTACTACGTAAAAGAAAGGTTCCTTAAACTTGGCTGGCACCGACTTCATAGATATGCTTAAGTAAATTAAAGCAACTAAATGACAGAGTTATTTTTTACTTTTTAGTGCGTTTTTTTATTTAAAAATTTTTATATCGGATAAGACATGAGAGTATCCACAAGTTATAGGAGCGGGGATATGGACCGTAGACCCATCACGCTGCTTCTATGTGGGTTGACGGGCTCAGGGTGATAATGAAACCCTGATAATGTTTTACTATCAGAAATAAATATTTAATAGTTAAAACAAATAAAATTTAAAATAAAACAAAATAAGCCATCTAATTGTTCACCCAAAAGCAGGTGCCCAACACACTGGCGCTATTTCCTCTCTGAATTGCAAAGCTTAATTTTTGTGCTAAATAAACATCAGCACGTTGGTCACCGGACATGGGTAAATTTGACATCGGTTCACCAACTTACCAGTATTTATTTAACAATGTAACTGACGATTATGTATGTAAAATAAAACTAACAAGACCTTCGAAGAACTGATTTCAATAAGAAAACATTACAATGCCCACCAACCCGCATCGTTGAAGCGTGGTGGATATACCTAAGCTCTATCTATATTCCCGCTCATATAAGGATGGCGGCCTGGTCCTTTTGTGGGCCATTAAATAGGCTGTTAATGATGATCTCTCAATACATGTTAACAGTAATTCGTGTAAGGATAAAGTTAATAAGTTGGGCTAACACTATTTGGTGTTGTTTGCGAAGGACTGTGATTCTTACGCGATTAGAAGAGCTAAAAGGGCGGGCACGTAACAAATTGATACTATTTGTGTTCGATGTACCACAACCCGTGGGGTTTACATTCAATTGTTTTTGTGAAATCGTACCTTAGACTGACGCAGAGACGAAGCAAAGCGTTGCGTTTTAACCTATAGTAAATTCGTCTCTATTTTGTTTTTTTTTCTGTACTAGTTACCCCTATGACGGCAATCACACCTGATGGTAATGATTGATGGCCGAGTGGCGCAGTGGGTAGTGACCCTGCTTCTGCGTCCTAGGCTGTGGGTTCGATTCCACATCTGGAAAAATGTTTGTGTGATGAGCATTGATGTTTTCCAGTGTCTGGGTGTTTATCTATATATTATAAGTATTTATGTATAATATATATAAAAATATTCATCAGTTATTATAGTTCCCATAACACAAGCTACCTAAGCTTATTTTGGGGCTATATAGAGATGTGTGTAATGGTCCTATATTATTTATTTATTAATGATGATGCAATCTAGGATGGAAGCGGAATAATTTAGTAGGAGTAGAATAATATCCACACTCCTGTATCTACACGACATCGTACCGGAACGTTAAATCGTTTGGCGGTACGTTTTTGTTGGTAGGGTGGTCACTTACCACGGTCGTAGCCTCCCGCTAGCCAGACTTAGTTCAATTTGGAAAATTTTACCACCCTACCGACAAATAGGTACCGCTAAACGATATAGCGTTCTGTCGCTGTCAAGCGCTAACTTGTCATAAAGAAACTTGAAAAAGAACCGCATCATAATCGGATGCATTTGTTTAGAAGCTACGAGTACGTCACCACAGACAGATATACTTAGATAGACACTTATAACATCTCTCTTTTAACATCGTAGGTTAAAAACCAATAAAAATATAATTGCAGGATAGCGAAAAATGTTAAAATAGAGAAGTAAATAATGGGTAGCGTTTGAAACGTGACGCCAAAAAATATTTTTCAGTCTCTTTTGAGTTTAAGAGAAATGAGATTGTCGGGGCGCTGAAAAATAATAGGATGCAATAAAGAGACAACTGACTAATATTCGTAGCTATCATGCCTGCTACCTTATAAGATATGGAGCTTAAAACCACCACGTTACTCCAAATCGCAAGGTCAGGATATTTTTTGTACCGACTTCATAGATATGCTTAAGTAAATTAACAAAATGACACAGTTATTTTTTACTTTTTAGTGCGTGTTAAAAATTTTTATGACACTTTCAGATCTTAATGAATCACGAAAACGTAATGTTTTTTTGTTTATTCATTACAAGTTAGCTCTCGACTGAAATCACACCTGATGGTAAGTGATGATGCAATCTACGATGGAGGCGATTTATACACGACATCATACTGGAACGCTAAAATTTAGCGTTCCGGTAAATCGCTTGGCGGTACGTCTTTGTCGGTAGGGTGGTAAAAACCAGCCAGTAGAAATATAACTAAGCATATCACTGCGTCATGAAGACCGTCAAAATAATTTAAAAAACTCTCTGAGGCACTGGGGAGTAAATAATGCGGCACTAATTTATTGTTTGAAGCGATGAAGACAACAAAAGAATATGTTTTCAGCATCTCTTTCGCACTGAGATTTTAGATAAACCGCAACGAAAAAAGAAATAGAGACCTTGTCACCCGCTGGGGCGCCGAAGAATAATCAGCGATGACACGCCACGCCGCGACAAGAGACAACTGACTAATATTCGTATAGCTATCATCGTCATTGCAAAACTATTTCAACAGTCCACGGCAAGGCCAGGCCTGCTACCTTATAAGATGTGGAGCTTAAAACCACCACGTTACTCCAAATCGCAAGGTCAGGATATTTTTTGCACCGACTTCATAAATATGCTTAAGTAAATTAAAGCAACTAAATGACACAGTTATTTTTTACTTTTTAGTGCGTTTTGAGTCGGTTCTATTTTTTGTTAAAAAATTTTATGACACTTTCAGATTTAAATGAAAACACTCCAACTATCAAACTTAACTACGCTGTTTTGAACTTGGGTTATGGACGCATAAAGTGCTGGCAAATCCCTCCAACTATCAAACTTAACTACGCTGTTTTGAACTTGTCCACTGCGCAACTCAGTACGAATAACATAGCAGGAATCGAAGCCAGGACCGAGTGAGAGTGTTATGTTGTAATAAATTTATAACTACTACAAAGTTGTAACTCAATTCTCTGCGATGATATTTAATCTTGAAGTATGCTAATTAAAGTTGCTTTACCGTCGCGTCGTTTCAAGTTTTTAACGTTGTTTCAGTTAAGTTTGTTTTTATTTATATTTAGGAAATTATTTACTACAATATCATTTTATGTATTAAGATCGCATTTGACCACGAACTTATCTGGTGGTTAGTGTCAATGTGTTCTATCTTGGAACTAACTTGCATATATTTATATTTACTAGCTAGAAGAGGCCCGCGGTTTCCCGTGGTAAATTCGAAATAAAATGTAGCCTATGTGTTATTCTGATATGTAAGCTATGTTATTGTGAAGTTTCATCAAAATCCATTCAGTAATTTTCGAGTGAAAGAGTAACAAACATCCATCCATACATACAAACTTCATAATATTATGAACGATTCCTGCAAGATGTCAGTCTTCCAGCAGAGAGTCGACCAACACTGCGCTTTCCGGAATGGGTACATCGTTGTAACATCTTGGGACACCATCCTCTATCAGTTATAAGAACTAAAACCCCCACCATTGTCACTCAAGTTTTGAGACTCATCGAACTATGTCGGTAACTTTGGTAGGTACTTACATGTAGGTATATACCTACGTCCAGAGAATAGAGATGACAAAAATTGAAACAAAACCCTTTTATTTGAACCGAAATACGAAAAAAATAGAACGGCCATGAGACCAAAAGGCAACACTGGGTTCATTTCTATTTTTAGATCGCTGAAGTTGTAGTTTTGTCGTCTCAGTGTCAAGCTATGACGTAACGGCCTTGTGACGTAACGCAGCGAAACGTAGGATTTGGCCCAGCTGTGGACGTTTATGGCTTATTGCTTCCCGCGCAATATAAGGAACGTCATCGTTTTTAGGGCAACCATTTTAAATAGCTATTTTCGTTCTTAATATTTTACCTAACCCTAATGACGGGATTAACTTTACTATTTTACATAGAAATGAGCTTTTTGCGACAGCTCTTCTGAGAAAGAACTACTGCCATGCTTAATTCTATACTATAAAGTAATACACAGCTGGCGCTGGGCGCCATCTTACCTCAGTAGTGCCAATCATTTCGTGTAATACATCCAATGTTGCCAACTGCGCGCCCACAGATAACATGCGACTTCCATAGATGATAACACTTCCTCTCAGGTTACATACAGAGCAATTTGTAGGACGCGCCTTGTACGCCCTGAGAACTGTAGCTCTGTTTATATGCGATGGTTTTCTGTTTATCTGATGGGTCATCAGCTTGGTACGTCAATTTTTAATATATAAAAAAAGTGTTATATGAAGATGGAATTTTTACCTATTATTCATCAGAAAAGTATTAATTAACTATGCTAGATGTTATATTGGAATTCATCTCTATAAATAAATAATAGTAGCGTAGCTTTCTCTCGGTAAAGTTGGCAAGAATCTGAGCACTTCATTAACTTTGCTACAAAATGTAAACTGCATTTACATGAAAAGACACCTACAATGCCGAAACCTCTAGAAAAACTGTCTAATTTAAAATAGTTTGTACTGACTTTTTAGTTCATCCAAACTCTTCTTAAGAGAAGATATATGGTGTTTAGACCCATTACACTGCTTCAATGGTAGACGAGCTTAGGTATATCTTACCTAACTTTTTTATATCATACCTTAAAGAATAAGGTTTTGTACAAATTGGCTCAAGTGTGACAATGTTTTTGGGAGGGTCGCTTCGCCTGGGAGCTTTAAATGAAAGCGCTATCTAATCTATTTGAGATATAACACAACAATGTATGGAAATATTGTTCCTCTTTATTAGGTCTACATAAAAGACAACGAAAGCACATAACTAACTATCTTTTAAGGATAACTTTCTATCTTCATTCTCTTCTTAAGAACAGGGTCACGTTTTTTTTTTGGTCTTTTAGTATTCTTGGATGTTACATATTAATATACAATAGTTTTAAAAAGCTTATTTTTAAAATTTGCAGTTTGATGAAATAATAATTATGTATCAAATTGAATTTGCTTTACTCTTCGTTGTTGTAAAATGCAAAACTTAAACAGCAGTAGGTAAAGCGTTGGTCTTCTTATACCAAACTGGATGATTAATAGCCAGCGGCGTCAGCCCCAACTCCTACGGTCTGATTAATTACTTTCCCAGTTAGAAAACTATCACCTCCTCCCTGCGGCTTCGTTTGCACACCGTTTATACAACTTATATTAATTATTGCTGCACGCACATGCAACTAAACTTTTGCTCTTCTATCACATGAGTAGATAAAAGGAACAGAGACAAAGCTTCTTTAGAACGTGGAAAATTTTACCTTTTTGGTTGGGTTGTCACAATAGGTTAAGACAAATTAAACAACTAAACAAACAACGTGTCGCACTGACATGACTCAAGATTGTCAACTAACTGTGCCAGCGTAAACCGGTTTTTTCCAGTCTCGCCGCGTATGCGACAAGCGGCTGGTGGTCACTTACACTGTCACACATGCCCCGCGTGCTTGTAGTAGTGCAACTGATTCGCGCGGTAGTATATTATGAAAGCTTTGTCTCTGTTCCGTTTATCTACTCATGTGCTTCTATTCTACTTGGCATAGATAAACTACTTACTGAGCTATTTTCGCGTTACTTGCTAAGACGTCATAGCAGTATCCGGCTGTCTCTATCTAATCATTAATATTTGAAGTCTTGTAACCTTTTTGCAATTTGGTCAATTTTATTAGTTTTTTATAATATTATCTATACGTCATATAAATAAAATTGGAGTGTATGATTGCAATATTTAAATAATGAAACTACATGCATATGAATATACATGCGGTACATACATCAAAAGAACATTTTTTACAATTTTTGGCTGTCTGTTTGTTCCTGCTAATCTTTGAAACTACCAGTCGAATTGTTAGTAAAAAAAATTGTTGTATATGCGGGCCAGATTCAAGAGGAGTAAGTTATATCCATATATTCCCATGGGAATAGGAAAAATAATGCAAAACACCAGTAATTTGATATCAAGCTATCTTGCCCCGCCCATTCCCATTAAGTTCTGCGACTTGAGCTATGTCGGTTACTTTGCCTCATTTCTGTTATCGATTTCGATACGAACTCCGGGCATTTCGCTGAGTGACTCTGAGTCTTCTTATGCCCGCAGTTAGCGACTAATTAAGCTAATATGTATCCAGCTATAGCTCACTTGTACAGGAACTACGCAGGTGAAACCGCGGGCGACCGCTAGTTTGTTATTAAATTCAGTTTTAAAAAATAATGTATAATACTAGTATTTTGATATCAGTTATCTTTAAGATTCCCTCATTTTGGTTATCGCTTCGCATCATCATGAGGACCTGTATGTCAATTCAAGAAAAAAATACATCTTGTCGATCATCCCACCTTCAGTACGACTGTCAGTCCAATATGGCAAAATGTTATTCAAGAATACCGATTTCTGTTACATCCAATTTGCAACCGTTGTACATCGGCTCCAAAACTGACGCTTTTTTACAATCCCTTAGTGTCGAAATAAAGATGTCACAACACAATTTATCAAACTTAGGTATCAAACCGTTGTTGGGATGTTCTCGACATAAAACTAAGCTATATAAATCCTCAATGACCTCTAAAGCATCTTTAGTATGATTAATATACATAAACGACAGCTGTAATTCTTACCTCTGACGAATTTAAATCCCCGTGAGAACTTGCGGATTGTCGCTAAGTTTATAGAGTCCATGTTTTGAGTAATACTAACATCTCTATAGGACTATGCACACTTTTTACTTTTTAGTGCGTTTTGAGTCGGTTCTATTTTTTGTTAAAAAATTTTATTTCTTACTTTTTAGTGATTTATTGCCACGTAACGTACTCGTACTATACTGTCATAGTATATTATACAGCACTTGAAGCCAAAAAGCTACCGATACTTACACTAAAACCGAAATCGTTGCAAGTGTGCCCATAAAATTTGAAGAGTTCCTTCAATTTCCTCAGGATATCATCATCAGATCCTAACATGACCTTAGAAATGTGCCCTTTGTAATAAAAAAATAATTATCAAAATCGGACTACTCTGTAAAAAGTTATGCGTGGTCATACATAAAAAAAATATATATACTTGTCAAATTGAGAACCTTCTCCGTTTTTTTTCGTCTGTTAAAAATCCATCGGATCCTGTCTCACCGCCTGTCTTTCTCTTGAAATTTTTACAAATTATGTATTTCTTTTGAAATCTTCTTCTTCTTCTTTCTTTCAGAAATCATTTGGGATTAAATATACGATCTTATGACCTCATTCCAAAGAAAGTCTTGGTATGACAAAATTTCGAAAAATGTAACAAAATCCATTTACTAGGTCAAGATATCAAACAACGTAATCTTCATTTTTAAAAGAGCAAGTACTGATTTTCTTGCCTGCTCTTCTTGGCAGAAACTGCATTTCGAACCGGTGGTAGAGACGCTACGTACTGACAGACTTGACGTTTCAAAAGAGCTTTTATACAGCCTTCTTGTATGAAATGAATTTTGATTTTGATTTTTTTGACATAAGTGAATGTATGTTTGTTTACACATATCTTAAAGACTAACATATTGGCCAAAAAGTTTTATTGCAGTAGTATTTATTTACGATATTAACTTGGTATTCGTATTTTGAACATCATGTGAAAACCTAGAGGTGTATGGATTTCACGCTACTCCTAACAAGTTAACCGCTTCCGTCATGTGATTGCAGTCAAAAGCTAATTCGTAAGGAATAAGCAAAAAGTTAATGGTGTTAACTGTTACCTCCGTGTCTCGGTTTCAGTCGTTATCAAACAAACGTATTACAGAATACAGAGTCAAATATAACTCTAAACCTGCCAAGTATGTGAACCGCAGTATCAAAGCTCGAAAATCCCTGCTCCTTTAAGTAGGGAGGCAGGGCTTTTTAGTGGGCGAATAAAAAGGCTGCTACTGAATGATATGACACTAATTTACAATCGTGTAAAATCAGGACAGTGTCCTTTCTCTAATTTGTAGAATATACCTACAATAATTGCGCAATAGTTGTCAAACTTAATTAAAACAATTGAAGTAGTAATGAAGGCCAAAATCAGCCAACTTGGAAGGTTCAAACCCAAGAAAATTCTTGAAGAGAATGGCGGTCCACTAATTTAGGTTTTAGTTTAATACATTTAAGTTACGGCTTATAGAGGAGATTGTGGACAACGGTACTACTCGCACTAGTAATTGGTTACCTTTTCGTCAAACTTGTAATAAAATTGAATAGTAAAGTTAGGTTTGTATTTGAAAACCTTTAATTAAGACGTGGTTAGAATTATGAATTTAAAAAAATGAAATTAATTTTAAATAAGTTACTGCCGAATTTCTATTCGTCTTAGCCGCATAGATCCCATTCCTGTGATATTATTGGAATAAAAAGTAGCCTTTGCAGGATACCAGATTATAATCTATCTCTGTACCAAATATCATCCAAATCCGTTCTGCTTAAACTATATTCATAAACGGTTTTCTTCGACCGTAACGTTTAAATAGGTGTCGACAGATGGCAGCACTAGTGTATTATATCACGCTATCGTTTTGTTATTCTCAAGCCTCTATATAGTTCAATTCAGTGTTATGATGATTGAACCGATTTGGATGAAATTTGGGTATTTTTGAATCAATCATGCTTCTTTTATAGAAGAAATTGATTGTCGGAATTAAATTATGATTAGAACCTCTTCGTATTATTAATTATATACATATACATATTGACTTTGAATTGAACTTCAGTGACTGGAAATTGGAATATTGAGGTGAATTTGCTATAATCTCTGGTGTCTCTGTCTCTTTGCTCTAATGATTACTCTATGAGACCTCGGATCTAGAGGTCCTGTTCTGAAATATTGAGCTGTTCTTTCTTTTACTTTACCGTTCTTCTCTCTAATATTTTTAGTTTTGCTTTTGTTTTTTTTATTCATGACTAGTAAGCGCCTGACTACAACATGATGGCAAGTGATGATATTGAAGTTGAAAGCAAGATATCTTGCTAGGAGTAGGATGAACTCCACATCTCTTTCAATTTCTACACGACATCGTACCGAAACGCTATATCGCTTGGCGGTACGTAACTAGCCACAGCCAAAGCCTTCCAGCAGCCAGACCTGGACCAATTTGAAAATTCTTGATCAGTCCAGTCGTGAATCAAACCCGGGGCATAACACTATGCGACGGAGGCCGTCGATGTGGTTCGACATTAACACGAGATCCTATGAGATTTTCGACTACGTAATAAGTCTCGTTTCATAACATCGCCAAATTTCCTATCCGTACGGAATGAGAAAGTAATATAGTAATTCTTACTGAATTAAAACATTATTAAGTCAAACCTTATTTTTTACCGACTTCTTTTATCATTATTCTGTCATTCTCGATAACTTTCTACGTACTGTGATAATTTTCAACAAATACCATCAATTCAGTGGCGGCGCTAAACCTAAACTTATCTTAAACTTAATGTGAGCAAAGTAGCTTTCGCGAGGCCCTCTGATACTGCAAGAAAAATAGAGTTCACGTATTTTTATTCATCAAGAAATCTAAAAAATTTCAGAAACAGAAATGTTCTACTTTTATGTTTCCTAACACTTTAATGATTGGTTCGACATTGAAATTTTTAATTAAAAAATTAAAATATGAGCTCTGAGGCACGAGGCCCTTTCCACCGCGAGCCCGTGGGCGGTGTCCTATATTGTCCACGGCCATCCTCATCTACCATCTTCAGAACAAAGTCAGGTCAATATGCGAAAAGTTTTCCTGTTATCCGTAATTCGCTATAATTGTGGTTAATCGAGTCCGGTCCACGCTCTTATGTCGACCAACCATTTCCTCCTTTGACGACCAGGTACTCCAAATTAAACCATTGGAGCAGCGTGGTCGAGCTAAGCTCTATATGCCCTGTTCTACAATATAGTAGATATTATTATATTCCATACATCAGCAACGCGACCAGCAACCAACAGCTGCTCTAGATAGTCAGAGGGGAATGTTTTATGTATTATTCAAATGGTTTAATGTTAGCTCGTTACCACACGCTGAGGTGAGCTTTTGCGAAATTCCTTTAAACTCACCGACGAGACTGCATGGAATTCTCTATAATAATGACTAAAATATAGATTTACTAATTATTTCTAGAGTGGAAGAAGCTAAGGAAGTAGGCAAGGACCGTGGCAAGGGATGTGATCTCTGCCTACCCCTACGGGAAAAAGGCGTATGTATTATTTCTTTGAACTAACTGTGTAAAAAAAATAACAAGATATATCTGTAGGAGATAGGAATATGCTATTGCGGACTTTTTTACAGATTCTGATACGTTCTTTAATATTGTAGTACATTGTTTTCTTCTATCCTCAATAGTTTTCGCAGCGCACGTGATTATTTTTTCTACGAATTTGATTACATAATTCAAAAGACATGGCCGGATTCTGCCCCCAAATTGAATAGAATTTGCAATATTTATTAATATGTTAAAAAAAATTAAAAAAATAAAGCAATATTTAAGGTAAAAATTATATTTCTATATAACATTCGAGAAATACCTATTTTTTGTTTATTTTGGATATTTCTTTGACTTGCATTAGCTTATGAGTTTGGATACACATATAATACATATTCTATCTGTATTTAGGACTTCAGTTTGTAATTAAATATAAAAAATACGACTAACAAAACACTGTAAACTAAAGTAAATATTATAAACATAATTATAATAATAAAATAAAGATTTACTTTTTTTTATTGTATTAATATGTTACGATTGTTGATGCGGCTGCACACAACCACGCGACATGCAAAAGAGTGTACAAGTATCCAATCGTATTTTGACAGATTTGAAATGTTTTTTTTTTATATGGAACAGTCATATGTTATAATAATAATGATTGGACGGGATGAATTAATTCGCTTTGATAAACTAGAATAAATGTTTAGTACAACTCAATCTCCTTATATACCAATGATCTTAACCCATATAGCCTAACTATTGGACCAGTGAGATATTATTTGCTACTAACTATATAACACTTTGGTAAACGACAATAAAATCATTGCTATTTAAAATAATTAGGCGCCTTTTTGTAACATGTTATTGAAGACTCTCGAAAGTTCTTTGAGTACAAAACTTAAATAGCGGTATTCTAATACTCGTAAGCTTTAAAATAAGGTACTATATGTCACTGCAAACGAATTTTTTTTCAGGGCACAGCTCCATACTAATTCCGGCCATGTCCTTTAAACTCACAAAGTCACAAACTCTTCCTCTTTATAATATTAGTATAGATTAGTGCTCTGTTCAGAGACACGCGATGGACCCCTAATTGAATGCTAAGATCTCATGTTATGTATTATTAGTTATCACATACTCGTATTATTAACATCATTTTTGAAAGATGCACTACAATGCTGGGCTCTTACTACCCTTTCCTCAACGAACTAGTATTAAGGACGGTCTTAAAGTTTAGTTTAACGATACGTCTTTTCCATGTATATAATAGACTTTTCGGTGCGGTGTTGTCTGCTGCAGTCGACTACTAACCTGTACCTACCTTAAGTTCAAACAAAATAAACTTCCATAAATATAGGCTAATACTTATATAAAAATAAACATAATATGCACCATTCCTATATTAGAAATTACAAAGAAAGAGCTGAATCTTTGAGAGCAATTCATCTTACGTCTCTTCCATCAACATCGCTTTTCGTTTCAACTGCAGAGAAAATGACGGCACATATTTCAGGCTTTGTCGATATTCATCCAAGTGTATCACAACACTATGTGGTTTTGTATTCACTGAATGTTCGGTTCGTATTTCGTTTCCGTAACAAGTTTCATAAATAATTATTATATAAAGCAAAATATAATAAATCGCTGAATTCACATTCTTATTAAATTTAACAATTATATTTTAATAAAACTTTTTACTAGCGGACGCTATTTTCGTTCTTCGTAACCTAAAACTTTAATTAATTATTGTATCTATTGATGAAAACTAATTAAATCGATCGTTTAAAAGGTCTAAGTATAATAACGACAGCGAGAAGAAGGTGGGTTATGTTTTTCGAGCGTATGTATGTATGTCCATTTCTTCGGCACGCGCTACAGCCTAAACGACTGAACGGATTTTGACATGTGTTGTGTCGTTGAATTCGGCTAAATTGTGGAAGTGACATAGGCTATATGAATTTTCAAAATAGCGGCTGTAAATGGGGGAAAAAAGGGGGGGTGTGTGTATTTTTTTCTCTTATCTAAGCAATATGGATACCAACTGAAAGGTCGTAAAAAGACCATTTCAAAAATATAAATATCATATCATGTTCATATTACTGTTTTAACAAAAAATGGCAAAAAGTGTACCAAGTGTACCGTCTCATTTCTATACCATAAACTAAAACTAAAAAGTCTCAAATAAAATTATTATTATAAAAACAAAAAACCCGACTGCTTAGAAGTTATGAACTGAAAAGAGAAAAACATGGATCAATAAATATCTGTATAAAATTCTAAATACTTTATGGTGCTGCAGGCGGGGACAAACGTAGTTTTGGAAGATCTTTCTTTCCCCGCAGGTTAAAGTATTTTGTCCCTGTTTGCAGCACCATAAAGTATTTAGAATTTTATACAGATGTAGTGATCCTTGTTTTTCTCTTTTCAGTTCATAACTTCTAAGCAGTCGGGCTTTTTGTTTTTATAATAATATATTTATTATACTAACTACTTAAATGTTAAGAAGTACGTAAGTAGCTATAGGTACTCTTGATAAATATCTATCAACTCCGTGTCTTCGAAAAGTTGTATTGTATCCCCATCCATAGGACTAAGTCTATAATTTTTCTTTCTCTAAAACGTGTAATTAATATACTTACCAGAATAAATACCACATTTCTCTCCCCAACTCCGAATAAATAACTTAAACTGTATAAACTAGAAATACATACAAGCCAAAATTTTTTACAAATGGGACAATAATTAAGGAATGTAGTGGTCTTAAAAATGGAAGTTTAATGGCCATTCCTCCCGCCTCCTCATAACGCTTTCTTTTGAGCAATTAGTGCATTTATTCTCTTCCGCGTGTAACCGGTGACTAAATGCATTCTGTTTGAATGTTTCGGCATATTCATTTTGAAAAATCTTCAAATTAATTCAATCTCGCGACAGTTTAATTGAACATGGTTTTCTAATAAGGACCTAATCCACAATATTGTAAAATAGCAGGTTAAGTATACAAAATGGTGTCCCATATTAAACTTTGTTAATCAATAAAACTATGCTTACGATTAGTAAAAGCAAATTTATTTTTAAATAAACTAGGGTTACATCCCACATTTGTGTAAAGTTATTTTTATTCTTACATTATTTAGTTTTTCTACAAAATATTATTTTCCGTGTAGATAAAATTTGTAGTCGAAAAACATTCCAATATTCACCAGAATATGCGAAAACCCCAAAACGCCCGCTGTATATCTTACATATTACGTAGAGACTGAAACACGACATGGGTTTACCATAAAATTCAATTAAAAGTAAGCATCCCCCAATGAATAAAAGGTTTCATTGGACTTTAAAAAACGGAAACGTTTTTGTTGTTATGTAATTTCCCCATAGACATAACACTCGTGAATATAAACCGCTCACATAAAAATAAAGGACATAAATGGACACACTCATTCGTTCAATTGATAAAGCTTGTGATAAATTACTGTACAATTCCTGCAAGATTAACTTGTGCGGAGTTTCAATAGTGTACTTAATAGATTTTATATTATTTTGTATCATAACAAATCACTACTATGAATAAAATTATTATTATAAAAACAAAAAACCCGACTGCTTAGAAGTTATGAACTGAAAAGAGAAAAAACAAGGATCACTATATCTGTATAAAATTCTAAATACTTTATGGTGCTGCAAACAGGGACAAAATATTTTAACCTGCGGGGAAAGAAAGATCTACCAAAACTACGTTTGTCCCCGCCTGCAGCACCATAAAGTATTTAGAATTTTATACAGATATAGTGATCCTTGTTTTTCTCTTTTCACTTCATAACTTCTAAGCAGTCGGGTTTTTTGTTTTTATAATTATAATTTTATTTGAGACTTTTTAGTTTTAGTTTATGGTATAGAAATGAGACGGTACACTTAGTACACTTTTTGCCATTTTTTGTTAAAAAAGTAATATGAACATGATATGATATTTATATTTTTGAATTGGTCTTTTTACGACCTTTCAATTGGTATCCATATTGCTAAGATAAAAGAAAAGAATACACACATCTCCCCTTTCTTCCCCCATTTACAGCCGCCATTTTGAAAATTTATATAGCCTTTGTCACTACTACAATTTTGACAAATTCAACGACACCTCACATGTCAAAATCCGTTCAGCCGTTTAGGCTGTAGTGCGTGCCGAAGAAATGGACATACATACAAACATACATACATACATACGCTCGAAAAACATAACCCTCCTTCTGACGCAGTCGGGTAAAAAGTATTAGACCAGCGCCGATAATTTTTGAAACAAAAAAAATTTTTTTTGGGTTTCATCCTACTGCAATTGCAGTAGGAACCAAAAACCCATTGGAAAAGTAGAAGAATATCATAAAAATGAAAGGAAAAATAAATTACGGGCGATTTGAGGTCGGGAAGGGGTAAGGTCCCAGGTGTGTGTGAATGAAAAACTAAACACGTCTTAGATTATTACTTGCTAGTTAGTTAGTAGTATGTACATTCTACCCATTTATGTTTTTTTAGTTATCGGAAGTTTGCAAGCCATTTTCTCGCGAACGCAATCGGAGGCGTCGCCGGTTGGTATAATTGATTCATCGTTAACTTAAGTTGTGTTAGTATTTACTACCTCGTTAGTCTAGTGGTTAGTCTATGTGGCATCGATCGCGAGGTTCTGGGTTCGGTCGGGTCATCGGAATAATTCTGAGTTTTTCAATCTTCTATGAATATTTAGAACATTAAGCCGTCGGTTCCAGTCACTATCATCAACATCTGTAACATAACCCACGTTGTAGCGGCGAGGTGGGTCTACGCTCCATATCCCCCTCCATCTACAAGGAGGGAGGTTATTGACGAGATCGTCGCAATACTTCATAAAACTGATACGCAAATGACTGGACCCAACGATCATTTTTCAATTCATAAACGAAGTTGACGGCATTGCAATTTATTATGAAAGCGTCAGAGAAATGCACTGCACACTTTCTTGCAAGGATCCGTTACAATTTCCATAACTTTCTTTGATAGATTACTTTCTTGGCACGGAGCCCAACGACGATACATTGCTATTTCTCAGAAAGTGATCTCTTACTGTGGCTCTAGAATATATTAGAGCATGTAACTACCTAAAATACACTCGCACACAATCTGCAGTAATAAATTTGTTTACAGGAGTGGTTTTCTTAGTTAAAAAATATAGCTGGACGAGATAGTATCTATTTATCGATATTTGTGACCCGTATGTTAGATCAGATATTATTAATTATATATGTTACTGTATATTTTTTTATCGACTACAAGTTGGCCCTTGACTGCTATCACATCTGATGTTAAGTGATGACAATCTAAGATGGAAGCGGGCTAACTTGTTGGGTTGTAACTACTTGGGGGTAGTTTGAAATCCACATCCCTTTCGGTTTCTACACGACATCGTACCGGAACGCTAAATCGCTTGGCGATACGTCTTTGTCGGTAGGGTAGTAACTAGCTACGGTGAAAGTCTCCCGCCAGCCAGACCAAGACAAATTAAGAAAAATCTGCCTCGCCGGGAATCGAACCCAGGACCTCCGTCTTATAAATACACCGCGCATACCACTGCGCCATGGAGGCCATCAAAATTAGGTAAGTCTTTTACCTCCACACAATATGCAGTAATTTTGTTTGCAGTAGTAGTCTGAATAGTAAATATTACCTTTTTCTTACGATGGGAACATAGTTCTCGCATCTTAGCTACGTCGTAGAACATTGTTCGTAACCGTTAATCACTTACTACTTACAAAATCTGTATTTACATAAATAATGGAATACTTGAATGAAACTTCGATACGATAGAGGATTATTATATTAAATCACTTGTCAATAGAACCAAGCATAAATTGAAAACTTTCCTATTTTAGATATATTATACAATTTTGCATATATAACGTTAAGTAGATACCTTAAAAAAACAAATTATGATAATTGCTACTTATTTATGTAGGAGGAAAAATATTAATTTAGTGAGACTCTCAAAGTATAAGAAGCGAAAAATCTTACCTTCCTCTAATTCAATTCAATATGGGTTTTTCATAAAAAATTCAATTACCCGAGAGCGTGTTAATATCACCCGCCCGAGGCCCGAGAGGCTCCCATGACCAGGGCAAAATAATTAAACTTTATAAAATTGTGATCAGGGATTTTTCCTCTAAGATAATTGTAAAATATACTGAGCTAACGGAAAACTTCGTCTTTTTAAGGGAGCGCTACTCTCACGCAATAATAATGTGTATATTATTGACAATAGTAGTATTTTTTTATTCATTACAAGTTAGCCCTTGATTTTAATCGATACGTCTTTGTCGGTAGGATGGTAACTAGCCACGGCCGAATCCTCCTACCAGCTAGACCAATTAGGAAAATCTTAGTCGGCCCCGCCGGGAATCGAACTTAGCACCTCCGTCTAATAAATCCCCAAATACCATTGCGCCACGGAGGTCGTCTTAAATCCGTCAGTATATATGTAGGTTATTCCTAAGGTAACAATCTACTATATTTATAAGCAAAATACAACTGACTCATCACGAGAACCCTGAAACTATACATTTGATTGCCGCAAGTCTCGGACATTGTTCGGCATTTTTCTCTCTGCCACAGTCATGATGAACACGGCACCCACACAGTGAATCCATGGAACGCTAAGATACTCGTCGCAAATTCTGACGTTTTAAGTAGTCTTGATACTTACGATTCAAGTAGTGTTGTCGACGTAGACACATACAACAAACTGGTAGGATTTTTTATTAAATTATTCTTTGTTATTGAGGTCTTTTCTCTACAAAAACTTATCAAAGTTTCATATAAAACATACATTTCTATTTACACAAATTGTAGTAGGTAAACAACATGCTAAAATTTAGTCAAACGTTATTCGTAAATTCTATCAAAACTTTAGTTTCACGCGAAAACCATTTGGACTGTACAGAAAATATCATCCAAATTAATTCAACAGAGCGTAAATACAAGCGTGCGGTACAGATTTGGATGCACGGAGCGAAAGGAATGCAGACGTAGTGCATTCAACACAACATATTACGCCGGAATTAAGACGAGTTATATCGAGTAGAACAGAACCGCGCGCCGTAAGATCCGCAGTGGTATAATGTCCCTTATCTGTGCTTAAAGATATTTCGCCACTAATATATCTGTTATAGCGTTTATACTCTCGGTTTAGCTGTTACTCCAAGAATAAGGCGTGGTGATGGATAGTGGTGATGGCAGATTACGACTGCCTCGTTGGTCTATTGGTTAGTCTTTGGCTTTGAATCACGAGGTCCTGAGTTCGAATCCTGAGTCTGATTGTGGAATAATTCTGAGTCATTCATTCTTCTAATGACTTTTCAGTAATTCCTAACCCTGGACTTAATTTGGTAGTGCCTCGGAGAGCAGATAAAGCTGTCTTGTGAAAGTCATCATCATCATCATCATTACCGTTGCCTGTAGACGTCCACTGTTGGACATAGGCCTTTTTTAGGGACTTCCAAACACAACGATCCCGAGCCGCCTGTTGCCAGCGGCTCCCTGCGACACGTTTGATGTCGTCAGTCCACCTGGTTGGGGGTCGACCAACGCTGCGCTTTCCGGTGCGGGGCCCCCAACGTCCATCAGCTGTTCGAACTACGTGCCCCGCCCATTGCCACTTCAGTTCTGCGACTCGCTGAGCTATGTCGGTTACGAGCATTACTCTTTCCATCGCCCGCTGAGTGACTCTGAGCCTTCTTATGAAGCCCGCAAAAATCCCTTCTTATGAGCCTTCTTATGAAAGTAGTTGGACATAATATTTTGTCACTTCTGTAGATCAAGGCATTAATTATTATATTTTTAACAAATCTTAAAATTATTTCCATCTGTCCTTTTTAATTTAGGTACTTAACAGATTTTCATCCAGTTTTCACAAGTAGACTTAACGTTTTTAAATTTAGTACCATTAGTAGAATCAAGTTTATTTAGGTACGTGGTGTACACATATTATCAATTTTCTATAACTGTTGAGATTACACTCCTCCTGGGTAGAACAAAGAATAAAAAGGATAGAACAATGTAAACTGTAAATTCCCTTAATACATTAAGGGAAATATTGATTTCCAGAAATCAATAGTTCCCTTAATCTATTAAGGGCAGGCTCGTGATTCTTTTCGTTTCGCTTGGTCAAGCTGAGTGAGGTAGTTTTTTCATAATTTCCATCAATTTTGTGGTTTTTCTACCTACCCAGGTTAGAGAACTATGAAAAGTAATTGTTATTGGTGTATTTATGACTACGAGATTTACTAAGAGAGATAAATTTAAACTTTTTCAATTTTAAATTTTTCTTAAATTATTTTAAATTTAGTTGGTTTGTTGGTCACTGTTTGGGTAAGTTTTCTTGATATTCAAAAACACATAAGCTGTAAGCTCTTCTTATATTTCACTACAAAGGTAGATAGACCCTTAACATTAATCCCTTTGTATCAAATTTATCCTTTAGTAAACTACGGTTAAATCTCTTTATCGACTATCATTCTCTACTGTATCATTCTCTAATATCATCTATTATGTAAGGTAAATAATGATATTTTCATAGAATATTTTCATGTTTCCTTTTTGTTATTGTTTATTTTAGATTAGTGGATTTCATTTATTTGTTCTTCTTAGCTTTTTTGTAAAATAATTTTAACTCTAAATTTTTTTATAAAAAATGAAACCGACTTCAAAACGTACTAAAAGCTAAAAAATACCTGCGTGATTTAGTTGTTTTAATTTACTTAAGCATATATGAAGTCGGTGCCAGCCACTCACACCGACGCTGATATAGACTAAAATAGACAAAAACTGGGCAGTGCAGGCAATATTACATACATACTAGTCGAATTGATATCCTCTTTTTTTGAAGTCAGTTAATAAAAGGACAGACCATTCGATGAACTAAAGCTTATTAATTTTTCCCAGGCATGCAATAAAATACCGCGCGGCAGAAAGTAGTTAGTGCCTGAGTCCTGAAATCCGTGTGTAAGCTTAAGGTATCCCTTTATGAGAAAATCAGTTAATAAAAGTCTCAAAGCATTATCGTAATCTTTTTATTAACAATAAAATGAATCAAGTGCATACATAATTGAATTCCCAATTTTAATTCCACAAGCCTGATAACTGCGAAATACTACTGAATCACATTTCCGCCATCTTTTAAATGCTTCGCCGCTAATAATAATAATGTAAATATAAATAAATAATATGTTGATAATTAATAAAATAAATTACCAATTATTAATTCCGTAAAATATGCCAAAAATATCTGTGAAATAATGTTTAATTTTTATATATATTTATAGATATATACAATTATTTTATAATTATATTCTAGATATGTGTCGGTTTATATGGCGAGGCAGGGCCAGGCAAACCAGAGGTACGAAGCGGCAGCAAATTATTTTTGTTGTCCACAGATATTTTCCGCGAATTTTACAAAAACAAATCTATTCTCCGGACATCCACGGCCATAAATACTAACGTTACATGATAAGCACTCTCCGTATTCAACCGCATAACGCATCTTACCAATTTATAATCGAGAAATATAAGAAGAAAAAATTTTATGGAATATAATAACAATAAATAAATTTTCTATTTACATTTTAAAATTGTATCCTATCTATTATAATCTCGGTGAGTTAGGAAATGAAGCCCTTGATTTAACTATGATTTCACTAATTATACGTAATTTCGCTGATGGCATCGTCGTTTTAATGGATTTTTTTATAAACTATTAGAGAAACATTTGGTACATTTCGGCCACACTTGCAATTAAATGAGAATTAACAATAGTTGTGTAGCTACATATAACATTGTTACCGGCAATACTTACAATTCTACAATAGTAATCACAAAATTTAATTTTGAATTGAAAAAAGCCCCTCTATAGCGCTGCAAAACTAACAGCAGTTTAAAATTATTCTTTTAGGATGTCCTATGGATTATTTATAATAGAGGTCAATAATAATATGACCTAAATTTTTTTTTTAATTTCCGTAGAAGAAGACCGGGTGGTAGAGACGCCGATACGCGCTCCTACCACCCCTGCAGACTGCTCTGAGTGCACTGATTAGCACGTAGGGACGTCAAATTGCCTGTTTCTCTATCCTTTGACGACAATTAGGACGCAGGCGGCTCCACAGGGCTTTGGGTATACCGGCTGTTTCTCAATTAGCGAGTGCCACTTACCAGGACGTAGATTGCGCAGCCTCCGACCGGGATGCGTAAAAATAAACGTTCGTTTACGACGTTAGTTGAAATCATTCAAGTACCTACAGTTTTTGTTGACATTTGACTATAGCTACATGTAATCATGATTATTACACACTTGTTGTAAATTAATTTGTCCTTGTTTTACATGGTTAATATTATACTCATGGTGTGTGTAAAAATTGGCCATTTTTCATGCGCCTAAACTACGCATCAGCTGAGGTTTTAAAAAATCTTAAAGTAGCTATTGGGGAACATAAATTTTTTTTTCAATATAAATATATTAAAGGACATTGCCATAATTTGCCCCGGGCTGTCCAAACGTATGCTTATATTTAACTATTTTATTTAAATACAATGAATTTTAAATAATTATCCATGTTTCATAGCAATCACTTGAAAATATATCAAAAATATAAGAATTTCAATTGATTTTTGTGTTCTGAATCACGTGACCGTCATCGTAGTATGAAAAGTCAACTTTTATCAACCTTCATAACTTTTATCAGCGACTGCTTAGCTACAAGTAACTTTATTACTATTTAAATAGAAGATCTGTACTATTTAATGACATATATATCATCTCTGGGCATTTCTGGGGCAGACTTCCATACGTTTTTTACCTATGTCCATTGCGATATGATAATAAAAGTGATTAAAATACGCAATTTATGTGTTTGAATTAATTATAATTATTAAGTTGATCTATACAGAGACAATGGTAAGATTATTGCCAGTAACACAATTAAACATCAACATCTTTATTACCGATAAAGTTTTCTTCAATAAAATACAAAATATGCTAAGACTAATTTTATTCAAGTGTGGCCATACACTTTATAATATGGTCGTTTCACTTATTTCGTAAGTTTATACTTAAACAAAATTTGTTTCTCTCAACATAGCCTCTCATCCTTCCAACGTCATTTTACAGCTCGTGGCCTAAAAAAACCGTTCCCATTGAAAAACAGCAGCTTAAAAATACGTATTGTAAGTAAGTATTTACAAATGTCCTTATCATTACATTCACTTACATAATAAACGATTGGTACGTTTCGAAATTAGTTACGACCATTTCTTTTATGTTTATTTAATAAAAAAAATACTTGAAAATAAATTAAACTCAACAATTATTACCTCGTAATTAGGTATGTCGACGAATCGTGATAATAATATCCTATAAATGAATTTTGGGTATACCTAAAGAATTTAAGTACAAAACATTGTCACTTGTTCAATATTTTTACATTAAAACATTTTAACTACTTATATTATTTGGCAGTAGTGATTTTAATTTATTAAATCCGATTGTATGCACTAAACTGTTTACGCTACGTACCTTAACATATATATAGATTTATATAACAAATTACAACATTCTATTGAAAATAATGCAACATACACGTCTGTTACATGAAATGAAATATATAATTTCGCAATACACATACTCATAGATGGAATTTATAAACAACCGATATTTAACTTAAAGCCAAACAAAGTCGTAAATAATTAAATTATGATTAAAAATAAAGCCATCTCATATCAAATCCTCCATGTTTCTATAATAATTAAAGCTCCAATTTATAAATTATGATATAGTTCCAATCCGTTCGTAATTCAGTAAATATTCAATTAATTTGGCACAATATTTGGCTTGTAGATCAAAGGTTTTTTAAACTTCACAAAATGATCAAATTTTTCAATAATATAATAATCTGAGAAATAAGTTTTAAACAATACAATTCACCTTACACGTTTATGTAATAACTGTTTTACACATAATTATATTTAATAACATAGACAATCATGTACGTACATAGTATGTACAACATACAATTGTTAAAAATGTAAAGACGGTGGCCCTATAGGGCTGATCCATGTCGCGCGGCGCGGGCTCGGCGCTGGCTAGGCGCGGGCTCGGCGCTGGGCACTCACTTCCACTTCACATTCCCACATACTTAAACAACATTAAAGATAATATTGTCTTGGCAAAATCTCACTCCACGAACACTCGTCATTTACAGCGAGTCGTATATACTAAGTATATGTATATAAATTTGATAAAGTTAATTCGTATTTAAATATTAATTATCATAAAAACACTTCGATAATGTCCACGTACTACTAAAGTTCGCAGCGCACGACGAGGGGCTTTAGGATTGTTTACAATGGGCTCAGGGTGTTAACAGACGGGCAGACGCAGCCGCGGCGGCTCGGCCGCGCACACGGGCGAGGCGCGCCGTTAAATGATGCTCTCCCGATTCCGCTCGTTGTCCTCCTGCGAGCTCAACGAGCTGCCACCACAGATCTGCATTTCGATTTCTTGCAACCTACGAAATTAAGTTAAGGTTTGACAGGTGTAAATTATGCTATGATATGCTTGAGATAAGAATTATATTTTTGGGGATTCCTCCTCGTATGCTAGAAATTATTGATCTAAAAATTTAATTATTTATTTATTTAGATTAATTTCTAGGTTTGCTATTATTAAAGAGTAGGTGCTCTTTTGCTATGTAGTAATATTATAAAATCCTATAAAATGAATAAAACTAGTCAAAATCTAAAATAAACAAGAGTAATCGAAATAAACTTTACGTGTCTCAAAAACTAAAGCGGGTTTGTCCACATTATTCAATACGAAACACATAATGTGCTATATGATAAGAAGTACGATTTATGTTTATTACTTCAAAAAGGGCTAGTTAGTGTTAAGAATTTTCTATGTTATAGAAAGTTACCTGTGATGTACTTCCCATCGTTGCTGATTTAACTCGGCTGACATGGCGGCATTTTCGGTTTCGACTGTATAAAGGCGTTCTCGTAACCGCTTGATCTCGCATTCTAGAGCATCGTGAGAATCTAAATGGACCCTGGGAGCAACGCTGCTGGCCGCCACGCTGCCGCCGCCCGCCGCACTGCTGCGAGCGCTTGATGCACATGACACTACTGGTGATGCTACACGAAGAGGGCTTACAGAAGAACTGCAAAACATAATATGGTTACATAGCTTTAATTACTACTTGTCATATAAACGCGCGGCACACAATGCTGTAGTAGTAGTAGTAGTGTACTGCGACTGTTGGTACTTATACGTGGACTTCTTTGCTCCTTTAAACGAAAATATGGAATAATATTACATTTAAATTGATGTATCTGCTTGAAAAAATATAAAAAAAAATGATTTGCCTTAATTTTAAATGGAGTTAGCCATAGTAGAATGTTTATGGGAAAACGCCTTACCATTTCCAATATTTCAAACGTAATCACAAAAACAACATTTTGTATCACTTATTTACCTGCGGAGCAGTCTGTGTACTATATATCAAGTTAAAACGATATAAATAGATACTTATTCATACTTGTTAAATATAAAAAAGGGAACCTGAAAGGTGCCCTCCAAGCCATTGACTAGCGTCACAATATGGTCACATTAGTGTAACATTTTCGAAAAGAATAAATAAATTGATTCATAGATTTGAATAATCTATATTTTGTGTTATCTATGCTAATATTATAAATGCGAAAGTAACTCTGTCAGTTTGTTAGTCAATCACGCCTCAACTACTCAACCGATTTAAATGAAATTTGGTACAGGGATAGTCTAGAACCTGAGAAAGAACACAGACTACTTTTTGTTGTATAAAACAGAACTTTTCGCGGACGGAGTTGGCGTCCGCTATTTTTATATGTTTTGCCAATTAGTACTAAAACAGGGTTTCATACAATGTTGGGCCATCTGCTCTGGTTGGGTAACATTACCTAAATAGCTGGTCCCGGTAAGAAGGCGGGTGTGAGGAGTGCAGTGGCGGAGGGATCGGCGCGGGCGGGAGCTGCATCTCCTCTATGGGCACCTTCCCGATCGATTCCACCAGCCCGGGCGTGGACATCCAACGACCCATCGCCACTGTGTACCGTAATCCATTAATATATCATATCTGGTTTATACAGAAGACAACCCTCCTGTATTACACAAACAAATAATATTGAAGTGTCTATTTGAAATTTCAAATGAACAGCTTTTCACTAAATGTATAATATAAAAGTAGTTATTTACAGGACTCACAACAAAAAATCAATTTTTGTAATTTTTGTCTGTCGGTCTGTCTGTTTTTTCCGACTTAACTCTGAAACTAATGTTCGGATTGTAGATATTTTTGTAATTGATAGCCAAACTTACTAGGAATGTCAAAGGCTAATTTGTATCATGATATTCCCACGGGAAAGGGAATCGCGAGTGAAACCGCGGGCTAGTAATGAAAAAAGGTTTACCTTTTTCATGAGGTTTTTTCTTATATTTCTCAAGTCTCTTGACTGCTATGGCTTCGAGGCGGACCCTGGCGGCGGGGTACTCCTTGAGCACGTCCCACATGTCCTTCTTGCTGAGCACGAACAGGTCCGAGTAGCCAACGGATCGTACCGATGCTGTCCGCCGGTTGCCTGTCGACGTGTCATCCACACACTCCGTGCCAAACGGCGCTCGGGTCGCTGACCCTTGAACCTTTTCAGCTTAGCTAACCCAACTCAAAGCCGAAAACGTTCAGTACCAACAAAACCTCTGTACACACCGGAGATTACTTGCCCCAAGAAAATACAAAAGTAATAAAAAACACATCCCCATCCAAACGAGTAACATACTCGAAATGAAGATAATATAGCTTGAACAGTCACAACAATTGAAAAATAACTGTAAGAAGCTGTTCTATCGAGGTTGATTTGTGCTTCAAGACAAAGCGTTTAGGGTTTAAAAATATGGTAAATAAGAATGAATATTTATTAGTAAAATAACTAAGCACTTCCTACTTACGGCAATGATAGTCCAAATCAAAGAAATCACTTACATAGCCGGACAAAATGACAAATCATTGATCGGTAAATATAGAACATTAAAGTATCGTTGGATAATGACATGTTACTACCTCTAGAGTAGGTGAAACCTGGCCAAAAAATAATTTAATTAAAGAGAAATTAGTTTTAATAGTAAAATCATCTCAGAAATTGTGGTAAGGCCACTTTTTAGCGACTGATACACGTATCTTGTTCTAGAAGTAACAACAAATCATTTTCGTGGGGGGGGGTTCATGCACCAAGAAGTCACGCCAAATATATAAAGTATTCAGGGAGGATGCAAAGCGGTCGGGGACACTGCCTTCAATAAAACCAAAGGAGATGAAACTAAAAGCAAACAAACCACATGACCGACGAACCAATGTGCCTACTAGTCGTTGACGTGAAAAGCGAAAACAAAACAAAAGTAAGAAAATTAAAAAAAAACATTGCGAGCCTGCATACATTTGAATGGTTTTTATGGTGAAAAAAGTAAAAAATAATAATAAAACAGTCGGTCTATTGCATTTTAATGCGAAATGGATAATTTAAAATGCATACAAATGTGAATAAAGAAACAATAAAATGTAAAGCGTTTCCTTTTAACAGTTTATCATCGAACGACGTTACCGCTGTTCGGCCACTATTGGTGTTATTTCTTGTGGTGTTTTTTTTTAATTTTTTATGAACAGCGGTAACATGCATTCATGAGTGATGTCCCAAAACCTGTTGGTAGCTTCACGGCCGCTCCCTCGGCCTGATTGCAGCGTCTCCTCGATACGTTTGCTTTTGCTTTTAAAAACTTTTGAAAGAATAAAAAAAGTATAATAATGGCGTGGCGTCTCGGGCCGTGGCGATATTTACCAAGTTGTTTACCTGCCGTGCCCATGTTCAGAATGGAAATTTCGCCAAAATAAGAACCAGCCCTGAGTGTTGCTAACACTGTCTTTCCATTGTCCCCAACTACCATTAGTCGCCCTCGGTTGACTATGTACATCTCCTTGCCGACTTCACCTATACAAAAAGTTCCAATTAGGTGAATGCTCAAAATAAGCTAAGCACTGGCAATAGTGAAAATGGAATTTTCCTCACCTTTCCTACAGATGTAATCCCCAGGTGAAAACAGAACAGGCCGAAGTCTCAACACAAGCTCGCAAAGAAATCCGGCTTCTGTGTTTTGGAAAATCTCCACCCTGATCAAATAAAAGTTACAAGTAAAAAATTTTCAAAACCACAGATGATTATTTTGTGATAATGCGGTTTTCATACATACTTGTACATTACTAAGTAGGTAATGTAGTAGTAGGTAGTAGTAGGAACAAAATAACAATAGGATTCGATTCACTGACTTATTCCGACAAATCGCAAACAAAATCACAGTCAACGCTTTAGGAAATAAGTACACACCCGTATCAGAGCTCTACAGCACGTTGTAGAGCGCCCGAATAAATGAATACAACGTGTTTTTTGAAACCAAGGATAGACGGCGTTTAGGTGAAAAACAAAAACGCCCGAAAGAGCCATTTGGCGACAAAAATTTACGGATCGTATGAAGGAACACTGTTGAATTATTCATGGACGTAAAAAGCGAATATTTCTGTTTTTTAATTATACGACACGGAATATTAAACATTGACTGCTCCCGCTGACTTAATACCTTTACATTTTCATAACAAGCTGTTCCTCGCGACTTGTTTAGCATGGATTAGCCGGTCTAATGTATTTGTTACTTTATTATGATGGGAGTGAGGCAACGCGGGCGGGATGATGGATGACTATACAGTAATACATCGCTGGAGCTTTTTCAACGTTTTCTGGGTGTATACTTTGTCAAAATTTAATGAATTTATAACTTAGACGGAAAATAATGGCCAAATGCACTCTAATTACATCTGCTAATAAAAGCACACAATATATCAGTAAGTTACTCGGACGACGTAAAAATGTACAATGATTTGTATTCATTAATTGCTATTTCTCATTTTAATAATTAATTTACTAAATTAATTAATTAATTTAATTCATTGACCTTCAATTACTTGCTTAAGGTGCCTAACCCCTCAGGCATCCCCAGAAAGTCGTTAAAAGATCTATACCTAAGTATACAATTACAAAATATAAATTAACAGCTCTAGTAAAGTGATCTTTCGAAATTAATGGTAAGCGCTATTTTATAGTTTCGAAACTATATTTGCGTATAGTTTCGAGAGCGCATTCGTGGCATGTGGCTGAGTCAGGGTGTTTAACACCCAGCATAATAATTATTTCACATTATCTAATTTCAAAGAACATTTTACTATACCTCTTCAACGTATCAAGATGGACGTTAATCGCAATTTCCGCTTTCAATTTATCCGGGAGGCAGGACACCGCCTTCTCCTCGTCGGAACACTTCTGAGTGAGCCACAGATAGTCGAACCACTTGATGACCTTCACTTGCAAGTGTGTTGGCACCCGTCGCATCCTCATGTAGGTCTTCACTCCGTCTAGTTTTGCTAGGATAAAGAAAAAGAAATGTTATTATCATGCGTTTATTAGTGAGTGTCTTCTTCAAATCGAAGTTTGGCAGTCAGGTAATATAGGCTTCGTTTTAATTTTATTGGTATGGGTTTTAAAACTGTTGTCCACAATTGAGCTGTCTGTTCGGTCCAGGGAGTTCACTAGATCTTGAACCGGAATATGAAATATTCCTTCAGGTAGGCGTGCGTGAAATTGAATTGATTCACTCAGGTGCCTCTCGAGTTCTAACTCAATGTTGATTCTTTCTTTTTTTCAAGTAATTGTCCGTAAAAGTTTGACCCTGAATATGTGAAGTTGGTGGTGTTACCTCCGTCTCTCGGTAATAAAATGTGATCTGAAAAGGAGAAGTTGGTAATGCTGGAACTCTGTTTCTCGGAGAGTACGTCAAGCCGTCATTCCCTTTGCTATATAATTAACATCTCATAGTATCGTAACATAAGTAAATATTACCCTACACCCGCTAAACTGTATTGTAGCAGCATGGTGGGTCTACGTTCTCCTCTCCTATAGAAAGGTATGGTTCTATAGTAGGCTGTTAAAGTGTAGCAGCTTGGCGAGAGAAAATAACAAGAACTCCGGACGTGCTCCATCTTCATACTAATAATACAACATTCTCATTTGTACAAACTCTAAGACAAATTATTTCGCTTCCCAAGTTGTGCTTAAGGTAAATTGTAGCGTTTCAGATTTCCCAATTCTAATCAGTTAACGTTCGGAAAGTTAGTTGAGTTAAACTGGAAGTACGGTTTCGTGTATCGGACACAAAGTTTGACTTTCCAAGAAATAATTGCGATCTACAGTTTACTTTTTGACATTAAAAGACGAGAGACGTCATGGAGCACCTATTTGTCCCTACGTGTAATATTGAAATTATTTTAAATACTAGCAGTTGCCCGCGACTTCGTCTGCGTGAAAATCACTTGCTCTTCTATTTTTCTATGACAGACTTTCATACTTTTCTTACCTATTGCTCTCTCTAAGTCTGCTTCTGACAACACTGGATTTACTCAATGTTTCCGGCACGACGTTTCGTTTGACACATGATGTTTGATGTGTTGATTGGCGAGGCATATCTAAAACGGCGACTCCAGTTTGTTTGGATAGCGACTACGGTTTGTATTGTCAGTATCTTTAGAATTTAACAAAATTATCCTTTATCGGAATTTTACGGATATATGTTGTCGACTCGAAATCGATATTTTTTTGTGTTTTTTTATTCATCTAAGGTTTCGATCGAGTCTACAGTGCCCCTTGTCGAAATTATTGATATAGATTATATCGTGTATTCCTTACTTTTTTTATGATAATTTATGTTACAACTTCGATAATACGTCTAAATCTTTCTTTTGTTTTTTCATTGTAATATAATTATGGTAAAAGAGTATAGAGTTAGCCAGGTAGTGCTAGGTTACGCAATTAAACCGTACAACCTGGATGGACGGAGGATGCGCACGAAAGCATATCTCAAGTAGAGAAATAAAAAAAGAAAGAAAAAAATAAAGAGAGAAGTTATATCTTTGCCCTAAAGCTTCGAAAAAGAGAGCGATATTTCCGGTTACTTCGCTAATGGGCACCTATTACGGCATGCGCGCGCCGCCGCTAAAGAGATAACATAAAATGTGATTTTAAAAAGAACAAGACTTTTTCTCTGCACGAGAAAAAAAAGTTTAATCATCATTTTTCAAAAAGTTATTCGATTGTTAACTAACAAATTGTTTCCGTGCTCTCTGAGGCCTACTGGCCGTACTAAAGCGTCGCGATTTAATGCTGGTCGCACAGCCAGCACCTCCATCCGTTGGTCTTATAAATCCACTACGCCACCAAGGCCGTAAAAGTTATTATTATTAAGATTAACAATACAAATTTCAGTTAGATACAGACACATATTATTCTTTCACAACAAAGTGAACTTAACATTAAATTAAATTAAAACTAAAAGTCGCTTGCAAGTCTAAGCTCTGCGGAGCATGCCTCCCGGGGTGCAGCCTTTACTTAATAAACTACATTGCTATGTCTCAGCTCATAAAGTTACAGCCTCAACATAATGCTACACCTAATACCACATTCGGTATTTTTTTTAATATTAGCTTGTAATAAAAAACAATTAAGTGATGAGTTGATGCACGACAAATGAATGACAGGTTAATAAAAAAAAATACGATTATTGAGTCGACTGTACTACGGGATAAGATAGATGTTGATTAGCAATACAATGGGAATTTTAGTCATATTTATGACTAAAATTTCCATTCCCAACAACAATGGTTCGCCGAACGGGGATCGAACCAATGATCTCGCAGTCTTTCGCAGTCCGGCATAGAACTATTGGGAGTAAAAATAATTCATGTGAAAATTGCGGATACAATTAAAAGTTTTTCCAGAAAGAATGACTATCTGGACTAAACTCTTAAAACTGAAACTCACTTTAGTGATCGTATACTTAAGTAAATCTATCATTGGAGTAGTTTATGAACCTGCAATTGTATTAGTAATTTATCTGAATCTGAAATCAATTATGAATGATTTCAATTATGAAAGGATTTAAAAGACAACTTCATCATAAAATGTGTTATATTTTTTTTAAAGACCTCGCAGATCTTTGCTATTTAGGATACTATTAACCATATAACCTCTCTTACTCTCTTTCACCAAGATCGACCTAAGCCGAACATAGCAATATAATTATACAAGTTCCTTTTTCTGTTTTTTATGACTAATATTTTCCTTGCAATTGATGGGCGAGTTTTAACCATAATTTAAACCGACCTGCGTTTGCAATGTGATTTTAATATGATATGAAGATAGGCTGATGTTAATAATTAGTACACAATTTTCGGTAGCATAATTACACTATTCAATGATGAGTCGGCTGTCGGTAACAATTAGCAAATTAGAAAATTAACAGCCAACTCTGTTTAGCGCGGTGAAACGGGCCCACATTAGCAGTAATTTAATTTTCCTTGTGGACGTTTCTGGGAATAAACCACGTTCACAGTAAGTACGTTAGTATCTCGAAAACCGCCAATAAAATTTTTTATTTGTTTCTCTCTACTTTATTGTCTAGCTTCATTATATGTTGTAATAGATGTAGCAGTTAAACCTTACACCCATTTACTTTGTTCAAGTACATTCGACTGTTGCAACACACATTTTTAAATACTTTGGAGATTCCTGTAGAGATAGATGTACGAGTATACTTTACAATTTTACGTGACTCTAAAAAAAGAAAGTAGAGGCTGTATTAAAAAATATAAATTTAAGCATATTACTTAAGACAATTAAAATTAAATCAAGTTCTGTTTATTTCATATAGGCTGTTATACAAGTACCTAATTTTGAAAAGTCGAGTATGTCAGTGAATAGTGACTCTACCGCCGCTTCGAATTGCAGATTCTTTTTTTAAAAATTATTGTTGCAATTTATATTTTATAATTTAATATCACAACAATACAACTCAAATTGTTTTCTTTTTCATAGTTAAAAAAATAATGAATCGTAATTTTCAAAGTATTGTATATAAAACGACCAAAAGGTTAATACACTCAAATGTACTATTATTATCTTTGAATGCTTTCCAATTTATTATAAGTATTTATGTTTCATAATAATAACACAGAAATCTTTAGTTCAAAATACGAAATAACACAGCACTCAGCAGTTATTGCTTATCGGAGGTCAAGACTAGCCCAACAATTTGAATATAAACTAGGCACTCATTGCCGGTGAGACTGCACTCTGAACTGTTCCATTCTAAACACCAAACAAACCTTGAACAATGGCTCCCAAATAGAGATACTCTCTGTTTCTTGACATAAGGACAGTAATGGAATGACAGCTGTTTAAAGGTAGGCGTCCACGTTTTCGCATCGTAAGTATTGGATGCGTTGCTAAAACGGATTGTAGCAGTATTTGTGTCAGTGTGGAAGTCACACAACTGAGTATTCGTAAGGGTCGTACGAATCTAACCATTGTCAATGCTAATGATTTTGAGATGTCGACAAACTGATTGCTGGTAGTTCAATATTTCAATATTTATTTATTTATTAATCATATAATAATCCTTCTGACGTAGTCAGGTAAAAAATTTTCGAGAAGTCGGTGCCAGCCAAGTTAAGGGACATTTATTTTACGTAGTAAAGCAGTTCGTGGGTTCTAGGTAACGTCCTTAAAGTAGAAACCTTGGCTGGCACCGACTCCTAGATATGCTTAAGTAACTTAAAGCAACTAAATGACACAGTTATTTTTTACTTTTTAGTGCGTTTTGAGTCGGTTCTATTTTTTGCTAAAAATTTTTATTTCTTACTTTTTAGTGATTTATCGCCACGTAACGTACTCGTACTATACTGTCATAGTATATTATATGCACTAGTAGCCAAAAAACTACCGATATAACAAAAAAATCCGTTAGTCGCGATGCATCTAAAGGCTTACGATGCGAAAATGTGGACGCCTACCTTTACGTTGCACCGAGACAACTCTCGTGATGTCTAGAGACAATGTTGTCCAGACTCTACACACAGCCTGTCACTGCAGGTACGATTATACGAAACTTTGTTTACATTTTCCGTCCGTACGTTGTGGTGTACCTGCCATTACAATTCTCTCTTTGATCTGGCATCAGATTGAACTATCCTACTCGAGCACTGGGTTAATAAACATTAAAGTGGTTTCAGAAAATGTTAGGAGTTAAGAAGGTACTTATAGTTTGAGTTTTTGAAGATAGCTTTTAGGAAACAAGAAAGAAGATACGAACATTCATATTGTATTCTATATTTGGAAGACGGTTTAGCTGTAGATGTTGTAGTAAAGTAAAGAACAAACTTGTATGTGTATAAACTAAAGGAACTTTAACACATTAGAAATACATTTTAAGATTATTTAAAGTTATAGTTAGACACATGTGACATCGATTACAAAAATCGTTGTTTGCACTTGCACTCGTGCACTCATAGGCGAACGATAACTTAAAAATGTTTTGTTTTGCTAAACACTCATTCAGTTTCACATCCAAACGGAATAACGCCTGTCTATAAACCTATCTATATACCTATCAAGCCGTCAACCAGGAGTTAGGGTAAGAGAATACATGCCTAGGAAAAAAACCTAGGCAAAATCCTTAGGAAATGTGGACAAGAATTTGCTTAAAATTTTAAGGTGTCAACCCTTTTTGGTTGTGTTAATATGGTTTTTTTAAAATTTAAAATAATTATTTTATACAAAGAATTGTGTTAACAAAATCGAAATGCATATACCTACCTAGGTACCTATGTTTCGGGATGTTACATTGTTACATTGTATATAACAGGTAAAGCCACACCGCTTTCTAAAAATAGAATAGGTATAATTTTTTTAACTCTATAAAAGTTTTAATTTAAATATAGTCGGGCTATAATACCCAGGCTTACTAATATACTTATAGTCGGGCTATAATACCCAGGCTTACTAATATACTTATAGTCGGACTATAATACCCACGCTTACTTGGGCTTACTACGATTTTTTTCTGGGAAATTGTCAGTAGCAGCGTGGAGATGCGAAAATGGTAATTACACCCCCGTGCTAACTTACATTGAGAGGACGTTAAGCTGTCCGTTGCGGTCATTATCAATAACATTTAATAGATCGTTACAATAGCAACACTATCATCGTAAGCTGCCATAACAGCATTGGAACAGCATGTGCTCTGCAGTGGACCATTACAAATAGGCAGATATTATATTCAAACACCGAAAAAAATATTATTCATCATTATTCGACTATTTTATCGACGCGCTATTAGGCAAGGCTACTCTCCTTGTAGCAGATACATTGTTAGTATACCTATTATTTAAATGTGTTTTATATTTAAACTCACTAATTCCCCAATACACAATACTGTATCAACGTTTGATAATTCGCATTATTCGGAAATTCACTGTTAAGGAACTAAGGCAGGTAAATGCTAAAGATCCATTCAAGCGCAATGTAATTCAATTATCGAATACCGCATATCTATTTTCGCGATCCGATAGCTATTTCAATGACATTATTGAATTGTTTGTTATTACTTCTGCACTACGTACAATGCGCCATGGTACGATACATACCTCATGGAGCATACTGGCTAGTGTCCTAGTGAATCAATTGTTTTGGGAGTAAGAAATATTAAGGTTCCATTCAATCATAATATAATTAAATTTTTGTAATATTTGTTTTCACGCTAACATCCTAATGACGAAAAAAATGCTGCCATATATCGTTTTCTATTAAATGGATCTTTCTATCTCAAAGAGATTGGGCAGCGTTTGCAATGAACGCTCCCAGGCGAATGGTGTAAACCGCCTGAAAATCCGTTCAGTTGTTTTAGTGTTTATTTAGTTTTATAATATGTAGTGATTGATTGGTTCATTGATTATCTTCAAGCAACGGTTTTTTGATAAACTGATTTCGATGTCACACGCCTCCCGTAACTCTAATTTATTTAGTGTGCTAGCCAAAGTCAGACTTTTTTAGTGCCGATTATAAAGTAATCGGACTTTTGTATGTCGTGTACGTCATACTATTGCACAGTACGTTTTACTTTTCTCGGACGTGGGCGAACAGCCTCAAGGTGCGTTTCTGTAGTTTTACACACACAAAGGCGATAGTTACCTACTTATCATCACATCCAAAGTCAAACCGAGTTCCCGGAACGAGTGTACTGACGCACGTCGCACGGACGTACGGCCGTGGAACGCGCACGGAGCGTGCAGATCGATTGCAGGCGGCCGCGCGGGACGCTCGCACCCTCGGGGATGGGGTGCGGCGCCCGACTTTCGCCGAGCTATTTATAACATTCAAGCCGCTGACCTATTTCGCTGCAGCGCCAGTGGAAGGTCACGGATTCAGCCTGCTCTCTGTCGTCGCGGCGCCATTGTCTTCTCAACCGAGCTGCAGTGCTAATTAAAGTTGTTGACACTTTGCCGCTTTCTGTGTATAAAATGCTCAGCCTATCCTTGCTTTGCATTGATCGTGGAGGTTGTGTGTGGCGCTTTTCTATTGTAATTTTATTTTAATGACTATTTTTATATAGTCGCCTCTGTTACTTGTGCCTAGTTATAATATTATTGCGGCGTGATCTACCGATGCTACTAGAATCAGTTTGACTTTTCCTACATTAGCTTTAGCTATGAAGTGAATTTTCTTTTTAGGATATTTGCTCCTTTACACGGGCCCGATATAATTACATTTTTTATAAAAAAATCGAGCCTTAAAGTTATACTCGTAAAAATTTAATGTTTTTGTGTTCTCCTTAATTCTATGTATTAATCCTTACGAATTAAAAAAAATTCAATAATTAATTCAATAATCAACAAATTGCTTTGTTGACTAGCAAATTACTTATTAATTAAAGTACTAATTACATATCTAAATTTAATTCAATTTTAAAATTAATCCCTAGGATTAGTCCCTAGGATTAGGAACAAATAAATTATCATCAAACGTTATTTTTTGTTCCCACTTCTTACATATGAGGTGAATATTATTTTTACCCCACTGCGAAAGTTGTATAATAAAATTTGGGGTAAAATTGAATTTCGGGATTGGGGTAAGGTTTGGCAATAGTGCAAGGTGATTGCGGCGGACGAGATTGTTTTGTCCGGGCGGGGTCGAGGAACGACGGGGAGCAGACGGCACGTGCCGGCACATTTACCTGCTTAGCGCGTTAACTTCTCGCTACACTACACTTATGTCAACTAATTTTCATCCTTTGAGTGTGTGCTTTGAGTTACTTTATTACAATATTCGACTATCACTATTTCAGGCCTGCCTCGTTAGTCTAGTGGTTAGTTTATGTGGCTTCGTTCACGAGATCCTGGGTTCGATTCCTGGGTCTGAGCTTTTTCATTCTTCTATGAAATGTTCAGTATATTCCAAGCCCGGAGTCTGGAAGTTGGTGGTGTTACACCCCCGTGCCTCGGAGAGCGTGTTAAGCCGTCGGTCTCGGTCACTATCATCAACATCTGATAGTGATCGATAATAAATGAAACATTATCAACCTAAGCCCGCCAACCCGCATTGGAGCAGTGGTGAATGTACCCTCCATATCCCCTATAAGGAGGGAGGCCTAGCCCTGTAGTGGGCCATTAATAGACTGATAATGATGGTGATGATGACTACTTCAGGTCTACTTATACTTATATACCTGTTAGTGATAATCTTTCGATCCCAGTAGAGCAACGCACTGCTATTTTCAAGAACTGGCGCTAGGTTGTACCTATGTAAGGTATCTCAAGATTATACGAAGAGTCGAAATAAAAAAAAAGTTGAGAGGTGTCAAGGGACACCCGGATGGAACGAAGTTCCTTTCGATTAATTAATGAAGGAATTGTAATAAAATTTTATTTTTTTTAAGTAATAATAATATTTGTTGGAGTGCGCGAGACAACTCACGCGCACACACATCAAAGGCGGCGGCAAGATCCTTTGATCAAAAAGTAGCCCCCTTTCACAACGCGCAATAAGGAACTTCGTTCCAATAATATAAAATAAATATTTTTAACGATACTTAATAGTGTTGGAGCATTATTAGGGAAGAAGGAATGTGATTGTTTTGTCCGGGTGGGGTCCAGGAAAGACGGGGTGCAGACACGTGCTGGCACGTTTACCTGTGTTAATGCTCCTCGGAGTACCGAAGCGACTAATCCGTCTACACTTCCAAACTTATGACAAGTATCTTTTATCCATTGAGTTTGTGCTTTGAGTCACTTTGTTACATCTTTTAAGTTTTACCAAAGTATATATTCGTTCTCATTATATATTGTTTTATTTGTTAATAGAATTTATTTCTTTTCATTGGATATAAACTATATGTGCCCCAAATTTAAAAATTCCGAATTTGTTTGAATACTTTTGTGTCGTTCTGTAATAAACTCAATAATTGTCACATTTTTAATAATATATTAGTTAGATTTATTTTCATATCGGTTACTAAAGATTCTAGTACTATCAAGTGGGATAAATTTTAACAAGTTTGTAAGAAGTATTATTTTTTTTAATAAACTAATATTTTTTAATAAATTATTTAGTAATTTTATAAATAAAGTAACTTACAGGCATTCCAAATCGAGCATTTTACATTCTCTACATACCTATGTACTAAAAATTGTATAACAATGAAGTTGGTAGAGAATAGGAATCTCTCAAAGAGTTATTTTCACTGAAATAACAAAAGTGACCATGCCGAATTAATTAAGCTGGCAAGGTTAGCACAATCCGCAATTTATGAGCCGCGTGCATTTATAAGATAACAAACCGAAATATTCACAGAATTCATGAATATAAAGATCACTTTGCTGTTTATTTTGGCGATCTAGATGCATTGTGAGTGGTTCAAATTAAAATGTACGAAATACTTTGCGTTTGAATATGTTTTTTAGAATATGAACAATTTATTATACATATACTGCTTCGTTGGTCTAGTGGTTAGCCTATGTGGCTTCGATCACACGAGGTCCTGGGTTCGATTCCTGCGTCGGGTCACGGAAAAATTCTGAGCTTTTTCATTCTTCTATGAAATGTTCAGTACATTCCAAGCCCGGAGTCTGGAAGTTGGTGGTGTTACACCCCTGTGCCTCGGAGAGCACGTTGAGCCGTCGGTCCCGGTCACTATCATCAACATCTGATAGTAATCGTTATTAAATAAAACATTATCATCCTAAGCCCGCCAACCCGCATTGGAGCAGCGTGGTGGGTGTACGCTCCATATCCCCTCTTCTGTAAGGAGGGAGGCCTAGCCCTGTAGTGGGCCGTTAATAGGCTGATAATGATGATGATGATGATGATTATAAATATTTCTACATCATTCTGTGAGTACTTCATCTCAGTGATAGACGATTTAGATCACCACCACCTACATCTTCTGTCAACTATGAAGTACTATGAAAAATAAAAGGTATTGATTTACATACTGAGTATGACGAAGGTAGGGAAAGGTATTGTATGTTCTTGCGTTCACAGCAAGAAATGGTTATACCACTTACACATAAGCTGAGTTATAAAGACGATCCAATCAATACAACAAAAACAATCCACCTTTCCCATACGATATTTCCAATTCGGTTTATTTACGGTTTTGTACATTACGACAGAATTGGCTTTATTAAGGTCGAATTGAATTGCGCAAATATCAAAGACCAATACATACGATTACAACAATTTTCGTTTCGATAAATACGTTAACATTCAATCACGTTCATAATTGAGCGCGTTGAAGCCGGGCGTAGGGTGAATTATTGTGCCCAAAATAAAGGTTGTTTACTACCCGTCATAAAATGTGCCGGCATACAGACGTATGGATTTATTTGTAGCTGATGTGATTGAACTGATTGTTAATAATGCCATTCAGGGATCCGAAGATATGATTTCAAAGCGGTACCTATCTGTGTTATCAAACTCTAACAAGATTTTAGGGCTAACGCTAAAACTGGCGCGGTCGCCCACCGCTGGCCACAAATCCGCGCGCGGGCACCTGTCGCGTGCGCCCGTCTCAGTTAGCGCTGCTAGTATAATTTTGATGTCGAGCGTGTACAGTTGTGTGGAGTAGATTATCATGGATTATTTACTAATTTATTATTTGGCAAAAAGACGTCAACGAAAACAACGTTGACTGCATAACCTGTTCTTGAAAAGTAGGTTACTCAGCGAAGAATTCGATAATTCATTTGCCATATCCCATAATACTGGCCTAAATTGTACCTCAATTATTACGCGCTCTGTATCGATGTTCATGATTGTACCTAAGCTCCGGCGCGTGTGACCGTAGCATCTAACGGGGCTCGACTGATTTGTAGAAACAAACCCGCTCGCGTATGCCCGTCGCGGGCGCCCGCGCCCTGTACCCGCCGCCCGCCGCGCGGGTGAGAATCCGCCAACCGCGCCCGCGCTCCGTCGCGCTGTCCATACTATTTTTCATTATACACCCACGAGCGTGCAACCGTGCCAGTTTTAGCGTTAGCCCTTAGGCGTCATCATTATCAGCCTATTTTATGGTCCAATACAAGGCCAGACCTGTCTTCCTTTAGTAGAAGAGAAACTTAGGGACACTACGCAACTCCAGTTGCAAGTTGGAGGGCTAATTGAGACATTATTGACCTCTTTAACGATCACTGGTTTTCGTGTCCACCGAGGTCTGGAAATGAATTTGCACTGACTCAACTTCAACTTCGGCTCAAACTAATTTTTGCTGAAGATGCTAATTTTAAAGAGTCTACTGTACAGACGTAGGTACTTTTGGTTTACAACCACCAAAAAAATTGTTCTATCACCTTACTACACCAAAAATTAAACCATCTTCCTAACACAAAAGTATACCGAAACTCAACGAATCCGAGACTGGAGGAAAAACGATTGATATTTTATACAAAAGAATGGCCATAATCACGACTTAATATTTCTACTGTAGGATTAAGATACGCACGAAGTGATATAAGTATCGTGTAGACAAAAAACAGACAATCACCCAATAGCACGTAAACGAGAATATCACTCTTTCGTTGCGTTAGGGCAGAAGTGAGCTGTTTGTCCAATTGTGACGCTATTGGGCGATGATGTCTTTTACTTTACACGAAAAATCTCACAAATGCTTTATAAGCGCAAATACTACTGGATTAGTCCACCGAAGCGAGGCAGAGGTACAAGCAATTTTGCTCATTGTCCTTTAGTGTGGAGTATTCCTAATATCGCTTTGCAGAAAACTTGCATTGCAACAGGAATGGGGTAGCAGTATGCATGCACGGACTCGGCGAACATGTTTATGTTTATTTAACATGTCAAATTTCGTAGCTGATGTTTGGCTTTATCTGTTATTTGTGGTTTGGTTACTAGAATAAAAAACTATGCCAAATCTCACAGAGGCCGAGACCAAAGCTAATTATTATATTTTATGCAAAAGCACGGCTATAATCACGGCCTATTTTGGGCGAGGTATGGCCAACAAGTTTCCCCTCGGTCCGTGGCAGGTGACCCGGACGGGTTCGAAACTAGTCCGGCAAACACGGCCCAAAATAGGCCACCAGTACAACCGTATTTATTTCACAATTTTCCCTAACCCTTATTCATCGTTGTCATTATGACAACCTAATTAACGTCTCATTTGTTTTACATTACTTTTATATGAGAATAAGTTTGGAGTTTAGACCAACATGCGTTCGTCATTTAATAATAATTTATTGACGGCCTTCGTGGCGCAGTGGTATGCGCGGTGTCTTTACAAGACGGAGTTCCCGGGTTCAATTTCCGGCAGGGCAGATTGAGATTTTCAGGACTAGCTGGTGGAAGGCCTCGGTCATGGCTAGTTATCTAGACAAAAAGTACCGCTGATTTAGCGATGTCGTGTAGAAACAGGAAGGGTGTGGATATTAACCTACTCCTGACAAGTTAGCCTGCTTCCATCTTAGATTGCATCATTACTTACCATAAGGTGTGATAGCAGTCAAGGGCTAACTTGTAACGACTAAAAAAAAGCTTATACAAGCACTTTTGAAAATTCAGTATTATATTGCAATATTGTAAGTAGTTTGAAAAACAAATTTTACGCATAATTTAGCATTTTACAGTAAAGGTATGAGGAAGTTAATTTTCAGTAGCTTCTTCTCGATTTAACGCTCTACTATTTTATGTACAAAAAAGGGCTGAAGCAGTTTAAAGCTTGTATGCAGCATCAAGATTTTATAGGCTTGTCTAATCGAAAATCCAACAACCACGCACGACGAATTCGCAGGTGTCCGTTAGTACATTATTAGTGTAAGCTTACCTTGGAATTCTTTCCTTGCCTTGCTACCAGAAGTGCGAACAGCATCAGCTGTGCTATCACGTATACGTACTCGCTTTTACTCCTCGGCCGAGGTAGATCACCTTGGGTATTGACACACTGTTATGAGCTTGCCTTGAAACTCTTTCCTTGCCGTGCTAACAGAAGTGACGATGTTCGCGACGTGGCCCAGCACCGTTGCGAACAGCATCAGCCCGAACATCAGCTGCGCTATCACGTACACGTACTCGCCTTTACTCCTCGGCCGAGGTAGATCACCTGGGGTATTGACACACTGTTATGAGCTTACCTTGAAACTCTTTTCTGGCCGTGCTAACAGAAGCGACGATGTTCGCGACGTGGCCCAGCAAAGTTGCGAACAGCATCAGCCCGAACATCAGCTGCGCTACCACGTACACGTACTCGCCTTTACTCCTCGGCCGAGGTAGATCACCTGGGGTATTGACACACTGTTATGAGCTTACCTTGAAACTCTTTCCTGGCCGTGCTAACAGAAGTGACGATGTTCGCGACGTGGCCCAGCACCGTTGCGAACAGCATCAGCCCGAACATCAGCTGCGCTATCACGTACACGTACTCGCCTTTACTCCTCGGCCGAGGTAGATCACCTGGGATATTAACATTCTGTTATAATTTGTTTACAGTCTCTTTGGTGGAACTTAGGGTATTAAACTTGACGACAATTTTTTTTATTTGCAGATCATATACACACAAAGTTGATGGATACAGTTATTAATTTAAGCCAACATAGAGTTTGGTACTCTTTGTGTATTTTTTTGCTATGTTTTAGGTATGTTATTCAATTTCAATCTCTATTTTTTTAAATAAAGTCGGGTTAGTTACACCATTTTACTCGTTAATATGGATTGTTCTTAAAATTCAGCATAGATTATAATCTATATTTAATTTTCATCTAGATATACTACAGTCTAGAATTAGATTATCTCTAGTCTTATTAAATATAATAGATCATCATAGATTGCATCTTCATTTACCATCTGGTGTGATTAAAGTGAAGGGTTAAGTTGTAATAAATAAATAAATAAAGTAATGTAAATATAATAGTTATTTTCCTAACTACTTCTTCTTCATTTCTAACTTGACAAGTTTAAAAACTATTTTGGCTACATTATATCCTATCCAGTATCCGGTCAAAATCTATTAGAGTTGAAAAATATGATAAAATACTTCCAGAACATGTGCATAGAGCCCTGTAGTGCCCTCTGATAAACTCGTTAATATATTAAAAAAATTAAGCAGATTAATTATTATTGTTATATACATTTTGGTAGTGCTTACATACCTACCCTGCTAATATTTAAATTGCTTGGATATAGAAGAGGTTATATACAGTTATTTCAACTTCTCTTCACTCCCTTTTCTGCACTTGTACGAAATCGAGGTAGTATGAAGAGTAGCACAATATAGAGACCCATTTCTTAGTCAAAAGACTTTTTTCTAGAAACGTTCTGATGTTGTATGAATCACAAAGGACGGTACTCCCTACAATAGGGTTTCTACGAAATGCATTTCCTTTGTTCCGGAAAATAAAGTCTTTTATTGTGATGGTGCATTATTTCATTACGTAGGTTCCAGGTTGCTATGATACTTTCTCTGAGGCACAGTGTAAAATGTTATTGCCTCGTAAATGTCTTGTTTGCTTAGTGGTAGGTTTATTCTTCTACGATTTATTAGATCCAGGGTTCGGGCACCATAATAATTTTATAAAATGAAATTATAAAATTTTTCTTATTACAAGGTGGGTTTTAGACAGAGATTCATACATAGCTGAATACATTGATAAATAAAAAGGTAGAACTTTGAGATACTTGTGCATTTATGTATCCGTGGAAATTTAAGGCTTTAACTATCAAAAGAAAAGATTAAGTTTTCTCCAAAAAAAATTATATTCATATTATTACATTTATTTTCGTAAAATTTTGCAAATATTGTGTCAATTTCAGTACGATCATTGTTTAAGTAAGTTTAAAATAATACTAACGGATGCCCAGAACGTCTCCGTCGTTTTAGAATAAGTTTTTCCCACTCACCCATTTTTTATTAACTTAAATGTAACGTTGCCCCACGCTAACCCTCAATTAACCTGTGTGTACACTCACAACACTATTGTATAGTGGCATGCAAGCGTTTTACTAAGCAGTGTTTACAATAGAGAATGGTGAAACAATATTTATAGATTTTTACTTATATTATAAATGCGAAAGTTTGTAGGTATGGATATATGGATGTTTGTTATATTTTATGTACCATTAATACAACGCAGTTATAACTATATATATTAACAGTGTCAGCTTATATTCAATCTCATGGCCTGGCGTCTCTCATTTTTAACCCCCGACGCAAAAACTACGGGGTGTTATAAGTTTGACGCGTCTGTGTAAATGTACGGATGAACTGATTTTAATGCGTTTTTTTTGTTTGAAAAGTATATCAGTTGAGAATGTTCTTAGCTATGTTTGGTGGAAATCGGTTTAGGTCTTCAAGGTCATCAGGTCGTTTGTTAGGTGTGATAAAAATGTTACACGCTCAGTTAGCTTGAAAGCATGTGTGTGATCTGACATTTGAAACACTAATGTCTTCTGGAACCACTGATTATAAGGCTCGGAGGTAGGAAACGTAACCCTAGTCTACCTTTTTAGTAAACCCACCGAGTTTGGGCTCGTTGAATTTGTTTTGACTGGTTCTTTTCATGTTTCTAATTGACGAAGACCTGATGCTGGAAATGTGATGTGGCATATGAAACCCTGGAATGCCGGAATGAAACGGAAAAACCGATTTATATTTTTGCTGAAGAATGACCAAAGAATAATCTTTATTTGGGTCGGGGCTTTTTTAAATTTTTAATTTAATAGTTATAAGAACTGAGGATACAGAGCTTAGACCAACTAAATTTGCGATCACTGTCAGATATTAATGACTTGATATGACCTGCAAATCACGTGGACGTAAAAATACCAACTCCCCATCTCCGGGAGCTTTATACTGAACATTTCTTGATAGAAAAATAATTTAATATGTAACTTAAAAAAAAAACCTTTTAATTTTATGCGTACAACCTGCATGTTACCTACATCATTAAGTGTAATGTAGCAATTTAAAACGAACCCACATAATGAATTGTCAATCGCAACAAAAGAAGCTCAATAACAACGCAACAATACCTTCATTGTACACATATAATTGTCCATTGAACGCGAAATCGTGATCCCGAAATGTATAACAGGGACCTGGCTGTTTTCCGTTCTACCGCACGACTGTACGCATAACTATTTAACCTGCTATATGGGAACGTTTTCAGCATACAAATGGCCTTTTCACGTGTTTTATGTTCAAAAAACCAATGTGCCGCGCATGGTAATGGCGTCGTGACGTTGGCACACCCGTCAATTCTTCTTCACGATCGTTTATGAACAAACCAAATCATGTCACAAATGGGTGCGGGATATTCAAGTAAACATGACATTATACTTTGTGTCACCTACACATAATATGTTGCACGCGCACTGTCAATAATATTGACAATATAAAGTAGGCGTAGGTGCCCCTAAGAAAATTAGGGGCATCGTTATTCTGTTAGTTAAATAACTAATAATCACTATCACTAGATATTATAAAAAAAGTCTCCTGTTGTCTGTCTACTCTCAGGGCGATAGTGATTCCTCAGGAAGCTTTTAGTATATAAAGTGTTATGGTTTATTACAGTAAATTAGCTCAAATATAACGACAATTGTTGAGAGAGTCGTGTCGCCTGGAAGCTTTTATTGAACACGCTGCCTTAACCCTATGAGATATAACAAATTAATGCATGGAAGGATTACTCCTCTTTATTATGATAAAAAAATTGGCGATGGTGGCATATATCTATCTATCTTTTAAGCACAGCTTGCTAATCTTTCTTTAAAAAAATAGGTTTGCGTTAAATTCCTTTGATATTCTTGAAAGAACACACTCTAATTGGCGCGCGGGTGAAGTCACGGGCATCTGCTAGTTATAGATATATCAATTGGGATCAAAGTTTGTATTTTTCTATAAGAATTTGCATAAAAAACTCACAATATGAATTACACTTATGAAATCTCATGATGAGTCAATAGGTCAGCCAGTAATATTCGCTTGTATATGTTAAGATAAATATAAAGTCGCATAAGATAATTAATAATGTATTATTAATTCATTTTCTAAAGGAGACAGTAGTACAACTGGTGTGTTGTCTTTGAAGGAATTCACGAATGTAAATAAATAACTAAATACTCTCAAACAATTCTTGCCAAGAATTCATTTAAGTCAAAGATAATATCTATTCCTCCTTCCTCTTTGCCTCGAAACTCGGCCGCGTCCTCAAAAATAATATACGAAATTTCAACTTTCTTTATCAGTGCCGGAAAAATGCCTTTGACAGTCTTATTCAATAAGTCTTTCGTGGCTAAAGGTAAGTATAAATCGGGACATGTTAAAAGAGCGCTGACTTTTTTTTTGTAATACCTATGAAGTTAAATAAAAAAAGTACTTATCAACGTAATTATTTTACATCTATTTGGACTATGATAATAAATGAACTAAATAAAAGAAACATCTTGTTTAAAATAAGATAATAATAGATAATAAGATAATAAGATAATAAATATTGTAGGACAATTACACACATCGCTATATAGCCACAAAGTAAGCGTACTCGTAAGTAGCTTGTGTTATGGGTGCTATGATAACTGATGAATATTTTTATATATATTATTCATAAATACTTGTAATATAAAGATAAACACCCAGACACTGGACAACATCCATGCTCATCACACAAACATATTTCCAGTCGAACCCACAGCCTAGGACGCAGAAGTAGGGTCACTACCCTCTGCGCCACTCGGCTGTCATAATATAATAATAGTTATCATCAAAAAAGTAAAAGGTACTTTTTGGACCATTTTTATCTATCAGATATCAAAATTTATATTACAGAAAATATAATACATGCAATGCCTAAACTTGTGCAGTTTAGGCATTGATCAAACTGGAAAGTGTCAATATATGACGAGATTTTTACAGTTAAAAACTTTATATTTCACTCAGAATGTAAAGATAATCACTTAAATCTTTACGAGAGGAAAAAGTAAAAATATCATTTTAAAGAGATATCGTCTTACACGCTATTATAATCATTATCGTTTATTACATACACTAAATAACAACAAAGTTCTATAATCATATTAGCATTTCTATTAACTCAGCGAACTGAATACAAAATGACCGTTTACGGAAATGAATGGTCATTTTGTATGACGACAACTACACTATAGTAGAAATGACAAACATTTTTGACGACCTTTTCATTTTATGTCGACGCGGTAACAACGGATACCCTACCGGAACCAAAATACCGGAAACGTTCTTTGAAAAACGAAAAAGTGTCAATTTAGCGACTAACAACTTTTGATTTATTTTTTTACAATGAAATATAAACTGTATTGTTATGTATGCTTACAAATTTTGGTTGTCCTCATTCAGTTTGTTTTTATTTATTACTAACAAGCAGTCGCCCGCGACTTCATCCGCGTAAAAACCTCTTAGGTACCCTTCTAATTTTAAAAACAGACTTTCATATAAAGTGTGCTCATTTACCGCTCCCCCTCTCAATTTAATTTTTTTATAGTTTCCCGTGAAGTAATATCCCGTCCCGTCCCGTCCCGTGTACTAAAGATCTATATTTTTGTTAAAAATTGTATGATATTACAGTATATTATATAATATAAGTAAAGCTTATAAGTATATATTATAAGTATAGCTTGATATTAAATAGTTTATAAGGCTCTTGAGCCTAGCTTTCAATATAAAAAAAATAATTTTACAATCCGACACGCAGATCTAAAGATTAGCCCGTTTAAACAAAGGAACAAACACTGCCGCTTTATATTAATAGTATAGATATGGTCTTCTATGTCAAATAAATTGAACAAAGATCGAATTCTCAACTCCATTACCGTATTATCGTTTCTAACATGTAACAGCATACTTACCAAAATGCTATAATTTGACTTTTTTGTCTTTTAAAGATACATAAAGTTTTCATACAATGTTTTGAATTATATCCAATAGCTATGTCAGCGCACGCGCATAAAGCCGATTTTATAAATTTCACGGTCTGTCTCGCGCGACAAAAACTGTGGTAACTCGGCTAATATATATAATACAAATATAAAGTATAGTCTATTACACTCCCCGATAGTGTATTCTACTGGTGAAAGATTTTGTCACTTTTTCACGCAAAAACTACTGAATAGACTTTAATGAAATTTTACAATAATACAGATTATACATCAGAACAAAACAAAAGATAATTTTTATCCCGAATTTTTACGGGAACAGGAATTAAGCGTGTGATTGCGCTGTCGACCTCTATTCTACGATAAAATCAAAAGAGTCATATTTTGATCTGATTTGCATAGTTCAGTATATATGTAGTTTTTCCTAGGCTAAACTAGTTGTTCCTATACGCGATAGGATTAACTAGTATGGCCTAGTCCAAACTAGTTTGTCCTAAGCCTGATAGGACAAACCAGTTTAGCCTAGGCTAAACTAGTTAATCCTGTTATAAATATGCATACTCTAGGATAAATTAGTACGGCCTAGTTTTGTTTGTTGTTGTTGTTGTAAAATGTATTCTACGCACTTTACAATCTAAAAGACCGACAGAGATAGCTCACCATTTCATTGCTATGAATTTGTGAATAAATGTTATAAGTGTGCTTGCCAGCCTGTAGGCAGGTCTCAAAATTGTATACTTAAAACCTAGACACAATCAACTGATGAACGTGCTAATCAAGATATTGAGAATGTGATAGATTATTGGATAAAAAACAATGTTTCAAAGAAATTGCCAGCAGGCTTGAGAAATCATTTCATTTCATGAAAAACCGCGCCTACCAATCGGGGATAAAAAAATCGCCATACAAGTCACTATTTGGAATAAATCCCAGAGTAGGACTTTCGACTTCCTCTTTGCCACAAGAAATCATTAATGATATTCAGGAATCAGGATGAAGATGATTTAAGGGAGTAATAGAATTAAAAAAGAGAAAGAGTTTCTATTTTTCATAAAGCTAAAACAACTGCAACAGAACATCTTGTGAAACAGGCTAAGAAAATGAAAGCTACTTCTTAGAAGTATCGACGCTTCTATACATTTCCAGTTGTCCTCTTTTATTGTCCAGGCTTCACATCCATATAGAAGATGTAGCCAGATAGGCCAAAAGTAACAACACAGGAGTCGAATGCGCAGGATCTTAAGACTGCGATTACAGAGAACTTTTGTCATTTTATTAAAAGTACTACGAGCTATTTCAACGCTAGTCTTAAACTCCTGATTGCTGCTCCAGGTTTCATTCAGCCAGATTCCCTAATATTTGTATTTGCGCACTCCACTTTTTAGCCGGCTACGACGACTTCAAGGTTAAACAATCTTGAAACCTTTGCTAGTTGGAGAGGCACGAAGCAAGAAGAAATAGGTAAAACAAAGTTCTGGACAGAAATATGGTTAAAAACTGTAGCCAGGAAACATTCAGTTGGATCAGGCCAAGGTTTTGCGAGATACAGCTGATATAAAAACTATTCCACAATGAGATGCCAGTGCAAGAAGGCTTTATTTACATAATTGAAATATTATTATTGCTTCTATTAAAAAAACATTAATTGTAGTATGATTTTTGCATTACAAATTATTCTATTAATATTATATTTCCAATCACGGAGTATTTATTCAGTTTATTTATTTATTTTGTCTTTCTAGATATACTATAATGTTTAGACTAGGCCGCACTAGTTTATCCTAGAGTGTGCGTATTTATATCAGGATCAACTAGTTTGGCCTAGGCTAAACTGGTTTTTCCTATCGGGCTTAGGATAAATTAGTTTGGACTAGGCTATACTTGTTAATCCTATCGCGTATAGGAAGAATTAGTTTAGCCTAGGCAAAACTAGTTTGTCTTGAAATCGGGTTTGGCCGGTAACATATACATATCTTAATACATATTTATGGAATACGAAACCATCTTTTAAAAATCGGATAAAAGTAACAGAAATAAACATAATATTTATATAATACTAATTTTATTTATTTACATCGGAAGAGAAAATTATACTCAAACGAAGTCGCTAATTTAATAAATTAATAAAATAAAGTTCACTCTAAAAGAGTCCTAACGACCAAATTTCACAGGCTTTTGGGCATCTTGAGATATATTTTGTGTATAAGTGCCTTATTACCGTTAGGACCTTCCAAAAAGTTGGATCATTATCGGAATATTAAGCAGGGCCGAGCCATCGCTGCCTGTTTGTGACGGTTCAAAATGACGACTACCCTCATTTACAAAGTAATATTTTTAAAAGGACACCTATTTTCAAATATAAATGTATAATATGTTTCTATTTTCTTTTAGGTTTTCAAAGTCTCAAGAGTAAACAAGGTACGATTTTAGGGTAAGATATATAAAAAATAGTTAAGTTTTTTAAAAAACTTGTACCTACTTAATTTAATTTATTGAAGAAATGAGCAGGTAACTTCATAGCAATTTTTTTACATTGATATTCACGTCAAACTGTTAATAATTTTTGAACGAAATATCGATATAGAAGCAGTTCAGTATAATTGCAAAAAAAATTGTTTGGGGAGAGAGTAGACACATATCATTGATAAAATAATTTTCAGTTTTATACGGAGCCCCATTAATAAATATTTTTTTCAAATATTCTCTTGTTTACGAATAAACCATAGATAATACAAAAAATGTAAAGTAATTCTAAACTTTTGGGCTTAATTTAGAATAAAGAGTATAAAATTTTTCTTTAACTAATCTTTCACTGTATATAATATAGTAGGATGTATCCAGTAGCGTATTTTCTTCTGTGCATTTCGAGAGAACATATCACAGCCACCTGCTTCAAATTCATGTCGAACTCGAATGAGCTCGTTTCGTCGCCCGGTGACAGTTACAGTGGTCGCATTGATGGTGACAGAGCAGCAGCAACAAAATGTTGCCTTGACAAAAAGAGCGGCGGCACTTAGCTCTATTTTTTGGAAACAGAATTTAATTTATGTTAAAATATTTGGCCGTGAATGAGTCTAAAATTTCTTTAAGTTAAGGTATTTTCACGATTTACCATCAACAATCCCCTTAACGACTCTGCACCCTGATTTCTCCCATAAAGAAGAGGATTTGGAACTTGGACTCACCACGCTACTAATGCGGGTTAACGGGCTTAGGGTGATAATGTTTAAGCCTGTAATTATCATAAGGACCGGGGCCGGAGCCGGTTCCACCCCATAGATACTTCAGGGAAGACAACGAGCTGCTACTAAGAAGTTATTGCAAGAATGTTGTTGTTTTATAATTGAGTTATTCTCGATGGTTACCGAACGGTTACGTAGCTTACCGAACCATCAGTAATAATCAAACTATTTTTAATAGTGTTTTAGTATTAGATTGTTAAAAATTAAAAAAAAATTTAAGTAAAATTAAATTAGAGAAAACTAATAAGAAACCTATTAACATCATAATTATAATGCCATACCAGGACTTATAGGAAAGAGGATATGGAGTTCATACCAACCGTTTGACGACCTCCGTGGCGCAGTGGTATGCGCGGTGGATTTATAAGTAATAACTTATAGGACTTATAGGAAAGATGATATGGAGTTCATACCACGGAGGTCCTGGGTTCGATTCCCAGCGGGGCAGATTTAGATTTTTCTTAATTTGTCTTGGTCTGGCTGGTGGGAGGCTTTCACCGTGGCTAGTTACCACCCTACCGACAAAGAGGTACCGCCAAGCGATTTAGCGTTCCAGTACGATGTCGTGTAGAAACCGAAAGGGGTGTGGATTTCGTCCTACTCCTAACAAGTTAGCCCGCTTTCATCTTAGATTGCATCATCACTTAACATCAGGTGTGATAGCAGTCAAGGGCAAAACTTGTAGTTTAAAAACCACAACAACTAATGTAGGTTGGCGAACTTAGGGTGATAATGTTTGATTATGTAAAGATCACTATCAGATGTTGATGATAGTTACTGGGACAGACGGCTTAACGTGCTCTCCACGCACGGAGGCACCTGGTGTAATACTACCAACATTTCGACTCCGGGTGAAGAATATTACTGAAAATTTCTTAGCATGAAAAGCAGTATGATTTTATAGCTCGACCCAGGATTCGAACCCAGAGCCTTATAACCGCATATGTTAACCACTGGACCAACGAGGCAGCTAACCACCTAAAAAAGCATCGTATAAGCAGTTAATAGTTTTAACATAGAATAAGTTTAGTATTTATAATTCGGCAATCGTCGCCACGTAACAGGAAGAAGTAATTGAACTCAATTTTCGATGGGCAGTGAATGGCGCGGTTCGCCGCGGCGACCCCAGTGACCGATACCGCATCGCCTTGTGGTTAAACGCTGTATCGGTTTGATCTCCCGATACCTGATATTGTTTAACTTTATTTTTATATTCTTAGTATAGAACAAAGTCTTTGTATTTTATTTTAACTGCCTCGTTGTTCCATTGGCTTCAAATCACGAAATCATGGGCTTGAATTCTGGCTCACGCTATGAAGTATTGTGTTTTTCTTCAGCTTTTTCGACGTATAAGGATCGTAGCCTTGGAAAGTTAGTGGAGTTACAACCCTGTGCCTTGGAGAGCATGATAAGCTATCTACCCCAATCACTATTGTCTACATCTAATAACACCCTTAGCTCGCAACGGAGAAACGTGATAGTTTTTAACTTTTTATCCCTATAGGATATGCATTTAGGAGGAAATATTGGTCTAGTAGTGGGCCGTTAATGGGCTGATGATGATGACGATATACAGTTCAACATTCGACAGCGTGATTCAGGAAGAAGGTTTATATGTATAGTATAATGAATATCACATTACCTAGCTTTGATTTTGTTGTGATCATAAGATATATCGACCTTCCACTCGGTGGACTAACTACATCAAAGTTACCACAGGGGGTCGCTGGATTGTTGTGTTTGGTTTAGGTCCCTAAAAGGGCTTATGTCCAGCAATAGATGTTCATCGTTTGTTAATAAAGATGATGATGATATATGTGATTTAGTAAGGTGCTGTTTTCTAGCAAGGTGGTACCTAGTCACCAGACTAGACCCACACCATTTATTCTTAAGATAAAGCTTAGGAATAAACGAGCTTCAAAGTTGTTACAGTTCCTGACAACTCTGAACAAGAAAGTACCTATATTGCTATTTTTAAACAAAAATCTGACATAGTATCTGTTTAGCGACAACACTCAAAATACTCTCAATACTCTACTAACTCCGACAGTAGAGAGAGATGTTGACTCGGCAATCCTTGCAATTGTATTGTATTGTCGAGATGATCTGAGGTCGAGACATTACCGGAATTTTGCTGAAAATAGCAGAATAAATTTGTTGTTCCTTGTACATCTTGCATTTTGACAAAGAAAATCTCTATTGTTACATTTTAAAAATCACTTCTAGCGATAGGTACTTCAAAAACTTGTTTTTATGGTTATAATTGAATCATTCTACAATGTGATGTGTTGTACCTACTAACTTACACCTATCAACAAATCACAAAAACAAATATCTTATATCTTATAAGCACGAAACAATACAATGTCGTAGCTAATTAATTCAGAATGCTTTATTACTTCCTCGGACGGGCTCTACCTACTCTACTACAATGTTGATTTTATAAAAAATACTTATACTTATACCTACGATTTTAGGATTTTGGCTAGTGGGTGGCTTCAGCCCTAGCAAGTTACTACCCTGGGCGTAAAAGACGTACCGACAATGGATTAAGCGATCTGTGTGCCTAGTATAAGATTTTACCGCGTCGATATCGAAAACAGTAAACGCAAATTTCATATGGAATTGTGTGTGTGTGTGCAGTGATGCGCGGTGGATTTATAAGACGGAGGTCCTGGGTTCGATTCTCGGCGGGGCAGACTGAGATTTATCTTAATTTGCCTTGGTCTAGTTGGTAGGAGGCTTTCGCAGTGGCTAGTTACCACCCTACCGACAAAGACGTATCGCCAAGCAATTTAGCGTTCCGGTACGATGTCGTGTAGAAACCGAAAGGGGTGTGGATTTTCGTCCCACTCCTAACAAGTTAGCCTGCTTCCATCTTAAACTGCATCATCACTTAACATCAGGGGTGATAGCAGTCAAGGGCCAACGTGTAGTCGATAAAAAAAAAATTATCCCGAAATTTTTACAGGAATAGGAACTATTCGGGTGAAACCGCGAGCTACCTCTAGAAAAAAATATACGTAAATACACGGTAAAAGTAAAGGCCTCGAAAATAGCTTAGCTTAATATACCTCGTGGCGAGTAAGTTTATAAAGCGGTGAACACATCATATACCGTAAAATGCAATTTGTAACACCGCGTAAGGTGCATGCGGGTACGTTTAACATTTCAGTTCCTTAGTTATTTAGACATTATCACAAGTAACATTTAATTTTTATCATAATTTTGGTACCTACTAAATACGTTTAAAAAGAAATTTAACCAATTTTTTATTACCGATAATACCATATACTTTTAGGTAGCTACTCATTGAAACTGGATACAATGAAAAGACCTTTTCGTAGTGCCCGATATACTCGAACTCTATATCTCAAAAGCTCATTTTGATTCAACTTTGAAGTTGATGCTGATTGATTGATTGTAGTAGTAGTATGAGTGATCCGTAGTTCTAAATAGAAATTTTTGTAACATAATATAGATATACCTACTTTTAAAAAACTTTAATTCTAACCACATATAGGTCGGATTTATAACCTCCTTTTTTGAAGACGGTTAAAAAGGAACAAATTCGTCAATCAAAAATATTATATACCTAAAATCTCTAAGTTTGTCGACAAAGCAACTATAAAGTTTGGTAAAGAGCTAGAAGGTTTCAAGGTTACCATTCTTAATCTTATGCCCTCGTAGCATCTACTTTCCACTTCCTTAGTTATAACCTATAAAATAAAAAATAACAATAAGTGATTGTAAACTAAGCATAATTGAAGTAAGCTAAGTTTGACTTTCATTTTGATTTTAATGTTGACATACTTTCACAATTTAATCAATTTAGAAGGCAAAATATTGCTACTATTTATTGAAAGAGTTAATAAGTGTTAATTCAAAGCATTAACCTTCTAATTTGTTCCGTACCATCAAAATAACGAAACACCCAAATTTAAAGTAACTTAGGGAGCATATTTCGCTAATGCGTTCAACCCTAAAGTAATGACTCGTGTAATGACCACACGGTAACACTAATAATGAAACGAAGCGCCTTTGGAACCACATTCAACTGAACGTTTGCTGGAAAAATTCTTTTCAATGTAATGGAATTTATAAACGACTAGCGGATGCCAGCGACTTCGTCCACGCGGAATTAAAATAAATAAGATTACGAAAATAAAAATAGCCTAAGTTACCCCTAATAATTTATTAAATTAGCCTTCAAAGATGAATAATTATCTCCGTTTTTTCCACATTTTCCACTGTTTCTTCGCTTCTATTGGTTGCAGTGTGATATTATATAGCCTAAAGCCTTGATAAGATTATCCAGCACAATAAGAATTTTCAATTAGAACCATTAGAACTAGCGAGTAGTGCGTTCAAACACTTCAGCTTTATAATATTCGTACATACATACATACATACATAACAAAACGGGAATAACCGTACAGGTGGGCAGAGACCACTTTGCCCTCCACTTGCCACGGTCATTGCATACTTCCTTAGCTTCTTTCACTATCATTAATTCTTTTATACAAGTTCGTCGGTTTAGGGTACTTTTGACCTAGCCATTATTTAAAATGTCCTGAATTTGGTCCAGGAACATTCGCCTAGGTCATCTCCTTCCAACATTTCGATCCAACCTCACGTGATAAATCTCTTTTGTTAATCCATTTCTCTTTTCATCTTCTTTTCAATTCTTTCATCCATTCTCTCTGCATGCCCAAACCATCTAAGCATCCCTTTCTCTATTTTAGTCACTACATCTTCTTTTACATAATAATATAATATTTATAATATTCGTAATATTTATTGCTTTATAATATTAAGTAAGAACTTAGTTTAACCCTAACGTAATAACTCGTGTAATGACCACACGGTAACACTAATAATGAAACGTGACTTTGGTACACTTTGGAACCACATTCAACTGAACGGTTGCTGAAAAAATTGCATTACAATGTAAAGGATTCAACAAACAATCAACTAGCGGAAGTCTGCGGTTTTGCCCATGTGGTGCCCGTTCACGTGGAAATATCAAAATAAAAATTATGTCATGTATACCTATGTCACTCATTATAAGTCTAACTATCGTATATAGATTTTTTTAGATTCCGACTGGTAGTTACTAAGATTAGCTGGAATAAGCAGACAGACGAAAATTTTCAAAATAATAATTATGTTAGGTATACAACGTGTTAGATACATACCCTATCAAGCCGTCAACCAGGAGTTACGGAGAGAGAATTTATTTATTTATTTAAGCCTAAAATACAATATTTTACATACATATAAAAATAAACGGAGAGAGTATACATGCCTAGAAAAAAAAATATTTCCTAGGCAGAATCCTGAGGAAGATAATATGTGGACAAGAATTTGCTTAAATTTTAAGGTTAATTGCATTAGTAATATTAATACTATGGACTTCGGGTCAGCGCTAAAAAGTGTCCGAACCAAAAGAGACCTAAAACGCGAAAAAGACTTCTACTGAGATATTAGCTTACTGAGAGAACACACGTCAATAATGTTCTAGAACAACGACTGCATAGAGTTAATTTTTTTTTAATATTTGAAGTTGTTTAATATTTGAATTTTTTAATTGAAAATAATTTTAATTAATAAACTTATATTTTTATGTCATGAATATTAATCAAAGAAGTTTTACCATAATAGTAAAATGGAACCCTTCCGTCCATCCGTCCATCCGTCCGTCGGTGAAACTTTGAACAGTTATTTAAAACAGTGATCTATTTAGTAAGTATTTTTTACTACGTCATTGTAGTAAAAAATATATATGGCTTGGCCTTGATTTATCCCATCATATAGAGGTCATTGATACATTTAAAGTTTGCTGTAAATATAATATATAGGTTAAAGGAGCCAAAAAAAATTTCAAAGCTACCTACTCCACACCATTTTTGTTGTTCTATTTTCACGAGAAGCTGCCATGTCAAAAAAAGGCTGCCATGGCAACCGATAGTCAAAGCTAATTACTTATTGCAAGCAATTAGATCGTTGCAAATTAAGACTGTAAAATAAAAATTAGACTGTAAAAATAATATAAGATATATATTACAATGTTGTAGTTTAGTTATAAAAATACAAATTATATATACTAGGATGTAGTATATATAAGATATCTCGGGACACTTTTTTCGTGAATTTTGCTTTACACCCGAAGTCCATAGTCCTAACTATTAATATGTCAATGGTGTCCACCCTTTTTGTTTATGTCAGTACAGTTTTTTTTAATTTAAAATAAATATTTTGTACATAGAATCGTGTTAACAAGATCAAAACATATCAGTACGTCTCGAGATGTTTTACCATTTATCTAACACATTGTATAAAGTTTGCCGTCTACGTACTGTCATTCTGCACCTGCATTTAGTGAATAGCTGTTGGTTTTAAATTAAAAACATACTTTATCATGTGTATAGATGTAGGTACAATAAAAGCTTTCAAAAGGACGTTTTAATGTCGGATTGAAACTGTACCGTTTAAACAAAAAAAAATTTGACCTTGCCCGTATAAAAATAAACATCTATTACATATTTAAAAACGGCTAAGTAACTCTATATACGATATTACACTAAATAAACAAGAATAAAGGAAAATATGCATCGTTTCACTGTTTTATCCTCATGTCTCACTCGGATCAATGTCAGGTTAAGCTCCACATAGCAGTTTATCCGACACCTGTGATTGAGACACGTAGAGATGATCAATTTTACCTCTTATTTTCGCCTATTCTTTAAAATTATATAAATAAAACAGAAATTTTACTTGTATTGCAATTTATGTGAATATGTCTGTATTACTTCGACTTTTTATATGTAGCTAGCACCTACCTAACACTCGCGACTTCACCCGGAAAATAGTGTATCACAACCTTCCAAGAACATCTAAAAAGCAATAAAAGATAGGATAGTTACGTATCTTTTTTTACTTGTTTAAGGAAAGAACAAATACAGCAAGTTATTTTAAAAGATAAATATTTTAAAAGGCATAAATTAAATTTTAATATGTAAATTGCAATAAGAAAGGCCTTAAAATTATTATATATTAATTAATTTAATGCCTTTTAATTTACATTCCTCATTTACACCCAAGTAACAAACAACTCACAATTTAAATTGTCAAAGCACTATTATATTATCTTAGAGTATTAAATGATACCCCCAACCCTTAACAGCGTCTACGATATAATTCATCCCCGACCGATAAGAGGATATTGCGGATATAAGCCGACACAATAGAGGACGAGAGCCGCAAGACAGATCGCTTCTCAGAGGTGACATGACGGGGTCAACTGAGGGCCGTTTTTAGCCATCCTTCAATGTGGGAGAACATTGAACATTCTCATAATATGAACAATTACTTAGTGGGTAATATTTTTACGTAACCTTTATTTCTTTATAGCTATTAAATTATTCTAATTTAACAATGAAAAGTCAACATCTAAGGATGCTCCGGTTTCAAAGTGAGGATTGTTTGTTGGATCTGGGTGACTGTCGTTTAAATATAATATAAATTGACGGCCTCCGTGGCGCAGTGGTATGCGCGGTGGATTTATAAGACGGAGGTCCCGAGTTGGATTCCCAGCGGGGCAGGTTGAGATTTTTCTTAATTTGTCTTGGTCTGGCTGGTGGGAGGCTGTTCGCCGTGGCTAGTTACCACCCTAAAACGTACCACCAACCGATTTAACATTCCGGTACGATGTCATGTATAAACCGCAAGAGGTGTGGATTTCCACCCTACTCCTAACAAGTCAGTCCGCTTCCATCTTAGATTGCATTATCACTTAACATCAGGTGTGATAGCCAGGTCAAGGGCCAACTTGTAGTCAATAAAAAAATTATTAACTTTTATATACTTACTTTACTTTTATAAGGAACTTTCGCGAAGTAATGCCTGCTTCTATCCACAATAAAAAATTTTAACAAAAAATAGAACCGACTTAAAACGCACTAAAAAGTAAAAAATAACTGTGTCATTTATAAATGACACAGTTATTTTTTACTATTTTTTGTTAAAAATTTTTATTTCTTACTTTTTAGTGATTTATCGCCACGTACCGTACTCGTACTATACTGTGATAGTATATTATATGGCACTAGTAGCCAAAAAGCTACCGATACCGAGTCAAAAACCGAAATCGCTGTAAGCGTGCCTCAGGACAATGGGACCACCTGAATGCCCTTTCAAAAAAGCCACGGAAGATTTGCGAAAGTAAAAAATCTTTACCATGTAGAAACCAATTACAAGTATGGGCCTATACAACTGGCGCAGCCTTGCCTCAATTTTCCTTATTCCTTTTTCAATTTGCTATAGCCGATAAGGTTTTTTGGGCTCTTCATATAGCGGAAGAACGACACAATATTCATTTTGGCGATCTCTCTGACTCAGTTGCGAATACCTTGCCTTATAACCGATAGGTCCTGCATACGGTTTTATGATTTTTGAACGCTGATTTCAAACTTTATATTTTATAATTAGGGCATTATATTATATGAAAAAAGTATACAACATGTTAGGTAAGTGGTATAATACCCCAAAACGTACTGATGATAAATTTCTTCTTTTTTTGTATCCATTTCAAGTTGGCCCTTGACTGCTATCACACCTGATGTTAAATGATGATGCAATCTGAGATGGAAGCGGGCTAACTTGTTAGGAGTAGGATGAAATCCATACCCCTTTCGGTTTCTACACGACATCGGACCGGAACGCTAAATCGCTTGGCGGTACGTCTTTGTCGGTAGGGTGGTAACTAGCCACGGCGAAAGCTTCCCACCAGCCAGACCAAGACAAATTAAGAAGGAAATATCTCTTCCGCCCCGCCGGGAATTGAACCCAGGACCTCTGTCTTATAAATTCACCGCGCTTACCACTGCGCCACGGAGGTCGTCAAGTATGGACCTATATAAAATTTTGATCTTATTAAAATAATTCTGTGTATAAAACAATTATTTTATTTAAAAAAATCTAATGTATGTACATAATAAATCTTATATATGTACTTAAAAAACATATAACTACGAGAATGTTACCAACCGGGATTAGGCTTAGAAAGCTCATTATTACCTAGGCATGTATTCTCTCTGATTGATGGCTTAATAGGGTATTTACCTAACACGTTGTAGAAACGATATGAGGTAGAATAAGATCGCTTCAACAACAAGAAATATGCTTGAATTTTACGCTCGTACTCCACCATGGTCCATGATTAAGATTCTAGCTTCGTTTTTATAAAATTACTTATCTGCCTTATACAGGCTCTTAAACCTTATTATAATATGTATTGTAAAATAATCCGTATCGTTAATAATAGCATACCTTTAATAATGAATTCTCTCTAATCTATGACACGATAATAATATAATAGACAGCGAAGCGAAGCATCCGAAAGCAGATCGCTAATTGGTGTCACCGGCGACTGGGAGGGTTAATTTTAGCCGCACTTTAATAGCGTCAACAGAATAGGATCAATAACTTTAACAATGGCTGCACATCTGTTGATGTGATTCTACGTAAGTTTATTAACTATGTAGTATATTGTATGAGTAAGTAGTAGCGCTGTTTTGATGTGACAGCTTATCTGGGAGAGTAGGTATGTTGTAGGGCCAAGCTGTGTTCCGATTTTAAGAGCATGATTGCAAGTTTCATTACAGGGATGTGGGGTTTAGCACTTACGTCTATTATTATAGTCAAAGTAGACGAGCTATTCCGTGGAAGTACTTCTACCGTGCTTCTTTCTGCTACCAAACATTTGACGGCCTCTGGTCGGTATGCGCAGTGTATTTATAAGACGGTTTTCGACTTCCGGCAGGGCATATTGAGAGTTCTCTTAATTTGTCTTGATCTCGCTGGTGAGAGGTTTTCGCCGTGGCTAGTTACCAGCCTACCGACAAAGACGTACTGCTAAGCGATTTAGCGTTCCGGTACGATGTCGTGTAGAAACCGAAAGAGGTGTGGATATCATCCTACTCCTAACAAGTTAGCCCGCTTCCATCTTAGATTGCATCATCACTTAACATCAGGTGTGATAACAGTCAAGGGCCAACTTGAAGTCAATAAAGTCAGATTTATTGTGTTCTGGTGGGTATGGTGCGCTTGACGATGTAATTGCAGGCACGTGAGGCTTACCACCTACGTCGAAAATTACAGGTAAATTTAAACAGTACAAAATCTTTTTTACTCTGCGGGCTTCATAAGAAGGAAGTAGTACCACCATGCTTTCTTCTGCCGCCAATCAGCTTTTCTGATGTGAAAGGTATGATTGCCGATTTTATTACAGGCTTACCACCTTTATTTCAATCAAGAATAGCTCTTCAGAATGCGGCCTTAACAGTTTTAACTTTAAAATGAAAATAATCAAACATGGTTACTTGTACGTGTTAGTATGATGTTAGTTAGACTACGGTAGGCAGTCTCGAGTTGCATTTTCTAATTAATTTACAGACAGCCAACCCTCTTCACCTTCGTTAAGTGGAACAGACAGTTTTGTTATAGAACTAAACAAGTAGAACGATTGGACTGTGTTATAAATTCCATAAATACGAACGTCCTATTGGTCAGAATGACCGAGGGAAGAGCAGGTTGCAGGTCTGTCCTGATTTTGCGACACGAATGTAGGCTTAAAGGTACCCTTTGTGATCGGTAAACGCTCGCATTCTCTGCTCGAATTAATCTCCATGCACAACCAAATCTAAAATAATATGTGAAAAGAGAAAAAGCTATATGAATTTCTTGCGGAGACATTGTTATCTACACTAATATTATAAAGAGGAAAACTTTGTTTGTTTGGTTGTAATGAATAGGCTCAAAAACTACTGGACCGTTTTTAAAAATTCTTTCACCATTCGAAAGCTACATTATCCACGAGTAACATAGGCTAAATTTTATTTTGGAAAAAAATAGGGTTCCGTAAAATATTTGGGTTTTTAGGACACAAGGTGTAAAAAATCAACCAGAAAAGTTACTTATTTTGCGTACGATGCCTAAACTATAAAAGATAGAACGATAAAATGTTCTAATTAATTGGAGATCTTATAAATATCTACAAAAAAGTCCGCGACACACTATACCTATCTATGTCGAGTGAGGCACAACAACCATTTTTTTATTTAAAAATCTCAATTTTTTTTTGGACTATATTTAAACGCATTTATTTTACTCATGCTATTAATCCTTATCAAAATAAATTATTTCATCACTAAGTACAGTTTATGTAGATAGTATTTGGTATTTAAAAGATTAAAATTGGACGCTTGGTTTTGAAGTTATGGCGAAATTAAAATGATACTATTTTTGCGTTGCGAAGTGAGCGTCACCAAGGCGGGGGTGCGCGTGCGGGAGGGGAGTGTTATTTATGTTATATATACGATGATGAATTAAGAATTCGATCTTTGTTCAAATATCTATTTAGTACACGGAAGAGTTTGTTCGTTTGTTTAAACGGGCTAATCTCTATCTGCGTGTCGGATAGTAAAATTATTTTTGTTTATTCGAAAGGCTAGACTCAAGAGTGAAATATACTATCTAATATCAATTTATACCCATCAGCTTGCCATAAATATATATTTTTAATGTTAATGTACTGAAATGTCCTACAATGTTTAACAAAAATGTAGACCTTTAGTACACGGGACAGGACGGAGGATATTGCTTCACGGGAAACTATAAAAAAATTAAATTGAGAGGGGGAGCGAGGAATGAGCACACTTTATATGTGACTTTCACACATTTTGTATGAAAGTCTGTCTTTAAAATTACGAAGAGTACCTAAGAGGTTTTCACGCGGACGAAGTCGCGGGCGACTGCATTATGTTCCCTTGGACTACAGTTATAGAAAGAATAGAGAGCTTGAGACATATAGGTATATCAGCGCCAAGCCTCCCTCCTTACAGGAGAGTGGATATGGAGCATAGACCCACCACGCTACTCCAATGCGGGTTGGCGGGCTTAGGGTGATTATGTTTCATTAATAACGATCACCATCAGGAGTTGATGACAGTGACCAGGACCGCCGTGCTCTCCGAGGCACGGGGTGTAACACCTCCAACATCCCGACTTCGGGCTTATACTTTACTGAAAATTCCAAAGAAGAATAACTCACAATTATTCCACAATTTGGCCCAGAAATCGAACCCAGATAGGCGAACCACTAGACCAACGAGGCAGTCAATGTCAATTAGTACTTTAAAAATATTTAAGAATTTTACATAACATACCATAACAAACAAAAACAATATACCCAAAATGAAACAAAACTATTCTCAATTATAATAAGATTATGTACTTCGTTTAATAATAACAATTAAACTGCACTCTAGAAGGGCACGTGATCCCTTATAAAAGTCGTTGCCTGGAGACATTCTTACGGTTTTTATTACACTCTTACGGGCGCATTACCTGTAAGCATTATGCAAAGTGGCGTATGAAAATGCTGCAAAGTAGCATTTAATGGGTTAGGCGACTTAATATATATATATTTCTTTTTATTATAGGACAATTACACACATCGCTATATAACCCCAAAGTAAGCGTAGGTAGCTTGTGTTTATTTATCTATTTATGGTTCAGAAATATCAACAGCGTAACCAAAAAATACAAAATTAACAAGATATTTTTTTCTTAAAATTAGGCCAATAACAGATTTTTCATAAAAAAAGCAATAAATAACTACAAACTGAAATAACAATCAAATTCACAATAAAACCTATACGTGTATGTGTATGCGTGAGTACGTGTGTGTGTGCGTGTGTGTTCGTGTATATGTGTGTGCGTGCGTATGTGTGTATGCGTGTGTGAATATGTGTGTTTTTTGTGACTAGTTCTGAAGCTTTTAGCTGTTATGGGTACTATTTATGATAACTGATGAACGTTTTTATAAATATTATTATATAATATTTTTATATATATTATACATAAATACTTATAATATATAGATAAATACCCAGACACTGGACTATATCCAGTTACTCCCCATTGCACCACTCGGCCGTGACTTAATATTTTTTTAATAATAAACTAAATGTCGTGTTTTTATATTGTTTAAATGATAAAGTTTTCGCTTATAAATATGGCAACACCTGATAAGATTGTTCCTAATTAGAATAATATTAGAAATAATATCTATCAAAGCAAAGGTCTCAACGTAAATGTCGAAAAAGTAGAAGAGTATTGCTAAGGTACCGTTCACATTGCCGTAGAGTCGAAACAAAACGCCGCGACATATTTTACATGTTAGCAAAAATCTTCAAGATACAACAAGTACAACAAGCAGAAGAGTTTTGCTAAAACACCTTTCAAATTGACGTATAATCAAACAAAACGCCGTACGACACATTAAACATATTACCAAAAATTCTAACTGCATATCAATTTATTTACGTACTTTCTGCGCATTTATTTATTCGTCACGAACTAACAAACGCCTCGCGTCTACAGTATAAAGTTAGTTATATACTAATGTTCGGAATAAAAAGCTTATTTTTAACCGACGAATTTAAAACGGAGGAGATATGCTTAAGTAAACTAAAGCAACTACATGACACAGTTATTTCTTACTTTTCATGCTTTGAAATTGAAGGAACTCTTGAAATTTTTTCTTAAGAGATTTTTTTTGTTAGTTTTTAGTGATTTTTGGCTACGTAACGTACTCTACTATACTCTCAAAGTATATTAGTACGGGCGATAGCACATTAAAAAGTAAGAAATAAAAACTTTACACAAAAACTGAAATCGCTGCAAAATGCCTAAAAATAAAAAATTTTTAATAGTTACTTCAATTTTCCCAGATATTAGGATGATGCCAACTAAGGTTTCTACTTTAATAGTGTGCAAACTGCTTTCTAGTAAAATAAATGTTATTAAACTTGGCGGCACCAACTTCATCGATATGCTTAATAAATTAAAGCCAAAGTGATACATATTTTTCACTTGCGCGATTTAAAAACACTTTTCTATCTAGAGGATTTTTGCTCTAATACTTCTACTAGCTACTTGATAGGCCTGAAAAGTATTATAGATAACTTATTGGTAGACAGAATTGATCAAGTTCATAAAACGACTGCAAAACATGTTAATAGAGTTAAGTCAGTATATCTGTAACTATGCAAAGCAAAATATTTTCCTTGAATCAAATAGTTTATGGTCCTTTCCACAAATCGATAATATCTGGTTATTAAAACTTTTACCGAAACGTCTTAGAAGATTTATAGGTTTTGCAGTTAGGTCGTATTACTTTAAGACATCTACGGAAACTATTTTTATGGCATAAGGGTGATATCTAAGGAACAGTATGTTTGATAGTAAAGCACGTAGTATGAAAAGTAAAAGAATTTACAACAATTTTTTATGACACGCATAAAGTGCATAACCCGTTAATACTATGCAAAGATAAGGCGCGTACTCGTATGAAAAAGCCGTAAAACACATTTTTATGTTAGTTACCTACTTGTGTGACCTGTTTATAGTATGTGTAACTTTTTTTTTATTTGGTACTGTCTGAACCTAAAGACTTGACTCCGCACTTTATATTATTATCCGAATTTAATGCAGGTACAATGATTTTAGCAATACAGAGGTATATTTTGAAAATTATTACCTTAATATTTATGTTGGTATATAACAAAAATCCAAGTCTATGATATGGTTTAATAGTCTGTGACGACGTTTAGTTGTCTGTGGACAAATTTGTTCCAATCAGTCACTCTCGTATATTCAAATTCAAATACTTGTAGTTCAGTTAATCATTCATTCTCTGTTCACTTGTTCAGTATATTTTATACATTAATAAATCACACAGTCCAGCAGTCTTTTCTTATACGTGCTACCTACTTTTACCAACAATTTAAAAACTCATGGACACTTTGTCTTTTGCTTGTCCACCTACTGAATCGTTTCTTTTGTTTAATATTTTGTTTTCCGTGAAAAATCTGTGCTTGGTATATAATTAATTCAACGAGTAAGAATCCTACTTTAGACTTCACGGATTAGAATCTGGTCCCTTAACCGCTGAGCTGTTAAGACGATAAATTATTATTATAAAAACAAAAAACCCGCCTGCATAGAAGTTATGAACTGAAAAGAGAAAAACAAGGATCACTATATCTATATAGTATATATCTATAAAATACTTTATTTTCTTCGGGGAAAGAAAGATCTACCAAAACTACGTTTGTCCCCGCCTGCAGCACCATAAAGTATTTAGAATTTTATATAGATATACTTTTCAGTTCATAACTTCTATGCAGTCGGGTTTTTTGTTTTTATAATAATAATAATTTTATTTGAGACTTTTTTGTTTTAGTTTATGGTATAGAAATGACTCGGTACACTTTATGCCATTTTTTGTTAAAACGGCAATATAAACATGATATGATATTTATATGTTTGAAATGGTCTTTTTAAGACCTTTCATTTGATACCCATATTGCTGAGATAGAAGAAAGATATACACACATCTCCCCTATTTTCCCCCGTTTACAGCCGCCGTTTTGAAAATTTATATAGCCTATGTCACTACCACAATTTTTACAAATTGAACGACACCTCACATGTCAAAATCTGTTCAGTCGTTTAGGCTGTAGCGCGTGCCACACGTACATACATATATACATACATACGCTCGAAAAACATAAACCTCCTTCTAACGCAGTCGGGTAAAAAATTGATAACTACAAAAATAATAAATAATGGAAAAAACATTTCGTCTAAATAGGGCACTCTAAATAAGCATAAATAACCAATATTAACATATTACCAAATTTGAAAACATGCCGTCCAGGGATACCCGCCTAATATTTAAGTTATTCCGGTCTCGTTTAACTGTTATAGGTATTAATTATTTTGTACTAATATTATAAAAGCAAAAGTAATTCTACCTGTTTATTTCGTTTTCATCCTTCTGATATGAAATAATATTTGGTATAGAGGTATCTTGAAAAAGGACATTTTTAATTTTTTTTTTAATCGAATACAAGTTGGGCCTTGACTGCTATCACACCTGATGTTAAGTGATGATGCAATCTATGATGGAAGCGGGAAGGAGTAGGATGAAATCCACACCCCTATCGGTCTACATGACATCATACCGGAACGCTAAATCGCTTAGCGGTACACGTCCTTGTCGGTAGGGCGGTAACTACCCACCAACCAGACCAAGACAAATTAAGAAAAATCTCAATCTGCCCCTCCGGGAATCGAACCCAGGACTTCCGTCTTATAAATCTACCGCGCATACCACTGCGCCACAGAGGTCGTGATGAACTCAAAATTTATTTTTGTCGCAAAAATACAAATTGAATGGGGTTTTTTAACAATTTTATTATCGCTACTACGTAATAGTTAATTGAATAATGACATTATTTTAAGTGGAAATGCAACAGAGAAAAGGACAAAAATTTTATAGAAGTGTAATGCAGGCTGCCCAGTAATGATATATATATATATCATTAAACAGTGTAGATTTTCTATTTACAGAAAAATAAAGTTGTATGTAGCTATGCAGTCACAGGAAAAAGTTATGAAGGTTGAAAAAGTTGACTTTTCATACTACGACGACAGTCACGTGATTCAGAACACAAGAAATCGATTGAAATTTTTATTTTTTTTGATATATTTTCAAGTGATTGTTATGAAACATGGGCAGTTGTTTAAAATTCATTGTGTATTTAAATAAAACAGTTAAACAGCCTGCCAAATTTTGGCAATGTCCTTTGAAGCCTGGATAGCTCTACGGATATTCTATATCCGCCCGCTGGTTTTTATCGTGCCAACTCCTCTCAACAAGGTTTTAGATCTCGTATGCCTGTATTTACAACGACAACCATACCACCAGGCTATTTCGAAAAATTGCTTCTTGGCACTAAAAATACCCATCGTATTAATAGTACCAGAAATACCACGTAGGTCGCAGTGGCGAAGGATAGAATTTTGACGAAAGCAAGCCATTTGAAAGAAAAATAATGTTTTTGCTTAAGCAAAGTACTCTGTTGAGTGGAAATAGTTATCATAATTATTATTCATATGATATGCTCAAAATTCTTAAAGGATAGCTAACCTATAGGGAATTTGGCTTGTACGGACCTTTCGCCACAGGTAGGTCGTCAAAATATATATGTTCCATGACAAATAAGGATTCGTTAAAGCTCTGTCTTTGTGTAACAAACATTGAACATACATACATACAAAACATCATTCGCATAGGGGTAGGCAGAGACCACGTCCTTCCACTTATCACGACCCTTACCGATACCATTAAACCTTTCATGCAAGTGCAGCAGTTTAGGGTAGTTTTATTCTGGTCTTTAATCAGAAAGTCTTGCATTTGGTCCAGATACGCTCGCCTTGGTCTTCCCCTCCGAACATTTCTATTCACTCTAGCCTTTTAAATCACTTTTGTAAGTCTCCTTTCATTCATTCTCTCTATAACCAAACTATCTCAGCATACCTTTTTTGATTAAACATTAAACAGCGGCAGAAATAATAATGTCACGAAACTCTGAAATTACGACCTCCGTGGCGCAGTGGTATGCGCGTTGGAATTATAAGACGGAGGTCCTGGGTTCGATTCCCGGCAGGGCTGACGTAGCTTTTCTAAATTGGTCCAGGTCTGGCTGGTGGGAGGCTTTCGCCGTGGCTAGTTACCACCCTACCAACAAAGACGTCGCCAAGCGATTTAGCGTTCCGGTACGATGTCTTGTAGAATCCGAAAGGGGTGTGGATTTTCGCCCCACTAATAACAAATTAGCCCGCTTGCCTCTTAGACTGCATCATCACTTAACATCAGGTGTGATAGCAGTCAAGGGCCAACTTGTAGTCGATAAAAAAAATGACAGGCAAAGCGTGGGTGTATCCTAGTCTAATTATAACTGAATTTCTGTAGCGTATAACGGCACTATAAGCCAATTCCCAAATGTTTGCGGTAGGAGGGGATGGACGCATTTCCAACTTCCATTAGGGGTAATATAATTTCATTTCATTTATTCAGGTGCTCCTGAATAAATGAAATGTGCGAAGTTGCGAGCACACAATAGCAAGCTGTGGCTGCTTTGTATGCTTTTAATAACCGGTCAAGTGCGTTAATGAAACACGCATAAATAGGTTCTGTAACTGTTATGAAGATAATTAAATTTTTACCAAAATGAAATTAATTATTTCAAGAATTTATTAAAAATAAATTTATTTTAATTTAAAAGTGGATCAGGCTTGCCTAAACGATACCTTTCCTTCTATGAGTAAGTTTTAAATTCCGGTCTTTCTTTTCATACATTATTTAGTTAGTTATTTTTAACTACACTACCTAACTAAATTCTTAATTACCTACATAATTCAAAACGATTTTAGCCGTAGTCGGCAAAATTTTACAGCTTACTGATAGAAATTAACTAATTATTATTAACTTTTTAACCGACGAAAAAAACGGAGGAGGTTCTCAATTCGACACGTATATTATTTTTTTGTATGACCACGCATAACTTTTTACAGAGTTGTCCGATTCCGGGCACACTTCTAAGATGGTCCCATTGTCATCATGTTAGGAGAATTAAAGGAACTCTTCAAATTTTATAGGCACACTTGCAGCGATTTCGGTTTTTGTGTAAGTGTCTGCAGCTTTTTGGCTACAAATGCCGTATAATGTACTATAATAGTATAGTACAAGTAGGTTACGTGTCGATATATCACTAAAAAGTAAGAAATAAAACTTTTTAACAAAAAAACTGTGCGACTCAAAACGCGCTGAATATTTAAAAATAACTGCGTAATTTTGTTGCTTTGATTTACTTAAGTAAATCTAGGAGTCGGTGCCAGCCAAGGTTTTTACTTTAAGGACAGTACCTAGAACCCACAAACTGCTTTACTACGTTAAATAAATGTTCCTTAAACTTGCTGGTATAGACTTCATAGATATGCTTAAGTAAATTAAAGTAACTAAATGACACAGTTATTTTTTACTTTTTAGTGCGTTTTGAGTCGGTTCTATTTTTTGTTAATTTTTTTTATTATTAACATTTGAAAATATCGCGCGTTGGGTCTAAGCTCTACATTGCCTTTTCTATTAAAGAGAAAGCATCATCCCTGAAGTAGACCATCAAAATAAGCCGAAAATTATGTGATTGTTACAAGTATATATTTTCTAAATCTTTTTCAATCCAAATCCATTTCATATTACAATTAAAGTATTTTTTAAAAGATGGAATTGTAAAAGACTAGACTTGGCTTACCCGGAGATATTCTAACACGATATTCTGTAAAGTAAAGAGATTATAATAAAATGTAACTGGATTTTATTCTGGTGAATAAAGAAAATTGCGATTCTTACGAGAACAGAAGTGCAAGCCAGCTAGACGCCTCATAACAATGGTCGTATGAAATTAAGTACAGAACCCCTGCCCTTTATATTCACATCATTGTAATGAAATATTTAACGGATTGTTTTTAATATCATAACTTAGTAAGGTCATTTAGATTGCGATGAAGAAAAATAAAGATTTTGGGTTTTTTTCCTATGTAAAAGCGAACAGCAATAACTTATTCGATCCGAGCTTTTTGGCCTGAACGTAGTTTGATTCTGACATAGTAGCATATGCAGAAAATAATGAAAATGAAAATGAAAATATTCTTTATTGCACACACCAAGACAGGAAAGATACGAAACAGGATACAATTCACACAAGAATTTACAGTAGCACAATAGGCGGCCTTATCGCCAACAGGCGATCTCTTCCAGGCAACCTAGTTAAGAAGCTACAATAAATTAAAGATAGGGTGAGGGTGTACAGAACAAGGAATTTAAAAAAGAAAATAAAAACTTAATTCGCAAATATTGGAGACTATAAACTTATTTCGAAAATATTGGAGAATTTCGAGCTTAGGCGACCCAGGATTCGAACCTGGGTCTGAATCCTGGGTCGGGTTACAGAACTCGTGATCAAAGCCCCATAGGCTAATCGCTAGACCAACGAGACAGTCTATAAATAATCACTTTTATATAGTAGGACACCGAGCAGTAAACCCAAGTAAAATAACATACATAACATAACATAACATCACGCCTATATTACCCAGAAGGGTGTGGCAGAGGTGTAGTACACCCACATTTCACCTGTTATGTTTAAGTCCCATGGGATAGGGGGTGAGCCTATCGCCATCCACCGGGCACAAATCAAACTCCGTGCTGCTATTCAGAACTTCCTAACGGAAAGTTCACTAATAACACTTTGCCCGACCCGGGAATCGAACCCGGGACCTCGCAGTGAGAGGCGCATACGCTAACCACTAGACCCACGAGGCAGTTAGGCATTACAGATTGAACATCCTAACAAATGACACCACAATAAATTGTAATTCAATATAGTTTGTATTTCTCGATTTTACCACCAAGGCATGCCTATAGATGTTTCAATCATGGCATACTTCGTTAACCCAATGGTCAGATCAACTAATAAAGTCAGGTACAAGTTCAGTAGAAGCTCACTAAAATGCCTGCAATACCTACTTGATTAGATTAGCGATATCACTGACGGCGAACTAACTTTATATTATTCACTAAAGAACGTCCACAGCGTTGTAAATGAAACTTACAGTGTTTCATCGCGAAACTTTGTGAATACTCTAAAACTTCTACTTCGGGTGTATACAAAGGAAGATCCTTTAATGGCATCGTATTTTCGAGACAACAAAAACAATCAGCGTTTTTATGCATGAATTGTAAATCTAGACTTAGTTTTAATTATCAGCCGTGCGAAGACTCACTAAGAGAGCAATGCAGATAGCTATTCTCGGATTATCTGCTGGAACAAATATCTCAATAAGATCCAAATTTGAACGGGCAATGGGCAAAAATTCGAGCAGAAAATCAACCTCGTAGGTCTAGTGAATAGAGTATGTGGCTTCAACCACGAGGTCCTGGTTTTAGTTTTGGAATAATTGTGAGTTTTTTTTTCAGTAAATTCTAAGCCCGGTAACGGGAAGTTGGTGGTGGCACCTTCTTCGGTTCCGATTACTATCATCAATATCTAAGAGTGATCGTTAATGCAATAAAAAGTTTTTCATACTATACCCACCAACACTCTGTTGTTTTTATTTTTGCATGATGTGGCTACCTAGGTATAAGTCGAATTGTTGCGGTACACTAAAATTAAACAGTTATGTAAATATTAATAATGATAATGATTTTTTTTTAATTAAATAAACTCGCAATCGAACTGCATGGTGGATGTACGCTCTATACCTCTCTCCTACAAGAAAGGAGACAAAGCCCTGTAGTGGGCCGTTTATCAAAAACCCTGTACGCGAACCCACGTTTCATGATCCGAAGCTAAAGACTAACCACTGAACCAACAAGACCATTATTGACAAATTTTTAATCCTCATACCATTAAATTAATCCAACGCGTTATCCAAGTGATAACATAATAATTTTAGATTGTATGAAACCACGCTGTAAAAGAATTTATACACCCAATACGTTGACGTTAAATTATGGTTCTGAATTGAGTAAAAGAAATCTCGTTGCGAAGATAGTGTTCCGTTGTGGTAGCGTTATATCGGACTGCCGGATAACGGGCGTGATCGATTTTCCCCAGTTTTCCTATATTGTTGTGGCGTTTAGTTTCCGAGAAATCCTTTTCCTGTAACAATTTTCCTTCATTACAAAACGAAAGCACTTAATTTCATTGAGATATTGTGCTTAACGCATTATTGATTCGTTTGTTGAAGTTCAGGTTATCAAGTGAAACTTCACCTTTTTTTATCGACTACAAATTGGTCCTTGACTGCTATCACACCTGATCTTAAGTGATGACGCAATATAAGATGGAAGCGGGTTAACTTGTTAGGAGTAGGATGAAATGCAATTTCGGTTTCTACACGACATCGTACCAAAAGGCTAAATCGTTTGGCTGTACGTCTTTATCGGTAAGGTGGTAACTAGCCGCGGCGATAGCCTTCCACCAGCCAGACTAAGACAAATTAAGAAAAATCTCAATCTGCCCCGTCGGGAAACGAACCCAGGACCTCCGACTTTTACCAAGTTAGTTATAACAAGTTAGCCCGCTTCCATCTTAGATTACATTATCACTTAACATCAGGTGTGATAGAAGTCAAGGGCCAACTTGTAGTCGATAAAAAAATATATAATTTCCAATGAATACGTACGAATAGGTACGAACAGTAGATAGTAGACACTTACGGTATATTTTGTCCACAGTGTTACAGGCCACAGAAGTTAATATTTTGTAAGAACATCAAAGATACGTAAAGAGGACTTCAAAGAACTACGAATAAATAAGGTAGATGTGCTTTTATTTATAAAATATTTCTATTTATTGAACAAATATTCCATTATCCATATCGCAAATAGGTAATTGGCTATTTGTATCAATAACTAGTTATGATTGCCAGAAATGTAAACCACAATTTGACATCATAGAAACAAAACCTTCTAATGATTGAGTACAACAAAACCAATACCAAAATGTTCGTTGATAAAAATGGCTAAATTATTTTTTTATCCGCCACTACGGAGGTCAGGGTTCCAACGTTAAGACATTCCTCACTATACACATCGTTTTAAGTATACTGTCTTGTATATCTGACTCTTGATCCAAAATTTAAGCAAAAGCTTTTAAGATGTCAGTCGAATTTGACTGCTATCGAAACAATAACAGTTGACTCATCATTCCACATAGCAATAGTCTCGTGAAAAAGATCAATTCATAATGAATATAATAATAATTATAGAAAAAAATGTGAATCGATTGCTAAAATTAAATAATGTGATTGCAGCATCATAAAATTGAAACCAATGTGTAAGCCTTCTACTGTCTTCAGAAAAAGTCGGTAACGGTGGACTTGGGAAGTTCTTAGTGTTACACCCTCGTGCCTCGGAGAGCACGTTAAGCTGTCGCTTTACCATCTGGCAATGGACATTGAAGGAGTGTGGTGGATCTAACGTACGCCTCATTCCCATAGGGGTAGGCAGAGACCACGTCCTTCCACTTGCCACGATTCTTACCGTCTCTCTTGCTTTTTCCAACTTCATTAAACCTTTCATACAAGTACGTCGGCATAGAGTACCACTCCTAATAATAATCACTTTTTCTATAAGAAAAAAGCCTGGCCCTGAAGTGAACTACACTTTAAAGTAGGCTGCTGATTAAATTTAAAGCGTTACCCAAATTACTCGCAATGCTACAAATAATTTCACTTCATTAAAAAAATGCAACGCCCAGTAAAAAAGGTCGTCTTCCACTCGAGAAAATTTCTATTTGTACGGTATATTAGCCCTATAAATAAGCGCTATCTTTCCTGCAATTATCTCCCTATTTATGAGAGGAAAATGTCGACCTCCGGTTGAATGGTTCGCTCCACCGTGCCCGATACACTGTTTAATATTAAATCAATGGATGATTCTTTGTTCTACCTTCGTATGTTCTATTACCGATTTCAAATATTAAATCGTTTTCAATTCGACAGAAATTGTTCTATATAAATGAATTTGTTTTCTATGGCTAATAATTTATTTATCTTGCTACTTATGTAGTACAAACTATTATCAGGAGGAGGTTCTCAATTCGACACGTATATTTTTATTTTTTTTATTAGATAGGGCACACTTTTATTATGATCCCATAGTCATCATGTTCGATCTGATAATATATCATCATACCTGGGAAAATTAAAGGAACTCTTGTAATTTTATAGGCACACTTGCAGCGATTTCGGTTTTTGTGTCAGTATCGGTAGCTTTTTGGCTACTAATGCCGCATAATACGCTATGAGAGTGTACGAGTAGGTTACGTGTCGATAAATCACTAAAAAGTAAAAAATAAAAATTTTTACCAAAAAATAGAATCGACTCAAAACGCAAACGCAAAAATAGAACCGCACTAAAAAGTAAAAAATAACTGCGTCATTTATATTTATGATTTAATTTACTTAAGCATATCTATGAGTCGGTGAATAAATGACGCAGTTATTTTTTACTTTTTAGTGCGTTTTGATTCGGTTCTATTTTTTGTTAAAAAATTTTATTTTATTAATATACCGAGCAAATAAACAAGCGAATCACCAGATGTTAAGTAATTACCGCCGCCCGAGAACATCTACGACACCAGAAGAGCCATTGGTGCGTTGCCGGCCTTTAAGGTGTTTATTAATTCACCCCTTTTGCAATGATGCTTGTAACTTAAATAAATATGGCAGTCGCACTTCTTCGGAGCTTTGATGTAAAAACTCTATTCTATCAGTTAATTTAATTATATTTTATTTATTTGAGGTATGATAGATTACGTACGTGAGGTACAATAGGTTACGGCGTTAACACGTTCACTGCGAAGCGAGGCCTAAATCACCCCTGATGCAACTTCCCTGTGGTGCGGCAAGGAAAAACGTTAGTTTCTCTGTCGTGCGAATGGCATAGCTTTGGTTTGGTCCAGTGTAGGAAAGAGATAAATATATATTTGAGATGCTCTAATGGTTCCGTACTCGGTGGTGTACCTACCTTGGTACCGGATGTCTTAGGCCTCGTGCCGCACTGAATTAACATAATTTTAATGCAGTGCGGAACGAGGCTAAAACGTCCCATATCCCCCCTGACCTCGTACCGCACCCAACGCGAGCTTCCCGCGACCAGTGTTGTGCATCACGTCGATTGGAGAGCACGGCCTTTTACAGCGCCGAACATGTCTAAACGATGTCGGAAGAAGTTAATTTTAAAAAACTCAGAAACAGAGCCCGAGGCAGAATAAATAGGACAGTTTCTTTTCTACTTCTGGTTGCCTTTTTTTTCTATTCTGTGAACCGCATTAAGATTTTCATATACAAATAGATAGATAAACCTTATGCATAAACCGTGATCCATTATTTTCCAATAATAAGTCTGTAATAGGTGCCTCTTAATGGTATAGAATGGAATGCTTCGTGCGCGAGTCCGACTCGCACTTGGCCGGTGTTTTTTCTGTATGGCGCCTTCAAGCACAATTTAGATTATTAAAAAAAAATGTATCCTTTGATAGCTTTGTGTTGTTTTGCCAGGTTTTGCCCTTGAAACGATCTAATGAGATATAATTGATCAAAATCGGTCAAGTCGTTGCGTAGTTAAGACAGTTTAAAACCGTCGATATTATTTTTCCCATCACTAATCTCAGCGAAAATTTGCCCTATTTCAGTGCGTTACGAGGTGTATAAGATCCCATATTTTGTTTTGCTAATAATTCCTAAACTAGCCATCAGATCCCGGGGCGACGGTGGATTAGGGTTCATCAATTCACTGTCTATATCAATAAGGACCAAAATTCTCATTTATCTTTGATTTCGCGCCAGAAAATGGATTTTAGTCTGTAAAAGGAGGTGGGGTCTAATAGACCGCGTGTCGCCCTAACGTCTGGTTACGGTACGGGCCGATTATACCTCGTGCCGCAGGAACGGAAAGTATGCAAAAATTGGTGCCGCAGCGAACGTGTTAAGAAAACTCTAAGAATGCAAAGAGCAATACCTATACTAAAGCCAAACTCGATTGAGAATGCTTGTCAACAAACAAATTCAAAATGAAGGTAGAAATTGCAACACATTTTATGCCTAATAAATTAAAAATTATGTTTTGTTATTTTAAAAAATCTTATTTGAAAGATATTGAATATATTAATTAGTTTTAAGCTTACTAATCTAATTTATTGTCGTGAATTCATGATTAACTAGTTAGTTAAAAAAAAAAGATGTAAAATGACTAGTGATTTCTACCTTCATTTTTAATTTGTTTGTTGACAAGCATTCTCAATCGAGTTTGGCTTTAGTATAGGTATTCTAGACGGTGTGAATAAACCGACTGTTGCAAATGTCAATAAACAAGGTGATATCGGCTGACACTTCAAGTCGATGGCGCTCGACTCAAGGGAGCTTCTTACAATATTTTGCTTTCAGTTGTTTTTTCACGAGAACAAGCCATTCTTGGATCTCGTTTCAGATAGATGCACCGTTCAATCTAACAACTGCAGAATACAATTTCACGCTATACCTATTACTGTAAACTAGCGGCGCCCCGCGGTTTCAATTAAGCCTTGAGAGAATATCGTGATGAAAATTAGTATCTCGGAGTCTTATTCAAATCCTTTTCGAGGTGAAAGGTTCTGTAGTATAAATGGTTAAAGTATTAATTAGACGGTGTAGGTTACATTCAATTTAACAACTATACAATACAATTTCACATAATACCTATTATTTTAAACTCACTGCTATCCGCGGTTTCATTCGCATAATTACCTCTAGAGAATATCTAGATGAAAAGAAGTGCTAGTAAGTAAGTAAAAAAAGGTACTATAGGTAAATACTAAGTAAGGTTTACTATAAAATTAATGATTTTATTAACGACAAAGATACCTGGAAACAATCAGCTGTTCTTTCTACACACAAGACAGGATAACCGAAATTGTAATTTTTAGAATACAAAATTACAATTTTGGTTATTGTAACAAACAAAAATTTTTGTAACATTGATTTTTAAAAAGAGCAACTGCAACTCCACAGGAATCTGCCTTCGGAACCGCTGGTAGAGTCAATACGTACTGACAGACTTGACGTTTCAAAAGTGTTTGTAAAACATCCTACTTGAAATTAATCATTTTGAATTGGAATTTTGAATTTGAATTAGGTTTAGCCCCCGAGGCAAAAAGAAAGGTATTGTGTAAATATTGTGTAAATGTTTTTGTTCGTATCATCGTAGCCCGCAAACGGATGGATCGATGTTGATGCGGTTTTTTTTTATGAAACGGACTACAAAAGATTCAAATTCAAGACGACCACGAAAAATTTCAAATTATAATCTTGTCGGGGGTTTTTTAAATTTTCAATTTAATTGTGTTATTACAGCACTTTTAGATGAAAAATAAGATTAATAAAATAAAACCGACTAAAAAGTAATAAATAATTGAGTTATTTTGTTACTTTAATTTATTTAAACGTGTCTAAGAAATCGGTGTCAAGGGAGGTTGAGGAATTTTAATTTAAAGTACAAAAGCTTGAATGGCACAGACTTCATAGACAATTAAACACATTTGTTTAAAGACCTGTTTTTTTGGAAGTCGGTTAAAAATCAAGTCTGTCAATGAGTTGTATCTCTAACATCAGTTCAGAATGTTTACTTAATATTTACATTTAAAAATTTTATTTTAAAACGTAAATAACAAGTAATTTAAAAATTTTAATTTTAAATCTTATTTTATCTTGTCATATTTGTATTAAACATTAAACTTGTATAATATAGCTTAAAGTAAAGATGTTTGAAACATAAATTGTAAATGTTCAAAGGTTTTAAATGGAATGGCTGATTTTGCTTACTTAACTCATTTTTAAACTCAGTTAGCTTATTTTCTAACTGAATCATGAAACTCGTGAAAACTTAACAAACATCATTTCAAAAAAGCCACTCATATTTTCCAAGGAAATAGAACATGAATTTATGACTTCGAACTAGAGCATAAAATACACTTACTCCATTATACGTACTATATTTAAATATATATGTATATATTTAAATATGTGATTCTGTAGGATATTATATTTGATACATTAGCTCATGTCTGGTTTTGGTCTGGTGGTAGTAACCACCCTACCAACAAAAACATAGGTAGGTACTTACTAATCGTTTTAGGGTACCAATATAATGCCGCGTAGAAACCTTCTATGAAATATGTACAAAAAACTTAGGTAGGTATATTTCATCCAAATAAGCCAACATCTTAGACTGCAGTGTCCCTTAACATCAGACGAAATTGCAGTCTTACGCTAATTAAACAATAACTAAATGTTCAGGGTATTAACAGGAGTAAAAAAAATCTAGATGCTCAAAACCTCGTGAGACGCATATTGGAAGAAGAGCATGAATGGTGAAGGTACTTCGATATGCTCCAAGCCATAATGATTAGAAGAGAGGAAAGGGAATAAATAGACAGAAAAGAAAGAAAGATAACAATAAGATCTAGAAAGTCAGACGACTTACCAAGCGGTTCTTTGCTGACCCGGCTGCTAATGAAAAAAAGTGTATTAGCAATCTATGACCTCGTTAATCTGTTCGATTTCCCAAACGTAAATTACAATTTGATTTTCATAAATGAGGTATTGTTATTAGCTTCATGCTACATGCCATGTGGTTACGTCGGGACGATAAATCTGCACGCTGCATACACGAATCTAATATATATCAAAACTAGCAATTCTTGAATTTAAATTTCAATACTAGTGGTCTTTGTTTGCTACAATCCTTCCTACATACATGTTCTTTACTGTTATTTCAGAAATTTTCCTTTACTAGTGAAGTAAGAAAACTAAATATTGTAAATAAAAGAATTAATATATTCTAATCATTTAAATAAATTTTTAAAATAACAAAACATTACTTTTAAAAGTTATGGCATAAACTGTGTTGCATTTTCTACCTTCATTTTAAATTTGTTTGTTGAAAGAATGAGAGCTGTGTTGTATCATAGCTAGTGTCATTTTCAACACTGAAAAAACTGTACGTGACCATTTTATGCATGACGTATATCTATACATGTTCTTTACTGTTATTTCAGAATTTTTCTTTTACTAGTGAAGTAAGAAAATTAAATATTGTGAAATAATAGATATCTAGTTAATAAAAAATTAAAACCGACTTCAAAATACACTAAAAAGTAAAAATTAATATTGTCATATTACTTTAAATATTCCTGTTTATCAATTTTAAACAAAGAATAATCAAAATCAGATTACTTTTAAATAGTTATTGCAATAAATTTCTCTTAAAAAGAAATGTGTTGCATCTATTAGTGTCATTTTCAATATAATAGTATTTAGAGCTGTATTTGATTAAAAATGGAGAAACTATTTAATAATAATTAGAGTCAAGGATTTTTTCAATACGATAAATCCATGCTCAAAATGCAATCACTTTCAAGATCCTGTTTATCAATTGAAACCTGTTAAACGTTAAGTTAACAAATTCTAATTTATAAAAATGGCGTCTGTGAGAGAATTTCAAGAGAATATATTTAGAGGTGTTTGATAATGCTGGAGAATTATTAACTTCCCTAACTTTCAGCAATGCTTATAGTTTAGAAATTTATATAAGGTTTTAACAAAACTTGTAAAAAAGGAGATGTCTATATACGTCAAAATAATCGGTGGTGAGGGCTCTTCAAAATACACGCCAACTCAGTCATTACCACCCTTGATCCTACAGCTAAACAAAAGTTTTTTAATGTATCAGTTGAAGCTAGTTTAAGCCTTTGCACTGTGAGACCATTGCACGAAATTACTATTGGGACATTAGCAGTTAAATCAACATTTCTCAAACATTATTATTCCGCATGTAGTAGATGCTGGAAAAGTACAGTCCCTTTCGTTGATAAGGAGATTTTTCGTAACTTTCTTTATGAATATATTATCACGTCAAGATAAATTGCGTCACGTAAAGTAATCTGTGCTGCTATAAAGTTTAACGATATCAGCTCTTGTGTGCGCCTGTGACTCGTTCCAGAAAATACCCTTCACATAATTTATTTTGGACTCATGAACGATTTTTTGTCATTACTTTTTTCCTTAGCCCGATCTGTTTTGGGATCTCTTAAATCCCTTTTAATAGAGTCAACAATAAGTTTAAAAAGTTTTATAATATAAATCTAATTATTTTTTCCACCTACATAACAAAACTGTATGCCTTTTGAATATTTACATATTATTCAAAAATAATTCTTTAGTTTTTTTGGATATTAATTTATTTAATTATAATCCTACTAAAATGGCTAGCCAAATATAGTAAAACAATAATTTCCAATTATTGTTGTGTTATTTTTGTTTTCAAAGATAAAGTATTTAGTAATAAAAAGTAGTTTAACCTTTAAGGTCTGTGTGCACCAAGATTTCGGTTATCATAACCACCGGTTAACATAAGCTAACTATAAATTTACTGTTCACGACAACCCGTACGCCGGTTAAGGACGTAAACCGGGCGGGTTATGTTAACCGTTGGGTATGATAACCGAAATCTTGTTGCACACAGGCCTAAGTCAGCTTACCGTATAAGTGTGAACACATGACCAATAGTTGAGTTTAGCCGAGTTTCTTGCCGGTAACAGACCGTGTCAGACACATGAACAGACTTTCAGACCTGCCGAACTGATGGTCGCTACATTACATTTGACAATGCAAAAGTGTTTGTAAACTAAGCCTACATAAAATAAACGTATTTGAATTTTTTTTTACTACAAGACTACAAGTTGTCCCTTGACCGCTATCTTACCTGATGTTAAGTGATGATGCAATCAAAGATGGAAGCGGGCTAACTTATTAGGAGTAGGATGAAATTCACACCCCTGTCGGTTTCTACACTACATCGTACCGGAACGCTAAATCGCTTGGTGCTACGTCTTTGTCAGTAGGGTGATAACTAGCCACGGCGAAAGCCTCCCACCAGCCAGACCAAGACAAATTAAGAAAAATCTCAATCTGCCCCGCCGGGAATCGAACCCAGGACCTCCGACTTATAAATCCACCGCGCATACCACTGCGCCACGGAGGTCGTCAAAATTTAAATATTTGTTCAGCGACGGAGATCCTTGTTCATTGTTATTCATATTATTAAAAATATAACGGCTGAAACTCACGTCACGGTTGTCGGAGTATGCCCGACTAGTTTAAAACCCACACGGGGTCCTTAGTTATGAGCTTGCTTGTTCCAGTAACGTGACGTGAGTTTCAGCCGTTATTTTTTAATTTATCGACAGCCGAGTGGCGCAGTGGGTAGTGACCCTGCTTCTGCGTCCCAGGCTGCGGGTTCGATTCCCACATCTGGAAAATGTTTGTGTGATGAGCATGGATGTTTTCCAGTGTCTGGGTTTTTATCTATATATTATAATCATTTATGTATAATATATATAAAAAATATTCATCAGTTATCATAGTATCCATAACACAAGCTACTTACGAGAATGCTTACTTTGGGGCTATATAGCGATGTGTGTAATTGTCCTATAATATAAAAAAATATAAAAAATAATATAAATAACACTCACTATAGTTTTAATTCTAATACGATCTACTTCTTAACTCTGGAACTATTGTGACTTATATTATCTTCCCATTCGGACTTTCATAAGTATGATAACTTGTAGAAGTATGTAGCATAGACTTTTAGTACTCATATTAACAAGTAGATGGCGTATGCTTCTAATATAAAAACTAACCTCAAAAACGATTTTAGCTTTAGTTCCTTTCTAATAAAATTTATTTAATTCAAATTGCCTGGGTCCAACCATATAACGGACATAGTAGAAACAATTTTTGCATTTTATCGAGTAGGTAGTAATTAAAATGAATAACAAGCAGTATACAAGACAGGCACAAAATACTAGTGCTAGCAAACAAAACAATAGGTGTCATAACAAAGTTGTGTACGTAAAATTACGTGTTTTTGGTGCTTTTGCTACATAATGTCATCTGTGCAAACATCGAGCTTAACGACGTAACCTCACGCCACCAGTCGTTACGCGGGCTCTTAACACAAACTTAACTCTCACTTAACACAATTATCGTGCGCAAAGTTGGGATTTTTGAGGAGAAATTTATCTAACAATAATAGTTAACTTTACGTAGCTCGGGAAAATTTTACAAACAGTTAAACTTTTTAGTACTTACTAGTAAGTGCAAGCTACTCGTAACCTCGTAACGGTCATACTTAAATATTCAAATTAATTTATTTCAAAGAATACAAGAAGGAAATTAAGCTAACTTATCCTAATAACTATACAAATCATGGCCACGTGGAATGCTATGGATGGAATAGATAGCCAGACTAATCCTTTGCGCAAAAAACGAGCCAGCCTTCGGTCCCCAGTTGAGGCAATTAGGCGCGGTGAAATATTACGAAATGAAAGGTGACATTTTTCGCACGCCGATACCATCGTATTTGACTGGTAAAGTTGCTTGGTTCTAAGACTGATCATCAAAATGTAAATTTAGAATTTTCTCAAGTGTGTTTTTAGGGTGGTATCCATATTTTCGAGTAGGCCAGAAAATTTCCAAATTGGGCTAGAACGAAGAACACGGTGGTTTAATTTATTTAATAATTTTGATAGTTTTATATTTAGTACTTATCTGTTAATTATTAGTTTTTGTATTTTTATATGGTCTTGTCTGCTTTGTCGTCGTAAGTAGTTCTTATATGTCGGACTCGAGAGACGTCTCTCGACAGCGCGACGGTACGTCCGTGTCACGCGACAGAACGTCCGTGTCGCGAGACGCTTCTCGGTCGCGAAATGTTTTAGTAAGTCGCAGACATGAGTCGCGGACAAGGAGTCCGATATTCGGAATATCTAAAGTACACACAGATTCCGAGTCTGAGAATTCTAACGTAAGGAGTGAAACTGCTAGTCGGGGTCGATCTAAAGCCAGGCGCCGTGGTACAGGAATTGCCCGTGCACGAGCGGAGTTAAAGGAGGCACAGGAGGAGGCCAAAGAGGTGGCCTTCAACCAGCTCCTTAGGGACAGGGCTTTCAGAAAACAAGCTCTACCTGACGATTCTGGTCAAGGGGAGATGGAGGAGGTGCAACGTACGGAGGACTCGTCTAAGCTCAGCGCGGAAGAACTGCGGGCCCTTGGCGGACATAACGTGGCTAATATTATACAAGTTGCCACCAAATCAGGGAACCTGAAAGGCACGTGGGTGAAACGCCTTAAAGACTCAGCTCACGTGCTACAGGAGATTGTCGATAATTTAGCGTCCAGGACAGAAGCCGAAGAAACGCGCCGTTTGAGAGCGGATAACATCCGCCTCCGTAATGAAGTGGAGAGTCTAAAGTCAGACTTGAAAGCTCACCGACGAGAGTTTGCGGAAATGAGGTCTTCCATGGCGGCGGCAAAAGTTGGTTCCGCGCAAATTTTCAACAACGAGGCTATGGAAGAGCTCAGGGCCACTATCGTCTTGTCATTAAGTAGAATGCTGGATGCCCGTTTTGCCGGAATCGAAGAGCGGCTATTACCAGAAAGGATACTAAGACCCCCTCTGGCGTCCGACCGAAAAAAGCCGGAGACACCGACTCCTCAGCCACGCACCGTGGCTCGAGTGACCACGCCTTCTCCATCGACCAGCAAAGCGACGGCTGTTTCGTCATCTGCAAATGCTACTGAGACTGTTGCTGGTTCTAGCGAATCTCGCGAGAATGTAGCAGTGGATGGGGCCACAGTGGTGAGGAAGGGAGGAAAGCGTAAAAATCTTAACTCACCTCCAACGGCTTCTATGCCTTCCCCTGCCGCTAAACCAAAACCGCCGGCCATACCAAAACTCGTCCCACCTAAAACCGCTGCAATAATGGTTACGTTACAACCAGAGGCAGCTGATAAGGGGGTGACGTATGCTCAAGTACTTGAGAAAGCCGAACAAAGCGTAAATCTGCAAGAGCTTGGCATCAACGGGGGCATGAAGATCCGTCGCGCAGCTACTGGAGCCAGATTACTAGAGCTTCCCAAAGATCAAACTCCAGAGCAGGCCGAATTACTTGCGAGTAAGCTCCAGACAGCATTGAATGGAGTTGCGAAAGTTGTGCGACCAACTCAAACTGCGACGCTCAGGGTTGCAGGGCTTGATGACTCAGTCACTAAAGAGAAAGTCATTGCCGCTGTTGCACGGGCTGGTAACTGCTCTCCCCAGTTAATAAAAGTGGGAGATATGCAATCTGGAATTAGAGGAATGGGCACTGTTGTGGTGCATTGTCCTATCGAGGTTGCTAAAACACTATCCGACGGTGGGAAACTCTTGGTTGGTTGGAGTTCGGCTGAAGTGCGGGTACTAGAGCAGCGTCCTCTGCGCTGCTATAAGTGCCTTGGAATCGGACACACAAGACCTCTTTGTCTGTCCTTAGTGGACCGGGGAAATTTGTGTTTCCGCTGTGGGGGCGAAGGTCATAGAGCGGTTGATTGCTTGCGAGAGGTGCGATGCGCGGTGTGCACAGATGCAGAGCAGCCTGCAAATCATATCATGGGGGGAAAGAACTGCAATCCTCCCCACTCAAAAGCTAAGTCCTACGGAACTCAAACCTATTCGGAAGGCGGACGTCGTCAGACACAGGAGGGAGCTGATATGTCATCATGAACCAGCAGCGACATATTAGCTTCCTACAGTCGAACCTCAACCATTGTGCTGGAGCCCAGGATCTCTTGCTTCAATCCTTAGCTCAATGGGAAATTGACGTAGCAGTAGCTTGCGAGCCGTATTATGTTCCGCCCCAATCACAATGGGTAGGAGATCTAGATGGCCTAGTAACAATTTTGACCAGAAATAATTCTGTTCCTCCGTTATTAGAAGTGGAAAGAGGCTCAGGCTACGCGGTGGCCAAATTAGGGGAATACGTCATAATAGGAGCGTATTTTTCGCCCAACCGCACGTTGGCAGAGTTTGAGACCTTTCTGGATACTGTCAGGGAGGCCATCGAAAGACAAACGAGTGGAAAGGTGATCGTTCTTGGTGATCTAAATGCCAAATCTCACACGTGGGGGTGTTCAGTCACAGATGCCAGAGGGAGGACTGTACAGGACTGGGCCTTTATTACAGATCTTTCCCTACTTAATAGAGGGTCAGCTCATACATGTGTGCGGTGGAATGGGGGATCAGTTGTAGACCTTTCTTTTGCAACAAGGACAGTTGCAAGCAATGTGGTTAACTGGAGGGTGGAAGAAGAGGTAGAGACTCTCTCGGACCATTTATATATTAGATTCGAGATCTGCACTTCACCGAGAACAGTAAACCCTCTTAGAAGACAAAGCCGGTTTCCGCGCTGGTGTCTCAGCCAACTGGATCAGGAACTAGCCAGAGAATCTGTTATTCTTCAAAGATGGTCATCTCCAAACAACGGTTCCGAGGCTAGCGTAGAAGAGCTGGCGGATCGTTTCTGCGATGCACTTACGGAGGTTTGCGATGCGTCAATGCCGAGGGCCCGACGCCTGCCTCGCCGTCGTTGGGTATACTGGTGGTCGTCTGAAATAGCGGACCTCCGAAAAGCTTGTATTAGGGCTCGCAGACAATATTTACGCTGCCGCAGGCGGAACGGCCTCGACCTTGAGTTGGAAAACAGGCTGCGCTGCACTTATTGTCAGGCAAAAAAAACTCTGCAGTTGGCCATAAGGCAAGCGAAGGAGCTAGCCCGGGAGGAGATGCTGAGGACGCTAGACAGAGATCCCTGGGGCCGACCGTACCGTTTTGCACGCAATTAGCTCCGCGCACAAACGTCTCCAATTACTGAGACCTTAGAACCGGAACTATTGCAAAGAATCATTGGTGAACTATTTCCGGAATCACTGGGACATGTTCCCCCAGTTATGGCCAGTTTTCCCAGGTATGACCTAAGTCGTGATGTTCCTCCCATCACCGAGGACGAGCTACGATCTGCTTGTGACCGTTTGCGAGTCAAAAAAACGGCTCCAGGCCCTGACGGCATACCGGGCAAGATCATTTCCCTATCTCTAGAGCTACTATGGGAACGTCTCCGCGATCTATTTAATAAGTGCCTACTTAAAAGAGAGTTTCCAAAACAATGGAAAGATGGAAAATTGTACCTTATTCGCAAAGAGGGTCGTCCACAGTATTCCTCTACAGCGTACCGGCCAATTGTCTTACTTAGTGAGACGGGTAAACTGTTTGAGAAGATTCTCGCTACCCGACTCACTACACATTTAGAGTCAGTTGGTCCGGGCCTATCTGAAGTGCAATTTGGGTTTAGAGCAGGTCGCTCGACCTTGGATGCTTTGGAGGCACTCAGAAGCTTGTCTATGGATGCAGTGGAGTCTGGAGACGTTATGCTCGCAATTTCGCTGGACATTGCAAATGCTTTTAACAGTCTACCGTTTACAACTTTGATGGAGGCCCTTCGGTACCACAATGTGCCACTATATTTGCAAGAACTACTGAAGGCGTATCTTTACAACAGGGAAATCCTTTGGGAGGGAAGAGATGGTCAAATGCAACGTCGTCGTGTCAGCTCCGGAGTTCCGCAGGGTTCAGTGCTGGGGCCTATCTTGTGGAATGTGGGATTTGATTGGATCCTCCGGTGTCCACTACTGCCAGGAATGAGGATTTTGTGTTACGCCGATGATACCCTTGTAACTGCACGCGGAAAAACATACGAGGATGCGGCTCGTCTTGCTGTAGTCGGTACATCTTTAGTGGTAAACAGGATTCAAATGCTTGGCCTGCGAGTTTCAATCTCAAAAACTGAGGCGCTCCTTTTCCATGGCCCACGTCGGGGTCCTCCTAGGGATGCACATATTACAGTCCAGGGCACAGTTATAGAGATAAAGCCGTCCATGAAATACTTAGGACTCATCCTGGATGGACGCTGGCAGTTCAAAACTCACTTTGAGCAGCTCGGGAATAGGCTAGTGAAGGCTGCTGCTGCACTAGGGAGACTCCTCCCAAACATCGGGGGCCCTGAGTCAGCCTGCAGACGTCTCTATGCTGGAATAGTGAGAAGCATGGCACTTTACGGCGCTCCAATATGGGTGCACTCCTTAACCCCTCGTGTAAAGGCTCTGTTGAGAAAACCGCAAAGGATCATCGCGGTGCGGGTGATTCGAGGATATCGCACTATATCTTGGACAGCTGCAACATTACTGGCTGGGGACCCGCCTTGGGAACTTCAAGCCGAGGTCCTTGCGGAACTGTACCAATTTCGGTTGGGAATGAGAGCTCAAGGGGTTTCACCAAGGGCCGACGTCATGAAAAGAATGAGGGTCCTTGCACAATCAGCTTTGGTACAAAGATGGAAAGATGACCTTCAATCCCCCACTGCTGGCACACGGACAGTCGCGATTATTCGGCCGTACATTGAAAGGTGGTTAAATAGAAAACACGGGTCACTCACGTTCCGACTGGTGCAGATACTCTCAGGGCATGGTTGCTTCGGGAAGTATCTGCATCAAATAGCAAGACGGGAACCAACGCCGGTTTGCCATCAGTGTGGGGCTGCAGAAGACACCGCGCATCACACGCTGGTTGAATGCACGGCCTGGGGTCCACAAAGACACATTCTGGAGTCCATTGTAGGTGGTAGCGTCTCCTTTGCTAGCGTAGTAGACGCAATGATCAGTGACGAGGAATGCTGGACAGTCATGGTGCAATTTTGTGAGTCGGTGGTCAGCCTAAAAGAGGCTGAGGAGAGGATAAGGGAAGCAGATCCTAGCGCTGACCTTATGCGCAGAGGAAGACAGGGCAGACGAAGGCGTAGATACGCGCATCTGCTGTCGCTGTAATGTGAGGCTCGTATGCCTCTAATTCATAGGAGGAAGACTTATGAAGGCTATCGTCGAGATGTCACTGCAGAATACGAGAGTGATCCAGTGGTATCTCACTTACAGACGCAGTCGGCTCCGCTGGGTTTTAGTGGGTATTCCAGTAATTGGCGAGTCCTACATACCCTCTGGAATCAGTGTTGATTACTGGCACCGTTTCCAGAGGGATGCGTAAATGCATTTCCCAGCGTAAAAAAAAAAAAAAAAAAAAAGAACGAAGAACACACATTACATTTATTTCAGATAGGCTTTTTAAGTCACGTTAATAAAAGTCAAGTTTACGCTTTTGTAAAGTCAAGTCTGTCAATGCGTAGTGACTACGGCCAAGTAGAAAGTCAGATTCTCTACGTAATAAGAGTCAAACAGAACCTTTTGTAACCGACAAAAAAAACGGAGGAGGTTCTCAATTCTACGTGTATATTTTTTTACGTATGACTACGCATAACTTTTTACATAATAGTCCGATTTTGATAATTCTTTTAATTTTGATTAGAAAGGCACACTTCCAAAATGGTCCTACAGTTATCTGATGATGATATCTTGGGAAAATCGAAAGAACTCTTCAAATTTTATAGGCACACTTACAGCGATTACGGTCTTTGTGTAAGTGCCAGTGGCTTTTTGGCTACAAGTGCCGTTTAATGTACTACAATAGTATAATGGTTACGTGTCGATAAATCACTAAAAAGTAAATAATGAAAAAAATATTTAAGTCCATCACAAATTCACATTAGCAGAAAAAAGCCTCGTATAGATCCATTTGTATTATCAAATTAAAGCTCAATATACCGATTGCTATCTATCGTGGAACCGAATACCTACTGACAAATCGATTTTACATTTACGTCAAGTGGAATAGAAATTTCATCCGGGCGTTGCTATCTAGCGCGTCGATCTGCCGAGATCTGCTCAAACTGTGTAGTTATTCTAAGTGTGCTGTTGTATTCCAGGCATCGACTACGGTAGATTTACTCAAAGTTACAAATTGTTTCGATGTGACGATGGTACTTAAAGGAATCCCAACAGAATCAAAGTTCAATCGCAAGTACACTTTGAGACAGAGACTTAAAGAAATGGTCTTTTTCTCTTTTATTCATTAAAAGTTAAACTTGACTGCTATCAGACCTGATGGTGAATAATGATGCTATCTAAGATGAAAGCGGGTTACCTTGTAAGGAGTAGGATGATATCCACACTCCTTTCGGTTTCTGTACATCGTACCGGAACGCTGAATCGGTAACGCGGTACGTCTTTGCCAAAGCCTCACCAGCCAGATCAAGACCAAAATTAGTAAAAATAAAAAATACTTATAAAATATTAAAGAATTTTGTAATTTTCTGCCAACCGACTTTATCGCGGAAAATGGCAATAGATAATCAAAGCTTTATGTTTGAGTCATTGTAGAGTTGATTAATTATTTTTTGTCGGATCTGAGGGACTTTGTCGCATTGGTTCTTACTTTGTCAACTTTGTTATTGGGGTTAGGTTTGTTATTGGGTTTACGTGGAAGCTAGCATAATAAATAAATTAAAAACTAACAACCGCAGAGTAAAGCCTGCTTCTTTTTAACACTCATTGAGAAATTAAAGCAGTTTTTGAAGATGTGACATTTCAATAAAACAGTTTTTCTTTGTTATTCAGACAAAATTAAAAAAAATAAAACAAGTAAACAAGTCAACAAGTATAGTATATATGAAAGTTTGTACTACAACTATACATGTAATAAACCATTTTTTTATCGACTATAAGTTGGCCCTTGACTGCTGTCACTCCTGATGTTAAGTGATGATGCAATCTAAGATGCAAGCGGGCTTACTTGTTAGGAGTAGAATGAAATCCATACCCCTTTCGGTTTCTACACGACATCGTACCGGAACGCTAAATCGCTTGGTGGTACGTCTTTGTCAGTAGGGTGGTAACTAGCCACGGCAAAAGCCTCCCACCAGCTAGACCAAGACCCTGTCCCGCCAGGGATCGAACCCAGGACCTCCGTCTTATAAATCCACCGCGCATACCACTGCGCCACGGAGGCCGTCATATCTAAATCACTACATTTTTTTTGAGAACCGCAATAAAATCAATTCCATTAATTTCCGACGTTTCGACATTCTTTAATCTGTTACGTTTCATAAAATAAATTTTTGCGATTACACTATATTGTGTATCAAGTTTAATCCACGTTCTCAGTTGATGACAATTAAATACCTATTCGGAATTTTTCGAATGAATAGTATTCTAATTAAATTCTTTCTCCAAAAAGAATTAATTGACAAAGTTTTCACTTAATTACTTTTTTATTCGTTTAGGTTTTGGTTGATGTTAGAATCAGTGACAAAGCAACTTCCCAGATCAGTTTGTATGGGGATTATTCAGGAACAATATAATTATTTCTTGTCAGAGCTCATCAGTATATCACAGAGAGCCATTTAGCCGTCGGTCCGAGTCATTAACATTATTATTAAATCGTAATTGTGCCCGCCAACTCGCTATGGAGCAACGTGGTGGATAGGCTAATAATAATAACTTGCAACTACAGTCAAACAATTTTCCAAAAATAAAATCGCTATAATAAAAATGTGACGTCACGCGTTGGTGGTAATATAATGAAATCGTATCGCGTACTTAATGTCACCTGAGCAGGCGTTGAGCTTAATGACGTCAGCAGCTATTGTGCTAAAACTAGCTGGAAAACATTGACAATGGATACTTATCACATTTACCGTATCCTTTAATATTTTTCTACTTTGTTGGCTTTCCTTTATTTTCACACACAACCTGTCAAACGCCTGTTTACACCTTACAACAAAAGCCATACCATTTTCCAAAAATAGAAAAATGTGACGTCATGTGCTGGTGGTAATATAATAAAATCGTATCGCGTACGTATACGTACATTGCGTACGTAATGTCATCTGAGCAGCCGTTGAGTTTAATGACGTCAGCAGCTATTCCGCTAGAGATCAACCGGAAAACATCAACAATGCATACTTAACACAATTACTGTTGAGGATTGAACAAATCTTTCAATCAAATGAAATCAAATCAAAAAAAATTATAGGTCTATTTCCCATATACGATTTCATTACTCACTAACGTTTTGTCGCGACTTCGTTCCCATAAATAAAAATAACGTGTTCTTTTGATTGCGCGTTTATCAAATTTGCATTAGGTACCAATAATATAAAGATTAAGTAATTTTAGTTGTTATATTCTTTCTATAATTGGTTGTTAGTTAAAACATAAAAAAATAAGAAAATTCTACTTAAAATTTGTAGTTATTTTTATTCTATTTTAATCCCTAATCCAAATTTTTATTAAAGAAAAAAATGTTTATTTCAAGTAATTTGTCTGTATACAAGTTCTATTGAAACGTCAAGTCTGTCAGTAAGTAGTGACACTACCATCGATCACTGACAGACTTGACGTTTCGTAAGAGGTTATTAACAGCAGTAATAACTATTATAAGGTAACGCATTTAATGATGTGGATTTTATTGTTCAATAAAATATTTTCTTACAACAATATCGAAACTTCCCCATATTTACCTATCATCATTATCATCATCATCATCATCATCATCATCATCATCATCATCATCAGCCATCATGCATCCACTGTTGGGCATAAGCCTCTTTTAAGTAGCGCTAGCCTTCTCTAATTATTGGCTTTATGCCTCCAATCGAAGCCACGCTCCGGAGATCAGCACACCTATATATTGATATAGGTGTGCTGATCTCCACAAACATAACAGCCTAACATACTACTGACTCATCTCATCTATTGGCTCATCACGAAATCTCCTATGCTAATACTCGATTGTCTTAAAGTTTACTTATTTCTACTATTTTTTATTATCTTTGTTATTCATTTACCGATGAAAATGCTTACTAAGTCCGGATTTCTGGATACTCTTTTTAATTCGTGAACCGCTGGGCATAGCTACCCTTTATACATTGTTGTCAATTATCTTTGTTATTGATTTCGCGAGGAAAATGCTTACTAAGAACGGATTTCTCGATACTCTTCTTAATTCGTGAACCGCTGGGCATAGCTACCCTTTATAAACTATTGTCTATTATCTTTGTTATTGATTTCGCGAGGAAAATGCTTACTAAGAACGGATTTCTCGACACTCTTCTTAATTCGTGAACGGCTGGGCATAGCTACCCTTTATAAACTATTGTCTATTATCTTTGTTATTAATTTCGCGAGGAAAATGCTTACTAAGAACGGATTTTCTGATACTTAATACGTGAAACCGCATAGTTAGAACCTTTTATAAATAGTATGATAAGTTTTCACTCAACCACAACATGACTTAATTTAAAATGGAAATCTCAAAGTCCCTAATTATAAGTAAGGTCTTGTTTCTGTTTGAACAAACGGAATATTAGATCTGAGTTAACGGCGACAGTTTTGAGAAAGCAATACGAAACTATTCATTAGTAATATTAAATATTCATGAACAAATTAATATTGGTCCCACTGTTCAGCCCCCAAGACGAAGCCCCTGTTGAAGGCACCATGAGAATAAAGGTGCGACTTAGTAGCCGACTGCAGACGACAACTACAAAGGATAAGTGGTAGAGTCACTACAAATAGTCTAATTTGACGTTTCAAAAGTGCTTATAATTAGCCTACTTGAAATAAATGATTTTGAATTTAAAAAAGAATACAATAAGAAACTTAAGCTAACTTATCCTAATAACTATACAAATCATGCCCACGTGGAATGGTGGCAAGACTACTGGCTGCATTTCCGCGTTGGATAGCCAGGCTAATCCTTTGCGCAATAAATGAGCCAGCCCTTCGGTCACCAGTTGAGGCAATTAGGCGCGGTGAAATGTTACGGAAGAATTTTTTGGCACTGCGACTCCATGGCCCAAGGGTCTCCACGGCAAAAGGTGCAAATATGTAACTCTCTGTCAGAGAGGCATACTTGTGCCACTTACCGGTTTCAGCCTTTTCTGCTGCGGCTCCCGGTCTTGATTCTGTCTCCCTGATATGACACGGAGCCAATGTGTCAACGCAAGTAGCATCCCACATTAGTGCCCGTCCCACTTCCCAGGGAACCAGCGTCAATCCATCAGGTCTCTTGCCATCATCCCGGCTTATTCCTGACGGCTCGATTAGCGCACGTTTATGGTGTCAAGAGCCCTTTTTGAATTTGAATTTGAATTAAGTCGTGACGACAATACTCCTTTCTATGTATTATGGGACTAGAGCCGAACGCTACATTATCAGCCTATTAACGGCCCACTACAGTGCTAGGCCTCCCTCTTTATAGGTTATGGGATATAGAGCGTAGACCCACCACGCTCCAATGTAAGTTGGCGGGATTAAGGTGATAATGTTTTATTTATTATCACTATCAGATGTCGATGATAGTGACCGGGACCGACGGCTTAACGATCTCTCCGAGGCACGGTGGTGTAACACCATCAATTTCTCAACTCCGGGCTTGGAATGTACTAAAAATTCGTAATGAAAAACTCAGAATTATTCCATGACCCGACCCAGGTATCAAACCCAGGACCTCGTGATCGAAGCCACAAATGCTAACCAATAGACCAATCCTACATAGATATAGAATCAAACATATAAAATAACCTCTTTAACAAAAGAGTCACAATGAAGTTCAAACTTACTCATTAAATTAATTAAGGTCCAATTTCGGTCTCAAAATCGGTCCACTAGTTAAAAATAACGCGCACCACAGCGATATTTGACGCCCAATTAACAGGGTATGAAAGCTGTGACGTCACAACAGGAATCAGTTTCACAATGTAATAATACAATATGCAGCCCTCCCAATTAAGAACCCTTCTTAAATATTCCACGCGCTTACAAGCTACTCACAAGTGAGCTGGGATAGTGATACTTTGAAAGGTAAATGAAGGTTCCTGCAGGGTAAATACAGATTATATTAACGAGAATCCAACACCTTATAAAGCTTTAATGGTGAAATTTTTTAAATTTCGATGATGGTGAATTGTTTGTTGTGTCCGTTATTGAAAACGTGGGTAACGTAACGTTTTCAGAGATTATCTAGTACAATAAATAACAATGATACATTGCTTTTTTATGAACTCTGTAGTCAGGGCGACAACACATAAATCTAAAAAAAGTATGAGTTTACCAAAATTCAAGAATTAATTAAAAATAAATAAGTATGTTATCCACTCTCCTACAAGGAAAGAGGCTTGGGTCTTTTGTGGGCCTTAAAAAAACTGATAATAACCATGAATATTTAGAAAAATAATATTTTATTGTGGTTTAAATATTGATATACCTTTTTGCCGTATTAAATCCTAATGAATAAGTAATTCTAATGAATAAATAGTCTTCTTCTTAAGTAAAATATCTTAGTAATTAACATATTTTGTATTAAAAAAAATTGTTATAAATAGATAATAATCTTATAGATAATATAACATAACATAATATCACGTTTTATTCTTGTAGGGGTAGGCAAAAAGCACATCCCTCCACTTGCCACGGTCCTTGCCTACTTCCTTAGCATTTTCCACTCTCATTAATCCTTTCATACAAGTTCGTCGGTTTAGGGTACTCTTGACATGGCAATTATTTAAAATGTCCTGAATTTGGTCCAGGAACATTCGCCTAGGCCTTCCCCTTCCAACATTTCCATTCAACCTTGCCGCATAAATCTCTTTTGTGAATCTTCTTTCATCCATTCTTTCTACATGCCCAAACCATCTAAACATCCCTTTCTCAATTTTGATCACTACATCTTTTACACCACACTTTTCTCTTATCATACTATTTTTAACACTATCACACAGTTTTAACCCGCACATACTCCTCAATGCTCTCAAGATAATAAATCAAATAATACAGACTTATTTCCATCTATATGCATTTAGCTGTTGTTGTAAAGTTATACCTACCTAAATAGTGTAACTAACCCAACTTTGTTGTACTAGTATGAAAATATCGAAATTGAAAATATGGATGTCCGCTCACAGCGTGCGATGTTAGTTGTATCTGTACGCATTTTTTTATCCCCGTTGACATAACTTACTTCGCCGCTGAAAAAATATTTGGAAAACCTAAAAATGTACGGGAAATGTTAAAGCTAACATGCGTTCAAAAATATCAAATAAAAACTCACCTATCGTTGTAAGCGCCAGCGTGCACCAATAATAACTTTGCAGATACTGTTTCACAACGTCCGCAGTCTCAGTATCGTGATACACCCAGTTTTTACTACCAAACCCATTGTTTTTATATATTATATGGTACAAGCACCCATTCCAATGGAATATCACTAATAAATAATGTATTAAACTTGTCGATCTAAACAAATTAGGATAGTTCGTATGCCGTTCCGTACGGTCCATAAACGCCCAAAAACGATATATTTTCACCAGCCGAAACGAGCGCAAGATGGAATTGAAGCCGATGGACAGGTATAGGAAGTCCAGCGGCAGCAGACACAGGCAGTCTATGTAGAACGTGGTAGAGTTCATGTAATGCGCTCTTAGCTTCGCAGCGTCCGTCTGTAACACTCCGTCCTCCAAGTACCCCGTCCGAAAATGAAACAAAATGTCCGCCAAATAAAGGAAGTCCGAGAAGTAATCCAAACAGAACCACACTATCAGCGTCTCTCCTGAAACAAAGAGAGTTAATGTTAATACATTATTCAAAACTTTGAGAGTTACAAAAACTCCTAAATTATGCATACAGATTTTATCGAGCGGCTGATGTAAGCACTGAGATAACTACGCTGCCGAGGGATTCATTATCGCAATACATTTAAACTCGTTTGCTTATCAAAATTTAACTTTGAAATTAAACAAAAATACTGCATAAGGTAACACCTTAAAGTTACTAGATGGCGCGTTATTTGAATATTAAAAAGTAATTTAAAAATATGAATACAATAGTTTTGTATTTTGTACCTCGTAAGTTTTAAATTAATTTAACGTTAAAATTAAGCGGAACACGCCAAGTTACGGTCAAATATTATTAATTTAAACAAGAAAAATTAACCGTTATTCTTAGGTAGTATTTTTGAGAATAACGCAGCCGGGTTCATGAACTTTATCTTATACAAACCTAAAGTTAAAAAGTTACTCCTTTGAGTTTAATGAATTAATTTTCCGGCTATTTCAATAGGAAGGAAGTTTGCGTCACGAATAAGAACTCATCGTAGTAGCGATGTAATAAAACAATGGAAAACTCCAGCAGGGAAACATCAGGACGTACCTTTCAAAGTATCACATTGTCTTCAGCGCGAGACATTTAACTCGGAAAAGCTATTTAGGTAAGTAATTTAATTTCTCCGTGAAACTCGACGCGGAAAACTATGCGCTTATGTGTGCAACCAAGATCGCGCGCTAATCTAGCTTGCCATCTTAAATGGAAATGTCTTTTGCATAAGAACGGGATTCAAAATTGGATTTTTATCCATTTCATTCAAATATATCCGTTGGTGGAAATGAATGAAAACTTTACATAGAATTTTCTCTTTTATGACATGGATTCTAGTAAGATGCTATCTTTGGAATTTTATAGCAGACAAAGGGATTTACCAAAATATCTTCCTAACCCCTTTCAGAAAAGATAAGGCATTCAATTTATTAGTTTTTATTTAAACTTTCAGTTTGTTTATCTCGTAATCGTATTTATAAATACACATCATCGGATTTAAGTAAATTGTACACTACTATTTTAGTTGGCTTGGTGTGTTATTCAAAATTTAACATATTAATTTTTAATTAAATATAATGCGAGCATGAATTTTATTCTTAGAATCCAATGTTTGAGTTACTTTTTAATTTGTAATCTTTTTTGTGGGAACTGTTTATTCTATAGATATAAAACGACAGATTTTCGCGGCATTCGGGTATTGTAACAAAATTATCATACGTCAATTCAATTTGTTAACAACAATTACAGCAAAAACTATTCCGGTCTTCCATTTGTTGTGTTTATTCATGTACATTGTTAATATTTCGCGGCTTCATTGCACTGTTGCTATATTTAACTCATATTCGTTAAATAACGATAAAAATATACAGAGTTTAATATTTCAGTGCCTTTTTTATCGTTTACGTGAATCAAAGACACACAATAGGATTTATTAAATATTAGTTATGGTTGGTGGTTAATAATATTATTCAAAATTATACTTAAATAATTTGTAACCTCCCTTATTCAAATTCAAATTCAAAAATTCAAATTCATTTATTGCGAATTGAGTACATGGAGATCTTATATAAATATTATAGTTCTTCCAAATTCCGCCTTACAGCTTGCAATGTCCTTAAATCACTAAAAAAAATACTGGTAATAGCTCTGTCATTCCAAAACAATTTACGATTCTAAAACAATTTACGATTCTAACGATGCCTTTACGTCAATAAATATTCTGTCACCTTATATACACATGTCAATAAAAATGAGAACGAATTATTAATTTTAATTATGTCAGTATACAAAAATAATATTAGTCAAACAATGTACAAAATATATATATATATATAACATGTGCTTAAATCCAAGTACTCCTTAACGGTGTAGTACGATTTGTCTATTAAAAGTTTCTTTAACTTTTTCTTAAAATTTATCATGTTAGAACTTTTTATATTATATGTCAATTTATTGTAAATGATAATTGAAAAACAAAAGATGCTTTTCTGGAATCTTGCCGTTTTTGCTGGTCGTACACATAACCGTAAAGGATCTCGTTTATTATTCAAATTTTTAAAATATGAGAGGTTTGAATGAACAAACACTGCTGTTTCAAAAATAAACAGAGAAGGAAAAGTCAGGATTTGTAGGTCTTTAAAATGAGGCTTACAGCTGTCAGTCCAATGCAGATTTCTTATTGCTCTATATACCTACCCAAAATATAATGCCCATTCTTTTGTGGCACTATAAAATTATTTTTTTTTTGTTTATTCCCTAACTATAGTAATTTGTAATTGCCAACCTGTTAAAAATAAATATTGGACTTTTAAGATTTTTCATATAATGAATGAAATGTTCTATAGAGCTGTTGCATTGATGCATTAAGTCAAAATAGATCCGCATTAATTTCGATAGCTGCGTTTCTTTATATTAAGCTACATAATACCATTTCTATAGGAGCCGGGATTAGTTAGCGTTTCTTTTGCCGCAATGCGTTGCTGCTCCGCAATGCTCTGAGTTCATTGGCTTTCATTTAAAATGTAACGTACACCAAATTTGCCGACCCGGCTATGAGACTACTTAAGGTTTTGCCACAAAGAAGACTGGACAGACGGCGATGAAATGTTGACGCATCATCAAACTCAGTGTAACATTTAGTGTGACGAGTATTAAGTAATACATTGTAAAGACTGATCCGATCGCTGTGTGGCGATACTAATAAACTGGTACATTGTGATTTAATGCCGACAATAAATTTAATAAATTAATATCTCAATTTTAGTTTTGATAACTTACTGATACACTAGAATAGAAAAACAGCTATATCCACATACTTATTATCGGAATATGTACAAGTCATAATTTGGTTAAAGCACAATCTGACTATACCCAGATTCTTATCTTATTATTCGGAGTATTTATTAATTAATTTTTTTTTTTCAGAATCAGAATCAGAATCATTTATTTGCTTGAAACATTATAGTATGATATACATAGGTCTTGTTAAGTTAAAAAGATACAATTTTGGTTTGATTAATCATTTTAGTTTACACACAAGCTCAAACTGCAAACTTTATAATAAAGCACTTTCTGATACTTTTGGCGGAATATGCCCACATTAGTCGTTTTTCTATTTCAGTAGTAAGAAAAAGAACCACAAAAGTTCAAATAAATGCTCACTCACGACTGAAATAAATGACTCACCGTTAATCTCTTGGAAAGCGAACCTATACACGATGACCCAGAGGTTATAAAGGAAGGCGAGGGAGACGACCATGGACCAGTAGTAGCACAGGCGGCCGGCGGGGTCGAACACAAACGACCAGTTCGGACCAGACCGTATGCGCCCGCTAGTGTACGTTGACCGCCGCCGGAGGTTGCCACTGAAAACAAACACATTTGTAAACGTCTTGGTACTTTAATTTATTTTTTAATAACAATTTAACCCTTGAATCCAACCACACCTCACGATGCAATCTTAGAATGAAATGTACACCCCTTTTAGTTTCTGTACTCACGATCGAAACGCAAAATTACTACTTGCTACACTATCTAGCCATGACCGAAGCCTAACAACAGCCAACTTGGACAAATTAGGAAAATCTCAATGGATCAAGCCAGGAATTAAACCCAGATCTCCGTCTTATAAATCTACCACGCGTACCGCTGCACCACTTAGGTCGTCAACGTCCGGCCGTCACATTACTTCTTAATATCAGATTGTTACAGAAATCCTAACAACAATACAATAGGAACCATTCCTTTTGTTTTGTTGATCTCATGGACTTCATAGTTACTTTCTCTACAAAGAATGAGGACCATTATAGCCCAAGTATGCATTGTATACATATGCTCCTTTCGGAAAGCGATTTGTTTTTGGTTGTAATGGTAAGGTGCAGTGGCATGCACCTCACAAATACTAAATCCACTGCCTATCCTGATTACGAACCAATATTGGAAAAGGAATTTTCCATTTCGTGTAGTTAGTACCTACAGTGCCTACCTGAGTTATAAACCTTGTGCATGCCACTGGTAAGGTAAGGTGTACCTGTAGACAGTTTGATAGTCGAATTTTGTGTGGAAAAGGAACATTAGCAAAGCAGGAACATGTTTATGAATATCATGTGTCTGTGCCAGTTTGGTTTGCCAAGTTTTAACAAGTTTAGAATATTTGCGACGGTAAAAAAGTTACAGCAATTAAGATGGCTTTTGAATTTTGAACTTATTCATTTATTTAAATACTAGCCGCCCCCGCAACCCCCCTTGTGGGTAAAATCTCATTAAATCGGTTCTTAGCTGACCTCTACTTGGCGAAAGGAATATTCCTACCAAATTTCAAGTCGCTACGCCTTATGGTTCCAGAGATATCGTGATGAGTTAATATATAGCTGGGAATCTCTTATATATATTTAGATTAAAAGCAATTTATCATTTGTCTCCATAAAAATCCACACGTTGTTTAATTATTAGTAGGATAGCTAATAATAATAATTAATTTAAACGCGAAAGTTTGTGAGTATGGTTGGACGTTTGTTGCTCTATTACGCTAAAAATACCGAATGGATATTGATGAATCAAAATAACACATAGGCCACTTTTTATCCCGAATTTTTTACGAGAACGCGACTTACGTGGGTGAAACCGCGTGGGACCACTAGTTATTTATAGTTTGTATGGATATCGTCGTTTAACGCAAACACTCAACTATTGCTCAAACAATACAATGTGGTTTATCTTCTCTACCAGTAAACACAGAAGGAAATGTCTTATCTCATACGAATCCTTTGTCACTCTCCGAGACGTTTAGGCCTATAATATTATAATCTACCCGCATTTAACTCATCTTACGCTCCGCTGTTATTGATTCAATAGTTAACAATACAGAATACGCAATTTAGGCCAATTGGATTGTGTTACATTTGATGCTGAATATTAACACCAATCAAAGCTGATGTTAGTGCAAACAATGAACTGTAATTCGTACCGGTAAGATATGATATGACCTATTTGTGATAGAGAGATGATTTACCTATACGTGGTAAGTTACGTGTAAATAATAGTTTCAATACCTACATACTCGTATACCTAGAAGGAGCTGACTTATTTATTTTATTAAATAAGAATTATTAAAACCATTTCATCACAAAATGTAGTGGGTATAGGATGCATTTGCATAACAGATCAACTATATGTAAATAAAGCGAAAATATTTAGAAAAACAATGGTAACATCTTTGTAAAACTAAAAACGCATAACACTATTTTGCGGTCACTTGGTGCATTTTTAGCATAAAAAAGTCTATAAATAAGATTATAAAAATTTATTTTTAGACGTTCACCTGAACGCCTTATTAGAGTTTATTCTTTTGCAAAATAATTGCAAACCCTAAAACCTTTCGATTCCAAAAAAATTTTTAAACAATCGAATCCTAACACCTCTACAAAGCTTAACAAGTGTAAGTCGAGCTTTGCGTTTCAGTTTATTTGCACCAGAATCCAACCTACGTGTGCAAACAATAATTAATTTTTTTTGGCTGTATCAGTTGTTATGTTTTATTGTGTATGGCATGAATAACCTAGCATACTTTGTTGCGTTTTAATTACATTTGAATTAGTCGTGAGAGTGTTCATACAAAAATGAAAAATGATATGATCTTTTATTTTTTAACCGACGAAAAAAAACGGAGAAGGTTCTCAATTCGACACGTATATTTTTTTTATGTATGACCACGCATATTTTTTTACAGAGTTGTCCAATTTGATTATCTGATGATGATATTCTGGAAAAATTGAAGGAATTCTTCAAATTTTATAGGCACACTTGCAGCGATTTCGGTTTTTGTGTAAGTATCGGTAGCTCTTTGGCTACAAGTGCCGTATAATATACTATGACAGTATAGTACGTGGCGATAAATCACTAAAAAGTAAAAAATAAAATTTTTTAACAAAAATTAGAACCGACTCAACGCACTAAAAAGTAAAAAATAACTGTGTCATTTAGTTGCTTTAATTTACTTAAGCATATCTAGGAGTCGGTGCCATCCAAGGTTTCTACTTTAATGACATTACCTAGAACCCATAAACTGCTTTACTACGTTAATAAAATGTTCCTTAAACTTGCTGGCACCAACTTCATAGATATTCTTAAGTAAATTAAAGCAACTAAATAACACAGTTATTTTTTTTACTTTTAGTGCGTTTTGAGTCGGTACTATTTTTTGTTAAAAATTTTTAGTAAACTTGATTTTTGTCATCAACATATTGTTCAGAATTTAATGAGACTTTGCTCATGTTATATTTTTCCATGACTTCTATTAAAATTGACTGTGACTACCAAAAATTCTTTATTTGTGAATATCTTGCGTAATACATTGTTAGATTTGAGTTACCAGTATGTACTTCGTATTATAATCCCAAGATTAAGATAATTGAATATCGCTCACACGTGAGGGTAGGCCGAAAGGATACCAGGAGTGTTTCCAATTAATCTGGGACGGAGGCCGGAAAGCCTAACCTGAATTGCGGCACCGGTAATAGCGTGTTCATTATCATTGACTGACACCATTTCAATACCTAGAATATTCAACCAACAGGGTTAGGGTATTTTCACATCTGCCGGAAGTTACGTCATCGTATCAACTTTGGAAGGTTTAATGTTTTATTAACATTAACAACACACGTATCTTCCGTTAGTTTAACTGTTATGTACAGTAGGTAAGAAAGAAAATTATTTTTATATGGTCAGAATAACAGTACAAAAAATGGGTAAGATCACGAACGTGATCTATGTTACAAAATAATATAAAGTATACATTTTATTCAAGTCTTTTTAAATTTTGGGAGTCTAAGTTGTGGGTTAAACTTCAGCTGAATTTTTTAGTTATATTGTTTTAAATAAATCAATCAATCTATATATTATAAGTATTTATGTATAATATATAAAAAATATTCATCAGTTATCATAGTACCCATAACACAAGCTACCTACGCTTACTTTGGCGCTATATAGCAATGTGTGTAATTGTCCTATAACATTTATTTATTATTTTAATTTAACTAAATTTCAATACATGAGTTATCTATTTAAAAAGTATAAAAAACGTGTTATATTTTGCAATTTGTATTATGAGGTAAGACAATGTACTAAAAACCATATCGGTTTATTATGGTAACTGCCTAAAAGTTATAGTTTTTAAAGGAAAAATTATAGTTTTTTTGTTATATCCGCATAAATTCCTACCACTTGTATTACAACATCAAATGAAAAGCATACACACGATTTCGAACTGTGCAATACTAATAATAATTTATAATACTGAGATACGTGGAATTGTAATTTATTACAAAAATATAATTTACAATTATTAGTGTCAAGAGATAAAACCGTTTCTGCACTGTGGGATTTTCAAATGTAGTTACAAATTGCAATATTGCGTGGGATTTCCAAATGTAGTTACAATATTACATTCAATGCACAAATTAATTCGAAACTATTCTGTAACTAAATTTAATTTACCGGAACTAAACTACTGCATTCCCAAAGTTTACACATGATTAAGCGTATTTATTGGAAGTAAAATATGGAAACAATAGGTAATTGTGGTATAACTTGATTATAAATTGCATTAATTACGATTTAATACCTATCAGCAGTTAAATCCAAATTCTAAGAGAACATCAATTTCTCTACACAATATACAATTTTTCATAGGACGATAAATTATCTGAAAGAAATGTAGCATATTATACAAATGTATGTTTTATAATTATTTATCATTTAAACTTTACCTTCTTACTCAGAGATAAGCCTTTCATACGTATACATCTATACTTTTTGCAATTCACTAAGGCGAGTGAGCTCTACTCGTGGTTGAACGTGTAGGTACATGTATATTGACGTAGTGTGCGTGTCTTACAGACCGATCAGTTGGGACCGAAACGTCGCAACGGTCGCTTGTACTTATTTTTTCTATGACGCTTATTGATAGTACTATACATATAGTTCAACCACGACTAAAGATCACTCACCTTCGTGAATTGCAAAAAGTATACCTGGTTAAAATAATATTCCGTAATTTATAGTTTATAATTATCTTCAACAAAAGTATGAGAGCACGTACTTGTTTGTCTTATAAATATTTTATGAATATAACAAATCCTAAACTTTTCAATTTTGAGTTTTAAAGTTAGAAAATTGTTCACATTTATATTAGGGAGATTACAATAGAAGCACGTATTTTCATTATAAGACATATTTTAACAATTTATTAAGTTCCATAACTTTATGAAATTTTGTTTAAAGATTTTGTGACACAGTTTCTTAATAATCTTATCAGTTCTTAATATTTATCTTGGTAACCGTTGCTTAACGGATGGCCAAAATAATAAAATTTTTTAACAAAAAATAGAACCGCTCAAAACGCACTAAAAAGTAAAAAATAACTGTGTCATTACTTAAACATATCTATGAAGTCGGTGCCAGCAAGTTTAAGAAACATTTATTTTATGTAGTATAGCAGTTTGTGGGTTCTAGGTAACGTCCTTAAAGAAGAAACCTTGGCTGGCACCGACTCCTAGATATGCTTAAGTAAATTAAAGCAACTAATTGACATAGTTATTTTTTACTTTTTAGTGCGTTTTGAGTTGGTTCTATTTTTTGTTAAAAATTTTATTTCTTACTTTTTAGTGATTTATCGCCATGTAACGTACTCGTACTATACTGTCATAGTATATTATACGGCACTAGTAGCCAAAAAGCTACCGATACCTAGACAAAGACCGAAATCGCTCCTCCTCCTCCTCGTGCCTCCAAAATTTTAAGGGTTTCTTAAATTTCCCCAGGATATCATCATCAGATCCTAACATGATAAGGGACCACCTTGGAAGTATGCCCTTTCTAATAAAAAAAAAGAATTATCAAAATCAGACAACTCTGTAAAAAGTTATGTGTGGTTACATATAAAAAAATATACGTGTCGAATTGAGAACCTCCTCCGTTTTTTTTCGTCGGTTAAAAAAAGCATGACAACAATCTCAGTTGGCGGTAAATGTAGATGTGTTCTAGAAGCATGCGTTGACGCAGGTTTTATATAATGACGAAGGTCTGTCTACCACAAGCCCTTAGATATAGAGTAGACCATTAATTAATTAATGATATCATAAAGTCATAGTAGTAGTAGCAATTGATTTTTGCGGAAAAATCGATGAATCCAACTGACAAGTATAAGAATACGAAAGGACAATGCGCGGAAAATAGCAATATTTTGTTATTTACCATTTATAATGAACTTTCGCAAAATCATGCCTATTCTACTCAATATTGAATGTTTTCTTTGTCCAGGTAAATATAAGCCCATATAAGCGCACTTTTTATTCGTGGCTTTGCTTTAGTGGTATGGTTTAATAAACCGTACCTCTTCCAACTTAGCCAGCCACCATCTTCGACTACATCTTCACTTACCATCACAAGCCTTACCTACTTTCAGTTTGTCTGTCTGCATAATATTTATTTCGAAATATTGTACCATGACGCCCTTATTGGGTACGTTATCGACAATTTGTCATTAACCGACGAAAAAAAATGAAGGAGGTTCTCAATTCGACACGTATATTTTTTTTTTTGTTTATATATGACCAAGCATAACTTTTTACAGAGATGTCTGATTTTGATAATTCATTTTTTATTAGAAAGGGCTGGAAGTGTGCCATTGGCACCGACTTCATAGATATGCTTAAGTAAATTAAAGCAACTAAATGACACAGTTATTTTTTAGTTTTAAGAGCGTTTTGAGTCGGTTCTATTTTTTGTTAAAAATTTTTATTCATCCGATAGTTTATATCAAATCAAATCGTTGATGGTAAGGCCTTAAAGGAAATCGCAGTCAAGGGCAAAATTATCATTAAATAAAAAATGTCAGTTACCTATCTTCGGTTCCGTTGCAATTGGGTAAGACGAGGTGATTATGGGAGTGGTGCGGTGCGGGCGTGGCGGGCGTGTGCGGAGTGCTGCGCCACCCGCTCAGTAGGGGCGCCTCTCCGCTTGCACCCAGCAATTTTAATCTGTTAACAAAAAATCGTTTAGGAAGGAATAACATTACGTATGCAGTTAGATATAGAGATGTAGTCTGCGAGGATCTCATACATTGATATAATTAATCGTCCCACTGTTAAGAAACCGATCTGAAATCTGAAGCTTGTGCTAATATTTTACCAAATATTAGCAAAAGCTTCCCAGCTTAGTCAGCGGGACTTCAATTCCATATAAATAAATAGGTATTATTTCTGTCCAGTCAAGACCTAATACAGGGGGTATTATTGATTTATTAGAAACATGTATGGTTAACATACCAGTAACAGTAGGTGCGGTGCAGTCGTAAAAGTTACGTTTTTAAAAACTTGGCTAGATAAATATTACTCTACAACGCGGAAGTTAGAGATTACTTCTTTTTAAATCTACATATTATAATAATAATAATAACTCCGATTTTGAATGGGAAATATTGTCGAATATCTTTGAATGATTAAAATAAACGAAGAATACAAGAAAATTACAAGTGGTATCAGTTTTTCTGAAAATTCACAACATTACATGCTTAAAATTCATGTATTGTGGCTCAATATCAATGCAAGATTACTAGGAAGCGAATCTCGATTCGTACGAAAATGGTTTATAGGGTCTATTCTTGCTACGACTAGGTATTGGATTTGCTAAAAATATTTCATATTCCCGGAACATCTCAATTCGCCAATAAATCTTGTGGAATGTAGCCTTTCCCCTCAGGTATATTAAGCGGATATTATTGGTGCAGGCTCCAGTATGAGCAAACGTGCTAACATCGTCCAATAGAAGCGATCACATTTTTTGAGAGGCTTATATCTCGTTTCACGGTACGACAGTTCACGGGGAATGAGGTTCTTTGGCCTTTGGTCCCCCGAAACATTCGGTAAATCAATTCCTAATGGTGACAGATCGCGCGACCCTAACGCGATTAGAATTTTTATAATAGAGCGAATATAAATCCTCTTGCAATTTGAGATCTCCACAGAGCATGAAGAAATTCCTGAAGTGTGCTTATTTGTTATTTATTAAAGCATCTGCTGCGTGAAAATCTTTGTACCAAAGCGTGCATATTTTATGCCAGGCAAGATAAATGTTTCCTTGTATTTTTGAGGTTTTCAGTAGCGCTATTAAATTTATTATTTTCTTGCTGCGCAGTGTTGCCGGAAGTTTTACAAAACATGCTTGTTGAGCTTTAAGTTTAGTGAGTAAAACTACTTGGCAATGTTATTGTATTTAAGATATAAGTTTTAAAGTTCATCTCTGTGCAATACAATTTTAATTTTGTTTTTAGCCTCCGACGCAGAAATAAGGGATGCTATAAGTTAGACGTGCCTGTTTGTGTATTTGTGTGCCTCTGTATTTTCCTATCGAATTGTAGCTACTAGGCCAATGGTTATGATGCGTTTTTTAAATAAAAAACCAACGTGACTAAGATTGTAAACTAATTTCGGATCTTCAAATCAGAAAAGTCAATCAGAAGATAGCAAAGTTTTTGTATCATGGTGAAAATTATTTATGACATAAAATTAAAAGTAATAGTGATTCTAAGCGACGGCTGAGTAGCGCAGTGGGTAGTGACCCTGCCTCTGCGTTCTGGGCTGCAGGTTCGATTCCCACGTCTGGAAAAATGTTTGTGCGAAGAGCATGGATATTTACCAGTGTCTGGGTGTTTATCTATATATAATAAGTATTTATGTATAATATATATATAAAATATTCATCAGTCATCATAGCTACCATAACGCAAGCTACTTACGAGTACGTTTACTTTGGGGCTATATAGCGATGTGTATAATTGTGCTATATTTATTTATTTATTTATTCTATCTATTTATACAAGCTGTTCACGACTGTCGGGATTTGCCTTAAATAATATGTATTTAACATTTTATTATTACAAAAGTATTTTTTTATTTAATTTCCCGGTCCATTGACTTTTTCACTGGGTTTGTTTTATCGAGTTAAAAGGGAGCATTTTTATCGATGAGAGTGGGCGATTGAGTCAACACTCATGATTAGGGCGCACTCACCGGGAGGACCCTTGCCTTCTACAAACAAAAGGCATAGGTACACTTGAGACTTGACCGAGTTAATGGAGGCAAGAAGGTATATAGACCTTGGGGAATATTGATACCTGCCGAAAATACAATTGCCCAAATCTATAGTTTATACTTTAAATGAAAAGCTAACCGACTGTCTGAAATTTGAATTCTAAGAATATTATTAATTATTTTAACAAAACCACTAAAACCTTGGATGTGGATCAGCAATATATTAGCAACATGGACTTAAAAATCTATGAAAATTCATAGATACGACCAACCAAAAATACTTGAAAGCAGCGTACGCCCACATATATATTTACAAGCACTTTAGAAACGTTATATTAGACTATTTGTAGTGACTCTACCACCGGCTCGAAATGCAGATTCTGCCAAAAAAAAGCCGGCAAGAAACTCAACAGTTACTTGAACCAAATATTACCCCAAAATCGATAAAAAAAAGGAAAAACGAGTCAACACAATTACCTACTCCAGCCGAGTGCTCTTGCCCTCAGCAAACAGGAGACAGACACTCTTAACCTCTCAGCTGCCTAAATGAAAGGGCGCAGTTAAGACACCTTGAGTAAATTGATGCCTTCAGAAATTGTTACAATATTACAGATGTCTATATAAATGAACGTTTTGTGGTATATTGCTTCTTCGGTATTTGGTTCTTCGTATAGGAATTTTGAAACTTTATATATTATGTATGAACTTTGGATTCAATCTGGTTTATACTACATTATGTTTTTAACCTATACTCGAGTGTAAATGCGAGTATGTACCAATTGTGTCGTTGGTTCAGTAGTAGATCTGCAAACCCATTACTTAGGAGAAAGAAAACGAAGTTAATGCGGGTTGGCGGTCTTAGGATAATGATTGATTCTTGTACCGATGACTATGAAGTTTTATCACCGACGCCCTATTGTAGGTACTCTCTGAAGATCAGGAGTATAGCAAAATCAACTTTCCAAAAAATTTTTAATAAAAATTTTTCAAAAGAAAGCTAAACTCAATACATCATAGCCCGACCCAAAACTTCGTAATCTGAAGCCACAAGACCAATGACAATGAAGAATGTTCACTAATTTTTTTTTTTAGCTCCGCGTAAACTCGGTTGAAAATAAAAAATATGAGTGAAAAAATTATTACGATACGTCGTTTAGTTTCCAAGATATTTAATTTCAAAATAAGTGCGCGATTCGGAGTTCCACCAGGCCGGCGCTCGACGCGATGACGTCACAGCACAACGCAACACTCGGTCAGTCCACTCGCGCGCTCCGGTAACGCCGCGTTGCCCGTACCTTTTACTATTAAAGTGTAAAAATGTCTGATCTACATGCTAGAAAATCATGTGTTGTGCCAAAATGTACAAATACAACCACCAAGACACCAGAAAAGTTGTTTTTTCACGTTCCAAAGGATGTTCAAATGCGAAAGAAATGGATAAAAGCTATGAAGAGGTTGGATTCATTTGGAGCTAAAAGTACAGTTTATTGTTGTGAAGATCATTTTGATGTAAGTATGTCTATAAGTAATTTATATCTTAATACTTAAATGTATACATATTTATATCTATTATAGGTACCTACTTAGTAGTTTGAATTTTTTGGTATAGTTATACCTATTATTGTCATTGTCAGGTCAGAGGTGCAAAACCTTTGGTCTTAAATAATAACAAGGTTGCTATTATTATATGTATTTATCTTGAAAACGAATTTACTATTTACGTTAGCGTTTGTTTTATTTATTTGCACATAAGTACACAGTCTAATACCTACTACTATTTACCTACGTTTTTGCTAGCATAAACATCATAATAGATAACTATTTTTTTTTCAGATTGAGGCTGATATGGAGAACTATGTTAAATATAAGCTGGTTGGAGGAAGACTTAAACTTAAAAATGGGATAGTTCCTCACAAATTTCAATGTCAACAAGAAAAGGTAGATATACCCGAAAGATCTGCAGTACAAAAACGGAATAAAATAAAATATTTTGAGAAACTCTTAAGCAAAGACGAAGAACCGATTACTTCGACTTCAGAGGCAACTAATAAACCAGAAGAGGTATTTGTTGCTTGCTGTGAAGACGAAATAGTTACAGAAGATCCACTTAGCTTTAAAAATAATTACCAGTAAAGGGGTACAAGTAAAGCTAAGAGATAAAGGTGCTCATAAATCAACCATGACTGATAAAACATATTTTAAGAAAGAGAGGAAAACAATATCATGTCCAGATACAGTATCAGTTCGTAGTATGACTGACTTATCTTCTACTCTCTCCACACATGAAATGTATACCCCTGATAAAGATTCCTTGAATCCTGATGAAGATTTAGATTCAGATGTGGATAACTCAGAAAGCGAAAAACATGTTTTCAGAAACTATATGCAAAAAGCAGCTCTTTTATGCATATCTAGAGAGCCACAACTATTGCTAGGTTTACCTAAAGAATGTTATTTTCTCATAAATTTATTATCTGAAACAACAAAATGTACTCCGCGAAATATAATGATGACATTAAAAAAAATACGCTTGCATCAACCAAATGCAATATTGGCTATGGATTTTGGTTTGGCGACAAGTTCTGTTACTAAAATAATAAGGATTACTGTTCCCGTTATAGCATCTGTCCTCAAATCACTTGTATACTTCCCAGCGTCTTCGAATGTTCAGATGAATCTACCTATTCCATTTAGAAAAAACTATAATCGAGTTCAAAGCATTATTGACTGTTTTGAAATTCAAATTGAAAAGCCTGTCGATGCCGTAAAACAAGCTCTTACTTGGTCTGATTATAAAGGCTGTAATACGATAAAATATTTAATATCAATAACACCCGATGGGCTTATAAATTTTATTTCTCCAGGTTATGGTGGAAGAGCAACAGACTCTTTAATTTTTGAAGATTGTGGTATTTTGCATACTTTGCCTAAAGGAGCAGCAATATTAGCCGACAGAGGTTTTAAAAATATTGCCCATTTGGTAGAACTAAATGGACACACTTTAATCAGACCTCCTAGCGTGAACGCTAAGGTGAAACCAACTAAAAAAGAAGTTTTAGAAACAAAGAAAATTGCGGCATTACGGATACACGTAGAAAGAGCTATCGGCCGACTTAGGAGTTTTGGTTTTATGTTGCCACATGCTTGTGTCGATTTAAAACAAGTCGATCTGTTGGATTCAGTGGTACATTATGCATGTGGAATAGTAAATATTCAAAGCAGCTTATTCACAGAATCAGCCTAGTACGTTATTTTAATATTAATATTTTATTTTATTCTACTGTATTCTCTAGGCCTTTTACTAACTTTAAAATAAACAAATAATTTTTGCATAAATAGTTTATTATTTTTTATTACAGACCAAATCCCAAAAAATGTGGAATAGAAGCTATAGCTTCAAATATTTTATTATGTTCCACTGACTAAAAGTGTTTGGTGTACTTTCAGAGATATAATAATACATAATCACATTTATTAACATTATTTTATTAATTTGTCAAAAATATTTTCCTTCCAAAACATAACACACTTATCAAAAAGTTGATTACAATATGTTTTATTGTATATTACCTCATGCACATCAACATTTTTCGAAGTTTCGAAGTCAACATGTGCAATACAAAACAGAGCTTTTTTTTTGCCGGACATGTGCATTTGTGTCTGTATTTGAGCATAGTACTTTTTGCCTAATTTTCCTTTGTCATAGTACAAACTAAATGTATTTTCCTTGTACGGACACTTGACTTCTACAACGAAGTCATCAGTAAGCCCATCAGGCGAGGCACCGATCATTGGCCAATCACTGTTTAAAAAAATACCAGATCCCATTATTTTTAGACCTTTTATTTGAGACACCACACTTATAACATCTTTTTCTAAGATTTTTCCTCGCTTGATAGCAGCAGTTTCTTTAAATTTTAGGGCACCAAATATTTCTTCAACTACAGAGCCATTCTTTGTAGTACATTGCGCAACTTCATGCATTTTTGAAGCCGTTATGCGTCCATAGCGCATCTCAAACCACAAATTCGAATTGGATTGCGCCAGTGTATCCTTTTTTTATTTGTAAACATCTTGATTCTGTCATTTCGTTCTTACAATATGTAATAAAACTATTGACATCACGTTCTACACAAGATTTTTTGAAATTATTAATTAGGTAATGAATCGAAATCTTTTCAACATCTTTTTTTTCACATACATAATGTGAGAGCGAACATTTTATTTGAAGTTCTCTAAGATTATGTGTCACTTTGTCGAAAAAGTTACCTTTATCCTGTTCTACTTCATTATGTGTTGTGGAACTAAAGTCTTTAGCCTTAATCATTTTGAGTGTAGTCCCGATCCCCGAGAGCTTCGATTTTTTCCAATAACACTTTATAGCAGTTGTTGAAGGCTCCTCGCTTCGGCGATGCAGCCACATTAAAAATGCTACGGCGTGCTTACAACCACCACTACTAGCGGCACAACCCTTACACATTACATTTAAAATTTCATTGTCTTTTTCATCGCATTCTAAACTGCAATGATATGGTGTTGCACGTACGCGATGTTCCGGTGTAATCCTACATTTGACCGTACAAATATTACCTACTCTTTTGACTTGAACGTAACCAATAGCATCATCACCGTAGTTGTCTCTTGCCGATCTGAAATAAAAAACAAATATGTATAAAAACACTTCACGTATTTGACAAATAATATGTACACATTAAAAAAGGTTTAGCACATCTGTTCAACTCACAGCAGTCTTAGCTATAGTCATCGACCATTGGTCGATGGCTATAGTTATGTATATAGGTACAGTTCTTGAAAAATACGAGCGCGCGTGGCCCTTCGTCGTGGTAAAAACGTTTCTGTTTATACTATAATACCTACATCAATTTATTTAGTTAAATAGATCAAAGCCAAATCGATTTGGCTATTAATCTTAATAAGATGATAGAAAAATTAACTCTTACCTCTGCATTTTTACTCCTCGCATTTCAGCGGCAACGAAATCACTATTCTTCGTTAAATAGTAGGCAACCATAAGTCCATCTATTTTAGGTAGGTTATCCGATTGCCCTTTTTCAAATCCGTCATCCATTATACCATATATACACTAATTAAACTGAATATTACTCAATGTACGGAAGAAGCAATATAAAACACTATAAGTAACTCGGCAGGCGCGGATTGCCAGCGAGCGGCCGGCGGTGGCGGGGGCGCGTTGTGTTGTGACGTCACACGCTTCACGCGCGCTTGCTACGGAACGCAAAATTTACGAGAATTTGAAATGTCTATAAATTCATTAATACTTGGTCTTTTTCAATGAAACAAAAACTAGTGTATTTGTAAAGATACAAGCCCTACTAGGACAATAGTTTTAAGCGATTTTGTATACCTATTAACATTCTTCATTAAATGCTAAAAAATGCTAAATATAATAAGATACGCTCACTCACCGGGAGATGGAAAGAGCAATGCTCGAAGTATCTCTGCGTGATCGAATCAGAAGTGAGGAGATCCGCTGAATAATCAAAGTAACTGATATAGCTCAGCGAAACATAGAACTGAAGTGGCAATGGGTGGGTCACGTGGTTCATCTGCTGGACGTTGGGACTCAGGGTGCTAGAATGGCGACCCCGCACCGAAAAGCGCAGTGTCGACCCACTACTAAGTGGACTGACGACAAACCAGTCGCATACGTGTCGCAGGGAGCCGCTGGCCAAAGGCGGCTCAGGATTGTTGGGTTTGGAAGTCCCTAAAAAAGGCAAAAGACGTCCATCGGCTGTTACTGATGATGATGATGATCGAGATATTGTTAGGTGTCGTAGTTAAATAAAGTGTATATTAGACTCGAAATTGTGTTTACATTCTATTACATTCTATTAAAAAAACAATAGTCAGCAAATTAATAATTATATAAGTAGATCAAAACAAAAAACAAAACACTAGATATCATAAAATGATACTCAACACAAATCCCAGTAATTAAACACGGACGGGTGTGAATTCTTTTAAAACGGATTTCAATTATACAAAACCTTTTTAATCCCACCCAAAGAACATCACGATCTGTTAATAATATAATGGATTTTAAAGATAACATTTACGAGATGTTTTTAATCACAATAACGTAAATGTCGATTAAAATTCTTTTGTGAGTTATCAAGTTGTTTTCAATGATAAATTTTGAAGGGGCGTTTTCTAATCTTTACAAGACAACGGCGATCCAGTCTTAGGGCCCTCTCGTGAGGAGAGCCCTTGCCTCCCTCAAACAAGAGCCGAACTCTCGAGCGTCTGCTGATTAGGGTCAACGCCAACCTTGCGTCTATCACTCTTATTTTAAACTTTCGTGGTTGTTCCACATAATGATGTATTTAAACGAGTATACATGCCATGATAAAAAGACAAGATTTTTATTGTCAATATTTCGATCCGATGCATAGTCTGTGGTCACTAAATAGAGAAAGAAAGAAAATACTTATAAATAAATAATTAAAATACTTGTCCACTAAATTCCCCTTTTACGTTTTGGTGGTCTGAAAAATAATAGAAAAATGGTAGGACACTGATTAATCGAATACTCCGAAAAAGAAGTAGGATAGTACATCTATCTATGTAATCTACACTACAAGACCAAGCCACCGCAGTAGACCCACTGCGCTGCTAAAATACAAATTGGTGGGCTACTAACAAATGCAATGATAATATAATATTTATCTTTATTAATCTAAGGCTAAACTGTATGTACAGATAAATAAATATTTAACAGTCTTTTTTTTATAGACTACAAGTTCGCACTTGACTGCTATCACACCAGATGTTAAGTGATGATGCTGTCTAAGACGGAAGCGGGCTAACTTGTAAGGAGTGCGACGAAAATCCACACCCCTTTCGGTTTCTACGCGACATCGTACCGGAAGGCTAAATCGCTTGGCGATACGTCTTTGTCGGTAGGGTGGTAACTAGCCACGGCGAAAGCCTCCCACCAGCCAGACCACCAGGAATCGAACCCAGGACCTCCGTCTTATAAATCCACCGCGCATACCACTGCGCCACGGAGGTCGTCAAAACAAATGAGACAAGACAACATATTTAAAAAATAAAGAAGCAATCTAATTGTTAACCTACAGACAAGGTGCCCAACTATTTCCGCTCTGAATCACATGGCTTATTCTTAGGACTAAATAAGCATTAGCACGTTGGTCACCGGATACATGGATCAGTTGTTTGGATAAGATGTCCAAAAATTTTTTAGTATCCGATGACCAGGGATTCATAGTCTGAAACGCAAGCAAAAATATAGTTATATTTTTTTATTTACTAATTACATATTGATGCAAAAATAGTATGACATTATAATATTTTAATATCTAGGTAATCGGAACATTATTACGCGAGAGTAGATAAAAGACTTGATAAAATACACTTCACACTCAATTAATTTAACCAATAACCATCAGTGACAATAATAATAACTGCATTATCACCTATCAGACTACACGAGCGGCATTAAGAGGCGTCAACCGCACCGCTTATTAAATTATTAAATACTACATGAACATTACTACTGCTAATAAAACATGCTACATGAACAAACCTACTGAAAATTGATGTACACTTGAACCTCCGTTCATCTATCCGTTAAGCTTTGCGCTAAAATCCTCTTTTAGCGCACGCCTACGTCATAACTAATAGTAATGACACATATAGATTTGTGCCTTTCAGCACAATTCGTTCTATGATTCGAGTTGTGCGTTGATAGATCAGTCAGTAACGTAGTTTTTACACAAGAACTAGTGGTGCCCCGCGGTTTCACGCGCGTAAACCCGTCACTGTGAGTATATTGGGATAAAAAGTAGTTTATAATTTACCCAGACTGTAACTGTAAATGTAGATGTATTCAACCGTGCAGCCGTGATTTTAACTTGTCAAGATACCGACATTCACTGTGTACAAAATGTATGAAGAAATGACTTTTCTGCATATTTTTTTTTTCATTGATTTTTTCGACATTTTAATTGATAGGTACTCTGCTATTCGGGGTAAAGATAAATTATGAAAATAGTTCACCGTTCTCCAGTTATAAGTGTTGTAACTAACTTTTAACGACAAGGTTCTTGAAGCAATCGCCTTTTCTTTAATCGCACGAAACGAGATAACTTAAACTATCAGTAAATTATAAATATATTAATTTCTTGACTACTCTTCTCGGCAGGATTAGCCTTTAGAACCGTTGGTAGAAACACAATATACTGACAGACTTGGCGTTACAAAAGTATAACAGCTTACTTGAAATAAATAACGACCTCCGAGGCGCAGTGGTATGCGCGGTGGATTTATAAGACGGAGATCCTGGGTTCGATTCCCGGCGGGGCAGATTGAGATATTTCTTAATTTGTCTTGGTCTGGCTGGTGGGAGACTTTCGCCGTGGCTAGTTACCACTCTACCGACAAAGACGTATCGCTAAGCGATTTAGCGTTCCGGTACGATGTCGTGTAGAAACCGAAAGGGGTGTGGATTTTCGTCCCACTCCTAACAAGTTAGCCCACTTTCATCTTAGACTGCATCAATACTTAACATCAGGTGTGATAGCAGTCAAGGGCCAACTTGTAGACGATAAAAATAATAATTTAAATAGCCTGACTTATTTAGTGTTTTACATATATAGGAAGAGTTATTGACTCCTATGTTGCAGGCAGTCTCTATAAAGTTGTTAAAATATCCTCTAAGTATTCCAATATATGCATTCGCTCCAGGTAACTTCGTTTAAATCCTCTTAGCTAATTTATGTTCTGGAGGGCGTAATATTGCTTCCAGTAACTTCGCTCATCAAATCAACCCGATTACTCCAACGGGAAACGGTTTTCAAAAGTAAATTTATGTATATCGGTTTAAACTGCTAATTAATTATTACAGTCAAATGTGTAATAATATTTTTTATAAATTATTATTAGTATAATACAGAACTGTAGAGCTTACTCGGCAATTATAGAAGGAATAATTTGTAAAAAGAAGAATAAAAACAACAACTTAACACGTTCACTGCGAAGCGAGGCCTAAATCACCCCTGATGCAACTTCCCTGTGGTGCGGCAAGGAAAAACGTGAGTTTCTCTGTCGTGCGAATGGCATAGCTTTGGTTTGGTCCAGTGTAGGAAAGAGATAAATATATATTTGAGATGCTCTAATGGTTCCGTACTCGGTGGTGTACCTACCTTGGTACCGGATGTCTTAGGCCTCGTGCCGCACTGAATTAACATAATTTTAATGCAGTGCGGAACGAGGCTAAAACGTCCCATATCCCCCCTGACCTCGTACCGCACCCAACGCGAGCTTCCCGCGACCAGTGTTGTGCATCACGTCGATTGGAGAGCACGGCCTTTTACAGCGCCGAACATGTCTAAACGATGTCGGAAGAAGTTAATTTAAAAAAACTCAGAAACAGAGCCCGAGGCAGAATAAATAGGACAGTTTCTTTTCTACTTCTGGTTGCCTTTTTTTTCTATTATTTGAACCGCATTAAGATTTTCATATACAAATAGATAGATAAACCTTATGCATAAACCGTGATACATTATTTTCCAATAATAAGTCTGTAATAGGTGCCTCTTAATGGTATAGAATGGAATGCTTCGTGCGCGAGTCCGACTCGCACTTGGCCGGTTTTTTTTTCTGTATGGCGCCTTCAAGCACAATTTAGATTATTAAAAAAAATGTATCCTTTGATAGCTTTGTGTTGTTTTGCCAGGTTTTGCCCTTGAAACGATCTAATGAGATATAATTGATCAAAATCGGTCAAGTCGTTGCGTAGTTAAGACAGTTTAAAAACGTCGATATTATTTTTCCCATCACTAATCTCAGCGAAAATTTGCCCTATTTCAGTGCGTTACGAGGTGTATAAGATCCCATATTTTGTTTTGCTAATAATTCCTAAACTAGCCATCAGATCCCGGGGCGACGGTGGATTAGGGTTCATCAATTCACTGTCTATATCAATAAGGACCAAAATTCTCATTTATCTTTGATTTCGCGCCAGAAAATGGATTTTAGTCTGTAAAAGGAGGTGGGGTCTAATAGACCGCGTGTCGCCCTAACGTCTGGTCACGGTACGGGCCGATTATACCTCGTGCCGCAGGAACGGAAAGTATGCAAAAATTGGTGCCGCAGCGAACGTGTTAAAACAAATAAGAAAACTGTTTTTTTTTTTCAATACAACCTAACTTGACTATAATCAAGAGCTAGCTTGTAATGGTAAGTAAATGAAGATGCAATCTAAGATGGAAGCGGGCTAACTAGTTAGGAGTAAGGTAAAACCCACACCCCTTCTGGTTTCTTCACGACATCGTACTGAAACGCTAAATTGCTTGGTACCCTTTATCAATAGGATAGTAAGTAGCCACAGCCGCAGCCTCCCACCAGGTAGACCAGGAGCAATTTAGATCATCTACACACCTAAAATAGGTCCCTTGCTCACACACAATTTTAACGTCCCGACCACACCTACGTCAATTATACGTACCGTACCACTAGGACTAGAATACCGAAATATTGTCGAGTACGACATAAGCTATGGCACGTACTTTAAGTAACTGTACCCTACTTTATTGACAATATTATTGCATGTAGGCATCCTAAAATATTATGTATCAATACTTTGTAAATCTGCCTTACTACTCTGATAAATTAACTGGTAGGCAGGTAATTTGAAAATCAAATCATTTTTGTTTTAAATATTTTTTTCTTACTTCCCGCAGATTTTAAACCCTATTTGGATGAAATATTTTGTTTATTATGTAAAATACAGCATAATTATAGTTTATTTGCCCAAAGTTTATGCAATGTACAAACTGTCTACGTTACAGCAAAACTACGTGTTTATTTTCAGTTCCAAACTAAAGTTTAACTAGCCACCAAAGTTTGAATTTGGCCGAGTAGTATTAATACTCCGCCAAAATTAGTGAACAAATTATTATTTGTATTTGACGGCGCCTGCGTCATCGTACACGACTAGAAAGAAGTCTGTGAACTGCACGTGCACCAGCTACGCTCTGTTGCGGCTGCGCATCGTTCGATACCCCCACTCACCCCACTACTTGAGTCATTCTACGCTGTATAAAAGGAGCGGGTCTGCAACTGGTTGGCAGTCTACTGGCGTGGCGCGGTGCAGACCTTGTACTTTGCTTATCGCTTAACCTAGACAACTCTGATAATTAATTTGTGCAAACGAATTAATTATTATTCTCAGCTTGAGACGCAGTGTCTTGAGGTTACATTAATTAACACGAGACGTTACGTATCATTGCAATACCATAATTTGCCAGTAGTAATTCACTGTTAATTAAGTTGCTGTTAATTATTCTTTCAGTTACCTATTTCTAGTTATGTCTGACCCTCTTTCGACATCAGAAGTGGGATCGGATCCATCCCCACTACAAAAACTTGGAAAGTATGGACCTTATCATTGCACTTCCTCACTCACAAAATAAAACAAAGTAAAAGCAATTCTCTTAGTGATGATGACGTGACGGCGGATGATTTAAAAACCGACAGTCATCTAATTAATCTAGAAATTGATAGTCAAATTAATGATATTGAAATTATTAGTCCATGCCAAAACAATTCAGATACCATATCAGTCGATAACGTAACTATGTCTGCCCACTCTGACACTATGTCTGATAACTTTGATACTGACTATGTACAATGTAAACCTCACAACATTGTGATGCAGGCTGATGTTCACATAACTAATAAAAAATAATAAAAGAAACAAGAAAAAAAATAATAATAAAAAAAATGAAACAAAAGAAAAAGAGAAAAAAAAGAGTAACTATCATTGAAGGCGCAAGCGGACCAATGATAGGGCTATAGGGAATTATGAATTCCGGTCTAGCAAAGGTTAAAAAAAAAGAGAAAAAAAAAACGAAAAAATAAAATAATAATAAAAAAAAAGGAAAAAAAAAATAGTCGTTGCAGGGCTTAGCCGGTCCAATGACTTTGCTAAAGGGATCAATGTCCGGTCTAGCACCACCAGCTATAGGGAATTGATCTGGTCTAGCATTATCTGCTAAAGGGATCAATATCCGGTCTAGCATTATCCGGGCCAGTTAATAAACTGAAGGGATTGCTGTAGGGTCTACTGACCGGTCCAGCATAATCTGAAGGAACAGATCTTTATGTTTGTGAGATTTGTAAATATGGTAAAATGTGTCAGGATGATCGAACTGTCATTTTTTATCTCAGATAAACAACAAAGACGCCCACGAGGACGTGTGCTGGTCAGTATGGCCGTGACGGCGCCTGCGTCATCGTACACGACTAGAAAGAAGTCTGTGAACTGCACGTGCACCAGCTACGCTCTGTTGCGGCTGCGCATCTTTCGATACCCCCACTCACCCCACTACTTGAGTCATTCTACGCTGTATAAAAGGAGCGGGTCTGCAACTGGTTGGCAGTCTAGGCTCTGGCGTGGCGCGGTGCAGACCTTGTACTTTGCTTATCGCTTAACCTAGACAACTCTGATAATTAATTTGTGCAAACGAATTAATTATTATTCTCAGCTTGAGACGCAGTGTCTTGAGGTTACATTAATTAACACGAGACGTTACGTATCATTGCAATACCATAATTTGCCAGTAGTAATTCACTGTTAATTAAGTTGCTGTTAATTATTCTTTCAGTTACCTATTTCTAGTTATGTCTGACCCTCTTTCGACATATTTAAATACTACATTTACTAATTTCATTTATGTATTTAAATATCTAATGATTTTAAAATATTTCTACTTGAACATGTAAATTGAATAACAATAATTCAACGACAAATTAGCAATTTACATTCAAGTTTTAAGATTTAAAGCAATGCCTATAATATGATGGCGCTCTAAATTAAAAGGGATATAAAATAAGTAGGGAATGGTATATGGCCGAGTTATGTCGGCAACAGGTGTCTGAACATCGCAGTCCCTGGCGCTAATCCTAAGGCAGCTCCAAAAAGCGCTGGCTTGTCATCCTGAGCACTGACATGGCCAACAAACTCAAAAAATCAGATGCCTAACACCGGGCAACGTGGGCTTATATTATGTCGGAAAGTGGACCCCACGAAGTGGGATTCCTTAGCATAAGAAGAAGATAAGTAGGTAATGGTGTATTCAATCTATGTGAGCTATTGTTCCTGGTTTTTTACATTATACGAAAAAACTAAATCGCTTCGCGGATAATGTCTAGTCTTAACTCTTAGTCAGGTTGAAAGTTTAAATATATTAAAATCATATAATCAAGAAGTTAAAACAATGGTAATGAGATAGCTCATATTTCAGCTTTCACTATTTTTCAAGCTTTAAACTTGCTCATTAGACGAGCACGATTGTAACCAGCCCCGATCTAAGCTCAACGACTATTTTTTCACTTACACAGAAATTTGTAAGTCTGATGTAAAAATCCTAAAATAACTCCGTATATAAGGAGACAGACACGGTTCCGCTTTCATCACGAAACCTTTAGAAATATAGCTTCTTGTTTTCCACAAATATACTGAAAGCGAAATACGCGATGTTCCTTTTATTTCGCTTATCCGCCATCATTATTTCTGTAGCGAGCGACTTGAGTTCAATGAGTCTTTCCAATTCACGAATCATTGAAGAATACTACACAAACTTCTGTAAATAGCAGTTAATAGGGTGCATTTTATAAACGCAAAAATATTTTTTACTCATTTTTATTTTGGACTGGCGAGTACCTAACTTCATATATTTTGATTTGATGAAAGTGGAAAATTTTCCACAGGGATGCGTGATTTTAATTGAAACAACTCTACCTTAACAAGTTACGTATATTGTCTATGTTGAATATAACTATCATTTCAAAACGATAATTCGTTAGTGAAGACAGTTTTGGGCTAGATGTATATTGATAATTGGTAGAACTTCGGTCTTAAATCCTCGATGCAAAGTAAAAAGGAAAGTATGTATATTAATAGTATTAGACTACGATTGCTTACAATTAGCCTGATGGTGAATTTATTTACACTTAATATTTTGTTCTCCTATTATTCGCAAAAACTGTTTTAGAAATGAGTACAATAATAGTTCTAGGAAGTCTTTATCCCTTGATGTTAACCCTGAAAGCCATTGAGGTGTAAATTAATTAATTCAAATATATTGTGCGTGGTTATATACACGGAAGCTGGGAGAATGTTTTAGACATTGCAATACGAAATCCCTGCCGTCTTATATACAAACGACACTTAACAGGGAACTTCTAAAAAATTCAAGGCGTAACTGGATAAAACAGTTCCTTAGCTCACTCTGAAATGTATCTAACAATACACCGAATCAACCGGAGATACTCAACACTATATTCCAAACTTTAAAGTTTTGAATTTGATATCGCTTCATTACCGGAATCCAATGAAGAAGATGAATATAATAAGCTACAAGTAATTTGTAACAAAGTGTTAGCGTCCTAATAGATACGTTACCAAATAAAATAATTTTGGACCCACAGGAAGAATTCAGATTTACCTTCAAACACGCATTTTGCTGCGCCTATGCGCGATGGATTTATAGGCCGCGGGTTCGATTTCTGGCTGGGCTGATTAAAATTTTTTAAGACATGGAGCACACGTCTTGCTGGTAGGATGCTTCGGTCGTGGCTAGTAGCTGCCGTCATACATGTACCGCCATGCGACACGTAAATTACATTACTGCATACACTAGCGACACAAACATGTCGGTTGGTCACCTATCTAGTAGTAGTATAATATCACAGATATATGTAACTGCATTTAGCTTCGTCGCAGCGAATAGTTGTCATCTAAAAGTTATGTCGCTATTTCCGATCCGTATTTATTCTGAGAAATCAGTTTGACTTTGAATGTTTATCGCTACATGTTATAAACAAACAAAACAAAACAAATTCATCCGCATGCGGGGGATGAATTTGCCGGTTAAAAAGGACCGTGATATGTGCAATTTACTGAACTTCAAAACTACGTTAGGTATCACAATAATACCGCAGTGTCACCTTTGACGATATATATTAAGAGCGTGATCATTACCATGGACTTTTTACGTCCCCCTAGCCCTTTATGAGCGTGTAGAACACATGGAACAAAAAAGCACAACTTCACAAAATACCGTTACTCCAAACAAAGCTATAATGTTCTTAGCACTCTCCTAAAGATCACTCTTGTAGAATTCAACACGGAGGATATAATCACCATCATCATCATCATTGTCATAGACACTCACCTGGCTTTGTGTGAGCGTCTAGAGCGCGTGGAGAGGTCAAGCTCGCTGGCGGCGGAACACGCCGTGCCGGCTTGCAGCGAGCCACGCGAACCGCCCAGCCGCCGCGATCCCAGTCGACACGTCATCATTTCTGTAACAATTAACACTTTGTAAGATACACGTCCTTTATAGTCGAAGAGTCTATGATGTTTTTATGCATTATCAAAGGCCTACTTGCCAATCTATATACCTAACGATAGTAACGGGTAGCTTGCAAGACATACAGTTTTATTAAATGGTTTCTACGCGGCATCATGCCGGTACGTTTAATCGTTTAGCGGCATGTATTTGCCACTATCGAAGCTTACCACCAGACTAAACCTGAGCCAATTTAGAAAATATAAAATCCTAAATTAACCCGTGCATGAAACTCAGGAAGCTTTATACAAACTTGTTTTGAAATGAACAGTATATTTTACTGACATACGTAGTTTCTAAATAAATACAAGGAAATGCAACTCACAGCGAAAGGGTTCACTATAAACGAATAAAACATTTTTAACGTTGAACGTCAAAACAAAACAAATACAAATAAAACCGACAAAACCTTTTAATGTCATGTTAGGATGAAGGTCAAGAAAAAGAAAAACAATAGAGACAATGTCGGCGAGCCATCTTGCGAAGCAAATAAAATGAATAAATCGAATAAAACCTATTCTTGGCTCGGCTCTTTTTATGTATAAACTGTCCTCCACAATTTTGTTCATTGAGCCGCTCGCCCCATAAAGTTCCAAATGACAAACTCGGATAAAGATGTTAAAAAATGGGAATAAATGAAATCGCGATGCATTCAACCATCGAGCCAACTTTGCAAACAAAACCATGACTTGAATACCAAAAGTTGTTTTGTTACGATTGTAGACAGTATATTACGGGTATATATATATTACGGTAAAAAGGAGCGCTGCTAGATTCCATTCAGTTGAGCTTAATAGCAAGTAGGCATTTTTATTAATTACTACTACCCAGTGGTTTCACTTGCGTAGGTAAAGCTCGGGATTTAAGTAACTTATTTTTTAAGCCACGCTAGTTACCTATATTGTTCCATTGTTTGATTGAACTTGATATCAAGTGGTTTTTTTATTCATTACTAGTTAGCCTTTGACTGCAATCACACTTGATATAATATAACTTGTTAGGAGTAGGATGAATTCCGGAACGCTAAATCGCTTGGCTGTATGTCTTTATCAGCAAGATAGTAACTAACCACCGCCGAACCCCCACTTCAAATCGTTGAAAATCTTAACCCTACCATGTATTTACATTCTTGCGAGGTGCAAATTCGTTAGAAAATATCCAGATTATTTTAAGAAATTGGCCGATATGCCACGGCAAAACACACTGCGGCGGGCGCGTATTCATAATTTAATGCTACCAAAATCGAATTTGAAAATACATAGCACCGGCCCACACACAATGTGCATAAAAATATATAATAAGCTACCAGACTATATTAAAGAAAAAGAAAAATTTAATGACTTTATATCATCGTTGAAATATTTTTTATTCGAAAAAGCATATTATAAAATAAATGACTTTGTAAATGATAAAAAATAAGTCCGCCTCTCTACAAGTTACGACACCCTCACAGGGTTCCATTATAAATTATTTAGATATAAGTATAATTGTAATGGAAATGTAACTTAAAATAAATAAATAAACAAACCCTCAAACCTGGACCAATTTAGAAAAACTTAATCGGAATCGAACTCAGGACTTCTAACTCATAAATCCACTGCGCATCTCTAAATGTAACTGCGTAACGTAACATCCATCTAAAGGTAATTATTTATTTTTAAAAAATGTATAATTACATATTTATTTAATAGAATGCGTGATCAGGAAGTTATAAAACAAGGTCTAATGTAACAGACGCTAAATGCACGAACGTTGTTTCATTCGCAGGCCGGCGGTTTTGGTAAATTTTAATGACGTTTTACGTCGCAGTGCGGCTGCGAAAGCTGTGTTACCTGCTTATCATTATTATTGCTGTATTTGTAATGAAACAGATTAATTTCGGTACGTTAACTTCGCCCGCAGGAACTTAATTCATAGACCAAATGTGGACGTTTAAAGCCGCATTATATTTTTCCATCTTTTTCACTGAATGGTAAATTAACGTTGTAAAATTTCGCATCAGTTTTTGACGTGAAAACGTCTTATAATTCGATAGTGCCGGCTGCACGCACGAAAAAACGTGACTCATGCGGCGTTACCTCGTTTTGAGGCGTTCCATGTAAGGCTTGAAGTGCAAGCGAGAGCGCGGAACGAGCGACAAAGAAGCACAATCGGCCTTTGCATTCGGCAGCATTTGACATCCGTCTATTAAATATAATTATTAAATATATTCATTTTAAATTAAAAATTAATATATTTATTATAAATTTATAAAATCAAAATCAATTATTTTATTAATTTAAATTAATATTTATAAAAATATAGTTAAATTAAAAATTTTAATACCCAATTAAATGCTACCATTCCATCAGTATTTTCTTCAGACGTTGTCACGTTCAACTATCTTCAGTAAACCGACTTTACAGACAACCATTTTTTTTTCACACTATAGATCAACAACAATAGAACACTGCCTATGTGGTTTCGCAGAGATCGGGCTATGAAATATTAAGTTTTTCATCGTTGCAAATTCTTAGCGAAAATGTTCTCGGAGTTGGAAAGTTAGTGGAGTTATATCCTGTGCCTCGGAGAGCACATTAAACCACTGTTCCTGGTAAATATACGTGTGCTAATCGTTACAAGAGTAAATATTATGAAAAATCTCGCCAATCCGCATTCGAGCAGCGGAGTGAATCATAAGTCTCATATCCTCTCTTCTATATGGAGGACTTTCTAGCTATGTAAAATAATTGTACAAATACGAAATATACATAACAAAAAGTTTTTAGCAATTTTATATTACAGTGAAAAGACAATGACTTTATTGGATACAACTTATAGTGTCGAAAGCGATTTTAAAGGTGTTGGAAATAGATGGAGAGAAGGTATTGTGTTACTTTTACCCCTCAGGAAATTTATGTGATATGGAGTGGAAATATCCAGTTAGGCATCTGTTGAACGGAAAATGTCGTGACTAGTGCCATTAATGTTACTTGAGACTATACGCATCATGACGTAATGTAACCACTAACCAGCATATTATAAACTAAAAAGTATGCCTAAGGACCTTTTGATAGCGCCATCGGAAATTTTAAAAGCCAACCGATTTGCAAAAAAGCATTGCCAATGCTTTATTTTATAACCTGGATATCTAAAGCAAGATTCCTAGCTTGAAAATAAAGCATGATTCCATGTACGAATTTAAATAATTTCGGTTCGTCTGGTCTTCTATTACCATATAAACTCATAAGTAGGTACTTCTAACTAACCGATTTTGTATTAAGTAATTTTTTAATAATATTAGTCTTTTAAACATTGTTAATATTATTATTTTTCACTTATTTATTTATTTACAATTATTTTTAAACTTTTTAACAACGCTTATAAAATAATAAAAACAAACACTATTAAAAATTTATGAAAAAATCTATTCCGCCTGTTGCGGGGCCCGGACATAATAATATTATTATTAATATATATTATTATATATATTAATATATTATGTCCCTTTTTCCTCCGAATTTGGGCTTTAGTCTGTTTTCTTAACAAAGAAAATTTTGTCTTTAAATTTGTTAGCGGAATAAAATCTCTTTCAAGTTAACTTGAATGAATGAACGCATCATCGCATAAAGTGAATCTTTGGTAAGCTGTGTATTTATGCAAACCTAAGGTAAATATAAAAATACATAACTAGGAAGGGGAGTCGTAGAGTTGCGACAAATGGAAAAAAACTGTGTAGGAGGCCCGGTCACAAAGGGTTGTAGCGTCGCAGTATATATGCATAGTTTATAAACGTAACAGTTGCGGTTCTACCCTCAGATTTAGGCATAAAATTCATGCAGAAATAGGGATATTATATTTACGCCTTTTGCTCTAAAGGTTTTTTGAATACGATCAGATAGATTATTAAACGATGCGAACGGGCATTAAAACTTTCGTGTCTCTTTTGTAAAATGTACTTGTTTTATTAACCATTATTATGCAACCATTTTCTAGTCTGCTAATAATGCATTCAATACATATTCATAGAGTTCAGAGGTTAACCGTAGTCATATGATACTTTGCCTGCCTCGTTGCTCTAGTGGTTAGCCTATCTGGCTTCGATCACGAGATCCTGGGTTCGAATCCTGGGCCGGGTCACGGAATAATTGTGAGTTTTGCATTCATATATGAAATTACATTCCAAGCCCGGAGTCGGGAAGTTGGTGGTGTTGTTACACCCCGTGCCTCGGGGAGCGCGTTAAGCCATCGGTCCCGGTCACTGTCATCAATATCTGATAGTGATCGTTAATAAATGACACATTATCACCCTGTGCCCGCCAATACTCATTGGAGCAGCGTGGTGGGTCTACGCTCTATATCCCCTCTCCAATAAAGAGGGAGGTCTGGCCCTGTAGTGGGTCGTTAATAGGCTGATAATTATAATATCATACTTTGACCTTTTACTTAGGTACCAGTTAAAATGGTATGCTGTAGTCGGGTAAAATGCAAAAATGGTTAAAATATTAACAAAAAATGGACTAGCCATACATTTTCATGAGCGGCATTTAGTATCTTACTGTGTTTATTCATTATGCAAGTGGTTACGCTGGTGCACCATCATCGTACAGATAACACGTAAAACAACTAGAGGCAACCGCAGTGCGACGCAAAGTGTCATTAAAACAAGTGTACACAAATTTGATTCAACAAACAGTCTGACTGTATAATTAAAAATGTAACAAGCTTCAATTGTTAGGCGCTGTAAACATTAAAAAAAATACATTTTCCTCAGCGGCTTCGTTATTAAATAAAAAACAAAACGGCAATCGACTTCTCTGTTCGCGCAGCTGACGTTCGACAGGTACATTTGTGGAAGTTTCTGGACTGTTTCGTATAAATGTAGGATTCTTATATGACTGATTTGGATATAAAAGATTGTATGTACTAGTATATTTCAACCAATACAGTAAATTATGACTGCATTTCATTTTTAAACGACTTCAAACCGTATATATTTTTTTGTTTGTTTTTTTTTATGTGTGTTCGCGCATAACTTTGTCGTTTATGTACCGATTTTGATAATTCCTTTTTTGTTAGAAAGTAGATAGTCCGGTGGTAGTACCATGACAATGAAACCAGGATCTGATGATGGGATCCTGGAGAATCCGAGGGGAACTTTCAAAAATTGTAGGGACAACAAGTACGTTTGTTAATTTTTCCGGTAAGTATTTAAAAGCACTACAATTTGATGAAGATCTGGAGTCGATCGATGAAGTCGGTGCCACCCAAGCTTTCTACTTTAAAGACTTTACCTTAACTTGGTTGGCACCGACTTCATAGATGTGATTAAGTAAATTAATGTAAGTAAATGACGTAGTTATTTTTTACTCTTTAGTGCGTTTTGAAGGCGTTTTTATTTTTTGTTAATTTTTTTTTATTAAATATTAGTAATGCCTTGTAATTTTTTTTTAAAAAAAGGACGGTAAAAGTATATAAAGCGAGTTGCGGGGAGCCGCTAGACGCAGTTGGTTCAAAACTGCGGTGTTTCGGAACCCTTTTAAGAGGCCTATAATAATGATGATGATAAAACGTAATAAACAGATAGACCACCTAATGATAAGTGGAAAACCAACGCCAAAGCACCACTTGTCAAAGCAAACTTGCTATACTTTATGCTCGTCCATTTGAGGCGTACAGGGCATCAGACGCTTGAAATGACACGCGTAACTATGCCGTTCAGAACAGAACGCAACAATGCTAATTGGCATTGGAAATAGCGATAATATTTCCTAGGAGGAACACCGTCACAATAAGCTCTAAAAATTGACTACAGAAATCTAGTCTTCACAGCTATATTTTTACCCATGCGTAAATATTGGCATTCACAAAGCAAAGGCTTACATAGTGAAAATAAAGACCCAAACAGAGCCCGTTACTGGTGAAAACTGAGTGCTCACAACGCGTACATCGATACATCGATACAAAAAAAAGGAAAAATTATAGAGTCGAATCGCGAAAGCCATCCAACAATACCACACTCGCGGGACTGTAGGATTTACTTTGTACAGACTTTTATTGAAACATGCGTATTGCTCGTACACTTTGTAATAAAAAAATCAATTTACCTCGTGTATCTTCTCTCTATGTAATATGAATATAGTTCTACTGTACGTATTTGTCAACTCTGCTTTCCTTTTATGTAGAAACTGCTTAGTTATACCAAAACTTGGTATTAAAAAGCAGTTTCTACATAAAATGCACATATTATTAAATAAACGCAATATTGATCTTAATACCTCTGAACTTCAAATTCAAGTGAGTTAAGCTATTTACTTTTTTCATAACTATCACTGTAAGAGTCAATTATTTTCATAATTCATTATTTATATCTATAAGTTTGTAAATAAAGATCTGTCGGGGCTAATATTCGGAACTACTGATCCGATTTCAAAAATTCTTTCACCAGTAGAATGCTACGTTATCTGTGAGTATCATTGTGTTTTATATTTGTATTGTATATATCATTCGAGTTATCACAGTTTTCGTCACACGAGTCAGACTGAAATTTATTAAATCGGCTTTATGCGCGTGCGGTGCCTTAGCTATTGGATATTATTGAAAACATTGTAACAAAACTTTATGCATCTTAAAAAGTTCTACAAAAAAGTCCGCGAGAGCATATATCTCTCTTTTATATTTTGGCAGATATATAACTTTTTGTGTTTTAAAAATCATAGAATACATATGATTACGTTTACGTCATTATTTATACAACTGAACTTAAATCCTTTTTAAAATGAATCTTTTAATAATCACACGAATATTATAGAGGTAAGATTTGCCTTTCACAGTATGTTAATTAGTTATATAGTTTCGGAGATATTACAAAATTTCTAGAAAACATAACACTGCCGCTATATCGTCCAAATTAAGTTGACCTCCTCCGTGTTATGTTATACGTACTGAATAGGGGTCAATATTTTGGTACTGATATTCTTTGAGAATTCGATCTTTGATCTTTTCTTTCAATTAATTTGGCATGGCAGACCATATTTGTATAATATAAAAAAAAGTTTGTTCGTTTATTTAAACGGGCTAATCTCTAGATCTGCATGTCGGATTGTAAATTATTTTGTTTATTATGAAAGCTAGACTCAAAAGTGACTATTTAATACAAGCTATACACATCAGCTTGCCATAAATATATATTGTTAATGTTAATTTACTGTAATATCGTACAATGTTTAATAAAAATGTAGATCTTTAGTACACGGGACAGACGGAGGATATTGCTTGACGGGAAACTAAAAAAAAATTAAATTGAGAGGGCTAGCGGGGAAAGAGCACACTTTATATGAAAGTCTGTCTTTGAAATTAAAAGGGTACCTAAGAGGTTTTCACGCGGACGAAGTCGCGGGCGACTGCTAGTTCAAAATATAAAGAACTCTTCTTACTCGATAGTTGGTTAAAACAGTTTCTATCTTTGCGAAAGTGAGCTAAGCAACAAAACAGAAACGAACAATTGAAATAGAAAGAGCTCCGACAAAAATCTCGGCGAGCTCACAAAAAGACTATCCATTTACAATATTAGTTTCTTTAATAAAAAACCTACAATCCTTTTGTAGACTATACCTCTTTGAGAAGATACGAGACCATGAATTAAATATACAGTTGTTACAGAAATAGTTAATTCGTCTAAAGACTTAACCCATACTATAAGTTCTTGTAAAGCCGTAATTCCATATTCTGTTTGCATTCTAGCCCATTGATTCCCAAAGTTATGGGGTCCAGAAGAGACTCGACAGGATCTATGTTAGCGTGACTAAAATATGGAAGTTCACAATCTGTCCACGAAAATTTATCTGGTTTTATAGAGAAGAACTAAAATGTTGCCTAGATGTTACAAAAATGTAAAGTTGGATGGCATCTCCTTTTTGAAAGGTCCACTTTACTTTTTGTCATCCACTCAATGTAGCTGCAGGAATTCTACCACCAGGTAAATTTTGGAATTGGTGTATAAGAAGGTAACGTTTGGGAACTTCAGTTCAAGCCCCTTTGCAATGTCATTGGGAATAGGGCTATCCGTCTTCATCATTGACATTCACTTATCCTTCACTCCACTCCACTACTATCCACTATGAGGTCCTTAATACAAGCTTATTGAGATTTTCGTTTAACGCTTCTGTAATATTTGTACTTTGATAGACACAAGACCTACATAAGAGCAGGCTAATGTATGAACGCTCCATAGGAATATTGCTCGCCTACTAGGAGGGAGGCCTGGCGTTAGAGTGGGCCGATAGTAATAAACCGATAATGATGTAAAAATATTCATCACGTACTTAAACATAAGCTACGATAGTAAAGAGACGAATATCTTTGCATTCCATGGATTCACCCTGCGGGTGCTGGGTCCATCGCCTGGTTGAGAGAAAAACTCCGAACAGAGCCCGAGACTTGTAACTCGGATGTAGGTTTAAAAGAGTACTCTTAGTGACGCGCGTCAACACTCACCTCCTCTGTTCAAGTTATTCTCCATGCCCAGCAAAATTCGGAAGGACTCTTGTAGAGCAGTTTTGGACAATCGTTCCAATATGTAGCATACTGCACTTCTAGTAAGGCCAAGGTCTTTTAGCAGGTTATAGAGAGACTTCGCTGGTATACCTCTCGTACCCACTTTTTAGTTAGTTCACTAGTAAGGTCATAATATTTATTCACTTTGAATACATGGTCTTTAGGGATATTTGTTTCCCACGGCACTGTAAGCTCAACAAGTACTATACGTTTGATTTGTTTGGAAAAAAGAAATATGTCCGGTCTAGATGTCGAAATTGCTAAGTCTTCCGGGATTTTATAGTACTAACTAATTAATTTATTGCGTAATACTCAGTTAAAATTATCAGTGTATTGCTGTTATTACAGCATGCAGCAATAAAATTAAGAAATGCTAAAAGCATACTCAGTAGTAGCCACAGAGAAAAGTTAGTATGTATTGTATATTACTTTGGTATCTCGCAGATATATTTTAGAAGGGGCTTGTTAGCGAAGATGCTGCCTGGGGGATGATTTATGTCGGTGGTCTATCCCATTTTCGCTAATTACCAAGGCGTGCTTCTGCCTTGTTAAGATTTGTGTCTCAACTATAACAACACAACTAATTAATTATTTCTTATATTTTGTTTACTTAGATGAGTATATAGTATTATTAAAGGATTGGTAACCTCAAATTTTGGCCGCTATACTAATACAAGAAGAAATAGATAGATAGAGATTAGAAAGACCAATGTAGTCGCCGTTTTTATTATCAGCCTTTTGATCAGTAAGTCATACATTTTTAATTCAAACACAACCAAAAGGAAAATGTTTGATAAAAGTAAAATAACAACTTTGGTTAAAAGGCATTTATTTGGAAATATCAAAGCTTTTTTAAATTTAAAAGTTTACGTGAAAACTTTTGAACCAACTTCTACACTACACGTTTATACAGAGATTCTATTCTTAGGGAGGAATGAAAATCTTTAAGGTTTTTTAAATCTGGTTTGGGCTGCAAAATACTGAGCTTTTCTATCTCCTTTTTGACAAAAAAAATAGATTGGAGTCAAGAATAAAGATTGCACCCAGAATCGTGGCAAATACGTTAACTGTCAGTAACATTAACACGAATAAAGATCCTTGCTAATTGGTTGCTAAGTCAAATGTTAGCACCCTAAATGCGCCAACAAGCATCGGAACAACTTGGTGGCTATAAGCTTCTAAAAGCAAAGTAGTGACCCATTAAAATAGTCTGATAATGATGTATGTGTACTATAACAATAACGCCCTAATTCAGTGAGAGCTGCTCAAAAGTAGTTTCAAACAACATATGTATCTCAGCTGCAGCGAGTGATTGCCGAGCATCCTCATTAAATTCTGAAGTGGGTATAGAGCTCTTGCTCATTATCACTAATGTCAAAATGTGTTCCATTTGAGTCACCGCTGCCACCGGGACAAATTAATTTAATTAGACTAGCTGCACTGGGGTTGAATTAAACCGAGAAGTTTGTTGTATCAGTTAATAGTTCGTGGTGGATTGAAGTCAAACGCTTTAAACTTCTATTTAATGTTATTTAATGAATTTCTGACAAAAGTAAAACTATATATAACAAACTAAAAATTATGTTTTTTAAGTAACGTTCCTATATATATGTTCGTTCGTAACACTCCAGAATAATGTAGCATTCTACTGTTGACAGAATTTCTTAAATCCGATCAGTAGTTCCAAAGTTCACATTACTCCCAACGGAAATATTTACAATCTTACAAACTTTACCTCTTAATAATATACCATAGATGTATAGCTTAAGACAATAATCAGTTAGGTGATAAATAGATCACAATAGAAAATCCATGATATCTCAGTTACGCTTTAAAACCGTAAGTAGGTATAGGTATGTTAAAACAAATAATTCGCCATTAAAAATACGACATTGAAAATAAATAAGCGGAAAGGTAAATGACGTAATCGAAATCTGAGCAAATTACCTGTCAATGAATATGCTATTTAGTAAGTAATTCAGAAAACGTTTCGCACACATCACGGCCGGTTAATTGTATCAAGCCGCCAATTATGTGTCGTTTGTTCCGACATACATTCATGTACGTTTTATTTTTGATGTTCCGTGCTTTTTAACAACATTTGTAAAACAGAAAATTTTTACCTTATTGATCAGGCAAAACTCAGGCATATTCTTATTAATGCATATCAAGTTCAATGTATCAAAGTTCTCGGTATCAAGTTAATCAAATCCTTTGGCTCTTTAAATGGGACGCAGACGGCATCGCTGGGTTTAGTGGGTATTCTGGCTGCTTCCCAGCCAGCGAGTCTCACCTCGGACATACCCGGACGTAAACTGTGCAGTTTTGCCTGCGCAGCCTTCGACCGGGATGCGTAAATGCATTTCCCAGCAACAGAAAATATAGGTATCAAATTAATGTTAATATTTACCAAAATATTCAAATCGACAATCACTTCTTCCCTGTGAAAAAATCTTACTCGTGCATACCTCTACCAGAAAAAAGCACAACTCAAAACGCCTGAACATTATATCTTCATGGGTTCTACCAGTAGCTCCACAAGAGGGGACAAGATCATTTTCTTATAATTTCGTGGTCTTACACACTACAAAGCCAGCTTCGTGTTTAGATATGGCCAGAAGTTTGGTGCGATTCATACCCGACAGTAAGTAATGTCATCGACAACAGCTCTCTGCTATCATCAAGTCTTAGGATTTAAAAAAAATCAGCCTGTCTAGTTACATACTTTCTACTAAATGTATAAGAGAGCTACCGCAAGAATAGTCCTTCTTGTACTTTCTCAATCCTTTTTCTATGAATGTTACAGTAAGGTGTCCAAATTGTGCTGCAATATACAAGTCTGCTTCTTACATAATAATCAAACATTCTCGTTATAGTGGTGTGATTGCTTATGTATTAACTCCAACAAAAAATTTTTTACTTGAACTTTAAGACTTGGACTTTTCCGATTTTTCTGCTAGCTAACTAGGTACATGCAGTGAGACGAGTGTTCTCTCTGTGACCGATCGTGCGTTAACCGACGGTGCTACTCCACCCAGTAGGGGGTAGGGACGCCAGGAAATCTACTCTTTCCGGAATATTTTATATATGAATCATTGCACGCAATTGAGTTATGACGGTTTGGTAGAACAATATATTGTATGTGTGAAGTAAATATTTTTGTTTATTTAGAAATGTTTAATATATATATATAGCTACTTGTTATAGTAAATTATGAAACGTTTGTATAACAGGGTTTATCACAACACGAGTGCATCTTTATAATATAGACACGAGAGTTTTAATACTGTTAGTATTCAATTCAACTACTTAAATCTTTTGAATCACTTAACCACGACCAAAACCTGATAATATCTCAGTTAATTAAGGTATTTCCAATAGATTTTTATATTAACCGACCTAGGGAATTAAATCAAATTTATGACACGCATTTGGGTGGGGTAGTTCGGTAGATGCTTAAATAGCAGGTGGACAGGCCACATTTTATACGAGTATTACAGAGAATGCAAAACGCAGAACACTCTAAACTCTTTCTTTCTCTGATACTTGAAAAACAGAACTATACCAAAACTATAAACAATCAGAAGAATTTAAAAAAATAACATTAAAAAAAGAGAACAAAATCATCAAAAAATTGCTATCTGAACTTACTGTACTCCTAGCCTCATAACAAGTGGGAAGAGCTCACCTATTGTTGATTCTTCCTCATAATAGATTTTCCTGTAGGCAGCAGTAGTATCGATATAAGTTGGGTTCGTTAGCGTGAGTCATGTTCGAATCATTTGACATCATTCTCGATCTGAAGGCCCATTACACGAACAATTTTTATCCGCACAGTTGTTTAATTGAAATGATTGTTTTCTTTATACTATTGTTAGAGCGGGGAATCGTTCCTTTTATCGTCGGATTTAAAAGCGTATTTTTATGTCGAGTTTACTTTACTTTGTTGTGCTAAAACGTTGCTTTGAATGGAAAATTAATTATACTTTATTACCATTTTATCGACGGCATTGTCGGACCGGCGGGCTTATTTATGTAGATCTTTCTTCTTTCTCGCAACTCTGGAATGTTCTATAATATTAGTACCTATAAGAACTATTTATAACGAGGCAGTGGAATTACTACCGCCAAGTTTATTTAATAATGCTATATAATTACATGCTGTTTACATCTAAAAGGCACGTTTATTTGTGAATGTAGAGACACTTGAGGCTTAAGACTTCAGGTTAAAAGGATATGCTCTCCGTATGAGTGATTTTGATGACTGCGTCGTTGGTCTAGTGGTTAGCCTATCTGGCTTCGATCATGAATTCTTTCCTGGGTTCGAATCCTGGGTCGGGGCACGGAATAATTCTGAGTTTTTCATTTTTCTATGAAATTCTTACTAAATTCCAAGCCCGGAGTCGGGAAGTTGATGGTGATACACCCCCGTGCCTCGAAGAGCACGTTAAGCCGTCGGTCCTGGTCACTGTCATCAACATCTGATAGTGATCGTTAATAAATGAATCATTATCACCCTAAGCCCGCCAATCCGCATTGGAGCAGCGTGGTGGGTGTACGCTCCATATTCCCTCTCCTATAAGGAGGGAAGCCTGGTCCTGAAGTGGGCCGCTAATAGGCTGATAATGATGATTGATTTTCTTAAATGCCAAGAATTACTTACCATTTATAATGGTGCCGTCTGTCCGTCTCTCAAATGTTTAGTACACATTACAAAAAAGTTGTACCAAGTAATCTTATGCATTTTATGACAGTTGTTGTATGTATGTATTTACTACATCTATTAAATATGTTAAAAAGATCTTTCAACCGAATACGTATTGTATATTAACTGGGGAATAAGTATATTTTATATTAATATTGCTAATATAAAACAGCACAAAGATATACAAAAATGTACCTACCCAGTAACTCGTGTCGATTTTTCACGTAATAGACAAGACAGAACACAATGGATTACGCTATATTGTATACAATTTATTATTTATTCGAAGAAATTTATCAAATTCACGGTATTCCCAATTTTCCTTATATAAGAAAATACTTTCAATATTAAACACCTGTTGAAATAAAGGTAAGCTGCTACAGATATGTATAAGTACCTGAACAATTTGAGAATCTACAAGTTGAGAACCACGTTAGAATTCGCCTTATTAAAATTGTTATTTCTATTCTTTTTTTAGTTTTTATTGAAAAGTGTTACCCACACTCAAGGCCGATGGCATTACAGACCGTATACCTGGATATCAAAAACATAATATCAAAATCACAATTTTGGCACCGACGTCATCGGGATCGTGGCCTAGCGGTAAGGCGCTCTAAGTGCCCGGATTGCCAGAGAAACGCGGGTTCGTATCCCGTAGGTTCCGCAATTCTTGATATTATGTTCATTCTTAAATATAAGTTATTTCTATTTAAGTTATTTATATTAATCTTATTATAATTCTAATTAAAGAAAACGTAAATTGCTCTTTTAACATTATATATCAGGTACAAATACGATAGTAACTTCATTAGTAACGCAAATATCACCTCCCGCAGTACGTAAACTCGTATCGCATTTAAAGGCACACAAATCGTAATTAGCGTAGACTGTTAAATCGAAAATTTAGCAATATTTTGTGTACTTATTAATTAATTAGGACTTTTGTAGCGTGATATCGAGCTGTTAATTAATTCGCCGGTTTTACGATGGAGAACAAAGAGACGGAAACAATAATAATCGACAGTAACATCTGAACGTGCTCTATTTTATAAATATACGAAGAAATTCTTGTGAACATCATACGGTATTTCTTAAAGGGAGTATTGTTTCTTATTAAATTTTGCAGGAGTTAATTATGTTGTATTGCAAATAATTTTCCTTGAGATATCTCCTTATCTATCTTCCATGAGATTTGACGGCCGAGTGACGCAGTGGGTAGTGACCCTGCTTCTGCGTCCTAGGCCTGTGGGTTCGATTCCCACATCTGGAAAATGTTTGTGTGATGAGCATGGATGTTTTCCAGTGTCTGGGTGTTTATCTATATATTATAAGTATTTATGTATCTACACTAATATTATAAAGAGGTAAACTTTGTTTGTTTGGTTGTAATGAATAGGCTCAAAAACTACTAGACCGTTTTTAAAAATTCTTTCACCATTCGAAAGCTACATTATCTACGAGTAACATAGGCTAAATTTTATTTTGGAAAAAATAGGGTTCCGTAAAATATTTGGGTTTTTCGGACACAAGGTGTAAAAAATCAACCAGAAAAGTTACTTGTTTTGCGTACGCTGCCTAAACTATAAAAGATAGAACCATAAAATGTTCTAATTAATTGGAGATCTCATAAATATCAAATCTACAAAAAAGTCCGCAACACACTATACCTATCTATGTCGAGTGAGGCACAACAACCATTTTTTTATTTAAAAATCTTAATTTTTTCTGGACTACATTTAAATTTTACTCATGCTATTAATCCTTATCAAAATAAATTATTTCATTACTAAGTACAGTTTATGTAGATAATATTTGGTATTTAAAAGATTAAAATTGGACGTTTGGTTTTGAAGTTATGGCGAAATTAAAATATTACTATTACTGCGTTGCGAAGTGAGCGTCACCAAGGCGGGGGTGCGCGTGCGGGAGGGGAGTTTAGATCATGTTATATATATGATGATGAATTAAGAATTCGATCTTTGTTCAAATATCTATTTAGTACACGGAAGAGTTTGTTTGTTTGTTTAAACGGGCTAATCTCTATCTGCGTGTCGGATTGTAAAATTATTTTTGTTTATTCTGAAGGCTAGACTCAAGAGTGAAATATACTATTTAATATCAATTTATACCCATCAGCTTGCCATAAATATATATTTTTAATGTTAATGTACTGAAATGTCATACAATGTTTAACAAAAATGTAGACCTTTAGTACACGGGAAGGAGGATATTGCTTCACGGGAAACTATAAAAAAATTAAATTGAGGGGGGAGCGGGGAATGAGCACACTACATGTGACTTTCACACATTTTGTATGAAAATCTGTCTTTAAAATTAGAAGGGTACCCAAGAGGTTTTCACGCGGACGAAGTCGCGGGCGACTGCTAGTAATATATATAAAAATATTCATCAGTTATCATAGTGCCCATAACACAAGCTACTTACAAGTACGCTTACTTTGGGGCTATATAGCGATGTGTGTAATTGTCCTATAATATTTATTTATTTATCTCACCGCGGCTAACTACATTGACTGATGGCAAAAGGATAAAAGATCAGTCTGACTGTCTACTAATAAATTCAAATTCAAATTCAAAATCATTTATTTCAAGTAGGCTTATTACAAGCACTTTTGAAACGTCAAATTGGACTATTTGTAGTGACTCTACCACCGGCTCGGAAGGCAGGCCCTGTTGAGAAGAGCCGGCAAGAAACTCAACAGTTGCTCTTTTTATAATATTATCAATTTTACAATATTAAGTGTGTTGTTACATAAAGTTATTTATTTTATTTCCTGTGTGAAGTTGAAAGCCTATCCAATTGGATTTGAACATCTTTGTCATTTAAAAATTCATCGATAGTATAATAACCCTGACTCAGTAAGTGAGTTTTAATACATTGTTTAAACTTATGCAATGGCAAATCTAAAACTGAATTGGGCATCTTGTTGTAGAAGAGTACACCCAATCCTACGAAAGATTTTTGTACTTTTCGGAGGCGATAAGCTGATATGACTAACTTATGTCCGTTTCTAGGAAGACGGTCGTTTAAATCCTTTTTCTGTTTATACATATTTATATTTTGTTTAACATAAACTAGGTTATTGAATATGTATTGACAGGCTACTGTAAGAATTCCTATTTCTTTAAATTTGACTCGAAGGGACTCGCGTGGTTTAAGTTTATAAATCGACCGAATTGCTCGTTTCTGAAGTATAAAGACAGAATTAATGTCAGCAGCCTTTCCCCACAACAAGATGCCATAAGACATCACACTGTGGAAGTAAGCAAAATAAACCAGTCTAGCTGTTTCTACATCGGTAAACTGTCTTATTTTTCTCACTGCAAATGCTGCTGAGCTAAGTTTAGCTGTCAGTGACTCTATATGAGCGCTCCACTGAAGTTTACAGTCCAAGGTCACTCCTAGAAAGACTGTAGAACTCTCCATTCTTAGCGTTTCACCATTTATCATTAAAGACTTATTTATTTTTTTTACATTCGGTAAAGAAAACTCAACACATTTAGTTTTCTTTGCATTTAATAGTAAATTATTAGCAGTAAACCAATGCGACACATGCGATACAGCACGGTTTACATCGTCAAAGTCACTTTTATTTCTATCAGTTTTAAAAATTAAAGATGTGTCATCAGCAAACAGTACAATTTCACAAATGTCGCTAACATGGTATGGTAAATCATTGATATATACTAAAAATAGAAAAGGACCCAAAATTGAACCCTGTGGAACGCCCATTTTAGGAGATGAGCCACGTGACTTTATATCATTAATGCATACCGTTTGAGTTCTATCACTAAGATAAGAGGCAATGAGATTAAGTGCAACATTTTTAATGCCATAGTGGCTTAACTTAAGCAAAAGAGTTTTATGGTCAACACAATCGAAAGCCTTGGACAAGTCACAGAATACGCCAATAGCATTCTTAGACCTTTCCCAGGCATCAAAGATGTGTTTTAATAGTTTAGCACCTGCATCAGTAGTATTGCGACCTTTAGTGAAACCATATTGGTCAGGATGAAGTAAGTTATTTAAGTTAAAATGACTAAGCAGTTGATTTAAAACTATTTTTTCAAAGACCTTACTTAGTGTTGGCAATATTGAAACCGGTCTGTAATTATTGAGATCTGCTTGGTCGCCTGATTTAAAAAGTGGAATAAGTTTTCCATGTTTCATTAGGTTTGGAAAAGTACCTGAGTCCACACATTCATTAAAAATAACAGCTAAGTGTGGAGCAATGATATTTATAATATTAGATATTACTTTTACTGACATCCTCCACAGATCGCCAGTCCTCTTTGATTTAAGTAGTTTAAATGTTTTTATAATATCAAAAGCAGTTACATAATTAAATTTAAATAGAATGTTGCACTCTTTCACATTGTCTCTTAGTAACCTCTGGGCTGACGTAGGAGACGAGTTTAGCGAATCTGTTAATAAGATAGGTACATTTTGGAAGAAGTCTTCAAAAGCATTAACAACCTCGTTTTTATTGTTTATTTTTTTATTATCAACAATTAATTCATAATTCATATGGCGAGGTTTAACTTTGCCAGTTGCGTTATTTATTATGTTCCACGAGGTTTGTATCTTATTGTCAGCTCTAATTAGTAACTCTTTCATGTGTATGGATTTTGCATTAATACATACGCGTTTCAATGTTTTTGAATAATTTTTAAGAAATTCCGAAAATTTTTGACTGTGATTATACTGTTTTTCATCATACAACTCATACAATTTATCTCTACTTTTATAAATACCTACAGTAGCCCAGTCACTGAACTTTAATTTTTGGCTTAAATTAACACGTTTTAAATTGAATATTTTAGAAAACTCACTGTCTAATGTCTCAAAAAGTGCACCAAAAAGAATATTAGGGTCACGATTAACAAAAGATAGACTTGGAATTTTGCTACTAATTACGCTTTTGAATCTCTCTAATTTACCTTCAGTTATTGGCCTGAAGTTTAACCATTGGTTGCTCATGGGTTTGTTGTTTAGAATAGTGATAAGTTGACCGCAATGATCAGAGCTTAATTTGTTAATTATCACCTTGTCAACTATATCAGTATTGTAAAATATATTATCTAAACAAGAAGCTGAAGTGGCTGTAATTCTAGTAGGTTCATTAAAAGCGTGTCTTAAATTAAAACATTTAAATAAGTTAAGAAACCTTAGAGACATTGAGTTTACTTGTAAAATATCAACATTAAAATCACCACATATCAGTATTTTTTTAGTAGAAGTACTCAATCGCTTCATCACCTCCTCCATTGTCTCCTCAAAGTAATCATAGTCCCCAGTAGGTGGGCGGTACACGCACACTACAACAAATTGTTCCAACTCCACACAAAATAGTTCAACAATGCGTTCAACAGAAAGACCAACTATATCTTTTCGATTTTTACATTTTAGGTTATTACGTACAAAAATTAGAGATCCACCATGAATTGCAGTCGTTCTGAAGAACACACTTGACAATAAAAAATTATTAATATTAACTGCTAACTGTGAGCTAGTGAGCCAGTGCTCTGTAATACATAGAATATGCACATTAAATTTTTCAACAAATAGTTCAATTTCTAAGTCTTTGCCGGTGAGGCTCTGTATATTTTGGTGTACAATGTTCAAGTTGCAGAGCTCCTCCTTTGTCTTATCAACTAGTTTAAAGATATATTACAATCTATGACAGTACTAGCATAAGTACTCTGGTCAAGAATAGAAATATCAGTACTATTAGTACAAATTGTATAATTGTCAAAAGACTGTGTTACAAAACTTGTAACTGCATCGTTTAAATTGTATGCTAACAGTGATGCAACCTTATGCTTACATTTTTTGGACAGATATAGTTTATCTTTAGTCAACCAACATAAGGATGTAAATTTAAAATATTGCGTCGCTGTGACGGAATGTCAGGTTGTATAATAAAAGATTCAGATTATAAATATGCGTATTTTCTTTCTTAGTTAATGTGCTACAGTAAGGAAATGCACACAGAACAAATTTACATTTACTTTTATTGTGTAATAATAAAAGTTTTTCTATGCATTTTATAATGTGACCCTTTTTTATGTTAAAACTATCTCCAAACATCAAAATAGTGTTTGTGAAGCCTGTCATATTCTCCGCCTTGAGGCTATTTATTAAATAATTAAAACTAGCATAAATACTAGCATAAAATGCATCCAGTACCTATTGTTACCACCATTCCACGTGGAATTAATATAGTTATTGGATAACTGAGCTCTATTTTCTTATTCTATTCTTATTAACATTTATTTTGTGACCTACTGTTTATTGATTCCTAATAATAATATTTATTGTTAATATATCATTTCTAACTACTATTTATTAAATATATAGCTTAACTTATGTCAGAAATTCATTAAATAACATTAAATAGAAGTTTGAGGCGTTTGACTTCAATCCACCACAAACTATTAATTGATACAACAAACTTCTCGGTTTAATTCAACCCCAGTGCAGCTAGTCTAATTAAATTAATTTGTCCCGGTGGCAGCGGTGACTCAAATGGGACACATTTTGACATTAGTGATAATGAGCAAGAGCTCTATACCCACTTCAGAATTTAATGAGGACGCTCGGCAATCACTCGCTGCAACTGAGATACATATGTTGTTTGAAACTACTTTTGAGCAGCTGAATTAGGGGCCTTATTGTTGAAATATGTATAAATAGACATTTTTTTATATTTTTTTTTTACTACAGAACGGTTTCACTCGTGTAGTTCTCGTTTCCGTGGCAATATCCGGATATGAATTAAGCCTATATTATTCTTTATAAGTCTAGCTATCATATACAAAAAGATTGTTTACCATCCGACTGATAGTTTCAGAGATAAGCCGGAAGAAACAGACAGACGACAGACAAAAATATCTTTCATATGCGTCTAGTGGGGTACATCCATACCGTAGTTCTATAGAACTGTTGGGATACTTTCCGGGCTGTCAAATTATATCCCAATAGTTTAGTAGTAGTTGTGTCTAAAAAAATATTCTCTTATTTTAGAAGTTACGGGGGGGTACATTTTACCACTTTGGAAGTATCTTTCGCGCAAACTTTTCAGTTTAGAAAAAAATTATATTAAAAACCTCAATTCCATTTTAAAGACGTTTTGTGCAATTTAAGCAAAGCTGTATTCGATATAATATGTTTATAGATACTCTCAAATTTAAGTGGACATTTATTATTGCAATCAAAAGAGATTCCATATTATATTTATAAAAACTATAGATATTTTATATGTAACGTACAAACAAGATGTTGATATCGACATTTCTTTAATTTGACACTAAGCACTAATATGGTGTATCAACAGTTCTATAGAACTAAAATTAGGGGGTACTACTAGAATGCACCCGTTTAGTGAAAAGCTATTAATTTGAAATTACAAGAGACACTTTAACTTTTTTACATATATAGATTGCAAGTGGGTAGCCATAACTGCCTCGATGGCCTAATGAGCAACCTATGTGGTTAGATGACGAGGTCTTGATTTCCAGTTGTGGGTCATGCTTTCCTTTCTTCTAAGAAATTCTTTCTAAAACTTCACAGCCCTAAGTTAGTTTGGGTATGTTACACGTGCCTCTTATAAAATCTTCATTCAGTAGGAGGGTATTAATTAGGCTGTAATAACGGCTAATAATAATTATAACATTTTCAACACACTAATTAATATTAAGAAAATCTTTTGTCGTTTTATTATGACCAATTTTTTATCTGTACAATCCGCTACCTAAAATAATTTATACAAGTTAAATAGGAAAAAAAAATTATATTTACTTTGAGTTAATAGAAATTCTATATAGATTATACAGATTACGTTAAACAAAAGATTAATAGAAAAATAAAAAAGTATAGCAATATAAAACATTATAAAGACGACAGCAGTTAGATTATAAATAGACAAAGAGAGTTAACTCCTTTAAGAGAATTCACAAGCGGAATTCGTGTTTTAATTCGTTAAAAAGTTTTGTACTTTAACACTGGCAAATAACGGAATGCAAACAAATAATCGGCAGTAACATCTAGACGTGCTCTGTTTGAAAATGGACGACAATTTAATGCCCAAGAAGAACAGGCCGAAAAGAGATCTTTAATGTTTATTTTTCCTTCACCATTTACAGTGAGGTATTATAACTTTTAGAAATAAAACTAATAATAATTATAATGTCAAAGGTGTTTTTTATCAAATTCATCGTCATCATAATTTACAACTGATGGACGTCTACTGCAGAATAAAAGTAGGCCTCTTGTAAAGACAAGGCGTCAAGCCTTCATTTAGCAGCTCCCTGTAAACGGCTTGATGTCGTCAGTCCACCTTTTTTTTATCGACTACAAGTTGGCCCTTGACTACTATTACACCTGATGTTAAGTGATGATGCAGTCTAAGATGGAAGCGGGGTAACTATTTAGGAGTGGGACGAAAATCCAGACCCCTTTCGGTTTCTACACGACATCATACTGGAACGCTAAATCGCTTGGCGGTACGTCTTTGTCGGTAGGGTGGTAACTAGCCACAGCGAAAGCCTCCCACCAGCCAGACCAATACAAATTAAGAAAAATCCACTGCACCACGGAGTTCGTCAAAACCTCCACCTAGCGGGAGGTTCAAACACCAATGCCTAATTAGAATTTTTAAAATAATTAATTATATCGTTCAAGACAAGACATCACTGGACACTTTGAATTGAAAATAACTTCCCTAAGTAGTTTAAAGTAATCAAAACATTTTAAATCCTTAGATTTAAAATATTTCGATCGAAAGTTAATTTAAACTACTATAGACGACCATTCTAGGAATCGCAGCGGCATGCATGGTTGAGAAGAAGGGGGTCCTGGGTTCGACCCCCAGCTAAACCGATAAATATTTTCTTAATTGGCCCGGCCATGGCTAGTTACCACCCTACTGTAAAAGACATACCGCGAAACGATTTAGCTTTCCAGAACAATGTCGTGTAGAAACCGAAACGAATTTCATCCTCCTCCTAACAAGTTAGCCAGCTTTCATCTTAGATTGCATTATCACTTACCATCAGATTGAAGATCTGACTAGTGAAGGACCTCCAATTCAAATTTAAAAATTTAAATAGAAATTTAAAACCTTTGAAGTAGTTTAAAATAAAATTAATAACATCAGATCGTATTATCAAAAGTCCTAAATTACACCAAATAGGTTCTAGTATAATTAATTAGTAATAAAATAGCCCGTCTAGTGATTATTACCAGGACGCAATAATGCCTTCGTGCTTAAATGTAATTTACGTGCAAAGTTCAGTTTCGGTCCGTACGTGTCTTGGCTTCTCGCTTTACGTTACGAACAGGCTTCCCCATTATTCTTTAGTACAAGCACATTGCATGACTAGAATTATTCCACTATTTTAGTTGCTCAATAATATAATGGATGTAGAAATGCATAGCACAGCAACATAAACACTTTTATATTAGTATATAACATTCGTAATTACTTTTAGTATTTTACAAATCATGCTAAATTGAATAATGACATAAAATTCCTACGTTTTGGAAGTTATCGGACAAATAACAGACTTTTTGGGGTTGTCATTGGCAGCGCCAACTAAAATATTTATTATTTAGCATTAACATTATTTATAAATATCTACTAATTAAATTATGAACTGTATTTCATTTTATATTCATAATTGAAACAATGCGTATAGATATGTTCACTCTCAACCACATAACTAAACACATATTTCCATGTATTAACTAGAAACATACCTTTCAAACATTATTTTTGTTGTTAAATACAGTATTTATATAATTTTTAAGCCTATGACAAATGTAGAAATTACTAAAACTCATCACTCGCAGAAAGATGTCGAGTTAATCAAATTTCGCGTGAGTTCGAGAAAGTTCTCTTCGAGTTGTCAGATTCAATTAGCAGATACGCCGCGGGTATATACCGCGCCGCTTGCTCCGCTGGCACTGTTGTGTATCATATACGATATGTTTGAACCGGATTATCTTAGCGAAACGGGTTAAAGATATAGCCTAGTTAAGCCAGAGCGCGCAAACAATGCAATTTGTTAACTTTGAATATAATCGGCGGCCGGTTAAATTACAGCGGGTGTGCTAAATTAGGTCTTTGTTTTCCAACCCGTTGGTTAAGGAGAATTTAAGCACTGTTTTACTGAAAGAAAATTGTAAGCACTTATTGCGGGGATGATAAATGATTGGAAAAATGCGTAGGTCCATGATTAATGTTGAAAATATCAAAAGTCATCGCCCTCTAGTGAGTTAAACCAATTTCACAGGTTCGAGAAAGTTCTCAACAAGTTCTCGGCCTAAATTAGTTGTTACCTACGTCTTTATCCACGGTTCCTCTGCCTACTATGCGGTTTTGAAGCTTTCATTTGTTTATCGAGTTAGTAACCAAACATACCATGTCAATCAAATTCATTGATTTTAAATAAGCTTTAACTTTAAGATACGTTAAACACATTAAGTTTGTTAGTTACAAGTGTTAGCATTTTAAAATATTACAATTGGTATTGGTTGGTATTAATAGACAATACTGTACGATATTGTCTATGGTAACGTAAGCTTGTGTCTGTCGACCGTGAGATGATTTCACAGGACTAGATTCCAGGCCGTAAAATAAAATGTAAAATGTATATGTTAGAATAGTCGAATAGTGTATGGCACTGTTCTTTTGGTTGTTACAAAGTATGCATATTTTTAGTGTAATATTAATTATTGTAATTGAGTGCTCTTGTAATTCATTTAAAAAGAGCATGTGTCGAGTTTTTCTGGCCGCGTCTTTTCTCGTCACTGACTGCTTTTCCGATGCGGCGGTAGATAAAAGATTATGAAAGAATAAAACGATTTTGAAGACATCAGAATATTATTTAAAATCCCGCTGTAACTAACAGTTCCGAAGTGGTATGCTGGGAAGAAAACTTAAATCATCCCGGTTGTGGACTACGCCCGAGAAAGAAATAACCTAGAAAAGGTGATGTAAAATTATCATTCCATACAATAAGAATTATACGTATACCCACATTAGAAATTGATCATATCTTTTGTTCATTTTTCGTTTTGCAATTAAAATGTATATTTAACTGCAAAATTTAAAGCGATGTTGCTTAGAATATATGTACATGCCTTTTTTTTATCGTTTCAGTAAAATATAATATCGTTGCCGACAAGTATGGCTGTCATGGAGTCTTAATAGCGATGACAGGAAAATGGAGAATTGTAGCCGCTTACGATCGGCAACCGCCGTCGTCGTTAATTGCCTAGAAGGTGATGTAAAATTATAATTTCATACACTTCTATCTACATTCAATTTTTTCTTTCATTTTGGAAATAAAATTTAATATAATTTCAAAACTAAAAGCAATGTTTTTAAGAATACACTTAGGTACATCCTCTTCTTTTTTTACCTTTTCAGTAAAATGGAGTATCGTGGTCATCAGATACACCTGCCATGGGAGTCTCAATAGCGTTGATAGCTCAACCGATGAATAATATTTATGAAATCAATTAAGTTGTATCTAGTAGATAAAATACTATTCTTACAATTGAGCCATCGAAACGACAGAAAATAAATTAATCATTCTTAAAAATCTAACAACATTTTTGTTTATAAGAGATAAGAACAGTGTTAATATTCGTCCGCTTTCGCATGCACCGGTCTTTTGTTTACTTTTTTTTATTTAATTAAAGAAAATTTATAAATTATAGAAATTTACATATTTTACAGCCAATAAAATTGATACATTGTTATCTTGTGGTAGTTAATAAAATTCTAGATTCTTTATATAGGGAAAAGGATGAGATTTAAGAGAATCAAAAATTTACATTCAATTACAGAGAAACAACTAACTTAATTTTATCAATTTTACAAACACTCAGCTTAAAAACATTTATTTTGAGCATAATATTTATTTATTATTTAAAATCGGTTGAGTACTCGTCATGTTTAGTGAGAAATCATTACCACAAAACAGTAAGTGCATTAGTGATAATCAAGCAACATGTTTTTTTAGCTTGATTTTAAATATGTTTAACGTTTTAGCATTTTTACATCGACGGGTAAATATTATATATTGTACAGATCTTTAAGAGAAGAGTCTTTAAATTTTATTTTCTTGTGTTGAGCCATGTCCTAACACGCAGTAACAAAGTACTATCTTTTCTACGTTGTTTCGACTGAACACATGGTACATACTCGAAACATACTGTGTGTATGAATAATTTTATTGTTTGATAATTTTTCTTGTAAATATACATGTGTAGTAGTTGTACTATTCGATATTCATAATTTCTATTTTTTTCATATAATTTAAATGTTGGTGATTATAACTAAATGACTGGTTTAGGACGACTATGATGATTTTTATTATGATTAGATGATTTGACTATTATAACTTTTAAATAACAAGTCTAGCATAACTTCAATAGAATCCCACACATTTTATCACCTAAAGACCAACTATCTTACTCAAAACGAAGAGCGTTATTTAATACTGTTAATTAAGATTTAAGAATTATGAAGAAATGTGAGTTCAAAGAAAAATCTCACTTGTGTAGATACATGAATAAGAAAGAATTCAAAGATCTTCAGTTTTACAGTGAAATGGATATTATTTATTTGTGTATTTATTTAACGTTTTACATACACACCAAATCAATACAGTGTAATACAAAGTAATGGAATACATTTATAACATATGGATATACATAGATATTACCTTATCTAGTTAAATTAATTAAATCTGTTTGAGATTATTTAAAATATCTAATTATGTTTGCCATATCGATGGCTTCTGTAACAACATTTGAATTCTTATAATTTACCACTTTAGAAGGGTAGGTATTTAATTAAGTTTGTGTGGATAATGTCATAATATTTAGGCAGGCGTAATATTTTATCAACGCAACACATCAAGGGTTTAAAGAAAAAACACTATCAAATAAATAATATTATCTGACCTGGTTATACAGGTACTAAAGGATAAGTAATATAATAATAGTTATATTCAATTAGTTTGGTTTTATGTATTTTTGGGTTTGACAATTATTATTTAATTATAGAGATATTTAGTTCATGAAATCTAATTTAATTAGACTTATTGAAATAATTACAAATACAAGAAGAATTTGCAACTAAATTAATTATTTTTATTATATCAAATAGAAACAGTCAGCGAAGTGAGATCAGGAATTTATAATATAATTTTAAAACGTATTTACCGTTCATCGGGTTCAAATTGTACTATTAATACTTAAGGACAAACTCGATTAATTATTATAATGTAGATTAGTTGGTATTAAGGTTTAGCAAAAATAATTTGTAATCAGATTAAAATTAACTCAGCTGATAATACTTTAGTTAGAAAAAGAGACATTAAACAGAAAAGTTAAAACGAATCTTATATAACTTCAAATTAAATATTATAGTTAAAATTGATAATAAAACACATATTCGCACATGAAAATTAGAATTCTGGTATGAGAATATTTATTGAAATAGGTTTATTAAAATATAGATATTTCGTATAATGTCAATGTCAATAATATTATTCTTTAAAAAGTTTAAATATAAAAGTAATTATTAATCGTAATCATGACTGATTAATCATATCGTGAGAAAGTAATGATTAATCATAAATGAAAAATAATATATATATAAATATTAAATTAACGAAGGTCGTTCACTAATTTGGAAGTATTGAGTTAAAAATAAGGGCTGAAGATATAGCAATGTTAATAGTAAACACAAAAAAAGGATACGGGCGATTATTTTGCCTAATTACTCGTACACCAGATATTGTTGCTGCTGTTGACTGCTTATAAAATTATACTTTTATAAATCAATATTAGACAATAAATCTTTTACGTAATTGGACACTGTAAATAAATGTCCAGATAATTGTAGATTGATACAACTTGCACACAATATGTTATGTCGAAATTACATCTGTCGAATTTATATATTGCTAAGCAAGGATATATTTATTCATCAGTAGATATCAAAGTATTTAGATAGACAAATAAAAAAATGTTTTATTATCAAATAGCAGAAAAACTAGTCAAATAATTATATTACAATGCCATATATACAAATAATTAAAATCTTACAAATAATCAACTAATTATTTAGTACTCAAAATATTAGTTGCGTTTTACCGGAAGTCAAAGAGATAATTGTGAAATAGTAAATCAAATGTTCAAGTTATATGGACAAAGGATATTTGCCCAATTTATATTATTATGTCATTATTTAATTACAAAGAGATAGAGGTCTATTAATAGATGAGGTACAGAAATAAGAACGTCGTGAATCAATTCAAAATAAATATTTTGAGAAGTGCTCCATCTTATTACTATCCTTCTGATTAGAATTTATAAGTTTTGATAAGATGAAGTAAGATTTAATTACAAGCTCTGTATAAATTATTTCTATTAAGACTAGTATTTGTAAGTTTTGAAACAAGTTCGTTTATAGTTTACTTGAAAGATAAGTGATAACGGAATTTTAAATGTAATTTTGATGTAATTAGAAATACAGTGAAGTTATTGCAAACGTATCATTGTTAAAGGGGTCACTCGACTAGGTCGTTGTGGACAGAACTAGGCTGTTGTGAACATAAAGGTGTCACTCGGCTAGATTGCAGTGAATAGAGAGGTCACTCTACTAGGCTGCTGTGTGAACCTTAAGAGGTTGTTCGACCAAGTAGTTGTGAATATAGAGGCTATTTTGTGAACAGAAAGGGGTCACTTGGCTATAGAAAGAGAGAGAGAGACTCTTTAAGAGAGAGTCTAGTATTAGAGAGATATAATAAATGTTTGATAATAGAGATGATGCATATTCCGTTTATAATATGTTAGTATCACAAGATAATTGTTTTATAATTGAGATATTGTAAAATTATTTAATAACATGTTGTTATCACTGTTAAAATGTTTGATATTAGAGATAATAAAATAATCGTTAATAACATGTCAGTGACACAAAGACAGTTGTTTACATTTGAGATATTGCAGAATCATTTTGTAACATTTTGTTGTCATGAGGGTTAAATGTTTGATATTATAGATAAAATAAAATAAATGCAAAATCAGTTTATAATAAATAGTTATTTGAATTATTTTATTTATTGTGATAATTTTTGTAATTAAATTGTGTACACATAATTATATAATAATAAATGAAGACAGCTCTCATATATATTAAAATAAATAATTATTTGATGTTAGAAATATTGCCGAATTATTTCATGACTTGTAGGTATCACTCAGTTAAAAATGTGTTAATGTGTGTGATAGTACATAATCAGTTTATGATATGTTTTATTACTTTCCAAAAATAACAATTATTTAATATTCATACACCTTAATTGGTAGAATTTTTTAGGAAATTCAGATTTAAATGCACACCATCACATGTACCAATTGATGTAGAATTGATGATATTTTTACCTCTTGTATTATAAAAATATTTTATGTTTTGTACACGTCACAAATGATGAATTGTTTGATATTAGAGAAAGATTAATATGTATGATACTTCAGTGCATCTAAAGTAAAACTAGTAAAAAAAATGATATTGCAGAATTAATTAAGGACAATGCAGTCTATTTAGTAATTGCTTGTTATTATAGATAATATTGCATTGATGATAATTTTATAACATGTAGGTAGATGTTATTAAGATTAATAAATTTATTTTAATATTAAGAATATTGTAGAATACTGAATGGACATGTCAGATAAAAAAAAAATATTGTTAGATATTATAGATTTTTCAGAAATTTTTAATGATTATGTAGGAACTAAGAATGTTTGTTGAATTAGAACTGTTTGATATTGTAAAGACAGCAGAATTATTTTATGGCGTGCAAGTGTTGTTATGATTAAATTGTTTGATCATTATACTATTACAGAGTTATTACGTTAGTACGAACATGTAGTAATCCTTCAGATTTAATTTTTTACACTATTCCAAAATGATTTTATATGTTCATAGAATGCTGGTGTCGTTTTGGATATATTGATATTTGTATAATTTCAGAAGTATTTTATCTATAAGTAGCCGTAGTTAGGACTAAATTGTAACTTGCAGTTTTAAATATATTATTTATTGTTGTTATTTAAGGAAAGTAGAATTGTTGGATATTTTTGATAGATTGTAGTCATTACTGACAATTGTGAAATTTTTCTCACGGGACGTGAGAATTGGTCAGGAAAGGCCGACTGTTAGCATTTTAAAATATTACAATTGGTATTGGTTGGTATTAATAGACAATACTGTACGATATTGTCTATGGTAACGTAAGCTTGTGTCTGTCGACCGTGAGATGATTTCACAGGACTAGATTCCAGGCCGTAAAATAAAATGTAAAATGTATATGTTAGAATAGTCGAATAGTGTATGGCACTGTTCTTTTGGTTGTTACAAAGTATGCATATTTTTAGTGTAATATTAATTATTGTAATTGAGTGCTCTTGTAATTCATTTAAAAAGAGCATGTGTCGAGTTTTTCTGGCCGCGTCTTTTCTCGTCACTGACTGCTTTTCCGATGCGGCGGTAGATAAAAGATTATGAAAGAATAAAACGATTTTGAAGACATCAGAATATTATTTAAAATCCCGCTGTAACTAACACAAGTGACTTTACCACTAATTCAGGAAGCAGATTCTACCGACAAGATCATCAGCATAAACGATACAATATAAAAAATAAAATGATTCAAACAACAATCGCTATTTTACTCTTTGCGTATCGTGTGTAGAAGATACAATGACCTCCGTGGCGTAGTGGTATGCACGGTGGATTTATAAAACGGAGGACCGGAATTCGAATCCTGGCAGTGTCGATTGAAATTTTCTTGAGGCTTGGGCCATGGTTAGTTACCACCCTACCGACAAAGACGTACCGACAAGTTATTTTCCTTTCCGGTACGATGTCGTGAAGAAATCGAAGGGGTATGGATATTATCTTTCTCTTCCTCTCTTCTTCTTCTCCATCTTAGATTGCATCGTCACTTACTATCAAGTAACCACACCTTCCAATGGCTAACATATTGTAAATAAAAATTAAACTTGAGCTTTCAGATCTTTCCTAGTTTTATGAATTTATTTATCCAAAACATTGTCAGTCTATTAATTATGATACTAAACTTAGTCATATAGATGCACTTAAAATATAACTTGTTTAGTTCTTGTCGATGTAATATGTGTTCATGATCGTAATAAATTCTATAATTATAATACCTACGAGCTCGCTTGGGCTTAGTTACTTGACTTTATTAAAATTTAAACACAAGTAAGTTTATTATTATACTCTTTAAATATTATACCACGCTTCAGTTTAAAGTCTTACTACGATTTTACTCTTAAAAGTAAATGCCTTCATAAACCGAAAATTTGTATGCATCTTTCGCTCATATTTATTCGCATTTTCTCGTCTCGTTTTTCAATCTCAAAGACGCTTTTCTCTTACGTTTTTTTGGTTGACTGACAGTGAATACTTTTTGATATTGAAGTGTACGTGTACATATCTGACGTAACCAACTGTAGTTTAATATGGTAATCTCCATCACACTGTAAAATTCTCCATATTATGTTAATGGGGTCCACATGTATAGTGTAGAACTGTAGAAGGCTAAAGCCATCATCACCAACCAGATAGTCAAATCATTTAAAGAAAATTGGTGTCCTTACATTCGACAGAACCGTTCAAATGGCCAAGAAAGTAGAAGATGGAGGACCATAATGTATCGAGAAATTACTCGCCGTGGAGGTGATCAAGATGCTCAGTCGTAAATGACAGATTGGAGGGAGAGAAACGTTACACAAAGGCAAGGTTTTTCAAGGTAGATAATTATTTTCTTCCTTAAAAATTGTTTAAATAGTATAATTAATGTTTAAAATTAAGTTTGTCCCGAAATTTCCACCGTCAGTTAATGGTGTATAAAAGAAAATTTCAATATTTTATAGCCCAACTTAGGACTCGAACCCAGGACCTCGCGATCCGAAGCTACAAAGATCCGAACTAACGAGGCAGTTTGTTTACCTATGTTACTGTACCATAAAGCACAATAACTTTGTAACTACATGTTTATTAGTTCTCATTATTTAACTATAATATTTTTTTTTATCGACTACAAGTTGGCCCTTGACTGCTATCACACCTAATGTTAAGTGATAATGCAATCTAAGATGGAAGCGGGCTAACTTGTTAGGAGTAGGATGGAGTCCACACCCCTTTCGGTTTCTACACGACATCGTACCGGAACGCTAAATCGCTTGGCGGTACGTCTTCGTCTTTTTATTCTGCGTTTTTTCTTGGATTTTAAATACTACTACTGTCGTAAAGTCGGTTAAAGTTTAATATTTAGAAGACTTAAAAGTTGTAATCCTACTAATCTTTAAGAAAAATCCAATTTCTTCAAAAAGAATGTTCCCCTTATAAAGTAATTTTAGACAAACTGCATCTTATCAGTTTTTAATCTTCCTGCGTTCTTTTCATGCGTCTCTCATGTTAACAAGAGGAAATTAAATAGTTGTTGCTTGTTCTTCATAATTGGAAAACTTTATGCGCTTTAAAGTTTAAAATAACAACACATACCTAGTTTTCAGTAAAATTGGTACTTATCAACTATAAGTTTAAGTGGTGTCTGATTTAAATTTGAGACTTGCTGACTATACTAAAGCCAAACTCGATTGAGAATGCTTGTAAACAAACAAATTAAAAAGGAAGGTAAAAATTACTAGTCATTTTGCACCTAATTTTTTTAATTAACTTTTTAATGACGAATTCGTGACAATAAATTAGATAAGTGAGCTTAAAAGTAATAAATATATTTAATATCTTTTAAATAAGATTTCATAAAAGAACAAAACATAATTTTAAATTTATTAGGCATAAAATGTGTTGCATTTTCTACCTTCATTTTAAATTTGTTTGTTGACAAGCATTCTCAATCGAGTTTGGCTTTAGTATAGATACTTTGCCAATACAGTGTATTTTGGAGGAAGTTAACTAAGCCTGTTATGCGATTTACATTGCAATTTTATTGAATCATAAAAAAAAACGTAACATATTTTCTTGTATGGGTCCCATACCCAGACTTATTAATAGACTGGGCAATTTTCTGTTTCTTCGCGTCCAGTCGGATTCGTAAATGAATTTCCCAGGGATAAAAAAGGCATTATGAAAACTTCCCAAAATGATGTGACATATAACATACTCACGATTTCATAATAACAATATTAATGATTTTTTAACTAGAGTAGACATTATAGGTACTAGCTACAAGAAATAAAAAAATCCTCCTCCAATGTGTCTTTAGGGTAGGCAGTGCGTTTTTGCTTTTATGAAGTACACACCACTAAGTGTAACAAAAAAAGAACTACACAAATTACATCAAAAGTTCGCTCTGGAAAAGTAAACCGAACGCAAAAAGAAGTCAATTAACTTAGTAAAACTGTTAGTGCATGACAAAGTTATTAATTACGAGGGCTGACCGTAAATAAATCGCGTTCCATTAGTTGTACTCGGAGTTGCGGTTGGTAACTTCCCAACAACGGAACGATTTTCCCAAGATATATTCGTAATGGAGTTGCTAACTGTGAACAAACTGCTGCTAGGCAGTTGTAGATTGAATTAGAGGTGGCACACACTCTAGCAGTTTAACGACCGCTCCAGTGTGCGGTCTGCGGCTAATGCATTGAGTGACTTCTAAATATTTGCTCAACAATAGTTTCGATACTAAATACGTTTTCGCATTGCACGATATTTATTTTTGAAGTGTTTTGGATATTGCTTATGTACGATGCTCTATGCTTTCCAAACATTGTTTGACTTGAGTATTTGATATTAATTTCAACATACAAAGGTCTCGCCTTTGCCTTGCCTTTCTGAAAGAAGAGTTTTGTGACACTGATAAAAAAGGGGTGACATACATACCTACATTCTCATAGTTCGGAGCAAAAAAGATGATTAAAAAAAGAGATCTGTAAATAACTCAAAAAAGTTCAGTTACTACGAAGTAGTTCTAAGCGGTCCCGTGCCGAAAAATTAAGTGGAGGTTAATTTAATCGGTGCGACTCGTACATGCCATACCCACCAAAAGAAGTTAGTAAGTAGGATTTATTTTTCGACGACTAGAAAAACAAAACCTTATACGAACTTAGTCTCCAAAAGTTATGCTAAAAAAATTTTTAAATAAAAAGAGAACCGACTCAAAACACACTAAAAAGTAAAAAATAGCTGTGTCATTTAGTCGCTTTAATTTACTAAAGCATATTTATGATGATGGTGCCAGCCTGCCTGCCATATTTAAAAATTTTTAGTTCTTACTTTTTAGTGATTTTACGCCACGTAACGTACTCGTAATATACTGTCATAGTATATAATACGGCACTAGTAGCCAAAAAGCTACCAATACCGTGACAAAAACCGAAATCGCGGTAAGCGTGCCTCCAAAATTTGAAGAGTTCCTTTTATTTCCCCAGGATATCATCATCAGATCCTAACATGATGACAATGGGACCACCTTGGAAGTGTGCCCTTTCTAATAAAAAAAGAATTATTTCTTTTTTTTTATTTTCTAACAAAATCGGACAACTCTGTAAAAAGTTATGCGTGGTCATACATAAAAAAAAATATATATATATATATATATATATATATATATATATATATATACGTGTCGAATTGAGTTAAAAATATCTCGAACAAAAGGACCTCAAAATGGCGGCGCTTGCCTTTCACGGCGCACGATAAGTACATCAAGGCTTCCCCTTAGTGTAACAAATTATTTTATCATAAGCCTATCCAGTAATGTAGTTAAAGTTTGGGTGAAGATCGCAGTCTATTCCCGAATTTGTTATTTGTTTTTAAATTTCCTTCTACTGTAAAGACATATTCACGTCAAAAAGAATGAAATCCGCATGCTATTGAGCAACAACAAACTGATCCTGTAAAATGAAAGCAGAACTCCCCAACTATAGACAAAGTACATTATAAGTTTATAACGTCGTAATAGCCATATAAGTGTCAAGTGAATGCATTAATTACTCCCAGGCGCCTCTAACCGCGTTAAAAATAGCATCGGTGCCAACAGAACGGGGACGCTGGACAACTTTAATAGAATAAGTGTGAGTTATCGCCTATGACGGGCTACCGCGGTCCTATATTGATTTTTATTGTATAAACTTCTACCCGCAACTGTAGCGCTCCTTTCTATAAACTGAAATAAAACGACTGGAATTATTTGTTGGTGAAATTCGTGATGATTACTACTACCATTTTTATTTTTTTCCTGTAGTAACTTTGTTTTTCATGCATTAAGCTAACGCTTGATTGCAATCACGAATGATAAGCGATGATGAAAACTACTATAGATGCGTTTACCTAAATCACGCCGATTTACTCTTGACTTGAAGGTACTTAAGTCAAGTCAAGTTTGTGGTAGAGAAAACGGTCGTTAACTGTTGATAAGTTTAATTTTAAAAAAAAGACTTACCGTCTAATCATACTACACGAATTTTGTGCGGCTTGTTCTTGGCTCTAAGGCGTAGACGCACCCTAAACGCTTGTTGTCAAGTTCCAACTTGCCCCTTAGACCTAGAAAACGTCTACAGCGTGTAGATTAAAAGGTATCATTTATAATTTTTGAATTTGGTCGAGAATATATCTCCTAAACTTTCTGGGACATCATTAATACGTGCATCATTATAAGGAACGTAAAAATAAATCTGTTATCGAAATTTTTGATACAACTATCTATTTTGCATATAAGGCAGTTTCAAAGGTTTTAATTATTGCAAATCCCAGGAAATATAGAAAATAATACAAATTTTAAAATTTTAAAGTTTACATAAAAGTGTTCTCTTGATTGAACCTAGGACTACGTGATAGCCACAGAAGTTACTAGTACTAATACTACTAGACCAACGAGGCAGCCACACTAATACGTTATTTCGTACTAATTGCTACTTGAATTCAATATTAAAAGCTAATAAACCTAGCTACGGAACGCGTTTTATTATTTTCATTCCAACCTAACTATTCTTTACGTTTTAATTTCAATTTCACTAAGCGCCCGCAAAGGAAGCAGAAAATGTACCTTCAAAACAAAAGAACAATAAAATAATAAAAACAAAGACGCAATCCCTACAACACAGTGTTTCCAAGTGAATAACAACAATTTGTTCCAGCTTTATGTATATTTTTTCATTTCTGTCTGGAATAAGTTACTATAAATGTAAAATTGTACTAAATTATGTTTCATATAAACATTTACATAAGTCATTGACCCAATTAGATTCAAAGTAAGTACTTAGGACAATGTAAGTTCGTAAACTTTGTTAGTTCTTACACGACTAGACGAAAAGTGAATGAGAGTCAAATAGAGTAGTAGCAAAATATATAGCAATAGCAAATACGAGAGAGACGAGACGAATATCTTAGCATTCCATGGATTCACCGTGCGGGTGCCGGGTCCATCGCGTGGCTGAGAGAAAAACTTCGAACAGAGCCCGAGACTTGTGACACGGGTGTAGGTTTAAGGGTACCCTTTGTGATGCGCGTCAACACTCACCTCCTCTGTTCAAGTTGTTCTCCCTGCCCAGCCAAATTCGGAAGGACCCTACTAGAGCAGCTTTGGACACTCGTTCCAATAGGGAGCTTACTGCACTTCTAGTAAGACCAAGGTCTTTTAGCAGGTTGTAGAGAGACTTCGCTGGTATACCCCTCGCACCCACTTCTACCGTGTATAAACTAACCACATAGCCATTTTTTAACCGACGAAAAAAAAACGAAGGAGGTTCTCAATTCGACACGTATATTTTTTTTATGTATGACCACGCATAACTTTTTACAGAGTTGTCCGATTTTGATAATTCTTTTTTTAATAAGAAAGGGCATACTTCCAAGGTGGTCCCATTGTCATCATGTTAGGATCTGATGAGGATATCCTGGGGAAATTCAAGGAACTCTTCAAATTTTGGAGGCACGTTTACAGCGATTACGGTTTTTGTCTCGGTATCGGTAGCTTTTTAGCTACTAGTGCCATATAATATACTATGACAGTATATTACGAATACGATACGTGGCGATAAATCACTAAAAAGTAAGAAATAAAAATTTTTAAATAAAAATAGAACCGACTCAAAAAGCACTAAAAAGTAAAAAATAACTGTGTCATTTAGTTGCTTTAAATTACTTAAGCATATCTAGGAGTCGGTGCCAGCCAACTAAATTAAGAAAAATCTCAATCTGCCCCGCCGGGAATCGAACACAGGACCTCCGTCTCATAAATCCACCGCGCATACCACTGCGCCTCGGAGATCGTCAAACCTCAAGGTTGGTCGGTGTTGAATATCCTTTATAAAAATTGCAATTTCAATATACTTATATTATCACTTACACATTTCTAATTTATAAGCCTCTGACTGGAAATAATCTATATTACGTAGGTTCAAAGATTAATTTTTCCATTAACCTGAAGTAGCGGCGCGGCGGTCGCATATATACTCATGTCATGTTCAGTAATGTCCCTCAAGGTGCACATTACCCGCCCTCTCGAGGATAACATACTGCCGTTTTGCGCATACTGCATGTACCAGTACATCGATCGACTTAGTTACCAAAATTTATTATTTCACTAGTCATTAATTTAATTATAAAATAACGTAATCGAATTTTTTTGTTCTTGTACTTGTAATGCTGTCTTGTAATTTATCTTGAGCTGACTTATAGAGTTGTCTCCTTACGTTTAGGATGATTTTAAATGTTTAAGGAATCAAATTTTTTTCGTAACAATATTAACAAACTAAATTATTAATAAATGTATGTAACATTTAATGCACAGACGCGATCGAACGGGACTTTTCACAATTTCATTGTAATGGTGTTCTTAAAGTGTATGCCATTTCAGCTGCTCGGTAATTTATGCAAGGAAACCTTCTCTGGCTAACATTGGGTTAATGCCTGTTTTTAGGGGCCCAAGCTGCTAGAATGGCAACCCCGCACCTCAAAGCGCAGTGATAATCGACCCCCCAGTAGGTGGTCGGACACAGGCTGAACAGAATCTTTGTGGTTGGAAGTCCTACGTCTAGCACTGGACGGTCATTGGTTGTAAAAAATGATGATGATAATGAATGCCGGTTTGTTCAATAAACATAGTAAAAATCAACATAAAACAATCTTGAATAGATACTGACTTTCATAATACTTTTAAATGTAGTAATATTCTGCAGCCAATGCTGCTGCCAATTTACACGTGAAACTTTAGAGGTAACCTCTCGCTTTAGCATTAATACGATCATTCGATTTACAATCCGACTTTCTAACTTAAATCAGATATTCTTGTTCAAACTCCAGCTTGCGTATTGAGCCAATTATTCAACTTAACAGTTTCCAAATCCAATATGAGAATTCTATGCAATTAGGGAGGTGATAGTTAAATTACGAAAGATTTCTAGGCAGAAGATTAAATTTTACTTCAAGTTTAATTCCTATAATAGATCAATGGGAGCAGCTATCTTTTGATCTTCTCGGCAATAAATTGAGACCGTCCGATCCCATCGGCTATTATTGGAAAGATCTCCAATAACGAACGTTTTTATCGGTTTTTCATAATTTCTACACGCGATTTTAATAAATTTTATGCCTTTTAACGTGCTATGGTTTATATTCTATACCACCAATCAGTATTGCTGAGTTCCGATCTGTTAAGTCTGAATGCTCGCGAAATTACTGGCAAATAACGCTTAGCACTTATGCTTCAGGTAGGCGTGTGTAAAGAAGCGTGTCTGACGATAGTTGAACGTGACAACGTCTGAAGAAAATACTGATGGAATGGTAGCATTTAATTGGTTATTAAAAATTTTAATTTAAGTATATTTTTATAAATATTAATTTAAATTAATTAAATAATGATTTTGATTTTATAAATTTATATTTTAAATTTATTTAATAATTTAATTCTAATTATTGGAGGAGTCCAAAATTCGTTCTGCGCTCTCGCTTGCACTTCAAGCCTTACATGGAACGCCTGAAAGCAAGGTAACGCATGAGTCATGTTTTTTCGTGCGTGCAGCCGGCTCTATCGAATTATAAGACGTTATCACGTCAAAAACAAATGACTAACGACAATAGTCCAATAGGCAGGGATCGAAACCATGTCTTCTCGATGTTAAATCCGGCCTATTAACCGTTGAGCTATTGAGGCTAGAACATGTTGTATGTCGTGCAGAATGTTGCTATATTATGATCATTCACTTAGTAACTCTATTAATGAAAATAATAGTTCTTTTTATTTCTTCAAGTATTACTCTGAAAAAGACAAATGTAGCAGTAGTGGGTAGTATTTATTTATCGTAGTACAGTTTAAAATTTTGTGCAAGATTTTCGTACGTTGTCTACGCAAATAAATCAGAGGTACAGCGTACGATCACCATTTGCTGATAACGATCAAAAGAGATAAAGCTCGAGTAAGGCCCGGCCCTTGTTTTCGCACAAACACGAACAGGTCAGGATGTTAGGAATAAATCACGGAGCACGTTGTTTGTAAATCGTTATCTTCGTTTGATACAGCAAAATAGACGAGCTTTTATACGTCTGTTGTAAAGTTACATACGCAAAATACGACCTCCGTAGCGCAGTAGTACGCGCTACGCGCTTAGCGTTCCAGTACAATGTCGTGTAGAAACCGAAAGGTGTGTGGATTTTATCCTACTCCTAACAAGTTAGCCCGCGTCAATCTTAGATTGCATCATCACTTAACAACAGGTGTGATAGCAGTCAAGGGCCAACTTGTAGTCGAGAAAAAAATATAACCGAAACAATTATTTGCTTTATTACTATCAGGATATTTTAAAAGTCCACTCTTGGGCAAGCTTATTGTATGGAATATAGAGTTCCACGCTCCTACAATGCGATTTGATGTACTTCTTCCAGAATACTGAAACGTCACTTAAACCTATCAGTCACTTAAAGCCTTCCTAAATTTAAGTACCCTCGTTGTTGCTTGATTGAGTATACGAATTTGTAGTTTAGGAAGTACTCAGTAATATAAGTGATTGTTAATATTTAAATTTCATTTCTGTATTCGAATATACGGGTGATAATATTTTACTGTTGTATAGAAAAAACTATCAAATAAAACATGTAAATAAAACCGAAACAAGAAACTGACAAATAAGTATATCAATTCACATTTGACACAAGGGGGAAAGTTCGGAAATCTAATGAACCTTATGATGACAAATGGAAGGGTATAAAAAGTCGAACTAGTTGGTCCGTAACTGTTACACCTGTTACGTCGGGCAATATTTCAAGACCTCGAAAAACTCGTACCTTGAAAATGCCTGAATAATGTACGAAATTTCTTTGGCTCAACTCGAATTGAGAACTCCCAAAATGGAAGCGCTGACATCGAATTGCATTTCCGTCATTACAAATTCAATAGGTAAAGACGTTGTACCGTCAATGTTCCGCTGCGATGCCGTCTAAACATGGTTCCAATCGTAGTAGTTTAGTAATATTAAAGCTTTCTGTGACAATTCGTCCGGGGAAGCATTGTTTATTGTTAACGCCAAACAATGTTCCTGGGTTCTAGTCTGAATGAATGCCTGTGTAATTTTTAAAGGCACATGAAGCTATGCTTCAGGTTAATATAGATGCAGGGTGGCGCTTTGAAGGATGTATTGGTGGCATGTCATGTGCAGTATTGCTCTGTTTATAGGCGAAAGTTTTCCATTTATCGCTTACATCATTTGTCAAGAAAAGAAGTTCCGCTACATAAAAAAATCAAAATTAAAATTTCAAGTAGGTTTAGTTTACAAGCATTTTTGAACGTCAAATTCATCTGTTTGTAGTAACTCTACCGCCGGCTCGGAACGAATCTTCTTAGCAAACGGTAGTCGTTTGCTAAGATCAGTTCTTTTTAAAAAGTCCAGCTAGGTCTTGGGGGGCATAGCACGAAGATGTTTTTAAATTGAAAAAAATAAATAAGCCTATTTGAAATAAAAACGTTTATTTCAAATAGGCTTATTATAAGCACTTTTTAGACGTCAAATGAGACTATTTGTAGTGACTCTACCACCGGCTCGGAAGGCATATCCTGTTATGAAGAGCCGGCAAGAAACTCAACAGTTGCCATAACCATTAATTTTACAATATTAACTGTATTGTTACACAAAATTATTTACTTTTTCCACTTCTTGTGTGAAGTAGAAGCCTTGCCTCTCAACATCTTTGACATTTAAACGTTAATTAATAGTAATAACTTTGATTCAGTAAGTATTAGTGTTATTTTCTGAAGTAGCCACCGGTTTGGAAGATATTTTATCCACAACATTGTAATGAATTTTTACATAAGGTAGTCGTCTCGTATATTCTATAAAAGTAAAATGTCATGAAACTTTCACTGACTCGCCCGCGCGCTTAGTTGGACATAATATTACATCGCATACCACGACGAGACGGTCACATACCCGTCGATATATTTCACAATTCTTGGTGAAATGAAGCTATAAAATCTAAATTGATTCGCGAACTTAAAATTCATATCCGTCTATTGCGGGTTTATATCGCTCCTCGCTATGTGAAAAGGGACTTGAATATTGTCTTTATTCTTCGTAGAATCTCAATTTTCTAATATTGCTTTTCCAAACACGTGCAGCGATCGTTTAATTTGATATACGTAATAAAATTGTTCTATAAATAATATTTTAAATATCTATAACGTTTATTTTGTTTAATGTGATTTTTAAAAGTAATTAAAATGGTTATTTTAATTGAGTTAGGTTTTTTACCCGACTGCGTCAGAAGGAGGGTAATGTTTTTCGAGCGTATGTATGTATGTATGCCCATTTCTTCGGCATGCGCTACAGCCTAAACGGCTGAACGGATTTTGTCATGTTAATTTGTCAAAAATGTAATAGTGACATAGGCTATATAAATTTAGAAAATGGCGACTGTAAATGGGGAAAAAAGGTGGATGTGTGTATTTTTTTCTCTTATCTTAGCAATATGGGTATCAAATGAAAGATCGTAAAAAGAACATTTCAAAAATATAAATATCATATCATGTTTATACTCGTATTACTATTTTAACAAAAAATGACAAAAAGTGAACCAAGTGTACCGTTTCATTTCTATACCACAAACAAAAACTAAAAAGTCTCAAATAAAATAATTATTATAAAAACAAAAAAAAACCCTTAAAAGTTATGAACTGAAAAGAGAAACACAAGGATCACTATCTAATATATAACCCTGTCACAATGTTAGTTACCGTACTCCTCCGAAACAGCTTTACCGATTTTTACCAAATTTTTGTATTCAGCAAGTCTGAGAATCGGCTACTATCTAATTTTCATCTAAATTTTTTTTTACTTTTTAATGCAAAACAACGTTTGCCGGGTCAGCTACTATCTATATAAATTTCTAAATACTTCATGTTGCTGCAGGCGGGGACAAACGTAGTTTTGGTAGATCTTTCTTTCCCCGCAGGTAGTAAAATATTCTTTGTTCCCTCCTGCAGCACCATAAAGTATTTAGAATTTTATATAGATATAATGATCCTTGTGTTTCTCTTTTCAGATCATAACTTCTAAACAGTCGGGTTTTTAGTTTTTACAATAATTATTTTTTTATTAATTACAAGTTAGCCCTTGACTGCAAGCAGCCATTCTCCTCCTATTAGCCAGGCCTGGACTAATTTAAAAAATCTTAATCAGTCTTGCCAGCGGAATCGGTAGTTCCTTTCTCTCACGCGTACGGCAGCGATAGTCAGGCTCCTCCACTCTCACTCTAACCCACATAGCTAGTCGTATTTAAGTTATCAATTCTGTCAGGCGTACTGAGACGCACAAGTTATTTTCACACTCACAGGATTGTAGATCTAAAAGCAAACTTTTTGTAAAATGGATATCTTCAAATATTTTTTGTATGAGCATGTATATTCCGCTTCCATCTTAGACTGCATTATCACTTAACATCAGGTGTGATAGCAGTCAAGGTCCAACTTGTAGTAAATAAAAAAAATGTATGTTTTTCTTATAATAACGTAGTCCAGGCAGTAGCAAAGGTTTATGTTTGTAGCACAGGCTCACGGCAGCTTTCATCATTTGAAATGCAAAAATTATGTTGATTAAAAAATATAAATTGGGATAATTTTTCCAAAGCACGAACGAAACGTGATCCGAATACATTTTAATGTCTGTCGAAAACAGAAACTCGAAATATAATACGCGAAACAAAACATGCAGGATGTAGGTGTTTTTTTAAATTACGTGACTTTAATTAAATTTGTTTAATAAATCAAACTTTAATCATAACTGCCAAACACGTACTTTATGTTTTTTTAGGGTTCCGTACCTCGTTTGAAAAGAAGGTCTATCTGGTTTGTATTGTATGTAATATTGATATGAAAAAAATGGAACCCTTATAGGAAGATAACAAGTAGACTAATTTAGCTTAAGGTACACGTGTATCGAAATGTGTTTTCCCCCTAAAAAGAGGGAAGCCTGATTAGACTGTAAAATAAGATGATAAACATAGAGAATTTATAAGTTATTGTTTACTATGTATCTCATGTGTGTGTGTGTGTGTGTGTGTGTGTGTGTAAGTGTGTGTGTGCGTGTCGTAGCGTCTCAAACAAATGTACCTATTTCCATGCGCGTTTTCAACGTGGCGGTGGTTTTTTTATAATATTGTAATAATAGAAACCTTTATGACTAGTTTTATTTATAGAAATATTGCCTTCAAAGGATGAAACCGCCTTTGAATTTATTGCCATAACTCGATATCAATGAATGTTATCTACTGTTATACCTAAACTTGTATTTCATTTATACAAGTTTAATTATATCGTATTCTATTTGGTATAAATCGCTGTCAGACCGCTGCCCGGAATAGATCGTTATCTTGCTGATAAGGCCGTTTGTTCTCTCTGCTTGTATTATTGATTAATTTACTTGTACATAAATAGCAAATGCTAAAGGGTGAGCAAAGTTTGTATTGCAATGTAGATTCGACTCGACACAACTTCACTTCATGCGGTTACTTAGCTTTGCGGCAATAGAATAATAAACCTAGGTTAAGCAATAAGGTTATAGCTTCATTATTGTATTAGGTATAGACAATGACGGTATTAGGAATCCGTGATGTAAGGGACCATCTAAATGGGCCATACCATATATCTTTAAAAGGTTGTCAATTCATTTTTACGTTTTTTAATTACCTAGTGATCTTGTAACGCTATGAGAAAACACATCGCTAAAAGAATTTAGTATTGACCAATGGGCGATTGCAGACATAAAAGAATCTTAAACCTAATCAGTTGACAAGTAGCTCCAAAAAGTGAAGCTAGGGGCATCCCCAAAACTGTTATAGACAAAACGCTTACTTTTTGACTAGAAAAAGTTTTGGGCTCCGTAAACTTTATGTGGGTGACGTCCACTGTTGATATAACGTCAGGTTGAATTCGTTAGATTTTAAGAATAGCTATAAATGTTTTGCTTCTATTCGTATTTTTATGTACTAGATCCCAACGATCCCGTATTTACAAATTATAAACCACGTGTTGGATTCTCCTTGTTTGTGGTGCATCAAATATTAGAATGTATAAATATATTTTAGAACTTAGCTAGAAATTGATGAGATTTTTCTTCAGCCCCGATACGTATATATTTTTTTATTTATTACAAGTCAGTCCTTTACTGCAATAACACCTGATGGTAAGTGATGACGCAACTACTTATTAGGAGTAATATGAATTCCACACCTATAATACAATACATGTACACAAACCAAAACACACGCGTACACACATTTATACTCACACATACACACACACATGCACACACACACACACATGCACACACACAAACACACACACATGCACACACACACACATGCACACACACACAAACACACACACACATGCACACATACACACACATACACACACACACACACACACACACATACACTATCTCGCATGGTTGCATGGTTATTATAAGTATATAATTTAATTTAAGGTTAATTTTAATTATTATTTATGAAAATTTATTAATATGTAGTTACTTATGGGAAGAGCGGGACCTTCTGACACAGGTCTAGTACTTACTAGAAGGTCTCAGCCCTATCAGTTATGTACCACTGTGAAACAATAAATTTTCATTTCATTTTCATTTCATTTCATTTCATTTCTACACTAAATTGCCTGGCGGTCATTGACATATTAATACTATGGACTTCGGGTCAGCGATAAAAAGTGTCCGAACCAAAAGTAAGCCAAAACGCGAAATGAGTTCCAATCGCAATTCAGTCTCATATTAGCTGACTGACAGAATACACGTCAATAATGCCGTAATGTGTTATAAAAAACTTGTAAGAACTACCCGCGTAAGGTGAGAAAAGAAGACGGTGGAATATTTACTGATGATTTTAAAGTATTATTTTGCTTAGAAACAAGCTATTTTATTAAAATTTTAATAAACTATAGAAACGAATTGCATAACCAACCAAAATGAACAAAAGTATCTATCTGTCCTTTTCCCATACGCTACCCGCGTATAGGATAGAAGGAGTGCAATATGTTTATCTAATTAACCACATTTAGTTCGGATCTGCCGTGAGCAATAGAATGTTTTAGAACAACGACTGCATAGAGTTATTTTGTTGTTTAACATTTGAATTATTTAATTACTTAATTTTTGAATGAAAATAATTTGATTATTTTCAATTAAAAATTTTTATTTTTTATGTCAACTTTTATTTTTTATGTCATGAATATTAATCAAATGACTTTTACCATAATGGTATATTAATTTGATAACTATAAGAATTATCTACATGAAATTAGGAACAGTTATTTAAAAAAGTGATCTAACGTCATTGAAGTAAAAAAATATATTTTCAGTTTAATTAAAAAGAGGAAAATATCGAGAACTTAAAATTTCAAAGTAAAGAACTATGTCGAGTGGCATATCATTTTGTACATTAGTGGATTTGGTTTGTAATTAATTATTATTATAACTAATTATTATTTTATACAAGATAATTACAACAATTATTATTTGGTACAAGATTTATCCCAGCATATAGACGTCAGGGATATGTAAATATAAATTAAAATTTGCTGTAAATATAATATATAAATATAAGATGCCAAAAAAATTTGAAAGCTACCGACTCCACACCATTTATGTTGTCCTATTTTCACGGGAAGCTGTCATGTCAAAAAAAGGCTGCCATGGTAACCGTCAATCGAAGCTGATTACTTATTGCATGCAATTAGACCGTTGCAAATTAGACTGTATAACAATACGACAAGACATACATTACAATGTTATTTTGTGTATAAAAACATAAATACATCCTAGTATGTATAAAATATCTTGGGACACTTTTGACGTAAATTTTGCATTAGACCCGAAGTCCATAGTATTAATATGTCAATGCTGGCGGTACGTCTTTATCGGTCGAGTAATAACAAGCCATTGCCGAAGCGTCCCACCATCTTAATCGGCTCGGCCAAGAATCAAACCCAAGAGCCTTATATATCCACGGCGTAAAATACTGCGCCACGAAGGCTGTCGACGTATAATATAGAGATTCGCAGAAATATCACACAAAGTCAACATACGATTTATTGGCGAGGCTTCGAGGAAACGGGCCGTATGTGACTTTGGGAGCGTCGTCACGTAGTCGCACGTCAGCGATCCGTCGCAACATTATGCTGATTCTCACAGCAATATAAGAAACACGTACGCTCAACGATACAACGTGAATGATGCACAGAAGGTTTGATTTCACAGAATTTATCACATCTAAATTCAGTTCGAAGTATTAGAATGGCCAAGAGTCCCATGTCTCAGCTACATAAAACTTGGAAAGACTGCAACATCTCGTCAAGGACGAAGATCAAAGTTGTACGCACACTCGTCTTCTCCATTTTCTATATGGGGCTGAGACATGGACCATAAAGTTTGCTGATCGCAAACGAATAGACGCTTTTCAGATATGGTACTGGAGGAAAATGAAAATGCATTTCGGACTAACGCATCCATACTTGCTAAGCTTATGATTAAATCAAGGCTTTCCACCATCTGCCCCAAGCGTATACTAGAGTACTTTGGACACTTTGCCAAGAAAGACGGAAATAATCTAGAGAAACTAGTGGTCACTGGCAAAGTGGAAGGAAAATGGCTGCAGGGGCGCAACCCGATGCGTTGGTCTGACCAGATTCAAACCACACTCGACTCCTCGATTTATGACGCTCTTCAAAAATCCTAGGATGGCGTAACATTGTAAGGAAGGTCATAAACGGAGGTGGACACGACTCTTAAACATGGGGAAACGGAGGAGGAAATACAGTTCATCTATTACAAGAAAACTTTAAACCCTATTTTCTCAGGCAGCAGATGTGGATGAAATGTACCTGAAAACATCACTCAGGTTTCTCTCACGTTCTGACTCGATACAAGGTCTAAATTAACATTTTTTTGTTTCAACTCATACGAGACGAACCACCGTTTTGGAAGTATACCCTTATTAATAAAAAAAGAAATATCAAAATCGGACTGCTCTGTAAAAAGTTATGCAAAAAAAATATACGCGTCGAATTGAGAACCTCCTTTTTGTCGGTTAAAAATTGAATAATAACCGGTTACATCGTACGCATACATTTATTTTCCTGGCATATAATTAATATTCTAAATATTAATCAAATGGTCTCTCTCAGCGTAATTTACTTTCAAATACTTTCAGGCAGTTTATAATAAGGTTTCGTTTTCAATATTGCTTCAAGCAAATCTTAAATTGGTTGTGGTTTGATGAAGATTGTTCATTAGGGAGATTACGAGGGATGGTTCTCCAAATACAGATGGAGTCCTGTGGGATTTAAGAGAATCGTATTTGTGTACTTGATAATAAACAAATACTTATTTTGAGCTAAATTTTATTTACATTTTACTGTTACTACCTAATGTTAAATGGTACAATCATAACCTATAACAAAAAAAATAAACTAACGCGTCTGTTGTAATTATATACTACAGCTTTTGACTAAATAAACCACTTATATTTTTGTCTGTCAGTCTGTTTGATCCTGGTAATCTCTGAAGTCGCTGGTAAATTTTGACAGGACTTTCAGTTACTGATAGTTCATGTTATAAGGCTACTTTTATTTTAGGAAAAAAATATTTATATATTTTTTGTTTTATATAAAGTGTTTTTTAGAAATTATTAGCAATAAAATTATTTAAAATTTTATTTATTTTAATTTGTAGGTAAACCTTACACCTGAAACCGAAGTCGCGGGCGTCCGCTAATATTAAATATCCTCAGTAAATCATCACAATAAAAGGGAACGGTAAGGTACAAACCGAGCGAACGTCCTCCCAAAAAAAATTTGCAAAGAAAATCTACATTTTAAAATGATTTCAGAATAAATTTTTCCTCTCTCATTTTTCCATTTATTTATTTATTTACAATAATTTTTAAATTATTAACAATGCTTATAAAATTATAAAAAAAGAAACACTATTAAAAATTTATAAAAAAATTGCCCGCCTGCTGCGGGGCCCGGGGGTCTAAGCAACCGGTGGCCAGGCCTCCAGAGTGAGGAACCTCCTCACAATACGCGCCGTTTCAAGAATTACTGCCTTCTGTATCTGACCCTTGATCCAACAACTAAGCGAAAGCTTTTTAAGATGTTGGTCAAAGCTTTTCGCTATAAGACCGTTGACTGAAATGACTATAGGAACAATCATTGTTAAATCAACATTCCACATGGCGGTAATGTCAAGAGCAAGGTCCAAGTATTTTGATATTTTTTTGAGAATAAATCTACTATTATTTGGTGGAAATATACCGAAAATGCAAAAAAGCTCACACCTATTCCAGTTTTTTTGATAAAATATTGCCACATGCAAAAAAGTGCCATTGTAATTTATTGTGTTGTAAAATAAACAATATCTTGCAAAATTTAAAAACTCATGTTCTCATTTTTCCATTTAATTTTTTTAGTACATTATACTTTTGGAATAAATAAAAACCAGATCGCCATGAAACATACTAAGTAAGATTGAAGGCATATTGTTCCTAGTAAACATTCAATATATATTAACATTAATTGGCAATGTTAATCACATAATACATCACCTACATAAATCTAACAGTGTCTATTTATCCCAAAGCCTCGCTTTATTTCACTGTCAAACCGAGAACTGGCAACACAGGGAAATTACTATACGTAATCACATTCCAGTAACGAGATTTTACACAAAAGCCTTTTGATTACCGAGTAACATGGGTGGAAAAATTGTGTTTGCTGAAATTACATTGTCAAAGTCAGCGAAATATCTTGGATCATTAAAATGTGGGAGACCTTTGTATGTAACTAATTAAATGATAAAGTAATAAACCCGGTCCCTTTTTATTCCAAAATATATTGACATTTTCTCGTAGCTTCCTATTTTGGATTATAATGAAACGCTTGCGGCTCTAGTCTTTTGAACTTGTGATATTGATGAATGTCAGGGTCGCAGCCAATAACATTTGGGTGAACCTACGCACCCTTAACCCTTAACATTTTAAATCAATCATCGCGTTTTAACTGCGCGGCGTGGGTGTTTGTGGGCTGATAAATCTATATAATTACGTTGCTAGCATTTTTCCTGTGTGATCACTCGTATTACAGTGTTGAGAACTTTTATGGTACGTAACTTTTTATTTATTTTTTTAATGATTTCATTTATTTTGAATGGGTTGAATATCTTCTAATATATAAAATATCCCTGTCACAATGTTAGTTACCGTACTCCTCCAAAACGGCTTTACCAATTTTTACCAAATTTTGTATGCGTATTCAGCAGGTCTGAAATCGGCTACTATCTAATTATCATCTAATTTTTTTTTTTAATTTTTAATGCAAAACAACGTTTACCGGGTCAACTAGTAACATATAAATACTGATTAAATGGAGGTTACTTCGTAATGAGATGAGCGTGAATAGAAATATTGGAAGGGAGAAACCTAGTTAAATGTTCCTGGATCGAATTCAGGACATTTATAATATAGCCAGGTTAACCTAAACCGACGAACTTGTATGAAAGAATTAATGAAAGTGAAAGAAATTAAGGAAGCATGCAAGGACCATAGCAAATGGAAAGATGTAGTCTCGAACTACCCCTATAGGAGTGAGGCGTGATGTTATGTATATGTGTTGAAAAAAAAAATAATTGTATGGTTTAGTTGTCTGTGGACATAGCCGTTCCAATCGGTCAGTCTCGTACATTCAAACACTCGTAGTTCAGATAGTAATTAATTCTCTGTTCACTTGTTCAGTATATTTTATACATTAAAAAGTCACACAGTCCAGCAGTGCAAATGTCTTTTCTTTTACCTGCGACCTAATTTTACAAACCGTATGTACTTCGCAATTGAATAATGTACAATCAACATTACCTGTCATTTAGGAATTAATCGTACTTATTTAGTACAAAAGGAAATTTGTACGTGTTCTAATTTTTCATTGCAATTCGCTTCATTGAATTATAATGGGAATTATACATAAATAAATATATATTTGGACATTTGCAAGAATTTGTCATTTGATTTGAAGCTTAATTCCCATTTGTTACACATTGCAATTAGTATCGGTTAACACTAATTGGTGTTTAGCCTACAATTACGATTAATTAGTATGAAATTGACACTCTCGGTCATAAATTAAGTACAATAGTAGTGACAACGTATGGTGAAATACCAAAATGAAATCATCATATTTTTATACCCACTGGTTTCATGATGGTTGATATCATACATACATACATACCATCACGCTTCATTCCCATAGGGGTAGACAGAGACCATTCATTTCCTTGCATATCTCTCTCACTTTCTACAATTTTACTACACCTTTCATATAGATCGTTTAATCCACTAAGGCTCGTCGTTTTTTGTTTTTCAAACGCTTACAGTGCAACTAATGTAATAAAAACTGCAAGAATGTGAGTTCTATTACCACGTGACGAGTAGCAGTGTGTTCACACTCACACAAAGTATCAAGTTGGTTAAGTCAAGAAGAATGTTAAGTTTTACTTCCAGTATGCTCTACTCCATTATAACTTCTTTTTGAAATAAATAATGCGTGTTGGTCCTGAATATAAAAAAAAATTGTGAATTCAATATATTGTCATTATCATCGTCGTCGATAGACCCGTAGGTACTCTACATATTCCTTAGCAAAATACTTCACCTATGTACTATGTAATTGAAAAAATTAATAATTTAATTCAAAAAAATTTAAGTAGAGCAACTTTGCGTTAGGTTACGACATTCAGTGACACAAACTAGAATAGCCATGTACACCGAGCCGTGGTCGACTCGAGACTGATGTTCGAACTGTACTCCCCGCACCCTTCGGTTACCCCTTGCCGCAAATAGTGGGGCGCGCCTTAGTGAAATGATTTTACAATACAAGTAAGGCGGTTTAGGGTACTTTTGACTTTTGACTTTATCAGAATATCCTGAATCATTATTATTATATTAACTTTTAGTAAAATTAAAATACTGAGCTTTAACATACTATGTCACTGAGTTTTTCTTTCTTTCAACAAATTCTTAATAAAAATTCCCAGCCTGAACAGATTATGCTACTATAACTTCGTGCCGCTGCTGCTATAAGCACGTTAAGCCGTCAGTCCCGACCATTATCATTAGTATCTGATGATAATAATGATAGTTACAGAAGTGAAAACACTATCACCCTATGACCCTAAGCCTACCAACCCGCATTGGAGCCGCTGCTCCAATTTAAGATAGTCTACATTTACTCCATATGTCCTCTTATAGAAGGAAGTCTGGCTCTGAACTGGATCATTAAAAATAAGCTGATAAGAATAAGTGGGCCTTTCAATAGCTGGGCTATATTAAGGTGCTTGAACTGTCATAATTTACCCAATCAATCATTACGTCATAGTAACTAAAGACAATCCAATCGAAGTTTAAACGAGAAACAATCTAACACTGCCAATACCTGTTACAATAACATTGTTAGCAATAATTTGCAATTAGAAGGCTGTTGCGGGAAACTCATTTCCGTCTTCCATTAATTACATTCATGTCCCCATGTAGGTGCGTGATAATGAACAAAGTTAGCTGAACCCCACAGTATTTATCTGAGTCGTTTCCGACTTCTTGGAACGGACGTAGACATGAATAATTCGAGCTTATTTACTTCAGACGCGGTCTAATTTCCTTTTCATATAAGTAATCAGTGTAACTTCTTATTCTATTTAAATATATATAAACAAAATACCACTCTTCTTTGACTTGACTGACTCATCAGGATATCTCTTAAACTATACCTATTTGACTTAAATTTAGCATAAAAGCGGCCCAGGCAACATTAGAGTAAACGTTAACAAAGGACAGATATGTGAAAGCGGACGAGTCTTACATCTCGAATGAAGAAGAAGAAGACTTCATTTGTTTTCTTTCTTTTTCATGGCTCAACTATAGTTAATGTAGACGCTTACTAAGAACGGATTTCCTAATTATTATCTTATCAGAATTAGATGGCGCAGTGGATGCGTGGGGAATTTATCGGAGGTCTTGGGGACACAGATTTTCTAGTTATTTACCACTGTACCTTAAAAAAACGGAATTTAAAATACACTCTCGTAAGAATTTGATCATCAATTTGATAATAATTATAGTATTGACAAAACATCTGTATATGGGGAAAATAATTTCGATTATGTAATGATAATGAGTAGGATCGAAGAATAAAGTAATAATACCACCATCCTCCAAACACCAAGCTACTATAATAAATGGAGAACACAGTATTTTTAAATCACAGCCACTAAACCAACGAGTCTATTGAAAATTCTAATTTTCATCAAGATTTTACGTTTATAAATTTTTATATTTACTTTTATCCACGAGCATAATTTACATTCAAGATTCCTCATCCCCAACATTACTTGTTAAAGAAATTATTTATGCGTACCTTAATTAAACTTTTAGGACGGATTTAATACGAGTGTTCTCTTAAATAAATTAATCAGTTCGACCAAGCCGCGTAACGCAGATTTACGAGTAACCTTGTCCCAGTCTCCCACCACACTACTCATCAATTTGCTCAGTACACGGCTTGGAATCCTGTTAATTAAACTAGGCTGCCGAATAAGCTTACACAATCCACAACTATTCGTATTCTCTATTTTGAAGCTAAACTTAGTTTAGTAACTTACTTATTTTGCTATTTTTCACAAAAAAATACAAGAGACTAACGCCTGAATACTCAAAACAAATCAACTTTAAGTGCATTTCGAATCGTTTTATATTGATAGATTTATAATTCAAACGATCAAAATAGTTTACTCGAGTTGTACTGAAATTTGATTATCAATCATACTCGGGCACAAGTCACCTAGATCCGATAAAAAATCATTTGCTAATTGAAATTAACACAAGTTTCAATTAGCGAAAGTCATCCATCCATCGAAAAAAAAATCCGTTAGTTTCAATTAGAAATAAAATATCCCTGAGAGGATATGCTTTCGTTGGCTTTTGCGAAAAATTGCAAAATATATAATAATATTTTTTTTTCTCAAAAATAGCGAGCAAACAAGCAAGCGAATCATCTGATGTTAAGTGATTACCGCCAACCATGAACATCTGCGACACCAGAGGAGCCACTGATGCGTTGTTGGCTTTTAAGGTATTTATTTATTCGCCCCATGCAAAAAGCAAATTATTCCTTATTCATAATGAACTACTGCAAAGTAAAGCCTGCTTCTATTGAATATGAACTAAATATGCTGTGATGTGATTAAAATATTTTTTTCATAACCTATTCTAGAACAGACAGCATATATAGATACCAATTCAGGAATATGTCATTTTATCTAGAAAGAATACAATAAGGAACTTATCCTAATAACTATACAAAATATGCCCACGTGGAATGGTGGCAAGAATTTTATCTTAAATTAAATGAGATTTACTTTGTGTTACTCAGGATACTTCCTCTCTTTTATATCGGTCGATCAATCCGAGAGGTTACGTTTTTGTCACTAGAAATAGTTGGCAAATTCTCTTTAAATTAGTTAAGTCAAAAAACAGACATTTACAGAATCGAACAGAAGGATCTCGGGATAAATGTGTGCTAAAATTGGTTCAGATTACAGAGAGATCGACTGTCGAAATTGGCCATAAAAGGCATTTAAGTGTCAATGTTACCGCATAAGGAAATTCAACACGGCCTGTCAATAAGTGTCACTGTGACACTTTCCTATTTATAGCACTATTCTTGTTTCCTTCATCGATATCGAAATTATATGTAGACCGGAGTATTGTAGCTTCGTAGAGATGTCATACGTAGCTAAATGCTGAGAACACAGCTACGAGCGTAGCAGCACTATGTCGATAAACTGAGTGCCTAGTGTGAGCTTCCAACAAAACAAATCGAAAACTTCCCATTCGCGTAAAGGCAAATTTTATATGGAATTGAAGCAGAGCCCCTGGCAGTATCGAGAGAAAACTCAAATGGGTGAGTGTCAGTGTCATATAAAATTTGCGTTTACCGTTCTCGATATCGACGCGGTGAAATCTTACACTAGCCACACTAAAACGTTTTCATAACCTGTAGAGACAAAAAGAGACGAAAAAGACTCTATAGGTCATGAAAACTTTTCATGAAAACTTTTCATGACCTATACAGACAAACTTCGTATAAGTAAGATTGCAAAGGTTAACTTATAGTGAATACAAAAAAAAATGTTGAAAATGTCTAACATTAAAGAAATATGTCAGTAAGAGTTTAAGGCTGTAAAGTAAATTAGACTTCATCAAAGACGCCGTCGCTGTGTAAGCTCATTTAAACAAATCTTCAGAGAAGTGCTTTAGTAGAAAAAGTATTCAGTAAAGTGACGAAATTTTCAAGTATTGTCTAAGAACCTTCTTCCGTGAGCGTTCAAATCGCGGTCATTTGCAAGTTAAAGAAGTAGGCTAAAAACACGTTTGGGATTTCTAATTTTGCTAACTTTTGATTTATGAAATTTTTATTTTACTTCCGGGGGTTTACTAAAGTTTCAAGGTACGGCTGTTATACTCGTAGCATTCCAGACCTATGCGGCCATGCTATCATCATCATCATCATCATTATCAGCCTGTAGACGTCCACTGTTGGACATAGGCCTTTTTTAGGGACTTCCAAACACAACGATCCCGAGCCGCCTGTTGCCAGCGGCTCCCTGCGACACGTTTGATGTCGTCAGTCCACCTGGTTGGGGGTCGACCAACGCTGCGCTTTCCGGTGCGGGGTCGCCAATCTACCACCTTGGGCCCCCAACGTTCATCAGCTGTTCGAACTACGTGCCCCGCCCATTGCCACTTCAGTTCTGCGACTCGCTGAGCTATGTCGGTTACTTTGGTTCTTCTGCGGATCTCCTCATTTCTGATTCGATCGCGCAGAGATACTCCGAGCATTGCTCTTTCCATCGCCCGCTGAGTGACTCTGAGCCTTCTTATGAAGCCCGCAGTCAGCGACCAAGATTCGGATCCGTATGTCATCACTGGCAACACGCACTGTTCGAAGACTCTCGTCTTCAGGCACTGAGGAATTTTAGACAAAAAGATGTCACGGAGTTTCCCGAACGCTGCCCAGCCGAGTTGGATTCGGCGGTTCACCTCTTTCTCGAAATTGGACCTACCTAACTGGACCATATGCCCTAGGTATATATACTCGTCTACAATTTCGAGTGCAGAATTTTCAACAATTACTGGGTGGAGCGGAACGTGAGCATTACACATGATCTTTGTCTTGCTCATGTTCATTTTAAGGCCCACCTGTTGAGAAACTCTGCTGAGGTCATTGAGCATAATGTTAAGGTCATTTAGAGATTCTGCCATGATCACTACATCGTCGGCAAACCGCAGTTGAGTGAGGTACTCGCCATTGATGTTGATGCCAAGTCCGTTCCAGTCCAAGAGCTTAAAGACGTCTTCCAATGCGGCGGTAAATAGCTTCGGGGAGATAACATCTCCCTGTCGCACTCCTCGCTGCAATTGGATTGGCCTCGTAGTCTCATCCTGTATACGGACTGACATGGTGGCGTTTTCGTACAGGCACTGCAACGCTTGGATGTACCGGTAGTCGATTCGGCACCTCTGCAATGACCTTAACACAGCCCAGGTTTCCACCGAATCAAAGGCTTTCTCATAGTCCACAAACGCCAAGCAAAGTGGCCGGTTATACTCTTCGGTCTTTTGTATAACCTGCCGCAGCGTATGGATGTGGTCTATGGTACTAAAGCCTTGTCGGAAGCCGGCTTGTTCGGGAGGCTGGAAGTCATCAAACCTACGAGCGAGACGATTCGTGATGACTCTGGAGAACAACTTGTAGACATGACTCAGCAGCGAGATTGGTCTGTAATTCTTCAGCAAAGTATTGTCACCCTTTTTGAAGAACAGAACAACCACGCTCCTGTGCCACGCCTCAGGCGTCTTGCCCTCGTGAATGACGGAATTGAACAATCGCTGAAGGACTTCAAGTATCGGTTTACCACCCGCTTTCAGGAGTTCTGCTGTGATTCCGTCATCACCTGGCGCCTTGTTGTTCTTTAGGTGTTCGAGAGCCATACTAATCTCGTCTAGGCTGACGTCCGGGATATCTTCGGTATAATGTCGGGTCAATTTGGCTCTGGGGTCTTCAGCCAAATTGTCAACAGGCTTTTGAGTTGACGTGTATAACTGTCCATAGAACTTCTCGACCTCACCCAAGATCTCGGGCTTGGAAGAAATGAGATTACCGTCATCGGTCTTCAGACGCGTCAACTGACTGCGTCCAATAGACAGATCTTTCGCGAACACTTTCGAGCCACGGTTGTGTTTTATTGTATCTATGATACGCTCGGTGTTGTAGCGGCGTAAGTCACATTTCTGCGACTTAGAGATCTGTCTATTGATACGTCGGTAGTTCAGAGCGTCCCCTGAAGACTGTAATCGCATTCCTTGTCTTTCTTCCATGAGCTTAAGTGAACTTAGACCCAACCGAATGGACAGTTTCCACTAGCCTGTTGTTCAGATCGTCCACATCAACACAATGTGCTAGGCAATCGAAACGGTTCTGGAGTTCCAGTTGAAAGCTTTCGGGGTTTTGGATGTGAGCACGAGTAGGTCGGAGCGTTGACTTCACCAGTCGGTACCGTTCGAGCTGTACATTGATATTCAACGTGCCTCTTACCAGTCGGTGATCACTGCCGGTTTTGACGCTATTGATCACAGAGACATCGTTGAATATATGCCGTCTGGTCGACAAGATGAAGTCAATCTCATTTCTCGTAGAACCATCGGGGCTCAACCAGGTCCATTTCCTGTGTGGTGGCTTCTTGAAGAATAGGCCATGCTATACGTAATAGTAAATAAAATGGATAATGGAAGTCTATTATTTGGTTTCAACGACTATTCTTTGATCAACATGGACGTTTTCTAGCATATGGTATATGTACATAACACGCACTTTTGCACGTGTATATACATATATTGAACAGAAACTATGAAGATGTATAAACTAAAGCTGAGGTTGGTCCAGAGCGCCTTGGGGTAAATTATTGCTTACACTATCTCTGCCGCCCAGCGGACCATTCTTCAGCGTGCTTTGTGGTAAAATATTCAACAGTATTTTCGTTTCGACGGGATCTAGAATGGGTGCAAGCAGCGAGTTGGCCACACGCAGCGAACCAATTCCGTTACTGCAAGCAGAGGACCTGAGGGTATCGTATTTTTGGACATACCAATGAGGCTGTGTCGACTGGCGCCGAGGCTGGGCGCGGGCGGCGAGTCGGCCGCACGCAGCGCGCCGAGCGCGCCGCCGCCGCCTCCGCCGCCCAGCGGACCGCCCTCCAGCGCGCCTGGCGGAAATACGTTGCCTTATTACACTAGCATTCAAATAAATAAAAGAAACATGTTTATTATTCAATGTTAGTTTTGTTTCTTGCAAAATTATATAGTCCATTTTAAAGATTAAAAATAAATAAACAAGATAGAATTAAAATATTTAAACTGAGTTTAAAAAATCAAACTCCTTATTCATTTTTAAACATGACCGATGTTTCCCTTTCTCCTATAGCTAAAACGAAAATTACATTTTTATTGGAAACCTACACTAAATACAGCCTAAGAGTAGGTATAACAAATAGTCTAACTGGTGGCAATGGAGCCTCTATAACCTGAAAAGGTACACTTAACCACAAAGGTCTTAAGACACACACATACAAACAAAGATTTTTCATTAATTTACAACAAAAGTTTCTACACTTAAAGAACATAATGATACGGAAGATCATTTCAAGAACAATTTATACTTGTACTAGTAAGGTACACTAAAACCAATCTTTCATTATTAAGTAAATTACTTTTCGCTAAGCGAACAAAAGGTGACACATGCAATTTCTAAAAACCAATAAAGCAGAATTATACTGGAAGTTAAGCTAAGATTTCAGGAATTCTTTTCATCTCATTGTAATACCGAACAACAGAAATAGGAGTTTAATATAAAAGTTGCTAACAATGGAGGGCGTGATAAAAACGATCTCCATTACCGTGCAATGCCAATTTCAGCTGATTCAATACTAGCAACTCACATATGATTTCATTCCATTATTACAGCCACGCCAACTCATTATTTAGTTGATTATTACTCTGATAATTATGACTGGTGCGCGTTATTTACCACAATTACATGTAACTGTCACATTTGGAGCTAATTAAAAGAAACTATAGTAATTATCTTACGTATTTATCGTCAGATCTATACCATATAAGTTCAAAACTATATAAATAATAATTTATTCTGAGCCTATCGTATTTGATACTAATATTAGAAACGCGAAAGTGAGTTTAATTTTAAAGATTCCAAGCCTCAAAATTTGGATAGGGTAGAGTACAAAACAGCACATATCTAGATTTTTAAATACTCGTGTTTCTGTAAACGGTAAACCCCTGATGAGTCTGTTTCTTTTATTTTGTTAATATGCATGAGATGCAATAAACGTTTTACAATCGTATTGTACGGTTAACATTGCACGTTTTCCGATTTAGGAAAACGAACGTAACGTAACGTAACGTAAGTTTTCGAATGTTGGTGCTTTAGATTCGTCGTTTTAATGAAGAATAGCAAAACAAATCAACTGCTCATAATAAACTTTTGCAAATGAACGCCTGGTACTATTCAATATTTAAAAGAATTTTTATCTAACATAATTAACTTGTTTAATATAAGAAATGGAGTATCAGCTAATATAAGTATTACGTAACAAAGAGCTTACCGTGTGCCAGTGATAAATTCTAAAGAATCGCCATAAAATATTTAGCGATGAAAATAGAACAGGAAATTGATTGGTCCTTTCAGGTCCCAATAAAGCTTTATTGACAGCTATACAGGATACGTCGCACTACCGAACGAGGCGCTGGGGAACCGTCATCTTTTATGTCCCGTCTCAAATGTGCTGGCCTGAACTATATCTAACATAATTACTAATATACCGACATAAATTGTCTACTGACCATCTATATATTCTCTGAGGAATTGACAAAAAAACCCGTTTTTGTTACAGTTTAATTAATAGAAAAGCTTGTCTACGCGATTTCTATTGTACGTATATACATTTTAAAATAAATTTATAAAAAAAAATCTTTAAAATAAATTAAGTATAAAACAACAACAACAACAACATTTTATTATAAATATTCATCAAGACGAAACAGACCCGATTGGGTTCTTGCATTTTTTGGTCAATATGGGCAGGAGGCTTCAAGTCTTGTTACCCGATATTACATTGTAACGCAATATAGATTACACTCACAAAAAACCGGAAGCTGGGAAATAGATCCTTAATTTGCTAGATTTCATAACAGAAAATATAGCTTATAGCTGTAAGTTTATATCAAAGTTTAACCGGTGCTCTGACTTTTAAAATTTGCATCATGACATGACATTATATAAACTAAATCTATTAAAGTTATAAGAAACTTCAATCAAGATATTTCATCAAAAATACATAGAAAGTTTTTGCACTCACACAGCAAATTCTTTCCACGTGTTTCTGTGAAAATTAAATATGTAACAAGTGCCTTTCATATATTTACCTCTATTCTGTATGTATGCCCACTGCCTACGCAAAGTAAAACGACAAGCAAACAACACATTTCCTAAAGTCCATTTCTCTGTGTTTATGAGCAATGTTTAATAAAATAATAATGTAACTAATTTTGTTGTTGTTCTTCCGACGTAGGGTAGGTTTTTATGAAAAGTCTTATATAAATATAAATGGTTAGCAGTAAAAAAAAAGTAGATACCAGATTTTCATCAAAGTACAACTATCTCTAGATAAGTACTGAAAAGTATTAATTAATGTCAGAATTTCTTTCCAGCATAATAAAAAAACGTCGATATTTTGTGATTCGCTTATTGGACCGTTTTTCGTTGTGTTAGATCAGTCCATTGGTTTAAAATCTACAATACCTCAAATAAACACATGGATACACAGATAGACATGTCAAACTTATAACACCTTTTATATAGAGATTTCAAATTTTTATTTAATTCTGCTCATCTGACTAGTATAATAATTGTTAAACTTTAGCTTACGCTCTATTCTTATTATTATTATACATTAAATATACTCTCACGCCCGGATACACGATAAATACATATAAAAAACCGAAACTGTTATAATAAACTTACTTAAATACTTAATATAAATAAACTTAAATGTTTTATTATTTCACTGCTAACAATGGCAATTACTTTGTAGTAAGGAATATGCTACATTACACTTCGCCAAATATCAATTTTTAATTGGCTATTTGACACTAATCAAAATATTAGAGTTTAAATTTATTTTTTGAAACTTGATTCTATAACAAAACAAAATATGATAAAACTAATTAAATTTATCAAATAAATAAAAAGTTTTGAGCATTTGAATTTTTCTGATTAGACGGAGACAGTTATACTGGGATGTGACGTGACACCACAGTATCGCCATAGTGGTTTAGTACAAATATTCGTTTTGCGAGAAAAGGACAGAAGACCCCTACGCTAAATATTTAAGTGCTTGTAACTTTGCAGATCTTTATTGGATTTTTAATATTTTTGCAGCGTACGTTATTATTTTTATCCTTGTTTTTAATAAATCAATAAAATAAATTGAGTCAAATACCTAATTCAAAATGTATTTTTGTAGCAAAACGCAAAAATATGATACGCTGAAAGTATTAACAGTACAAATCTGTTACTTTATAGCACGCATGTGTGATGAAAAACTATATTGTGTTACGTTAACTCAATAACAATATTTTCATTTTACTGTGGAGGCTTATAGGCTTTGGTTTTGGATTTTATGTAAAAAGGTGCACTTTTTCCATTTATATGCAATAGCATTTTTGTTATACTCTATTTTGTAGACTAGGTACATCTAGTTATTATGAACCTATTTAAATGACCCACTACAAAACCAGGTCTTTCTCTTTAAAGGAGTGGCGATTTGGAGCTTAGACCCACCACGCTGATCTAAAGCGTATTGGCGGCTTTAGAGTGATGATGTTTAACTCTGTAACGATGAATATCAAGTTTTAATGATAATGACCGGGACAGCCACATCTCGGGGTTATAACTTCGCGACTTTGGACATGGAGTTTACTTTAAACTTAGGAAAAAGAAAACTCGAAATTATCCCCTCTGCTACAATGAGGAAAGGCATAGATTAAAGCCTTATTGACATGACATGTCAACATTTAAAGTACATCATAAAACGTTATGTTTTAAACGCATAATACATGAAATTTGCTAAAAAATAACATATCTAAGCTTTAAATCATCAATCAACGAAGTTTATGCCTACTTACGTATGAAACGTAATTCCTTCGATTTTCTGTTCGCTGCGACTGTTGCAGCCGAAAATATTACAACCCACCATAGCACGATAACGTTTAAATTAATATAGTAACCGCAAAGTTATATTATTTATCAGCAAATTTAATAAAAAGCTAATAATTGCTCAGATATGTCCCTTGTCTGTCACAAATTCCACTCTTGACAAATAATAAAAACGAACACGCTGAAAGGGACAAAAAATAATCTTGTATCACTTTCTAATAAAGGCCGAATGAAATAAGTCTGTCACGCTCTTGAACCTACAACCGCGTTATGACTCCATCTAGTAGTCTTTAATCTATGGAGGAAAGGCCATCAATAGGTCGATAATTAATGAAATGAATTAATTCAAATATGTTTACCACAAATCATTATCTAAATACGTTGCTGTTCTGAAATTTAAAAACACATTTATTTAGCAACGTAACCATATAAATAAATAAATAATTAATTAATATTAAAGGACAATTACACACATCGCTATATAGCCCCAAAGTAAGCGTAGGCAGCTTGTGTTATGGGTACTATGATAACTGATCAATACTTTATATATATTATACATAAATACTTACAATAAATAGACAATATTACAGACACTGGAAAACATCCATGCTCATCACACGAACATTTTTCCAGGTGTGGGAATCGAACCCACAGCCTAGGACGCAGAAGCAGGGTCACTACCCACTGCGCCACTCGGCCGTTAAATCGGCCGTCACATCCCACTGTATGTACTGGCAAGTTACTCTCAAAATAGCTTTACTAACATAAGCCTAAAATACACTTAAAAACAAGGGCACGTTTAGAAACGTTCCATTTCGACCCTTGAATTATATTGTGTTTTATTACGTACTGATATTTTTATTCAACAACCTCCGTGGCGCAGTGGTATGCGCGGTGGAATTATAGATTTATAAGACGGAGGTCCTGGGTTCGATTCCCGGCGGGGCAGATTGAGATTTTTCCTAATTTGTCTTGGTCTGGCTGGTAGGAGGCTTTCACCGTGGCTAGTTACCACCCTACCGACAAAGACGTATCGCCAAGCGATTTAGCGTTCCGGTACGATGTCGTGTAGAAACCGAAAGGGGTGTGGATTTTCGTCACACTCCAAACAAGTTAGCCCGCTTCCATCTTAGACTCATAACTTAACATCAGGTTCGATAGCAGTCAAGGGCCAACTTGTAGTTGATAAAAAAAATGCTTGAAATAATAAAAGACGGCAATAAATGTAATTAAATCAAGCCATTAGATCCTTTTTAGATCCGAGAAAAACAAATCTGTAAAGCTTCGTAAACAATTCGAAAATCCTTCTAATTCCAATACGAAAAATTATATTAAACAAACTTTATAAAACTCTTTGTTGTATGTTCAGGGTACTGTTATAATAAACTCAAGTTGATAAATCTACCTTTAGAGTGATATTTATAACGTTTCTGTTATTGTTATTCCAATGAATAATACCTACCTAATAATTAACCAAAATTACAACACGAACGTTTAATTAACATAAGAACAATACACACCTCACCATCCAGACCTAAAGTAAGCGTAGCTTGTGTTTCGAGTTTGTATGTATGTTGGAACAACTACTGAATGAAACTTCACAATAATATAGGTTACATATCAGAATATGCGGGAAACGGAAACTACGCGGGTAAAACTGGGTGCGTCCTCTAGAACGTAAATAAACACACAGACACTAAAAACCACGCAAGTTCATCACATATTTAAAAGTAAGAATCAAACCCACGACCTTAGATGCAAAAGGCGGTCACTACCTACTGTGTCACTCGACCATTTTTCATCTTTAGTCCAATTGCAACAATTAAATCTACAAAAAAAACAGCAACTCTGAAAAGACACTATCTAAAATTTGACATCTTCATAACTTGGCTCGATATGTCATGACAGTGTGGTTAAGTTTTTGGGCTAGCATCCAAGTATCCTCATAGCACGAACTTATTTATGTACTCGTACAAAATAGTCTGTCAATCAGATTTACTCTGAAAATATTCCTCAAACGAAATAAGTATTTGTGTCAATTTACACAGTATTAAACTTAGCAATGTTTTCTTTTATTTGTCCCTGAATTGAATTGCGTCATCGTACCGGAATGTTAAATCGCTTCGCGGTAACAGTACAGCAAAAAGCACGATAAGAATTTTCTATTATTACTAATATAAAATCCAAATTAATAATCCTATAAAAATTTTTAACAAAAAATAGAATCGACTCAAAACGCACTAAAAAGTAAAAAATAACTATGTCATTTAGTTACTTTAATTTTCTATGAAGTTGGTGCCCTTTCTAATAAAAAAAGAATTATCAAAATCAGACAACTCTGTAAAAAGTTATGCGTGGTACACATAAGAAACAAATATACGTGACAAATATCCTCCGTTTTTTTTCGTCAATTAAAAATGATGTTGGATGTAAGCTCTATCATTGAATTTCATAAGTATAACTATTACTTCGATTCATATGATAGTCATGATAATATGCCTTATGTAGTTCCATTAAAAAAATTATTTCCATTTTGTATTCGTACCTTATTCTGTTGTTAAATAGATAAAAATGATCCATTATAAGAAACCTACTTTTCTTTCACCATATTACACTCGTATCCATACATAGTATATTCCATCGCCGCAAAGCTCAGTAGGTGACTGAACTGTAGGTCAAAGTTCTCAACTCGATACTCAATCGCCTAGAAAAGACTCTTGAGAACCTGTTTAGATGAAAGAAAGAAATAAAGAAACTCTAGATATCATCCTCTGTAAGTGAATTGAAAATGGATACAGACTTTTCAACACTGAGGGCTATTTCGAGAAACTTTTTCGCTTTTACTTTATATTCGCTGGCTTATTTTATATGTTCTTTATTTTAGATATATTTACTAAATAACTGAAATGTTATTGGAAGGCTTAAGAGTGATACAGACTTATCAAATCAATCTAAGTAATTAAGATATTCTAAAACATGAATACGTTTAAAAATATCACACATTTACCTTATAGTAAAAAAACCGTGACGTCATACTGGAAATACGTCATGAAAAGACTCTATGTCGGTCACACGTAGAAAAGCTTATGAGTATGATAGAAATGGTTACTATTCCGCCTATTACTATTACTGACTATTTTTTAACCAAGAACAGTTTTTTGTTAATTTCCTTTTTTTATATATTTTTATTTTAAGACAATGTTGTGCTATAACGTACCAGCTAGTTTAGAGCGAGTTGCAAAACAGAATAGTACGTACTTATCGGAAAAGATTGTTGCAACTTTGTTCTTGAATTTAGTTATTTAGTTTCAGATAGACTGGCACAATAGCACGGTGATCTCGAGTGAGCAAATTCGCTCGAAGCTATTCCAGTTTTGGAACAATGTGATCGACATAAACTCCCAACTTCATGAACGAATCGGTGTTAGCGACATTCAACATTGTGTTCATTTTAATTTTGTTTTTAAATAATGGAACTTATGGATTTTTAGTTTAGTTCTCTATTCGCGCTCGTATTTCTGCCTCTAACGATAAAATTTATCACTACACAGCAGTTACCTTACGATAAATAATTCAATGAGCTTTAATTTAACCAAAAATGTACTTTTGACAATTTTACAAGAAACTGAAAATTAACATAAACTTTAAGTACAAATAAAAAACATAACTAAAAAAAATTTACTAATATTATTGTAAAAATCTGTAAAAATATAAATTCAAAGTTCTCGACATGGATTTTTTGAATTTTATAAAAAAGAAATATTGGTTTTTATTGAAATACTTAAGACAAAAATCACACAGCTCCTTCAATTTTCTTTTCTATCGCCGTTTGTGAAGAAAGCGATTCTAAAATTGTTTACAGTTCAATCCTCATGTCTATATTCACATCTGGGAAAATGTTTGTGTGATGAGCATGGATGTTTTCCAGTGTCTGGGTGTTTATCTATATATTATAAGTATTTATGTATAAAATATATAAAAATATTCATCAGTTATCATAGTACCCACAACACAAGCTACTTACAAGTACACTTACTTTGGGGCTATATAGCGATGTGTGTAATTGTCTTATAATATTTATTTATTTATTTATGTAAGATAAATCAAAAAATAAAATGAATTCTTAGCGATCTAGGTGGTAAATCCAAAGAAGAAATGTCCCTTAACCGTCACCAATTTCCGCATTCGGCACCAAAAAAAGTTGATTGCAAATAAGCAAGGAAGAATATTGCAGACTTTAAATATCCAGGGTTGGAATCCTAGCACTCAGTAATGCGATTCAACGAATTTATGAGTTAATAGCAGACGCCGAGAGCAGTTGAAATAGCCTACTTCCACTTTTATGCGCTTAGCGACTTCACTTGATTTGGAAATGAGACTTTATATTTGATAATAAAAATAATAAAGCTGATATTGCGAGTATTTGAAGGCTTAATGCGAATAAAGGTGTAAACTAGAAGTTTCAGATATTATGTATATGTGTAAAATAAAAAGTTTGAACTGAGGTGGTTAGGAATGGATAAATAATAAATAAATATTATAGGACAATTACACACATCGCTATGTAGCCCCAAAGTCAGCGTACTCGTAAGTAGCTTGTGTTATGGGTGCTATGATAACTGATGAATATTTTTATATATAATACTATACATAAATACTTATAATATATAGATAAACACCCAGACACTACAAAACATCCGTGCTCATCACATAAACATTTTTTCAGGTGTGGGAATCGAACCCACAACCTAGGACGCAGAAGTCCTACCACTACCCACTGCGCCACTCGGCCGTCATGGATGAATACAAAATGTTAAGAGTTTTTAACTTAGCTATGTTTGGCAGTTTTCTTAAAGCTTCTCAATTAATGATCATAATTTAACCATAAAGCTATAAATTACGAAACATATTTGTTGTAATATCTATGAAATATTTTTATATCTTACCAATAAATGTAATGTACAAAATTAAAACAAATATACGATAGTCAAAAATAATAGGAATGTACAAATTGTTCTCGCTGGATAAACTATATTTGAATTTGAATTGAAATATTACACAACAAACAAAATGTATGACTGTTGAAAGGAAAATTCTATAAACAACTTTAAACTTTTTTATGCAAAAAAGGCGTTTTTCATTGCACAGCCTCACTAGCGTATTTCTGTCGGCTTCTTTCTATCGATCTGATGCGAAGGCGAGCGAGTGTTTAAAAGTACTTGCTTTGCTCGCAGTTTGTCAAGAGGGCGGATGGTTTTATGCAAAAATACTAACTCTATTTTTTACGCACCTATATTTTTTGTTCGAGTTTTTAAATGGTATTTTGACAACGAATTGCAATTATTTTGCATTAGCTATTTTATTAAATTAACTATCTTATCGCATCTATTCTAAACTTAAATTAAAAAAAAGACTTTCATGCATCTTACTACCATCTGCTTGAAGCCAATCCTGGTGTACTTCGGACACATTGGCAGGAAACATGGAGGTAATCTCGAAAAACTAATTGTTACTGGTAAAGTGGAAGGAAAAAGACGGCGCAGCCCCATGCGTTGGTCTGATCAGATCCGCACCACACTCGACTCCACGGTCTACGATACGAAATACAGACATATCTAATAGGATCAAAGATGGAGGTGGTCACGATCCTCATCAATGAGAAAATCGACTAGAGGAGGTTCGTATTGAATGATACATTAAAAGATGCTTAACGTATAATAGTTAATTAATAGCCCAATTATTAAAATGTTTCACAGCCATCATAATATACATCTACAATCATCATTAGTTATCTATCAGACATATCATACTGCTTCAGTGCAAACATACTTGATACGGTTTCAATTATCACGTTTTTGATGAAGTCGGCCTTTGCTTTAAAAACCACAGTTTTTTTTATCGACTACAACTTGGTCCTTGACTGCTATCACACCTGATGTTAAGTGATGATGCAGTCTAAGATGGAAGCGGGCTTACTTGTTAGGAGTGAGATGTAAATCCACACCCCTCTCGGTTTCTACACGACATCGTACCGGAACGCTAAATTGCTTGGCGATACGTCTTTGTCGGTAGGGTGGTAACTAGCCACGGCGAAAGCCTCCCACCAGCCAGACCAAGACAAAAAAAAAACACCTAAAAAGGAATTTGACCCAAACATAATGGATGATGTGACACGTACATTTTATTATGATAAATGTTATAAAGCCACGCTGCCATTAAAATAGTATTTAACTAAATAACATAAAGACATTTTGTATCTGAACTCGGAAGATTAGCAAATAAAATCAAACTGAGGCATGTAAAAAAGGAAGAGACTGTATGATCGGTGGCTACAAAAGTCAAGTTTTCTGACTCTGGCAAGTTTCCTGGCAGCCCGCCAGGCCGTTAAGGGAAATAAGTTAATATGGAATATACGCTAGCACTAGTAGGGGCTAATGCACACTAAACGAGAACAAACTCTACGCATCATAAAAAAAAAAATAAAACCGACCTCCAAATGCACTTAAAATTAATATATAAATATTAATTGAGAAACTCCTCCTTTTTGGAAGTCGATTGATAAGCATTTTGTGAAGTTCGCCCAGCTCACAGTAACAGACAAAATAGATGAAATTGTATTTCACCTCTCACTCTCACTCGTATATTCTATACTCATAGATCATAAATTTTATTTTTAATTCAATTCAATTCGTTTGTTTCCGGATCGAGTGGCACACACTCGTATTTGGTACAAAAATGTTATACACGCGTTTGCCTGAAATTGACACGAACATTGTAGACATAATCGTAGATTAAAAGTTTCAAATTAACATCTTTTCACTAAATGCCTATGAAAGTATATATGCGGGACATACTTACATCAAAGTCTCATTTTTTAAAGATATTTGTGTCCATCTGTTTGTTTCGGCGAATCTCTGAGACTTTCGCTCGCAGATAGCTAACGTGATATGGAGTAACTTAGTCTACTTTCACTTTAAATAATGTAGTGACAAAAAAATAAATAAAAAAATGTAGTGAATAAATCTCACTAATAAAACAGTATTTCATAGTGTATACGTATAACTACGTACATTTTAATTGTTCTTCTACATAAATGTCTTTCAACTGACAAAAGTAACTTAGTCGTGTAACGAAGCAGGTAAATACCGTGCTTGAACAAGATGTAGTTAATTCATTAAGCGCCAAACTGTATGGCGGCTTGTTAAGTGAGATAAAAGAACAAAACCAAGTTCAGTATTCACAGTCGTTTGACGTCATCTTGAGGGAATCTCATTAAAGCCGGTTCAAACTTTCCTTATACATATACTAGCGGAGTCCGCGACTTCATTTAACAACACTCAAAAAATGTTTGTTTATTTGAAAATAGAATGGGCATAGTATCAACTCTGGTTTATATTGGATCAGATTATTAGCATTTCCTTTTTGTAAAATTAGCATTAGATTTTAGAGGTAGCATTTCGGTGCTAAATTAATAAATTTCACTAAATTAATATAATGAAAAATGAATATAAAGAAAGTCTTTTCATCATCACGTGGTGCCATCCTCTGAACTGAACGGTTTCTATGCGAAAAGCTTTTCTCTTTTCGACAATTCTCTTTAATTGGGAGTAATTGAGTCCGGTCCACTCACTTATGTCATCCAACCATTTCCACCTTTGACGTCCAGGTGCTGCTCTCTTGTCAAGTCATCATCCCAAAATATATTCTCAGGACTTTAACTTTTTTAAAACGGCTCTTTTTGTATTGACCTATTATAATTTTTTTTTATTTTTTTTAGTAACAAAATTTCTGAAACAATGTTTTGATAACTTACCATGTCAATTTAAAATTCTAGTATCGTCTCTACCTCTTTATCTAATATGCTTATTATATACCTAGATAGAGAAAATACAGACCAATTTTAAACTCACACTGTAGAGTAATGAAAACTTTGCTGAATAAAAACTACAGTAACGCTTATTTCACATGAATTTTATTTTAATTAAAAGCTTTTATTTTACGTATCCTGAATTTCCTGGAATTTTGCAATGCCTCCGTCCAGTTTCATTGAAGTTACCGGGGCTGACATTTGGCGCACACGTTAATGCATGATGACTTAAATGGCGCCATTTTTAATCCAACTGGCTGACGTTACAAAATGGAGATTTATCATTTCCCTGAACGAGATGATTGAAAAGTCTTTTAAGTGTCAGATCTTTGGCTGTCCCCTAAAGACGAATATAAGGGGAGGGTAAGTAATGAAAGGCATACTTAGCTGAAATACAATATGTACAGTGTTATTATAAATTTAATATAGAGGAATATAGGTATTTTTCAATAATTACAAGTTAGTCCTTGAATGCTATCACACCTGATTGTAAGTGATGATGATGATGTTAGGAGCAGGATGAAATCCACATCCCCTTCGGTTACCACATGACTTATTATCGGAACGCTAAATCGCTTAGCGGTACGTTTTTGTCGGTAAGGTGATAACTATCCACAGCCGAAGCTTCCCACCAAACAGACTTGGACCAACTTAGAAATCTAAATCGGCCTTGCCGGAAATCGAGCCCGAGACCTCCGTGCGCACACCACTGTGCCACTGAGACCGTCGAGACAACATATATACTATTAGAAACAAGAACATGAAAGTTTTATACCAATTATCTAGTTTTATTCAAAGAACGTTCGCAAGGAAATGAATAATCTCTGCCCAAAGGTTTAACCTTATTACGTCTAAGACTTGTATCTCTTTGTATCTCAATCGCAGCATTACCGACCCACGACCGCACTAAGCGGATATAACAACTCGAACATCTTACTACTTGGGAATAAACGCAGACTGTCGCAAGATCCGCCTAGAGTTAAACTAGATATAATTTGATACTTGGCTCAGTGAGTTTCGTATATACCTTTGGAAATCTCCATAACGGGATAACCTTCTTGAAAGTCGAATATTTGGTGTGACTAGCAGTTGTTTGTTTGTTTTATATTTTATTTATAACTAACAGCTAGTTATCACCCAAACAAATCTAGTTGCCGTGGGGGTATCAAAAAAATGTTCTTATCACGAAAAGTCTACTTAACTTAAAGTCATACGAGTTAATAATTTTGTTGATCTCGCAATTAGTCAATAAATAAGAGTTATATCGCTTATATATTATGTCTAGATATAATTTATTGTATATTTTATTACATTGGTCATTATAGTTTCAACGCAGTTTTGTGTTGGAACGTTAAATTGCGACTGGAATAGCGCTGACCGGTGGCATAATAGGAAAAGCTAACGTAATTCTATGAAACTTACCAAAATTCAAACGAAACGAGACAAGATAATGCTTCAAGTCATTATAAAGGAGAAATCAGAAGTATGATCATGAAAAATGAATTATTTGCGGCGATTGTTTGCAACTTTTGACTAGCGTTTGCTGTAGCAATGTGCGACGAACTTTAATCCCTAACGGATTATTTTATGCTCATGTACACTCATATGCATATTAAATATAAGCCAATTACGGGGACTTATTAGCTAGTCACCTTACGTAGGAATGGGGTTAATGAAACGCTCGGCTAGGCGTTAACCACTTACAGCGTTTAACTTTACTTAACTATTTGAATCTCCTTGGGATTAAACTTATAAAACGTTTACGTATTTTTTACCTTCAGACCGTTTAACGATGTTGTACATTTTAATCTAACATAAGAAAATAAATTGGTCAACCTCTTTAATATTTTCCCCAAACTACTTTAGTTCTATGCTATGAATTCACCCGCGTATCATTTCTGTGTAAAACTGGAATAATTAGCAATTAATATGCTATATCAGACCATACCAATGTGCCAATTTAATTGATACTGCGAGAATTTTGTTAAATTGTAAAACTGGAAAATTCCCGATAACCAAGATAGACTTGTATGTCAAAAAGGAGGCCTTGGAGCGGGAGAGAGAGTAGGTGGCTGATGCTCACCCGCTCCGCAGAAGAAGAACGGGCGGCAGGAGACGCCGGTATGTGCATCTCCTGCCACCCTTGTAGACACCAATGAGTGCACCGATGGGCGCGCCGGGCGTCAAAGTGAATGATTCCCGATCCTTTGACGCTCCAACTAGGGCGCAGGCGGCTCCGTTGGGTTTAAGTGGGTATTCTGGCTTCTGGACGGAGACTGCGCAGCAGTTCTGTATGCGCAGTCTCCGACCGGAATGCGTAAATGCATTCCTTAGCGTAAAAAATAAGTCTTATATGTCAACATTGACATATTAATACTATGGACTTCGGGTCAGCGATAAAAAGTGTCCGAACCAAAAGTAAGCCAAAACGCGAAATGATTTCCAATCGCAATTCAGTCTCATATTAGCTGACTGACAGAATACACGTCAATAATGCCGTAATGTGTTATAAAAAACTTGTAAGAACTACCCGAGTAAAGTGAGAAAAGAAGACGGTGTACCATATTTTCAGTAAGTAAATATTTACTGATGATTTTAAAGTATTATTTTGCTTAGAAACAGGCAATTTTATTAAAATTTTAATAAACTATAGAAACGAATTGCATAACCAACCAAAATGAACAAAAGTATCTATCTGTCCTTTTCCCATACGCTACCCGCGTATAGGATAGAAGGAGTGGAATATGTTTATCAAATTAACCACATTTAGTTCGGATCTGCGTTAGCAATAAAATGTTTTAGAACAACGATTGCATAGAGTTATTTTGTTGTTTAACATTTGAATTATTTAATTACTTAATTTTTAAATGAAAATAATTTGATTATTTTCAATTCTATTTTTTATGTCAACTTTTATTTTTTATGCCATGAATATTAATCAAATAACTTTTACCATAATGGTATATTAATTTGATAACTATAAGAATTATCTACATGAAATTAGGAACAGTTATTTAAAAAAGTGATCTAACGTCATTGAAGTAAAAAAATATATTTTCAGTTTAATTAAAAAGAGGAAAATATCGAGAACTTAAAATTTCAAAGTAAAGAACTATGTCGAGTGGCATATCATTTTGTACATTAGTGGATTTGGTTTGTAATTAATTATTATTATAAGTAATTATTATTTTATACAAGATAATTACAACAATTATTATTTGGTACAAGATTTATCCCAGCATATAGAGGTCAGGGATATGTAAATATAAATTAAAATTTGCTGTAAATATAATATATAAATATAAGATGCCAAAAAAATTTGAAAGCTACCGACTCCACACCATTTATGTTGTCCTATTTTCACGAGAAGCTGTCATGTCAAAAAAAGGCTGCCATGGTAACCGTCAATCGAAGCTGATTACTTATTGCATGCAATTAGACCGTTGCAAATTAGACTGTATAACAATACGATAAGAAATACATTACAATGTTATTTTGTGTATAAAAACATAAATACATCCTAGTGTGTATAAAATATCTTGGGACACTTTTGACGTAAATTTTGCATTAGACCCGAAGTCCATAGTATTAATATGTCAATGTGTGTCAAAAAAAAAAATTCATACTATTGTACAAAAACGACTTTTAATTCGCTTCAGCTCAGCGCATCAGCTTATTAGAGCTTCATCTTACTTATTAGAGACTTGGATATTATTTAATTCGTTTAGAATCTACGAGGCCATAGATAGACATAAACGTCATCAGTTATTTTTTATTAAAGTAACAAATCAAAACGGAAATTAACATTAAAGGGAATGTGCTGAACGACGTATAAAATGTTCGTTACAACCCTTGTAACGTTACAACAAAAATGTTACACGGTGTAAAGTACTGTAAAGTACATTTCGACCCGCTCTCAAACTGCCGTGAACATTAACGCAATGCCGATATTATGTAGGCATTGTGCAAAATATGACCTACATGTACAAGTAGCTACAATGACGTCAATTTCAGTACAGTTTCAATATTCATTTTATTTCGGTAATTAGAGAAAACAAATGAATCATTCTTGAAAATCCTATTAATATTATAAACGAGATAATACTTGTCCACTTTCGCATACTGGTACTGTGTTTCCGTTTAATATTTTTGTAACTACTCTACTTTTTAACCGACGAAAAAAAACGGAGGCGGTTCTCAATTCGACACGTATATTTTTTTTATGTGTGACCACGCATAACTTTTTACAGAGTTGTTCGATTTTGATAATACTTTTTTTATTAGAAAGGGCATACTTCCAAGGTGGTCCCATTGTCAACATGTTAGGATCTTATGATGATATCCTGGGAAAATTGAAGGAACTCCTCAAATTTTATAGGCCCACTTGCAGCGATTTCGGTTTTTGTGTAAGTATCAGTAGCTTTTTGGCTACAAGTGCCGTATAATATACTATGACAGTATAGTACGAGTCCGTTACGTGGCAATAAATCACTAAAAAGTAAAAAATAATTGTCATTTAGTTGCTTTAATTTCCTTAATCATATCTAGGAGTCGGTGCCAGCAAAGGTTTCTACTATAACGACATTACCTAGAACCCACAAACTGCTTTACTACGTTAAATAAATTAATGTTCGTTAAACTTGCTGGTACCGACTTTATAGATATGCTTAAGTAAATTAAAGCAACTAAATGACACAGTTATTTTTTACTTTTTTGCGTTTTGAGCCGGTTCTGTTTTTTGTTAAAAATTTTAGAACTTATTGTTGCCCATTCCGGTTTAGTAATGAGTTGCGATATGATATAAATTGATAACAAATGTATTAGGTATTCAAAACGTAAATATTGTTCCCACTGAATACATAATTTAGCTCTAAGCCCATCAATTTGAAGCGCCTTGTCTGTTATTACACCAATAACCAATCCTTTCACCCGGATCACAGCAATACTACTTGGTGGCAGAAATAAGAATGGTAGTAACACTTGCCGGAGCTTTGACACAAAAAGCTCTACTCACGAGCGTTCAGTATTTTCTTAAACGCAAAGCCTGATATTAGTAGGAATAATGAAACAACCATGCAGATGTAATAGCACGCCAGAGTACCATAGATAATATCGAATACCACTGCATCCTATTACGCATCCGGTCGTTACGTTCCTCAACTTATTATTAATATTACCTTATACGGCTATTTCCTGTTCTCAACAAGAGTTGTAGCACCTCACCGCAACCCATTACGAATAAACTATTAACATATTACCGGGGGTTAGTCTTGTGCCTCCGCATAAGCAATTGTTGTGAGATATTTGCAATAATAACGGAGCATGCTCTGTGAAACACTGCGCGGGCACGGAGGTAAATAATTATGTAAATTCAAAACGTGCTACGTAGTTTTAATGGCCTATCAGTTAAGTTAATCTTTCACAGTTTCTTACTCATATGTTTGCAGAATTTAAGCGTTCTATTAAAAAAAACAAACAGCTAAACTCAAGTGATTGCTTCCAGAGTTTAAAATTTATACGGGTTCTTTAATCTTTTACTTGTTTATTCTTGTATAGCGAAAACTTAGCTGACTTTTTTATTTCTGCAATTTTATTTTATTTGTTCAGCATTTAAGAAAATTTATAATTAGCTATCTAAAAGCTAACTGTATCCAGCGGTTTCACCCACGTCTCTGTAGTTCTATCCCCTAATACGGAGATAAAAGTAAGTTATACGTGTTTCAGACAATCATCAAAAATCTGTCATTTATACAGCAATGCTTCACAAGGTAAGCAGGTAATACATACTGCAAAGTAACGTCCTGTGTTCAACAATCTGTGACGTACTTTATGTACCTTATATTTATATTACGATTAGGTCGATAAGCATGGCCGTATACCTACTTGCCCTAGACAAGCTCTTTCATATCTCTACTACCACTAATATGAGTATGCCTCATACAATATGAAATGTAAATGTAAATCTCTATAAGCAATTGAATAGTAGTTCAGAGCGTGTCAGTTGTTCAAACTTCAATTAAGCAAATGGAAGTCAGTTTTCGCCAAGAGATTAGACTCAACGTTTAAGGCTAAGTACTTCTTTATTCGCGAAACCGATAAGTGGAGTTGTTGAAACACAAAAAGTTTTATTTCCCCAAAGTTTTGTTCCGTTTCGGATTCATATGCTTCCCCTCGATGATTCAAGGCGAAAGTTATGTTAAATAAACTTTCTTAGCTTAGAATACGATTTGAGTTTTTATAAGTAAGCATTATGAAAAGGAATGTCTATAGGGTTATGGCCTACTTTCGACTTTGAAATTTCACGACTCGAATAAAGACCGGTTCCGAGAAACTACCGATAAAACGTGCATAAAATTGATTGCTTTGGAAATCGATTAAGTCCAATGCGGACACTGCGGTCCAATAACAAGGAGCCTGGCGCAAGTAGCACAATAGAAGTTAAATTGTTCATTAATTAGGTTCACTCTCAGTAGTAAAGTAAATTCAAACACGTGTATTTAAAAATAGTGCTTTTAAAATCTCAAGTTTGTTTGTTTGAATCTATTGGCTCTGTTAGCGGTTTGGAAGGCAGATTCCGTTCAGCACAACCAGCAAGAAACTAAACAGTAGCTCCTTTAAAATAATCATCTTTGTAATATTAATAAATTAACAAATTATTATTACTTTTTGCGTGAATATAAATACCATTCCAAGCTTCTTTGTTATCGAGGAAAAAAATAGTAAGTCTCTCGCGTATATCAAGTTTTGTTAGACATTGCTCAGGTTCTTATATTGCACCTTGGAAATTCTTCTTAAGGTAAAAATGAAGACGTACGGAGGCACTTTAATCAATGTAAAATTCTGTAACACGTTAAATTACAAGTGAGGGCACGAACGTGTAGAGCCTATTTCCATTTTACGAGTGGAAACCACCACGTGAAGGAGACGGTCGTAAACATATGTACCTACTTTATGAGGGACAGCGGGTGCCTACCTATCCACTTGGCTTCGAGTGATGCATTTTGGACATTATCAAAGCTTACTCATAATAAATTCAGTACATGATGGTCACGGGAAACCGGAGCATGTAAATCAGGGTACAAAGTTTGCACGCGTTGTAAGGGAGGTATGTTTAGGCCTTAAACACGTTTACTTGGTCCCAGCTGTGTTGTGTACGCTTCATTGTGGAAGGGCATTGAATTTTTTACTCTTAGTAGCAAACTTTTAGTAAGCAACTTCCTAAAACAAGGTTTATAATGCAGAGGGTACATTGTTCGTGTTTCTGTGTCTATTGTAATGTTTTGGGGTTTCATTAAAACACCAGATGCGTATCGATTCTGTTTTAATAATTGACGATTTATATTTTCGTGCGACACAAAGACAAGAGACAAGTGACAAGTGACAGTGACAACTGATTGAATATAACTTTGACATTTACTATTTACAGATAGTATGACAATCTATGTAACATCTATATCTACCCATTATGGTAGAACTAAACGGATTTGCATTTCTACTATCTAGAAGAATATTACGAGATGTAGAAAATATACATTTGCACTATGCTAGGAATCGAATTCTGGAGCCTTCTATTGAAACCAAAGCATCAACAACTACGTCAGAGAGGTCATTAGAGTCTGTGCAGGTATATACAAGCTTTTTAAGAAATCTGAGTATGTTAACAGTTAAAAAAATACACATCAAATTAAAAACTTCCTTCTTTCTAAAAGTCAGTCAAAAAGGAACTCGAGATAAGACGCTTAAAAAGATGAATTGTAAGGCAAAAGCCAGCCACAAATATAAGAGGGAAACGTAACCCAATACCCGGGTAAAGTATTATGTAAATATCAATTTAGACGCTAGCTGTCACTTGTGTACATTTCCCGTTACCGATGCCGCATATTGGAAGTTTTTATACATTACAAATACGAAACGAATGAGGTCGACATTCTAAAAAAATGTTTACCTGTTGTATACCAATATGTTCCTGTTGTGTGTTTAAGAAATTGAAATAAAAGTATCCAACTACCTTTGTGGTTTGGTTTATTAATATTGGTATATTATTTTCTAATCTATAGGTACTTTTATTCGAGAACAGGAATTCAATTTTCAAGAATGTTGTGCATTTGTTTATTTAGTTATTGTGTTAAAGTTTATATGAAATAGGAGCTCATTTTTGTAATAATGGATGGATATAAAACATTTAACCAAAAAATCGAATTTTGGTTTTATTATTGAGCAGTACAGCACACACATTCTGTGGCACATTATTAGAATCAATTGTTATAACTTTCATTAGCAACGAATGTGATAAGTAATTAGTAAAAATCCACAACTGAGTTTCAGCAAGAGCATCTAGCTTTCAAATCGGTAGAGTACACAATAAACAGAGGCCACATAAAATAATGAAAAAAAATATTGTTTGACGATTTTTCTAAATATTGACGCGCTCTAATTAAAACGGGTCAATTACACGTCCATTTTTCATTTACACAATCACTAACAACAACGATATACTCGCAATGCAAACATTGTTATTTTTTTAGAAAACGAACTTTATTCAATTCCTATATTTGTAATGCAAACATTCACATTTTCCGATATGTGGATTTGCCGCAATTGTAACTCGGAGTGTACACAGTGTCAGGTAAAGGCTAAATTGTTATTTACACATACTTCCATGCATTGGATAACACGAGTATATTTGGATCATAAGCATTTTCCGAACTTCCTAGAAATAGTCTAGATATAATATAAGTTGTTGTGCTCTTTGTGACAGTTTATCTGAAGAAGAAGGTATAACTGCTATGCTTACTGCTACCGTGCAGCAACATTTCAGCAAAATTAATGCAAATTGTAACATGTATAACACTACATAGTATTTTATACTATGTAGTGATATACATATTACAAAGTCGCTTTCTTCTGTCTGTCTTTGTATGCTTAAAAATCTTTAAAACTACGCTTTACGCTTACATTGCAAACGCTGGTTAAACCTTAGAGAACAAAAAGTCCGTGATGATATATGTCTATTTCTTAGGGATAACCCACAATAACCATTTTTTATCTTTTACTTTCAACCAAAAGTAATGGCTTATTTATGAAGCGATTTTAAGCAATACTACATTAATCCTTATCCTATTAAGTCTCTTAAATACTTTGTGCATTCAATATAGATCACTATTTCCCTTTACAGCATGTAATTTGAGTGAATATTTTTCAAAATATATATGATTCAAAATACAGGGGTATACATTAGTACCAGCATTTCAGGCGTGCGAAACCGGGGCGGGTCGCTAGTTGAGTATATTTAAGTCATTATAAGTATTTTCCGAAGAAGTTCTTAGAAGTAGAACTCTTATTGTCTTTGCTATATTTAGGGATCAGGTAATGATTCCAGTGAAATTAGAAGCACGTAAGTTAAACACCTATTACTGAGGTTAACGGGCACAGGTCAGCGCATTGTACCTGCGAGTTATTATAAATGATAATTTTCCAATTCACATTAGGTGCAGGATCTTAGATAATAATGAGTCTTAATAATTATTGCTGGCAGAGCGGAAGCAATGTCTAATCTGTGGGTGGGACATCTGCTTTTTACTATTATAGAAATAGAAATAAAACCTACGTTTATTTAATTTTATAGTGCTTAGCTTGGTACTGTGATTATTTCTTGAACTTGTTAATTTTTTTTTAATTTGTTTTTTAACTTCATCTGAATACAGCTGAACAATTTTAATATTGTAAAGAGAAAATCAACTACATATTTAGATACTGATCATATTAAGAAAATTAAGTAGAGGTATTTAAACAGAATACAAAATTTCGATGTATATGTCGTATTACAACAAAATTTAAATGAAAAGGGTTTTAATATTTGCTCATACATGACCACCTAAAATCCTGTACAAATAAGGAAAAAGACAAGGAAATTAATTACGCCCTTTTATTTTATGTTTTTACACAAGGATTAACACAAGAAACTTTTCTGCTTTGTATAATTAGTACCATTAAATTCTTTTTATAAACACAACACAATGGCGAAACAAACGCTTTCCCTTTTTTATTTTTAGAGCTCTCTAAGGAAAAAGGTCTAAAAAGTCAGAATTGTGAAAATTACGGGAAATAACGTAAAAAAAAGTTAAAAGCAAATGCACGCACAATAGATAACAAGTATTTAATTATTTATTAATAATTTATTTATTATTTCAATCTTCAACGACATTCAAGCGACTAGTTTTCATTTAATACGAAGAATTTTCCGAACAGTAGGTACAAATACACGGCAAATTACTCGGGCCCTTTTAACCAAATAGCCAGCAATCCTTCTATTTTCTTGAGCCCTGCTCAAGGCCTTTTTGGCATTCATCCATGTATGTACGGATGTTGCCAACTTTCTAGGCTGTAAGAATTGATTTACGAATTGCACAGGGCGTTGCGGCGAAGCAATGTAAATTAAATTGTAAATGTACTCGTTTATTAAATGAAGTACCTAGAACAGACTATTATTAGAAGGAATTAGCTACTCGCAACTGCCTTGTATTTCTAGTAGCCTTTGTAGTTTTAGTTGAAATCCTGAGTCAGTCGGAAAACTAAGTCAGAATTTGTATAAAATGCTTGACAGTATGTTTTTAACATATTTTTTTATATCTACAATCGTTAGAATCTAAAATCATACAACTGGTATAACTTAAAGCCGTTCCATTTTTTTTTCAAGTTTTAGTTAGTTTGCTTGTTATACATACAATAAGGATTTCGCTTAAAAAGTTTATTAATATAATTATAAAAGTCATACACAAACTAAGAGGGTCTAATAATGTTCGAGAAAAACGAATCTTTATAGAGCAAACTGCGTGATTGGTAATTAACTATGGAATGAACAAGAGCGGTTTGAGTGGACACCGGTGTACTACGGCAGCCGCCTGCCAAACTCAGCGGGCACTTTTAACGGAATAGCCTACGAATCTCTCATTTTCTTGCTTCCCGCTCAAGTATGCCTTTTACTTATTCATGCATGTTAGGGGTGGGAATTGTCGGTTGCTACGCCAATTTACCGCGGATTCAAAGATTAACTTTCTCTTTGAGTACACAAAGTATAGTAACGTTCATTATTCCAAAAATAATTGGTCAGTAAAGGAGTTCGTTGCTGGCGTAATTTGTGCATTTTATAATGCTTTTTAATACTTTATTCAAGAGATGTCTTCGCAAATAGCTGAACTTTTTTCCATCCTATTTCCTTGCATAAAAATTGTTAGTACAAAGAACCAATTTAGAAAAACTGCTTCTTTCTACGAGCGGGCTGTTGTTTGGTCTCCTGCTAAAGACAACTCAGTTTCTAATTTTAAATACCTAGCTGGGTTAATCGCAAACTCAGTGACATTTAAAACAAGTAAAAATTTAAATAAAAAACACAGACGATAAAGAGCTTGAACTTTTTGTCAGAAATCTTATCCATCAAATAAAAATAGTGCGGATATCTTTGAATTGGATAATTGGATTTTCATCAAACCACCACAAACACGTTAACTTTGAAACAAAAACTGATTTATAAATACAGAATTGTTATTATTCGTTTATCATTCTTGTTTTATTTACTAGTTACGTACCCGTAAAACATTAAGTTAAAAAGTTGATATAAAATCACAGTAAGTAAAAAAGTTTTTCCATACAATAAATCCACAAGTTCTTTATAGACGTAACTGTCGATTCCCCAGCGATCCAAACTCCATATTTTTGTATTATTCCTGCTTTAAGTTGTTCGCACTATCGTACGCGGGGGAGCATTCCAAACTTTTCTGAAAAGGTAGTTTTAATATAATGTCAGTTGTCGGGCCCGAGCCTAATTAGAATACCACCGTTTAATTATACGGCTAATAAGCTGAGGTGCGCAGTGACAAAAGGCTTAACAGGAATTTCTATGAATAAATTATTAAAAGGGTGCACCGGTTGGTTAACATAGGCGTTTCATTCATCGTCGACAAATTTGTTCTAATTACTATTATTATTAGAAAAGGCTCCTTATCGGTGGGTAATAATGTGTATATATATGTCGCAGTACATAAATATAACCTGAATATAGTCATATCTCTATGTATATACATATAGTAATACCGCTATCGAAACATAATAATAGCTTGCATTACTTATGATCTTGAGATCTTGCGGCTAGAGTTCTGTAGCGCTATTTTGGGACAATGTTTTGTGTTGACACAACTACAGTTACTATAAATCGTCAGATATTGAGAAAAATTATTCGATCACACTAACGTTAAAAATAACGTTACATAAAAGCGATTCTGCATTGAACTATAAATGAATTGTTAGATACACCTTGACCATATGGTCGGGTTTCCATAGGGAAAGCACGATAACCTTTAATTCCCAATCACTATCTCACATCTGATAAAATGATGATGTAAAAATAGTATCACCCTAAATAGCATGGTGGGTTAAGCTCCGTATCCTCTCTCCCAAACGGAGTTAGTGGTCTTGCTATACAGATAATTAAAATAGGCAGTTTATGATGATGTACCTATATGTCGTATAGCGAACGTGATCTCATTCCTATGGCAAATAGGTCAGGTGTGATGAAAACAGCCAAAAATGTATCTAAGTAGTGCTCCCATTTTCACATAGGTATTCGGCAAATGGCAAAGTACAGCCATACAAAACTTGTTGTATATATGTGGCGTGCCCTAGTTGTGACAGTGAAAACTGGTGGATTGCAGCGTGCTCTATGAAACGATTATGATGAGCCCGTTATTCACTGAAAGCAGGTTTAAAATAGAATAATAAACAATAAATAAAATCTTTATTTATAAGTACACGTACAAATACATTTATAGCAGCAGTGACTCCCATACTAGGATTCTCTGTATCGTGGAATTCAATACCTATACGAGTCAGTACATTACATATTACTTACCTTATTAGCAATAACTATAAGTATTACTTTATGCTTGCATGCGTATGTACATGTGTGTGTGTGTGCCTACAGGCCGCTTGATGCCGTCCGTTTACCTAGTAGACGGTCTACAAACTGCTCTGCGTAAAGAGTCGTTAATCGTCATACACGACAATGTCTGTCGAATACCTGCTGGTGTAGATTAATAGGAAGCTTCGACGGTGGCTTGTTACCACCCTGTAAAGACGTACCGCTAAGCGATTCAGTGTGTCAGTAACTTAAAGCGATTTTTGGGGCCTCCAAGGTGCAGTGGATTTATAAAACGGACCAGAACTGGCTGGTGGCTTCGTTCCGTGGCTAGTTACCATTCTACCGAAAAAGACATCGCCAAGCTAAGTGTACGATGTCATGTAAAAGCTGAAAGGGTTGTGGATTACATCCTACTCCTAACAAATTAGTCTGCATTCATCTTATTGTATCATTGCATCAAGTGAGATTGCAATCAACGGCTAACTTGTAGTGAATAAAAAGCCTAAATATACTCGAAGGTAACATGTTAAATTGGATCGACATTACACCATTTGACATTTTTAACCTGTAAGCCATAGTTTTACGAAATTTCAGTTTACAGTGTAGACTTTAAGCACCCTTATAGTTTGAGTAGCTTTATTTCGTTGAAACACTAATAACCTGCAGTGCAGAGTGTCAAAAGGCTTAGATCTATGAATAAGTGAACAGGTGTTGGCAAAGTGTTTTATGTACGTACCTGCTGCATGCACCGCTCTTCCTAAATGTATTTAAATGATACCGCAACATGAATGATGAGGCCAAAAACTAACGAGAGTTCTCCTATTTAGTGTGAAAATACTTTTTAATTATTATAACTAACAATTTATAGTTCTATCAGTGTAATTAATTAAATAATATTAAAAACTTTTTCTTTTTAGTCAATGGTCTTGCGAAAAGCTTCGACCAACATCTTAAGAAGGTTCTGCTTGGCTGTTGGATTAAGGGTCGGATACCGAAGGCAGTAGTCCTTGAAATGTCGTGGTTTATGAGAAGGTTTTTTTCCTTACACTGGAGTCCTGGCCAACGGTTACTTGAGCACTCAAAAGCCCCGCAAGGAGAGATTTTATTTTGTTACAAAATCTTTCTACGCTAAACAATCTTATGAAATAATTTATCCTTCTATGAATAAGTGAATAGGTGTTGTAGGAGTAGTTATTTTTGATAGAGTACGTGTACCGCTTCCTAAACGTATTTAAACGGTACCACAACATGATTGATGAGGCCAAGATAAAACGAGATTACTTAAGTGCTCCCATATAGTGTGAATTATCATTACGAGTCTATTTGAACGGTTCACTATATATAACGGGCCTTTAGACCTAAGATATAAAAGATCTATCTCTTGTGTAGGGAAAATAACTCCAATAGCTGCTATTGAAGTCGAGTAAAGCGAGCGATCTCTCATTCGCCTCAACGCAACGAAAGAGCAATCTATATTTTCGATTGTGTGCTACGTTATCTTTTTGTCTACACGATATATCTTCTGTGCGTATCTTGGGCCACCTGGCCACCCTCCTTTACAGATATATAGAGCTTTCAAGGCTGCTCAAATGCAAGATGATGGGCTCCGAGCTGAAAAGTCTTTGGAACAAAGGAAACCTCTAAATTTCAAAGCCCACTTCAGTAGTTTTGTAACAAAACTCAACAGTAGGACTTTGACTCTCAGTCTAACACGATGCTATTGATAGAGAATGATAGAGACGAATTCGAAACTCAGAATTTCGAGTTACGGAACATAATAACGCTACAGAACTCGAACCAAGGATGATCGTGAGCTTTTTCAAGCTTAGCTCTTTCAAGCTTTCCTACAGAATCAAAGTAGAAACAGTTTCACATCTAACAAATATTTCTATCTTATATCTATATCTATATTTAGATATAGAGTTCCGTGACTTTACGGAGTTGAAATAAAAATTGAAAATTTCTCACAAATTTCCGGTCTTTATCTCACGAAAGCTCTCTCAAACTTCCAGATAAATATCGGGCTTATACTCATACTTTGAAAGTAAAACACGGCATGAAGTTGATTTACCGGGAACAAGAAAGCGTTCTTATTGTTTAAGCCCGGTTATATAAATGAGAAGGAACGCGAAATTGCCGTGAGCTTAGGTATGGAGATTACGTTATTTATTTTAAAGTTTGTCTAATATTAGTCAAAGTTTAATAAGTATTATGACTTTACAAATAAACTAACAAAAATGGCTATTTGGTTAGTTTATATGCAGTAGAAGTGTGAGATATACCAGCAAAATTTCTCTACAACCTGCTCAAAGACCTTGGCTTTACTAAAAGTACAGTAAACTCCATTCTAGAACGAGAGTCCAAGGCGACCAGCTTTTGTTGGGCAGGGAGAATAATTCGAGAAGAGATGGCGAGCGTTGATTAATCATAAAGACTACTCTTAAGCCTAGATCCGTGCCACAAGTCTTGGACTCAGTTCGGCCTCGTTCTCTAGGTGCATTGTGTTACCAGCCACGCAATGCACCCAGCACCCGCACGGTGAATCAATGGAATGCTAAGTATTCGTCACATATGACTTAACTAATTGGTTCAATGGTACTACACGGATCACGAAATATGGGTTGCTATGACAAATCGCGTTATTCTATGAAATTGTCAGTAAATATTTTTAGCATGATATTAGTATATTAGTAGTTTTTTTTTTATCGACTACAAGTTAGCCCCTGACTGCTATCACACCTGATGTTAAGTGATGATGCAATCTAAGATGGAAGCGGGCTAATTTGTTAGGAGTAGGATGAAATCTACACCCCTTTCAGTTTCTACACGACATCGTACCGGAATGCTAAATCGCTTGGAGGTACGTCTTTGTCGGTAGGGTGGTAACTAGCCAGACCAAGACAAATTAAGAAAAATCTCAATCTGCCCTGCCGGGAATCGAACCCAGGGCCTCCATCTTATAAATCCACCACGCATACCACTGCGCCACGGAGGTTTTCGGAGCTAGTCATTCTTCTAAGAAATTCTCAATAAATTTAGCGCGAAATTAGTATATTGTTAGTATTACGTACACCACTGTGCCACAGAGAATATTACGTTAAACCGTCGGTTCCGCTCATTTGTGATTTTCATTTGTTAGTCATCGGTAACGAGAATCACTATTACCACTTTAAGACCAGATTGGTGGATCTAAGCTCCACGACCCCTTGTAAAGAGGGAGGACTAAATATAAATATTGATGACAATGACAACCTTTATAAATTTTATACTGACACAGAAATCAGCCCTCTTTACACTAAGGTACTAAAAAATGATTGAGTACAGTAGCTACAGCAGGTAGCTAGCATGCAATTCATAAAGGTTGAAGCACTCTCGACAACTGCACAACTCCGATAAATTACCAATTGCCCTGCGCACTCTTTAAAGGAGTAGATACAATGGAATAGTAATTAACTTGAATTTTTTATATTTCAATGTTTTTCACATCAACACAAAATTAAAGGATTTGCCACTCAGCGGCCGGAACTAGACGGCGACGTCACGCTGGCGTGAGAACCAATATGATGCATGTCGAACAAAGAGGGAGGTCTGGTCCTATAGTGGGCCGCTAAGCATGAATTTCTTACACTATATTCATAATTATAAAAATAAATACAATCACATTTTTCATAAAATTAATACTGCTAATATTACACATCTGTTCACCATGGCACTACAAAATGATCGAGTACAGTTGCTATAGCAGGTAGCTACTAACATCCAATTCATGAAGGTTGAAGCACTCTCAACAACTGCACAAGTCCGATAAATTACCTACTTGGCCTGCGCACTCAGTAAACGAGTTGGTACAATGGGACACAATAATTGACTCTAATAATAAATGACTTTATAAGTTACAACGTGTTTCACATTAAAATTTTTAATGTTTCGCTTTATAGCGGACGGAATGGGACGGTGGAGCTATAGACATCTGTATGACGATTTCTATGGGAATTCATAGAACACGTCATACAGATCTCTTCGACATTAATTAATTCATTGCGACTTAATAACTCGCGCCAAAGTCGCGTTGCCGTCACGTCCCGCCCGCCGTGAGAATTGTATTAATCTATCTAAAAAATAAATATGTCCTACCTAAATTCGTTTCAAGAGCGTGAAATGTCATGGCAAGAATATTATGCACGACGTAAAGCGTGACGTCATCGGCATTAGGCGCGGACGTGCGCGGAAAATATTGAAGTGTTCCTATGCTACTACATTCTAATGTTTCTTGTATACACTCATTTACATTGATTTATATTAAAAAAATAATTGCTCATTTATGATATTAATTACTTCCTCCTCATACAACCAATTCAGATATTTTTTTAATAAAAAATATTTTTAATAATTCTTTTTGAAGAGAATATATTCTATTATGTATTTACAATAGAATAAAAAATTCGAAATATATGTATTAATGCATCGCAAAGTACGTGCTACTGTTGTTTGTAGATTTGATTTTAAGATTTCTTTAAATAATCACAATTAAATATTTTAAAATATTTTGAAAATTTCTTGTAAACTAATCCTGAATTTGAGTTTGTTTGTATCATTAAAGGTCGTCTTCGATGTGTAATAGTACCTACATCTAAGCTTAACGTCAATCTGTAGTGGAATCTGCCTACGTAAAAAGGTTAATTGTAAGTCTTATAAAATACGCGATGTTTAATAGCATATAGCCATTTGAATTTAATATAAAAAGTCATTACTTTGTGGATGTTATTATGAACGATAAATATTTGATCTATATTGCTATTCTTAGCACAAAAATGGCGTATCCAAGCATCGATTTCACCCAGACCCGACAAATAACCCTCTGCGTACGTTTCACTTTGCTTTGAAACCCGAGCATTGTTAGGAGATATTTGATTCTGCAGTTGTGTCATTTCAAGAATATAATAAGGATATTCCCAGGTAACGTTTAGCGGCACGGAAAAAATAATTAAAAAGACGTGTGGCACTCGGAGACTGCCGCGGTAAAGCTATTGCATAGCATTTTTTATCAACTTATGTGTACCTACCGACGTCATCGGGACCGTGGCCTAGCGGTAAGGCGCTCAAGTGTCCGGATCGCCAGAGAGACACGGGTTCGAGTCCCGTCGGTTCCGCAATTTTTTTAAGCGTGATATTGCAAAAAGTCTTTAATTTAAAAAAATGACTTTTTGAAATATCACGCTTGAAAAAAAAAATTTCGGAACCGACAGGATTCGAACCCGTGTCTCTGTGGCAATCTGGGCACTTAGGGCGCCTTACCGCTAAGCCTCGTTCCCCGATGACATCGGCGCCGAAATTGTGCTTTTCATATTATGTTTTTGATACTCAGAGGGTGTTAGGTTTTTTCGTTACGGAATTTCTGTATTCGGTCTCCACGCTCAAGGCCCGCGATAAAAGCTATACAATAGCTTAATAATACTTTATATTTAAGAATAAACATAATATCAAAAATTGCGGAACCAACGGGATTCGAACCCACTCTCTACGGCTAACTGGGCCTATGATTAAATATAAATAATCCCAAAAGTGTGGATAAACACTTGTCAATAAAACTAAAAAAAATACTTTATATGTATAACCTAACTACATTTTGAATTATTTCCCATAATATGACCATTGATCACATACCTAAGTCCTTCTCTTGTGTTTTTTAATGAACATAACTTTAGAATTTACGTTACAGTTTGGACTGGGTTGTTTTTAGTAGTTAATCTCCAGTTACATAAAGTTTCATTTGACAATACAATTGATTCATAATAACTTTAATTTACTTTGCTTTTATTAAGCTATTGTATAGCTTTTATCACGGGCCTTGGGCCGTGGAGACCGAATACAGGAATTCCGTAACGAAAAAATCTAACACCCCCTGAGTATCAAAAACATAATATCAAAAGCACAATTTCGGCAACGTCATCGGGGAACGTGGCTTAGCGGTAAAGTGCCCGGATTGCCAAAGAGACACGGGTTCGAATCCTGTCGGGTCCGAAATTTTTTTTTTTCAAGCGTGATATTTCAAAAAGTCATTTTTTTAAATTAATGACTTTTTGCAATATCACGCTTAAAAAAAATTGCGGAACCGACGGGATTCAAACCCGCGTCTCTCTGGCAATTCGGGCACTTAGAGCGTCTTATCGCTAGACCACCACGGTCCCGATGACGTCGGTAAGTAAACCTAAGTTGATAAAAAATGCTATGCAATAGCTTTACCGCGGCAGTTTCCGAGTGCCACACGTCTTTTTTTTTTATTTATTTTTTTATGTAAGTTGTATCTTTACAACCTATGGTGGAACACGCTTGCCTAGAAGATGCTTATTCACTCTCATTTCTTCATTTTATTATTTATTTATATTTAGCTAGTACAATTAAAAATCGATCTCAAATAAATATTAAGAGTAGTACAGCAAGTATAGGTCTCACCAAACCTAGAGTCCGCTCTGAACATGAGAAGCATATTCAGCGCCGCCATAACACCTGCGCATTTCGGCGTGTTACAATTTCAGAGCGAACTCAAAGTTTTCAAAGTTCTTAAAGTTTTACAAATCAGCTAAATACAATGCATAATTGAAATATTATTCCAATGCCTTTCGTACTCTGTTATAGCTGATAGTGCGATTATTTCGAGATTTAGGGAAAAATATTCTGACGCAGGCGATCAACCGCTAAACAACGACTCTGTATGCATTGAATACCACAAAATATATAATAGTACAAGTAATGCGATAATATAGTTTTTTTCTATTTTCAACTAAAACCAGACGAATACGCGAAAGCGAAAAAGTTCCAGAGAATTTCTCTACGATTTTTAGGGGATGTTGTCTCCCTACAATAGGTATAATGCTAGAAACATACTAGTGAGGTGTGCCGTGCGTAAGACCCCCACCACCGCTGTGACGCAATCATAAGTCAGATGCCGATAGTGTGCTTCTGATACAACATAGTAGTATATTTCTGCCTGAATACGTACCCGTGTATGTGGCGCCCGTGGTACGATCGGCTAGGTCGGGGCGGGCCGGCGCGCCGCCGCCCGCATGCTATCAGCTGGCCGGCGCAGCCATCTCGCCCGCGCGCGCCGCCACTCACCTCCCTGCGCCTGCGCAAACATTACTACATTCACTCGTTACTCGATCCGCGGTAGGCTGCTACTGCAATTTCCGCCACAAAACCCACAATAAATGCTCTATAGTTCTACGTGTCAATAGCTAAAACTGAGTATTCATGAGTTTGACTACCGCTGAATTATGTCACCGCTCCATCAACAGACGAACTCTTAAACTGAAAAGTCATGGTATTATCCCCACCCGCTGGATAATGATCATGCTTATTCGTAACACCGTCTGTACTTGAGAAAAGTTACATCAATAAAAATTTGGAATTCCTTTTTTTTTAAACACGAAAGAGAAATTGAATTATATATATTATACCTACATATTCACTGTAAGATATTTGTGTATAAATACTGTCACGTACCCTAAAAAACAAATCGTTTCCAAACTATTGTATGCTTAACAACATGTTTCTGTTTTTCACTGTTGATGCTAAATTTTTCAAATGTACATGTTTGGATATGAGTTCCACTTCGACGTTTCTCTCTACAACGACATTGTTTATGAGCAATGTATCTACAAGTATAAACAGCGTACCTCAGTAAATTAGTAGAGTAGATGAACTCATGAACTTCGAATTACCTCGTACGTGACAATTTGTACACAATGTAATACAACAACCAATCGCAATTTTCAATATTATTTCAGTATTTATTATCGTTGAAGCCATCCTTCAAAAAGAGCAAACAAACAAAATTGTGATTGGTTAAAAGTAATACCGTATTCAATCACATCATCACAGAAGTCCCAAAAAAGTTTTAAGAAGCTCCGTATACGTAATTCAGAAAGTTCTTTACCAGTGACGGATACTCTACGATTTCTTTTCACAATATGCCAACCTATGTTAAATAACATAGATCTAAATAATATAGAAGCACAATGTATTATTTAACTATGGGATATTCTTTGTCGTTTAATTTTACCGCGCTTTCTACGCAGTATAACTAATGTTAAAATACATGTAATTCAGAAATTTTACCAATGACAGCTATTGTACATGATTTTAACATTGTACGAGACAATGTTAAATAATACCTTTTACCTACCTATTTACAAGCAAACATGTAATAAAGACGCTCAAAATACGATTAAACTGTGCCATAATAAAATTTTGCGTATGTACCCATTATATTCCTAGTTGGTCATGATTTAGCGCATCTTACAGTGATATAAAAAATGCTAAAATGTGCGTAATACAGAAATTTTACCAATGACAGCTATTATTCAATTTGTTTTCACAATACACCCAGTTATCTTAATTACATAGATACAATAAAAACTCCAAGGTATTATTAAACTTATTACTACTATATTTACTATTATTAAACTAGGCAACTTTCAAGGTATTACAAAACGTTTCGTTACCCGCACACTACAAGGTATAAACCGCAAAAGATATAATACGCAATATAGCAATTTTATCAATGACAGCTATTCTACAATTTCTTCTCACAATGCCTTGAGCTATGTTAAATATTATTATAGATCTATACACAATAAAAAGCTCAAGATATTATTAAACTGTGGCATAACAAAACGTTACGTACACATTATATTCTTAGTCGGTCAAGAATAGCGCGCACTCTACGGGGTATAAACCGGTGCTAAAATGAGAGCAGTATGCCGCAGGCCGGTCGATATTTATTTATTATTACTCTGTCGCTGCCCCCGACATATGCTGGCTATTTTTAAATTAGAACTGTATAAAGATGCCTACTTTTTCTGCTATTGTTAACAATTTTTAATAGCCTACTACACAGCCCCTCTTCTCTGTTATAAAAGAGGGGGATTTAGAGTGTACGATTTTTTTTAAACTGCGGCTTTTATTTTTAAGTTATCGGGCTTATGATAATGTTTAATACTGGGACCGATGGCTTAATTAGGTGTGACACCTTCAACATAGGAGTATTGTACCGCGGCTTGCTTAAAGTCACGGTTATTGTCAAGTTTAGTTACACCACTTATTACTCCAGGCCGGCTGAACAAATTCGCAAGAAATTAAACTTATATGCTATGCATATAAGCTTTTCTTGATTCTGATATTCCCATAGTAACGGAATCTATATGATTAAAACCGTGAAACAGAGCTAGTATGCAATAAACTCACATTTCAATTAGCACATATAACACTTTAGAATGCAATAGGACTCGAAAGCGAGTGTTCATCTTGAGATGTAATAAAATGTTACGAGGTAACCGAGACACGGAAATTAAAAATATTTCAAGAATCCTCGTTCTATACACTGTGCGCTACACAAAGCCCAAACTGTCGGTCGCTTTAAAAAGGTAGTTCGACCTTTGCGAAATACTTGCTTGATATTTTTAAAACGAGGTTGATGTGATCAGCCCTCCAACCCGCATTGGAGCAGCGAAGTAGTGGATCTGAGTTCTATATCCTCTCTCCTGGAAGGAGCGAGACCTGGCCCTGATGCACTACAGAGTGGGCCATTCAAAATAGACTGATAATGATGAGACGGGATTGATTTATGATTTATGTTGTAGTTAAGTTGTGGTAATATAATAATGCTATTGCGCTATACTGCAACGAAACTTCAGCAGTGTTAATTTATGAATGAAATTATAAATAAGTCTTAATCTCTCTTTGTTTAATAATAATACTATAGATAGAGACAGATATAGATGAATTTGAAACTCACATTGTCGAGTTACGTTACTGAATAGCACTGTAGAACTGAACAAAGAAAATTTTGGGTTACCCAACAAAGTACAGCATATAATATCTATATAAATAAAAATGAATTGTTGTTCGTTAGTCTGATTAAAACTCGAGAACGGCTGGGCCGATTGAGCTGATTTTGGTTTTAAAATGTTTGTCGTAGTCCAGGGTAGGTCTAAACGGTGAGTAAATAAGGAAAAATTGCGAGTAAGATAGAGTAAGACGACAATTCCATTTTCCCATATAAAAGTTGACCACTTACTTTCTGTCAAACAATTGACGGTATTTGTACTCTCAGTTCCACTCGAATTGTAGAACGCATTAAAACAAGACTTTTGAATCGACAACATAATATCAACTTTGCTCATAATATCGTGTATTTAAATTTCAAAATATAAAAATAATTAATGTGTTGACATGTTTGATGGGTGCCAACCTTACAGTATTACCAACTCTCAAAAATATTTTTATTATAATAATAAGTGTATCCGTACGTTCCATTGTTTTGACCATAGATTTAGATACTTTTTGCTGCGCTCCTACTTTAACATCCTTGGTTTTGTTATCTCATGTAAAAAAAAGAAACATTTAATTGGAGAAATACTGAAATTTTGCTAAAAGTCATGTGTATTAGTAACTCTTTATTTCCATCAACTTGGCTCCATCTACTTGGGAACCACTTGGCTCGCCAGGATATGATAATATGGCGGAAGTACTAGGCGACTCGGACAAATCTGATTGGATCAGAACATTATCAATGTTGAGCTTTTGGCTGTATTCAATAACTTGAATGTTCTGTGTGTCTTCGACCGATAAATTTAATTCACAGAATGTCTTCTCAGATGATGAAGATGGCATTGTAGAAACGTGTTTTGGTTTAGATAGCAGCTTTTGCTTTAATATATTTTTTTGTACTTTTGCCCTGTTCACGCGTATTATTCGTTCTACATTCTTACCACATTTGGTACAAAATTTGAAGGTGTCAGCGTTTATGTTGTAGCATTCGTCGCATCTTAATAATAATTTAATACAACCTGGACAGTTATTATTTTTGTTCTGTCGTTCCATCCACTTTTTACAAAAGGGACAATGCATTTTAAGGAGTTGAGGGAGATATAGCTTCACTATAACTTCTAGAAAATAGTTTTAAAATATCAACAATTTAAATATAGTTGTTTGAATTCTTTATTTTCTCGATGACAGATGCAGTTCTTCTTCTTTTCCTAACCATGGCCACCGTCAAAAAAAAAACGACAGATGGAGTTATAGTGTAAATATTTGTCTATTGTCTATGGTAAAATTTCAATAAAATTAAAAAGTATTGTGTTGTGTGTTTGTGACTTACCAAATATGCCTCTAATAGTTAGGCGGTACGAAGTTCGCCGGGTCAGCTAGTTATAAATAAAGTAATTATAAATTTTGAGGGATGCTACAGCTTATAAATTTTTATGAGGTGCCCTTTAATGGCCAAATGCACTACAAAAGCTCAAAGTAGTACTCGCAGCTAAAACCGCCAGTTTCACGGAGACTTAACTTGAGAAGGCAGGTGAGTTCATGAATTATTAAGTTTTTCGAAGATTTTACCATAACTTTTGTTTATTAGGCACTTATTACATAATAAATAAATAAATAATAATTTTAGTTTAGGTTAGGTAGATTAAGCCATACATAGCCAGAATAAACTTATACTGACTGTGTTTTAGATTGCAAAATTGTTTTTGACTGCGTTTGTGGCGATACCTGTTTGAGGATCCAGCTGAAAATCAGCGCTGCATGGTTCTTTGGATTATGTAGCAAATACCTACCCTACCGACAAAGACGTATCGCCAAGCGATTTAGCGTTCCGGTACGATGTCGTGTAGAAACTGAAAGGGGTGTGGATTTTCGTCCCACTCCTAACAAGTTAGCCCGCTTCCATCTTAGACTACATCATCACTTAACATCAGGTGTGATAGCAGTCAAGGGCCAACTTGTGGTCGATAAAAAAAAATGCTACATATCGAAGGGTATTGTATACCTATATTATACCGAAAAATTGTGATGAGTGGCATAATTTATATAAATAAAGATATTTTTCTTTCTCTCTTTAAAGTTGTCTAACGACACGAAAAAGAGACTGGTGTTTATTTGGACTTCACTTAATTTCAGTAGGAGAAGACGCTACTGTACTACATATACCTACACATTATGCTACTGTATTATTCTCATGTATGTACAGTAACAAGGTATCATGTCATGGCCATCGGTAAATCTCGTTTTACAAAAAATTACCAATATCATATTTAAAGCGAAAAATATTGTCTTAATTTAATTGGAACTGAAAAGTAATACAACTTTACGTTAATCAAGTACCCAAAAAACCCGTCTTGTCTTCATTTGACCCCACTTTATAAATTAAGTAAAAGTTTAAAATAACTAAAATATACACCAATATTAATTACAAGAGTTGTCTGGCGTAATAAAACTAGTCCTGTGTTGTCTTAAAAAAAAGAAATTGAGGATTCGCCAAAATCGTTACACGCAGACAAAAGTTTAATACATACGAATTCAGTAGTTTCATGCAATCAGTGCTGCCAACTTCTTGTGTTTAATATAGCGTACAGTAGAACCACATTTATAAGTTACTGGCTTTCACGACTACGCTCTTTTGAATGCAAGATATTTTTAAATCTCTTTTTCTTACATCTAATCTGAATAAAAATTGAAAAAATCCATGAAACTTGAAATTCGAGCTGGTAAAACCACATGCGTTCTGTTTTGTAGCTTCAAAAGTAGAAGCAAATAGATTTTTTTAATTTTTTTTAACCGGCGAAAAAAAGGAGTAGGAGGCATAACTTTGAGTAGAGTAGTCCGATTTTGATAATTATAAAGGTAAAGCTCACTGTGTCTAATTTCAACTTAACCAGCTCTATGATTCTATAATATATCAGTGCAAAGTTAAGATTAGCTTGCTATACACATTCATTCATCAAAAAAAACTAGAAAAAAATTTTTTTTGTCATTCTGGGAAGTTTGCAATATACGAACGGACAAAATCTCAGGCGCCCGCTTTTTATAACTGACTTTTATATATTTCTAAATATTGATTTATGTTATCATCTAGCTATACTGAATCCTATTTGCCTCGTTGATTAATTAGTCAGGGAGCCAGCGGCCGGTTAGTAATGTCCAACATGCCGTTTACGTAAGTACCTACATTTACCACGAAGCTAACACAGTTCCGATATGTAAACATTTGAATTTCCAAATGTATTTGATGTGCGTCACACGACCAAACGCTCGCCATTAATTGTCGTCGCTGTGACAGAACTAAAATATGCCTAAAATATTTCCATTGCCTTTTTCCTGAAATACATTTGATTCGTATACAATTTCCTGGATACATTTTTATTAAACTAACGTAATAAACCTTTTTAAATACTAAAAGCTCCGAACGTTATTATGTACAAATTTTACTACATACAATTAATAATATTGTCAATAATATTGATTGATTGCACTGATATGATTAAATCGTATCAGTGCGTAATTCGACACGTCTTTTTTAACCGACTTCAAAAAAGGGAGGAGGTATGTCTTTATTAGCAGAGTGGTAAATAGCCACGGCCGAAGCCTCCCACAAGCTGACAAATTTAATTGTCAGTGCATGCTTCTAATTGGTAAATAGTTAGGTAGGGTAGGAACTCTGGAGTTTAATTCATGCTAGCTTTAGGCTTTGAATGACAAAGGTATAGTTCTATCCAATCATTAAGTCCCCTTTGAAGTTGCAACACGCCTTACTGCGCAGATGTCATCGCGGCACTGATAACTATTTTGTACTACAAAAACAATTTGAACAGTAGATACACAATCATACGCCCTGTATTCAGAGTAGACTTGATGATTGGTACGAGCTATACAAACCTTCAAACAAAAAGCCGCATATATAAAGGTAATAAATATTAAAATATACTAAATAATATAAGTCTTTGTACATAAAGATACTGTTTTCTAAATAATCCATACACACAAGCACGAATAATACACGTTCTAACTTCCCGGAGCATGTTTACGGCTAAATGCACAATCCGAGTACCTGCCTACATACATAGTTGCGTACGTGCATATCAGTTTGGAATCGTTTGTGACATTTTTCGGTTCAGCTTTCCGCCCGTAACGGAAATAAAAACATTGTTATATTGCAGACGTGGAGGCGAAAGTTTTGATTTTATTTTGTATCATACAAGCGCTATGTATAAATGCTTTACGTCATAGTCACTCAGAAACTAATTATATTTATAAATTATACGTCACTGGCCAGGAACTTCGCGTGAAACATAATTATATAGAATTTATCCGTGTACCCTTAAGGAGGTGAGCATTAGAAAAAACATTTCTTAGCGCTCGCCTACGTCTTTATAGCTGTATAGCAGTCGCCCGCGACTTCGTCCGCGTGAAACTTGGTGTTGACTTTAACTCCCGTTTGACCCCTTAAGGAGGTGAGCATTAGAAAAAACATTTCTTAGCGCTCGCCTACGTCATTATAGCTATATAGTAGTCGCCCGCGACTTCATCCGCGTGAAACTTGGTATAGACTTGAACTCCCGTTTCACCCCTTAAGGAGGTGAGCATTAGAAAACACGTTTCTTAGCGCTCGCCTACGTCATTATAGCTATATAAAGTTTGCTCTTTCCCCGCTACCCCTCTCAATTTATTTTTTTATAGTATCCCGTGAATCAATATCCTCCGTCCCGTCCCGTGTACTAAAGATCTACATTTTTGTTAAACATTGTACGATATTACAGTATATTTAATATCTCCGAAACTATATAAGTAATTAACATACCGTAAAAGGCAAATCTTATCTCTATAATATCCTTGTGATTATTAAATAACTTATTTTGATAAGGATGGAAGTTTAGTTGCATAAATAATGATGTAAACGTAAGCATATGAATTACATGATTTTTTAAAACACAAAAAGTAATATATCTGCCAAAATATAAAAGATAGATATATGCTATTGCGGACTTTTTGTAGAACTTTTTAAGATGCATAAAGTTTTCATACAATGTTTTCAATTATATCCAATATCTAAAGCAGTGTACGGGCCTAAAGCTAAATTTAATAAATTTCACGGTCCGACTCGCGCGACAAAAACTGTGATAACTGGAGTAATATATATAATACAAATATAAAATATAGCCTACAACACTCACCAATAACGTAGCATTCTACTGGTGAAAGAATTGTCATAAAGAATTTAGACGTTTGCCTTTTTAACTTTTATGAAAGAAATTATTCCATCTTAGTACAAAAATACCGGTATCTTCGGGTCAAATGAGCAGATTTTCAATATAGGTTCAAACACAAGAAACGCATTCATGTAGGTTCATTTCCTTTCCTATTCCTATTATCAGCCTATTAGCGGCCTACTACAGGGCCAGGCCTCCCTCCTTATAGGAGAGGGGATATGGAACGTACATCCACCACGCTGCTCCAATGCGGGTTGGCGGGCTTAGGGTGATAATGTTTCATTTATTAACGATCACTAGCAGATGTTGATGAAAGTGACCGGGACCGACGGCTTAACGTGCTTTCCGAGGCACGGGGGTGTAACACCACCAACTTCCAGACTCCGGGCTTGGAATGTATTGAACATTTCATAGAAGAATGAAAAAGCTCACAATTATTCCGTGATCCGACCCAGGAATCGAACTCAGGTCCTCGTGATCAAAGCCACGTAGGCTAACTACTAGACCAATGAGGCAGTCATTTTCTTTAGAAGCTCTAATACCACAAACAGACATACGTATACCTCTTTTTACGTTGGGACTTGAAAATATCTACTTCATTGATTTATTACAGAGGATGCACATTTAGCAACCATAAAACGTTCTCACAAAATATGCGTCAAAATGTTTTGAGTAGACGTTTAAAGTAGTTACGCAATGCAAATTCAACCTTAAACAAATCCATCTAAGGCTAACTCCCATTGTCGGATGCATCTAAGGTGCTCTGAATTTTTAGGAAATAGCTCAATATTAAAGTACATTGAACTTTAAGTAAAGGCATTAACATATAATTTACTTCACGTATTCCAAAACTGCCGAAACAAAAAGTCAATTTTAAAATTTTAATGTATATTTCTACATGATTGTGCGTTCTTATAACTCATAACTAATCATTTTAATCAAACGTTTTCTTGCTGCTGTAATTTGATTTAGTTAATTCAAAAACACAAAACAAGGCTCGAATTCCAGCTATAAATTAAATTTTTATTTAAATTATAATTGTATATGGGAAGTATAAAAAAAACCCTTATGAAAAAGAGGAGTTAAATGTTATGGATGCTTTATAAACGCCCGCACGCGTGTAGCCTGCGCAAATACGGCGATAAACCTTACAAACGTCAGGTGATTTAATTTCTAACCCTTAATATCTGCCGGGGAGCGTATTTGAAGATTTGCGCGCGAGAAAGATCATAAATTGAATCCAGTCGGGGAGCGAAAAATATCAGAAAAATTTCTCATCGCGTTTGTAACAGTCAAAAATACAGAAAACATTTTACCGATGAGCCGATGTCACAAGTGGTTACAAATAAATGGCTGCCGGTATACGTGTGATGTTCCAAACGCGTTATTAGCTGAAGAGCTGGTAGACATTTTTGGTAGGTACTTTTTTTTATTCTAGATGGGCTCCTGACCATGATCTTGACTGAGAAATGAGATATACTCTGAAATGAGACATAGTTGTCTAGACCATGTCTATTTACTCTTCTTTTAAAGATACCCAAGCTACAAGAAACAGTCTTGTAGTATTTGAGGCAAGCTAAAAACTTGTCCTATAGGTAACACTTATATCTCCGTGGCTCAGTGGTATGCGCGATGGATTTATAAGACGGAGGTCCTGAGTTCGATTCCCGGTGGGGAAGATTCAGATTTTTCTTAATTTGTCTTGGTCTGGCTGGTGGGAGGCTTTCGCCGTGGCTAGTTACTACCCTACCGACAAAGACGCATCGCCAAGCAATTTAGCGTTCCGGTAGGATGTCGTGTAGAAACCGAAAGGGGTGTGGATTTCCGTCCCACTCCTAACAAGTTGGCCCGTTTCCATCTTAGAATACATCATCACTTAATATCAGGTGTGATAGCAGCCAAGGGCCAACTTGTATTCGATGAAAAAAAATATATAGTACTGCTGACCTCGTTGAGTAGTGGAGCAGAATTTACCCTCTACAAAAACATATTTTTTTCGCTTTTATAGCTTTTTCGATTTTATAGTTTAATTATTAAAAATTGATAGGTATCAAAACTATTCAATTTTGCAAGATTCTGGCAAAGTTAAAAACGATGATAGAGACGATGTTTGGCGGTCATTATGCGAAAAGCTTTTCTATTTTCGACACTTCTCTTAAATTGTGAGTAATTGTGTCGCGTCCACTCTCTTATGTCATCCAACCATTTGCTTCAAAATCTACTCATAAATGTTTACCAGCTCTCCGGCTACACGTGTGACGTTCCATACGCAATGTAGATATGAAATGTTTGCATATGAAATGCATGTTGTCATTCTATTTCTATCATGTTTGGACATCCCGCGATACTCATGGATTGGTATTCCAATTGAATTTGTTTGTTGGATTTTAAATATTTAACTAAAGTATCGTAGTTGTATACTTTTTAGGGTTCCGTACTTAAAAGGAATAAACGGAACCAAGAAGGTCCAAGATCTCATAATAACATGATAAAACATTAAAAAAATATAATACGGAATCCTTTTCACGCAAGTTCAACTTGCACTTGGCCCGCTTTTAGCTAAGTAGTCTTCTCGCTTCTCCTCACTACGATCATACCTATTATGGATCATGGAAAAGGTCTATATTGGAGCACGTTGCTTATAAAATGTCTATTCATAACTAAGAACATATGTAACATATTACGACATAAGTATAAAAGTATAACTAACTTCTGTTAGCTTAAGATGCGCCCGAAGATATATATCGTGTAGAGAATTCAACGCATCATCGCCCAACACAACGAACTCTCTTTTTCGCCCCAACATAATGAAAGAGTGAGGGATATTTTCGATTGCGCGCTATTGGGTAACCGTTTATCTTTTTGTCTACACGATATAAAGCTCAGTATTTCGTAGCCAGACCCAGGACCCGAACCTCGTGATCAGAATTCATTAAACTCAAACTCAACTTAAAATTATTTATTTCAAAAAGGCTGATTTACTAGCACTTTTATAACTGTCAGTACGTAGTGACTCTACCACAAGTTCGTAAGGCAGATCCTACCGAGAAAAACCGGCAAGAAACTCAGTAGTTGACTTTTAAATATAAATGTTATAATTTGTATGGTATAATTTACAATTATTGTTTACTAGACACTAAAGGACGCCCGCGGTTTCACCTGCGTGGTTCTAGTTCATGTAGGAATTCGAGCATAAAATGTGGCCTATGTGTTATTCTTATATGTAAGCTATAATATTATGAAGTTACATCAAAATCCATTTAGAGATTTTTCATAAAAACTCATTTATGAAAACCCTCTAAATGGATTTTGATGTGTACTTTGACGACCTTCGTGTACTTTGACGACCTCCGTGGCGCAGTGGATTTATAAGACGGAGGTCCTGGGTTCGATTCCCGGCGGGGCAGATTGAGATTTTTCGTAATTACGTGCCGCCAAGCGATTTAGCGTTCCGGCACGATGTCGTGTAGAAACCGAAAGGGATGTGGATTTCATCCTACTCCTAGCAAATTAGCCCGATTCCATCTTAGATTGCATCATCACTATCACTTAACATCAGGTGTGATAGCAGTCAAGAGCTAACTTGTAGTCGATTGAAAGAGAAACTAACATACACACACAACTTTGGCCTTTATAATACTAGTATTAAGGCTAGCCACTGGCACACGAGGCAGTCGTTATTAAATGACATTTATTTATGTATTTAAAGTCAATACTTGTGTAAAATATCAAATCACTAAGCTGTACCAGGTGGCTCAACCAACGGCTCTGCAGCATCTGTGTAGTGTAGGTTGAAATCGTGCGAACCGAGATTCCATTTGTGTAACCAGCTTATGGTACACCAGCGTATACACGCTTGCTAAAAGCTTTCCTACATACATTCCATGTCTATATATAAAACGCTACTACATGTTTTGTATATTTATCTTCAGCTTTCATTTCAATTTCATACTTATTGGGGGTCCGTACCCGCAGTTCTGCCTGCGCAACCAGAGTTCTGGGATACAGGTTCCCACATATGACAGAAGCATAAAGAGCTTAGACCCACCGTTACCCCAACGTCAGTTAGCGAACTTAGCTTTTAATTCTTGTAACGATCGCTGATTCTGACAAATAGCTATGATCTTGTGATCGACAGCCACATAAATTAACTATTGACCAACGAGAAAGTTGCTTAAAAGTAATAATTTCATTTGCTACAAATAATAATAAAGTTTTTCAAAGAGCCTTCTAAACCAGTAAGTAAGTTAATAAAAACCGGAATTGACTTTTCAAAAGATCTTATAAACTTTGCCCACTTAAAATAAAATATGTACCTATTTAAAGTACAAACTCGAACAGCGGTGATCAGCACGAGCGACTATATAATATTATGTTAACTACTAACACCTTAGTAAATCAGGAAGCACCGTAGTCCGTAAGTAGCCTTATCCGTACTCTACGCTCGGACAAAGCTGTACTCCATTTAAATAACCAGCTTATGACAACCGGTGCTCACAAGGTTCCTAAAAGCTTCTGTGAACCCACAACTAGCATAGCTAAGCTCGCTTTATGCATATGCTTTCATTTATTCTGCTTATACAGATAATACCTTGCAAGTATATTTCCTTTGAATTAAATATAACGAACTTGTTTGTTTTAATGCTAAAAGGATTTGCGTTAGTTTCGTTTTCGCCTGTGATGTTTCTGCTTTCAATAAATAGTAAGGATTTTTCGAATAAGCTGACAGTACAAATTTTGTTCCTTAATAAATTAAATAAAGATCCATCTTTAGTTTATATACAAACCCAAAAAAGTTTTTTACATTGTTAAGGTTGAAAGTGTCTATTGAAAACGTAGCCTAATCCCATTAAGGTATAATAAATAAAACAATGTATGTTCTATAAATGTGTTGTTCTTTTTATTAGGACTACACACAAAATCCCAAAAAAGAAAACAGATTAAATCCAAAAAAGAATCAATCAGCTGTTGTATGTCAGTTTGTTCATTTTAGACGCAATAACCATACGGTCGTGCGAGTTTCACAGGTAGATTAAGTAAGGCTTGCAACGTATAGGCTTTGTTTCGACGTGATCGGAAAAAGAGAAAACTATACCTGAAAAACCAAATTCAACATGGATAAAGTCGCGGTTATCCCCACCCACAAAATAAAAGATCCCGTTAAAAGTTTTAGGAATCGGATACTATAATGTTTTTGAAATTTTTATTTACTAAACGAAAATATTGTATTGCACTGTTGAATCCTAATTACATTAAAGTATTCTTCAACACTAAGACAATTTTATAATAATAAAAAGAAGAATCATGTAATGCAATCTGTAAGATTGGTTGGCTTGTTTTTTGCGCATCGAATCAGAAATTCAGTGCTGGAATGCAGCTTTCTTGGCACCGTTTTACGTGGACAAGATTTGCATAACAATTAGCTTAGGTTTTCGTTTGTAATCAAATTAAAATGAAATGATATGGTCGTTTTGTGCAACAAGCCTAACATTAACCAAAGTATCAAAAATAACCTACACTCAAAATATAGAAAATATCGAATATTCAACAAGGAAAACTAAATAATAAGGATGAAACAAATTAATATTATTAAAATGTGTTGGGTGCAGACGACTCAAGAACATGGTATTTGGAATTGAAAAGTGTTACCCACTTTAGGGATTATTTATATTTAACGTCTTCGACGTCATCGGGATCGTGGCCTAGCGGTAAGGCGCTCTAAGTGCCCGGATTACCAGAGAGACGCGGGTTCGAATCCCGTCGGTTCCGCAATTTTTGATATTATGTTAGTTCTTAAATAAAAATAATCCCTAAAGTGTGGGTAACACTTTTCAATAAAAACTTAAAAAAGAATAAAATAGGAATATGTCATCTTTAAAATTGAAGAGCTTCATTCGTAATATAAGCCTTCAGAAGTATTGTAACATGTTCTGTTCATACTGTAGATGACATTACAGGCCGTATTCCTGGATATCAAAAACATAATATCAAAGCAAGATGTCGATACCGACGTCATCGGGATCGTGGCCTAGCGGTAAGGCGCTCTAAGTGCCCGGAATGCCAGAAAGTTCGAATTTTTGATATTAAGTTTATTCTTAAATATGGTATTTGGAAGTCCCTACAAAAGGCTTCGCCCAGCCTAGGAGGATATAGCTCCTACGATGATGATCAGTTGATCAAAGAAAATATGAGAACCAGAAAAAACAAAATACAACAAAGTAAATAACATGCAAGCGATTTACTAGATGTACTTAAATATAATGGAAATTAGTGAAATGAAAGTCATGTTACATTATTACTTGGTCTATGTCCTACCTGTCTACTTTTATACAAGCTACCCGTTTTCCTTGTCTCTTTGAACCCATATCAATAAATCAACGCGAGTGAAGCCGCGGCTGTCTGCAAGTAACTATACTCGTAGGTATAAGGAAAGTTCTTGCCGTTTGGAACACGTGCGCTTATATGCTTTGAGAATTCTTGGTCTGATTAAAAGTGGTACATAGTCAAATTAGTATACTACATTATTTTTCAGTCAGTGTTTTGAAATTTGTACAACTGTAAATATGGGTGAACAAAAGCACGTCGCCGCAACGCCACTAGTTTCTATGTACATATTTCATATAGACACATAAAAACCAGTAGAGTCTCAATAATATTTAGCCTGCATTGCATGGGTTCCAAGAAGAAAAAAACGTGATGAAGTCAAAGAGCATAAGAGATGTGTTTTAGGAGGATAGACAGACAACTAGAATATGCCACAGATCGTTAGCACTATTTCGTTCCCCAGACCCAGACATTGTGGGTTTTAAATTCATCTCCCTCTCTCTCCTACAAACACGATTCACTATGTAGTTACAAAAACATCGTTTAGAAATAGTGTTACGGAACGCGATACCGCGGAGAAGGCAGCCCTACTCGACTTAAGTCTTTTAGTAATTACTTAAATATCTTTTCTTTTTCCTCGTAGCGGACATAATGCGGAAAATCATTTTAACTCATATTTGGTATTACCTACACTAGTATTGACTCGAATTGTGGATTTTGTGGAATTTTGAAGTCGAAGGAAGTCGTAATAATTGACAAGGTAAACGCACTAGTAAGTAAGATCTCCCAGCTTGTAACTCTTCGTAATCTAGGCATATCTCAAGCCAAGAGTTCTCGAACAAACTTATGGTTGCGTAATCGCCAAATGCCTTCCATTGACTTTAACATGGCCCCATAAAACGTTTTATACGTTCCACCAAAAAAGGCTATTTTTATGGATGACCAGTTACATCGTTTGATTATGTTGAACCCTGTGTTCATTCTAATGATAGTAATCCAATTTATAACGTGAGCGTAATTTTTAGGCATCCGGATCAAAAATTTACAATAACACGAACTTTATAGATATACATATTATATATACGCTTTATGACTGAAGTGCGCGCGACTATAATTCTGACTGCCTTCCGAGTCGGTGGTAGAGTCACTAGAAATAGTCGAACTAGAATTTTCCAACAGTACTATTGACCTACCAATTTAATCTTCTAAGTAGCTCCATCATATAAATGACGTGAAATTTAGTATTTATTCATAAATTCATGTCTGGAGAAGATTTTTTAAGTTGTACCACCACTAACACACACAAAATACCTATCTTAACCGATCGGCAAATGATACCTACCATATTATAATCTTATCTTGTACTAAAGATAAGCAATTATAACTATATTTGAATCTAAAAGTCACTCTTATTTAGCTTCCAAGATTTGATCCATACCTAGTACTGAAAGGGCAAATAATTGACGGACTAGAAATGGTATTGAATGACCAACGCTTGTTAACAAAGCAACTTCGAAAGACATGCAGAGTCGTCCATCAGCCTGAGGTATAGGTGTCAAAGTTTATATATCTGTAATTACACTGACAAGCACGCCCTACAGTGTTTCTAACCAAATTACATTTGTTAATCATCTGTTCTATATAGGAAAGATCTAACATTACACATAACACACTCATTCTATAACTCGAAGAAAACAAATCAAAATGGAACATGGCAATGTTGTTTAGTTACAGAAATAAACCTGACGGTAGTACTTCTCAGGACGTATAAATCAAATGGAGTTTACTGCATAGACGTCTTTATTGAAATTTATTTTTTCTCTGTCAATAGAGGAACTACTGTGTTAGTGATCTGGCACGTTTCGAGGCAAATACTTCTCCATTTAATATGTCGTTTAGCGTAGAACAAGACGTCTACGAAAGTTATTGAAAAATTAAACACATTTAGTCACAAGTTTAGTAATTACAGTTGTTACAATAACTGTTCACATTATATAACTAACTAAATAGTTAGTACAGTACTCATAGCTAACAGACCAGACGATTCGGTCCAAAAGATTAATTACAGCTATATATAATCTTGTTATTTTTTAACACATTGCCATTTCTAGTTCGATTATTTTGTTACATTTTATGACCTATTTGAACTAATTATAAAGGTCAATTTGGTTAAATTATATACCATAGAAGGGGATGCAAGAATCATACCAGCATAATCTCTCTATAACCTGCTTTAAAAAGCTTGAATTTCAGTAAACTTCTACCTACCATACAAGAACAGTATTCAAAGCTGCTCTAGTAGAAATCCTATCCTATCTATGTATAACTAATACTACTAACATACAGACGGTGAAACAAGATAATGTTTGTAGGTATATACATTAGAACCTAAACTCTTTCGTTGTCAGATGAAAAACTCTTACTTTTATTTTCTACCACCCAAAATTAATGTTTAAAGAATGGTCTGTTATTTACGATCTCATCCTAAACGCGAAAAACACATTAACTTTTGTGAAAGGAGGAAATTACAAACTGTGTAACTAATGTTAATGTTCTTCCATAATACAACAGGCTATTATAAAAAGAGAAGCGTTGTTTATTTTATTCATTGAAAATATTGCCTTATTGTGAGCGCAAGCATTAAACGATTTCAATCTTCCTTTAAGATATTTTACGAGTTATTATGCTGAGATGCTAAATTACTAATAATAATGATAATAAATACAGAGATGCTAAATTAATAGAATAGCTTAGAAAGACTTTAAAGTTTTTTTTTAAAAAGATTATTATTAACTAGCCAAATTGTATTATGATCATAGACAAAATTATTTTTCTGACCAACAACAACCAACTCTTATAAATGGTATTCGAAACCCAGACTTATTGATTTAAAATCCGGCCCTTTTACTATTGAGCTGTTGTTGCGTGATCTGCTTCGTTGAACCTATATGTCTTCGGACCACGAGGTCCTGGGTTCGATACCTAGATCGAGAAGTGAAATATTGAGCTTTCTTGATTTGTGGTGATGCACTGCCTCTGACTGTCTCGTTAGTCTAGTGGATAGCCTATCCGGCTTCGATCACGAGGTCCTGGGTTCGAATCCTGGGTCGGGTCACGGAATAATTCTGAGTTTTTCATTCTTCTATGAAATTCCCAGAAAATTCCAAGCCCGGAGTCGGGAAGTTGTTAGTGATACACCCCCGTGCCTCGGAGAGCACGTTAAACCGTCGGTCCCGGTCACTATCATCAACATCTGATAGTGATCGCTAATAAATGAAACATTATCACCCTAAGCCCGCCAACCCGCATTGGAGCAGCGTGGTGGGTCTACGCTCCATATACCCTCTCTTATAACTAAGGAAGTCTGGCCTTATAGTGGGTCGCTAATAGGCTGATAATGATGATGATGATGATTGCCTCTGACTGTGATATGTTACAAAATTAAAAAAAAAATAGCACCCTAAGCCTAATCTGGGGTATGGTAGTGGGACTAAGTCTCCATATCCTCTCTCGTAAAAAGGGAAGGGTGGCGTTTACTGGGCCATTAAAACTGGACTGCTAATGATAATCCGTGGAGCTATGGAGGCTTTAAAAACTCATCAAGGTTTTGTGTAAGTTGGCTGAAATATGAAGAAAATTCTTGAAGATGCCTGGAAAATTTATACTGTCAGCGAACTTTAATGGTGTAGCGCGTAAACCATTTTACTTCAATTGAACCGTTGTTCTCTATATTAATACTGTATTTTAAAATGTTACCCGGGCAAAGCCGGGTCCGGTGTAATCAATAAGTTTTTTAATCCGAAATTTGATAGTGTTTAGTGATCATCATCATTATCAGCTTATTAACGGCCCACTACGGCCAGGCCCTTCTTCTTATAGGAGAGGGGATATGGAGCGTAGACCCACCACGCTGCTCCAATGCAGGTTGGCGGGCTTAGGGTAATAATGTCTCATTTATTAACGATCACTATTAGATGTTGATAATAGTGACCGGGACCGACGGCTTAGCGTGCTCTCTGGGCTTGGAATGTACTGAACATTTCATAGAAGAATGAAAAAGTTCAGAATTATTCCGTGACCCGACCCAGGAATCGAACCCAGGACCTCGTGATCGAAGCCACTTAGGCTAACAACTAGACCAATGAGCAGTGTTTAGTAATATCATTATCAAATTACCTAAACGCTTTAAATAACACAAACCTACTAAATATACAACAATAGACTAACAATAAAAAAAGATTTAACGACATTTGATATCATCATCATCATCATCATCATCATTAACAGCCGATGGACGTCCTAACAGACACAGGCATTTTTAGGGACTTCCAAACAAAACGATCCTGAAGTGCCTGTGACCAGCGGCTCCCTGCGACACGTTATATATGTATACAAAATATACCTATTAAAAATTTTAAAAAACTCCCGAAGAAAGGAATGTCAGAATTTTTCCCATCATAATAGAAAAAACCGCCGATATTCGGTATTTGGCTTATCGGGTCAGCATAACTATCCTGATGACGTCAAACAAAAATTTTAAAAAAGATACGAAGCCAAATACATTCATATATACAGGCAAAATTGTCAACCGTATTATACCGCCCCTCTTTTTACGCCGGGGTTGAAAACAGACAAAGCGAAACTTTAGAATAGGATGAACTAACAGTATGTTATTACCCAAGTATTTACGTATGCACGCCTCTGCAGCAAAACACACTTTCTCATGTGCACTGCAATGCGATGTATACTAATTTAGAAAGAAAAAATGCAACCGTTTTAAATAAAGATACATGCATACAATTAAACTCTCCAATTTGAAAAATGATTCATATCAAATTAGGAGACAACATAAGCTTCACAATTTTTTTTTTAATTTTCATAAGTAATGCAATTACTTTATAAGTCTGAAATTAAATATGTTAATAACAGACATACAAATAATAATATGTTATATTCAGTAACTATTCCCCATTAGGCATAGCCGAAAATTATAGTGGGAATAAATTTTTTAAAATAAGGAAAGTAGGTAAAACTTTATAAACATATTAGGCACATTTTTGTGAAGAAGTAAACTAGGTAAGTATTAGAACCTTGCAATTTATATTATATCCAATGTGAACAGTGCACCTCTCACTATCAGTTGACAACAATGAAAGGAATATGTATATATAAAACTCGCTCTCTAGCCTACTTTTTTGATAATAATCAATATTTTTCTGTTACGAAACTTGATAATCTAAAATTATTCATATTATTTACTGAAACCAAATGTACGAGCACCTGCGTCGGCAATTTAGTAAAAGAACAATCAAGTTTTTTGCTCGGATTGATGGTAAAATACTTACGCTACAAATTGACAAAATAAGTTATTATATTTTCGGCATTTTGACATTAAAATATATGTAGTAGAAAAAAACATTTTAAATATCGCGAAAGCAAACGTTAGTCTCGACATGTCATAAAGGCTCTATGAAATGTGCAGATAGACAAAAAAATAAACGAATAATTATTGTGAACGAATTGTGAGCATTTAGATTTTCTTTTAATGTACACAAATGGAAATTATCGTTATACTATAAGTATTTAACTATCAAGTTTATTTTATCTTTAAACATATGTATCTATGGAATATAATCTGCAAACCAAAGATTAATGTTCGCTATGCATCACAATAAAAAGCTCGGTAACAATTGGTGCTAGTATACAGAAATCTTTGTGTATTGATTTCCAACAGATCGTGACGTTCATTATCAATTTCTAAAAACATAAAACCCGGACACCTGTTACATTATAGAACCTTGGCTACAAGCACTCTGACGGGAACAATACTGTTAATTAAACTGAACCGTTTATCTTCACAGTTAGCAACTGTTGGAAAAGAAAACGAGAAAATCAGTGAGGGTATTCATTTTGATCAAAGGACAACAGCGCACGTGCGCGACTCTATGCCTTGCAGGTAGAGGTTAAAATACAACGACGGCCCGCTGAGCTACCACAGTCGTAATTCATTCATTTTTATTTCTTACGCCACTCCGATGCGCTGTTGGCTCGCTGAAAATCGTTACCGGCGTACAACTATTCCCATGCGGATAAACTGACACATGCAACGCACCAACTTACACATGGATTCACGGTCGCGGCTTCTTTACATCGCGCCACAATCGCCGGTTCCGGTATAGGTCGGCGTGAGCTCCGAACAATGAGCACGTGCACTGAACGGGTCACAGCACTGGGTCCGCGGTACGCGACGCGGCACTGGTCTCCCGGGCTCCGAGGGCGTGTTCGCGGTACGCGGGCCAGCTCTCGCGGCACGATGCGGTGCGGACTAGCGCTCGCACGGACCAGCGCCGACACCCGACAGCCTCCGTCGCAATGACGAAGCGGCCGGGTACGCGCGCGCGCTCTGCGACGCAGCCTCCCGATCCCGACCGACCCCCGCCGACATCTCCCGACGGAGGGGTGAACAAACCCGCCGCACTTCTCCTTCTAACATAGTGATGAGGTTAAAAAGGATTTTGACTTTCTCAGAACGCTTCACGGTTCGATCATACTTCGTGTTAAAGTCCACTAAATTGCAAATAAAGCATACTAGCGCAGGAATCCAAAGCGGTGATTGGATCTATCGTAATTATAATTAATAATATTTTTTTTTAATATTTGTGCAAAAATAAAACGAAGTATTATTATACATACAAAAGTATTGCTATGCTCTTATAACAATATAAAGAAATAATCCCTTTCCGCAGCTATAAGGCGATCCCATTGTGGAATATGTTATGAAACACAAAGAATCATCAAAAGATAAAGTGTAGGGTCACTGCCGGCAATTTAATATAAAAGAAGAATTTTTCTTTACGAGGTGATTCAACTGTGGCCAAAGATAATTTTAAGAGAGGTGTGCCTTCAACTGAAAACTTCTGTAAGCGTTTTCCTTCATATAACAGCCGCAAAACATTTTGTACGAATTCTTGCATTTAGGTACGAAGTAGTAAAAAGGAAATTGTAAAAGGACACTCTCTATTGTAGTTTACATAAGACGAAATAATTAACTACTAGATATTTTTAGAAATAATAATTGTTTCATATATAACTCATACTTAAACTCATCGGCAAATTCGGCATCGTAAACAATTTTTTATGGTATAGTAGGCAACAAATTCGGCATCGTAAACAATTTTTTATGGTATATAAGCAAAATTATTAGCTTTTTATTAAATTAGCGAACAGAAAATCGAAGGAATTACGTTTCATACGTAAGTAGGCATAAACTTCATTGATTGATGATTTAAAGCTTAGATATGTTATTTTTTAACAAATTTCATGTATTATGCGTTTACTAAACTATCTTATACAAAGTAATATTTCGTATTTTACGATATTTTAAAACATAACGTTTTATGATGTACTTTAAATGTTGACATGTCATGTCAATAAGGCTGATTTGCTGTCTCACGAGTGGACACGCTATGGGCTCTATCTAGTTGTCTTTAATCTATGGTAGGCAATCATTATTAATTTTAATTAATTGCTGACGTTTTGTTAAACTTCGAACTAATATATGATGTTTAAATTAGCAATTTCCTTATGTGGTTAGACTTCTTTAGTAATTGCGAATGTTATTTTGAGTTCTTCTTAAATTATTCTCTAAAGCAAAACAAAAATAATTCCATACATTTTAGTTTCACAAAATAATAGTAATTCATTTTACATACATTGCTATACTTAACAATCAATGCTTGTATAGATAGAAACTCTGCACTATACGACTTTTGGCAAACGCCTTCTATTTTTCCCTGTGAGCGATATGTTGAGTCTGCATTCATCCTGATTTTTATATATATTTATTTTTCAGATTAACACAGAGTATCTAGTCAAAACTTCAGTTTCTTAAGAAAATTTTAACTCAATAATAACTCAAAAATTGTAAGTCAATTCTAAATGTGAAAAAAGATCTTTTAAGAAAAGAACATTCTCTAAAAAATCATGACTTCCGCCTGGCCGCTTAAACATGATAAAAACTGCTTGCAAAAGGAAAAAAAATACGTCTTTCTCTGAATTTAATTCCACGTCGCTAGCTATCGTTCATAATTTTCCTTCTATTGTAACGATTTTTCTCAAGAAACTTTTAAATAGAATAGATTTTATCGCCCCAGTTCAATTTAAATTACTTGAACATACATTTAAACAAGCATACCTACATTCTGTTTTCAAATTGATACATTTATACAAGTCTAATAAATGTGGCATAAATGCCATGTGACCATTAAAACACAAATTATAACACTGAAATATAAAGTTTATAATTTTCCCATTGTTGTACAGTGCAATTCAATTTCTACGTAAAAACAAGTTTGTACTCGTATATAAAACAAAATGCTACGAACAAGCTACGTAACATAGACGGTGCTACGAATACGTAGAGCGACGTAGCAAACAAAGCACCATAGTTACGGCTACCTAATTCCTTCCCCAGCTCTCCGCGAAATAATACACGGATTTATATATGAAACAGAAGCTTTCTTTGTTTCGGTAAAACAGAGTAACTTCTACTTACTGATATGCTTTGTGTCATTTTGTTCACAGCGAGTAAAAGCAAGCATACCCCCGTTTTTAGTATATAATGTACGAACAATTTTAGTTAAAAGTATTATATCTAAAAGAAAATTGTTTAAGTGTACGTATTTTACACCGAAAGCATGGAGAAAGGCTTTTATTTACTAGTACTCGCCAACTATAAGAAATTTCCTCTAGAAAATCGCTGTGAATTACGTATCTAAGCAAGCAGCTTCAATTAGACAGCTGATCAATTTAGGAATTATAAACTCCCAACCAAATCTATTTTCAGTCAGCAGTCATTATTTATATATCAAACTCGTCGTTGCACTCGTTTTTGTTCTTTTACCTGTAGACATAATATATCGAGATAACTTTTGCTTGAATGCATGCTCGTTTTGTTTAAATGATTCAAAATTATTCCTAATAGTTGATTTACAGTCGAGTGATTTTTTTTTTATTTTTCATCTCTCTGTACAAAAATATAGACCGTCAAATTGTTATAGACAAAATTCATCAAAATTTCGTCTCAGTAGAATTTAGGAACGCACAGAACACAAATTTAAAGAGAAGTACATATTCCTTTTTAGGGTTCCGTGAAGAAAAAGGAAAAAACGGAACCCTTATAGGATCACTTCGTTGTCCGACCGTCTGTCTGTTTTAATTTAAATTCATATCAAATATTTGAGTCTATAAAACCTTTAAGCTGTTTCCAAATCAAACTTCTATATCAACACAATCGAATAATAAATCGAAATAAATAAATCGAAACCTAACGACTAGTTCCCGTAAACTCAGAATCTTGAAATTTAGTACGAAGCAACGTCTTATAGCACAAATAATGGAAAAATTACGAAAACTGTATATTTTTAGTTACAAAATTTAATAAAAATATTTTTAACAATTTTAAACTTACCCCCTTTGCTGATAGGCGCGTAGCGGTATTCAATTGAAATTTATATCTAATACTGAAATCTATAACACCTTTAAGCTGTATCAAAATCAAACTTCAATATCAACCAATCAAAAAATACAGTATAAGCCACATATTTAACTCTCTGCTACTCGCAACTAGTCCTAGAATCTTGAAATTTCGCATGAAGCAATGTTTTATGGTACATATGAAGGAATAATTCCAAAAACCTTAAAGTGTAAAATTGAAGCCTAGTGAACCTTTAGGAAGTGATCTCGGTGCAACGAGAATATGACTTCTGGTAACTCTGACAAATAATGGAAAAATTACGAAAAATGTATATATTTTTAGTTACAAAATTTAATAAAAATATGTTTAACAAACAATCAAAAGATATAGTATAAAACTTAACTCTCTGCTACTCGCAACTAGTCCTAGAATCTTGAAATTTCGCATGAAGCAATGTTTTATGGTTCCGAAAACCTAAAGTTACTCGCACTTAGCCAGTTTTTTTATATAGGTGTGTTATTTTTAGCTACATTAATATTATAAAGTTACATCCAAATCCCTTCAGCTGATTTTGTGTATGCGAAAAAACAGTTTGCAATTTCATTCGTTAGATTAAAAAAAATCTCAACATAAATTCATATAATCTAATTGTCTAAATGTATGTATAAAGATAGTAAAAAATAAAACTTACATAAAATAAAAAACATTTATTGTCTTAATATCGCAATCAATTTAAAGTGTTACAATCAAACTTCAAGTAAGCTATAGTCCAAAGTTGTATCAGAATCTAGATTTATAGTAGCAATTTTGTCTTTATATTCCACGGACATCTCGAAAGCATCGCGCTCGTCAGTGAATTTATCAAAGAAATAGCTTGTATTTGCTTTCGGGATAGAAGACCGTCTAGTACTGTGACTGCTTTTCTTTGCAGGGCTACTTTTAGGCGTTGAGCAATTGTTTTGACCAAATCTTTGAGTGAGGATAGACTTTCTCGGTAAATGAGTTTTCTCAAAGATCAATTTAACATAATTGCTATTAACTTTTGCAGTTGTAACAGTTGGTGCTCTATTGATTATGTCATCAACTATTGCAGACAAATCGTTTTCGTCAACATCGTCTACGCTCGTATTAAGCATACTTAGCAAATGTTTATCTTCTAAATTTTCTTTACTAGCTTCCAAATTGAGTTTAATAGATTCATTATTTATGGACAAATTTTTGAAACTATCTCTTAAAGACTGCACTAGTTTAGATGATTTTCGTTTTTTACGCGGTTGTAGGTAACTTTCAATGGTATTTTTGGTTTTACTCTTTGCAGGGTTCCTTATTTTTCTTTTTAATTTATTTATGGAAACACTAATGTTTGCTTTGCCAGAATTTGATTCGAAATCTTTATTGGTAATATTCAAAATTTTCAAAGATTCGTTAAGTTCGGAGAGGGTTAAATCTTTTAGTTGTTTAGGTTTTCTATTATATTTTCTCTTTGGTTTATCTTTTTGTTCTTGTTGTTCTGGATTGTCTTTTTTCTTTCGCCCCTTAGTTTTCTTTTCTTTAGGTGGCTTCTTGATAGATTCTTCGTACTTTTCTACTAAATCTGGATAATATCGCCGCATTAAATCTTGCCTTTCCACAGAAATCCATGGGCCGTATATATCTTCACCTTCTGTAAATATTATTATTAGCTTTCAAAATGATACACATATCATTTCATTAATTTAATTAAAAAAATGATATTTACCTTCAAACTGATCATCAGGAATAAGAGCTTCGTATTGTCCATCAATATCTTTCCACAACACTTCAAAACTAGGAACACCTGTAAACAAAAATAATATAAATATTCATAATGCCATAAATATACATAATCACATATATAATAGAAGATAAAGAAATCACCTCTAGGATTCCTCTTTTTCTTTATTTCTTTAGGTTGAAGAGTTCGATTGGGTACATTTTGCTGCAAGTGCCATTTTGTTAGCAATGGTAGAAACTTTTCTACACAATATTTTTCCGACCAGTCCAGCTTGTACGTCATGATTTTCTGGAACAATCAAATAATTACCCATATATATAATTATGTGTATAAATAATACATACAATAGCAAATAAATCCAATACCAAATAATAAAAATGGTAATTGCAAACAATTGCAATCTAACCATTAAATAGAAGCGGACAATTTAACGAATTCGCGGAAATTCATTATGATATTTCGTTATGAATTTCGATATTTGCTAATATATTGAAAGTATAAAAATAATTAAATATATAAATAAATTACTCATTATCAACAGTATGTATAACTTGTATAGACATAACAAAGCAGTTTCCCAATAAGTAACAGACTTCATAATCACTACCGAAATCGAAATTCACAACTCTGAAAACCAAATTAAACTTAAATCTCAATCAAATACCACAAACTGGATTAAACTTGGAGTAGGAATGTTTAGGCTATCGAGATCTATATCTTCTGGTGTGGCGTTCATGAATTCCTTCATAACTTTCGGTTCGGGGAACGGCATTCCGCACGACAGGGCCCGATTCCGAAGCGATACTTCACGTTTCACTTCCGCTACTTTGGACCTGCAAAATAACATTGTTGAGAACTTGATACCGCACACCGTCACATAGCTATTCTATTTGCAAAAGTTCAGTTAGTTGAAGGTGTTACAAATGCGTTTGTGTGTAAACTAAAGAAAATCCAAAAGAATAAAACGCATTGTTAAAGGGTTTAGATTGACGTGTGACTTCAAAACCTGTCGAAAAAATATTACACGGTAACCACTGACAGATAATCCTAACTAATATTATAAATGCGAAAGTAACTCTGTCTGTCTGTCTGTCTTGCTTTCACTCTACAACTACTGAACCGATTTAAATGAAATTTGGTACACAGTAAGTCTAGAGCCTGAAAAAGGACATAGGCTACTTTTAATTGCGAAAAAAGGGTTGTAAGGGGTTAAAGGGGGGATGAAATGTTGTATGAAATTATCGTCATTTTGAAAGCTTAAGACCTATTTCTTAGGCAGTTGATTAGATATTAATAAATATGACATTCAAAGCTTAGAAAAATTAGGCTGCCGTAAGAACTAATTCCACGCGGACGAAGTCGCGGGCAAAAGCTAGTTAATTATAATTAAAAAACATGTTTTGTGCTTTCCTAATGCCTCTTCAGTTTCATAAGCGTGCCTGTCTGTCCACCATGAAACACCTTGGTTGTAATAACCATAGTCAAAAAAGCCTTCCGAAAATTGAATATACACCAATTTCTATATAAAAAAATTTCAAATATCTATTATAGTATTTTTAAGATGAGATGTCAGTTGCAGTCACTTTTCAAAAAGTTTGCCCGTATGCTAATTAAAACAAAAATGTAAAATGTATCCTTATTGTACTTGTTTTTATGTGTAATTTTTTATTTGATAATATGCAGAGGCAGACTGTAATGAATTAAAAATATATGTTGAGAATATAACTCATCAACTGAGTGGTATTGTACAACATCGCTTTAATAACATAATAATTAGATATCATCAGTTTTATAACGGAATCCTAAAAACGAACGAACGAATGTCTATTCCACAAAAAGCCATTTTGCATGAATGTTCAACGTATAACAGGTACGGTTGCAACTTGAACGACTACAATACGATATTGAATAGGTGAAGAGGATTGTCGCGACTAGATCTCTACTAAGATTCTTACCGATAGATAAGTCCCAATGCGTCTTTGATGCGAGAAAGATGGGAATTTTATCTGAATCCACGCGACGATGTACATTTTTCTTGACACATTTCGTATGGATACAACAAAAGCAGTGTGTATATGTAACGCATCGACCGGAAAACGGATTATACACTATATGGTGTTTGGTTCTTAGTTTTGCTAGCAATGCGTAGATAACCTAAACTACGACATTCAACTTTGTTATATATATTCGGCAAAAAATGAGAAATAATATTTTTAATGGCAAGAAAAGTGGCAAGTGTTGCATCATTTTGAGATCTTGACAAAATGGGCCATCTTTTGAAATTACTTGCCAAGCATAGTGCATAGCACCTCATAAAATGAGGTGTCAAAGTTAAGTGACATTTCAGACTTAATGAATTAATTTATTTCACGTAATTAAAAAAACACGTGTGAAACTTGTGATTACTCTAGAAGCACTCATTTATTTTTTAAAAATGATAAAAACGTCATTAAAATTTATTAATAAACACTCATTTATAGATGAAAACGTCATTAAAATCAATTTATTAATAAGCAATTTAAAAGATCTAATCGCAAAGAACGCGGGAAGCAACTTTGGAAAGTGTCGGTGTATATTTCTTGACACGTTTCGTATACTACATATATTATAATACAAAAACTGTACCATACGCCTACTGTTACACTAAATCACGATTAACTCGAATTAACGTTTTAATAAAACTCTCTTACTGGGGGTCTTATTTATTGATCGCCCGCGACCCGAGAGTTCCTAAACGTCTTTAATTGTGAGTGTCAGGAATTTAGCATAGTCGCTGAAAACAGACAGGCAGGCAGTTTACTTAACATCAGAATGACTCACTGACTCTGTCAACAACAGGGTGTTTTAATGTGATATTATTGCTGATAAGATTTATCAGAGATTTTCACTATCTGTTATACTTTTTGCAATTCACGAAGGCGAGTGAGCCTTGCTCGTGGTTGAAGCTGTATATATAAATTGCCGTAGTATGCGTGTCTAGCGTAGTGATCAGTGGGGCAAGTGAGAGTTTTCCACCGAGCGACTACGTAAAAACTATATAGGAAAAAAAGCGTTTACTCTCGTTATAACTAGATGGCGCTAAAAAAATTGCGTTACGTTTTTACGCAGTCGCTCGGTAACAAACTCACACTCGGCACTCAGTTGGGACCGAAATGTTACAACTGTAAGACACGCACACTACGGCAATGTACATATACACGTTCAATCACGAGTAAGGCTCACTCGCCTTCGTGAATTGCAAAAAGTATAATGAAAACTGCATTGAAATTTTTTCGTAGTTTAATTAAGAGCAAGATGGCGGGACAAACTTTGTTGTTGTATACTATGTTAAGATATCCATATTTGTTGACACGCACATGATCGGAAGACGGATAGTGCATGGTTTACGCTTTATAGTTTGTCCTGCATTCTATTTTGGGAGTTCAGACCTCCTTGTACGAGAGGGGATTGGAGCATAGACCACCACGATACTCCAATATGGTAAGCTTAGAGCGATGTTTTATTCATAAAGCACTCTAGTGATTATCCTCTGAGGTTTCCATCACGAAGTCCTGAGTTTGGATTTTGAGATCATTTTGGAAGTATATTTTTTCTGGAACTATATATGCGTCGAATTGAGAACCATCTCCGTTTTTTTTTCGCTTGTATGCTGTATTGTAAGTACTCACTTGTGACCAAGATCAGTGCATCCCTTATGCGTGGCGCACACGGGGCAGCCATTTTTAGCGTGCGTGCGACCGACGTGCCCGCAGCGGTCGCAACGACCCGGCGCACACGTCCAGCGCGCTTTCTCCTCGTAATATTCAGGGTCGCTCACCCATGATAGTAACCTGTAGGTGTTATAACAACTATGTACCTCTAACTACCTATTACTTAACCTAAGGCAACGTTGTTTTTTTTCGTTTGATTACTTTTTGACGTGACAACGTCTTATAATTCGATAAAGCCGGCTGCACGCACGAAAAAACATGACGTTATGCGTCGTTACCTCGCTTTGAGGCGTTCCATGTCTAAGGCTTGAAGTGCAAGCGAGAGCGCGGAACGATGTAGAGTTCGACATCCGTCTATTAAATATAATTATTAAATATATTAATTTTAAATTAAAAATTAATATATTTATTATAAATTTATAAAATCAAAATCAATTATTTTATTAATTTAAATTAATATTTATAAAAATATACTTAAATCCATCAGTATTTTCTTAAGACATTGTCACGTTCAACTATCGTCAGTAAACCGACTTTACAGACAACCAATTTTTTTAATGGATTTGTCTTTTTTTGTAGAAGTACTTGTTGAAATGTCCGGCTACTTTAAAATTCGGGGTTTTCACACTCCTTATCCTGGTTTCTAAATTATTATTTATTTATAAGAATATTTTAAATTTTGTTAATTTTTGGAAAAGTAAACAAAAATTAAATTTAATTAAAAGTAAACTAACTGACTCAGGATATCGCCAGAATGCTGTAGAGCTGATAACTAGACCTTTTTTCCAAAAAAAAAAATTATGCACTCACTTTAGTCTCGAAATTTTTAGTGAAGCATAAGTAACAATTATTATGATGATGAAGAATATGAACCTGGGAATAACTTCCTCTTCTGGCACGGTGTGCAGAAATGAGACCACCGTCGTTATAGAGGAGCCGCACGCTCCACTGCCGTAGTCACAACCGCACAGCAGAGCCAATGCTACCATTTTCTTACGGCCAAAACCTAGACAGCATAATTTTACTTTTAAACTGTAAAAGCTAGCTAGACTTCATTTACTGGATATTCAAATTATTCGTACATATTATAAAGTCCCCCACGGCGTCTGTGTATCTGTTTGTTCGCGATAATCTCAAAGACTACTTAACGGTTACCATCGATACACGTGGTTATCATCGATATATAGAAAATAGAAATAAGTCCGCGATGACATATATCTATCTTTTAAGCAAGCTTGCTATAACCATTTTTTCTTTTAATAAAAAAAGTTCACGTACAATTTTGGTGTTCTTGGAATATTGCAATATAATAATTTCCTCGCGGGCGAAGTCGCGGGCGTCTGCTAGTAGGTATATTATAATACCCCAGATAGAGCAAAATCTAATTTTTTAGAGAAATATTAGGTTCTTGATGCACCCAGCTATTAATTATTAGATATTTATTTTGATATCAAATGTATCCTGTCACAAAAATGGAATCTAAAGTTCTCCTTGATTCAATAATTATAAATAATACTGTGCAAACGAGTCTGTTCCAAATATTTTTAAAATTGGTTTAGCGTTTTTAATAAATTGATAGAGCAATGTAAGAGGCGCTTGCTAACAAAATGCAATCATTAAAGATTTGTAAGCGAGAAAACGTAAATAATTGAGAGGCAAATCTAATTATTACCTATAGCAGTATGAATGAATATTTCAAAACATAAATAATATTGCTGTTAAATATTTGGTATAATGCAATATATATTGATAAGAATGGCTTAACCAACTTAACTTGGCTGGTGGCACAAGAATGGCGTAACCAATTTTCTTTTATCATCCATTAAGCTTATAGCACACCAAATTAAGTCAAAATTGCTTTCAAATACAAATGCACAAAACCTATTGTTTGGACCGACACGATTTTTGATTGATCAAATATACAGAACAAATAACTCACTACCGTGAATTTGTCAGGTTGTTTAGGTAACATAGTGCACGGATCACGTGAATTACGGGGTGTGACTAGTAATAAATATACGAAAACGGTTGGCCATAGGTATGCCGACGAACTGGAAATATGCAGAAAGGCTTTATATAAACAATTGTGAAAACATTTAATTGATATAAAACATTGATGTCATGCGCAATTAATTTGTAACAAACGGCATTAAAGTAGCATGCTTTAAGCTCTAAATTTTATTTAAAGGAAAGGCCTGTCTGTACCTTTAGGGCCATGATGCGACCGTCGACATATCTCGTCTAAGAGATAACGAAAAACGCGTCCCATCGATTGGTTGTACGGTCGAAGCGTCGTCCAATAGCGCGCATTTAAATATAGCGCTCGCTCTTTCGTTGAGTTTGTGCGAAAGAGCGAGCTATATTTTTAATTGCGCGATTCATATTAAAATGATGAATATGATGATGGTAAATGTGGGTCATTAAAAATACCTTAAAGATGATGATGAGAGCACTGTTAGTTTATGTTTCATGTATTTATGCCAAAATTAGGTATGCTCTTTGACTATAAACAAAGTTCTAAAAGCTTAAATAAAGCCTTTGTCTCTGGTTGACTAGATCAATGAAGCGAAATGTAGAACGTAATTCTAGCGATTATATGTAACTGTAGAGATTACATAGAAGTTTTTTTTATGACTTAGCCCTTGATGCTATCACACCTAATGTTAAGTGGTGATGCAATCTAAGATGGAAGCGGGCTAACTTGTTAGGAGTAGGATGAAATCCACACCCCTGTCGGTTTCTACACGACATCGTACCGGAACGCTAAATCGCTTTGCGGTACGCCTTTGCCGGTAGTTACCAAACTAGCTACGGCGAAAGCTCCCACCAGCCAAGTTAAGTTGGTTAAACCATTCTTGTCAATATATATTGCATTATACCAAATATTTAACAGCAATTATTACTTTTATATTGAAATATTCACGCACCAGCCAGACCAAGAAAAATTAAGAAAAATCTCAATTTGCCCCGCCGGGAATCGAACCCAGGACCTCCGTCTTATAAATCCACCGCGCATACCACTGCGCCAAGGAAGTTTTCGTTAAGGCAATGTTCGTAATTTTCTTCCTAAAACTATTAGTTTAAAAAATGGACGCTTGCTTGTAAAAACCGTTACCTCCCACTACAGTTAAACAATAGTCTCGTCTACGTCTGGGTCATAAAACAGCTGAAATATTCACTGCCTTTTGTACAAAGTTTACATCCCGTATCCTTAAACGAAATAGTGTAAAGTTTGCGAGTCGCCTTAGATAATAAAAGCATCTACTAAGAAAAGATGCTAGTACAAACGAACAGCTACAGACATCAACAGATAATCAAATCTCACACAAAGCAAAATAATAAATTGTTGGATGTATTGAAATAGACAGTGCCAAATGAATCAGCAAAGTTTAAGATGATCTTGAATAGGATAGCCTAATTCTTTACAAAAAGCTCTTAGTGTTTGTAAAATGTTGATTCTGAAAGGTTGATAAGAGAGAATTTTGAATCTAAGTATATCTCTTTGAATAATTTTCATGAAGATAAATTCTTCAAAACCTGTTCAGGAATATAAACTTAACTAAAGTATGTGCGTATCAGTGACTATGTGGCTATCTAAAGACATTTCCCTTCCCTTTCTTTATCATCATAATTTGCCTTTTTTAAAGACCTACTAAAGGGCTGGGCACTCCCTTCTTATACCTTATAGAAGAGGGGTAATGGAAATTAAACCCATCAATGCTTCAATGCGCATTTGGAAGCTTATGATGTTTTTGTACTCTTGCTCACAAAAGTATACTTTGTAGAATTTAGTGCCGTGGGAAACGAACATCCCTAAAGGCCATATACTTAGAGAATAAATATTATAACCTTACTAATGAACTAACTAGAAATGGCTATTTGGTTCGTTTATTCGCGTACATTGTTTCGTTGTATCTCAAATACATAAAGCAGCATTTTCGATCAAAGCTCCCTGGCGGCTTAAATTTCTCCGACTTTTCTAACAATTATAGTCATATTTCAACCAATTTGCATAAAATCTTAACTAATTATATATTTAAACCTTCCTCAGGAACCACTCTATCTACTGGCGAAACAGTCCGTTCAATAGTGATTATCGTTTCGAGTTTAACGCAAACAGATAGACAGACAGACAGACATACAGACGCGACGAGGGATACCTACTGTTTTATAATATGACTAAGACAGATTAAACAGAAAATATCACAATTTTATTTATTTTAGAAATAGTCTCTACTATAATGTCCAGAAACATTTTCATAAAAGTGTAATGAGGTGTGCTCACCATTGCTGCGGTACATTTGGTCCGCGTCGTAGCAGTCGACGGAGCCCTGCATCGCGCCGCCCCCCGCCGAGCTAGACACGCTGAAGTTGCGATAAACACGCTTCGCACCGTACGCGAAACAATCCGAGTCTTGGGAAACTACTGCATTCACTACCTAATATTATATTTATGTATTAAATACTATAACTCTGTAAGGAGTGGTATTACCATAGTGGCATACAAAATACCACCCTTTTAAATTTTGTGTGTGTTTGGAATTTCAAATTAATAGTTTTTTACTAAATACCTGTACACTACAGATCCAATACAAAAGTCAGTTTTTAAAATTGTCTGTTTGTTCTGATTAATCTCTGAAACTACCAGTCGGATTGTAAAAAATAATTTTGCAAATGATAGCCAGACTCATGAGGAGTGACATAGGCCACTTTGTATACCCACGAGAACGGGAACTACACACTACGGTAACGGGAACTACACACTACGGTAACGAGAACTATGCAGATGAAACAACTGGCATCTGCAAATCTATACTTCTTACTTCTAATAAAACTGCAACAAGTCCAATTCTGTACATTGAAAATATGTACTTTTAAAATTTTTATTGCAAGCCAGTATATTATCTAAGCTGAAAATACATTTTTTTTATTTTCTTGCAGATACGAGTATATGATAAAAGTTGAAGTCGATAAAACTAGAAGTGCAGTAAGCTCCATATTAGAACGAGTGTCCAAAGCTGCACTAGTAGGGTCCTTCCGAATATGGTTGGGCAGGGAGAATAACTTGAACAGAGGAGGTGAGTGTTGACGCGCGTCACAAAGGGTACCCTTAAACCTACACCCGTGTCACAAGTCTCGGGCTCTGTCCGGAGTTTTTCTCTCAGCCACGCGATGGACCCGGCACCCGCACGGTGAATCCATGGAATGCTAAGATATTGGTCTCAACATAATATGACTTCCCGGAGAGTCGGGATGACGCTGGAAAGACAGCTGACTGGTGGAAAGACATCTGACTGGTGGAAAGACGCCGGACTGCTGGAAAGACAGCCGGGGGTACCGGCCTAGCAAGCCATATCCCTGTATCATATCGCTAAAAGTCCAAAAAAGAAAAATACCCCTGGGGCAGTCCGAGAGGGGGGGCGAAAGATCTGCCCATCGGTTGATAATAATGACGACTCTGGCGCGAATTCGGACTTAAGATGCCCTTCGTGCGGGAAAACTTACAAGAGACGAGCCTGGTACCAAAAACATCTTAAAACACATGGTGTTGAAGCACGACAGCCGTCGGTCAGTTCTTCAACGATCACCACGGATAGAGTTTACCCTCACAAATCCCTTGGTGAGCCATTGTGCGACAGTTACCAGGAGTCCATTAACATCAGGACACGTCTTAGCATTCCCAGCTTGAAAAATACCACCTGGAAAGAACATGACCAAAACTTGGCGGTCCTACTGGAACACCCAGGACACAAACAAGATCTGAACGACCAAGTTTCCACATTTCAAAATACAATTCACGCGTACTTTTCGGAATACTACCCACCACCGACTTGTTATGCTCAAAAACCTAAGGAAAACACGTTTAAATTGAGAATGCGGAGGAAGAAAAGGGAGTTAATAAAGAAGCTTCGTAAAGCAAAGTCTATGGGCGACAACCATCTTAGTCATCAACTGTCCAGAGCTTTACGATCAATCCTTAAACTCATTCAAGGAATATCTCTTCAAATATCAGAAAGCCGCGATAACTTATACAAGGCTAAACACGAAGTCAATTTTGATAAAAACCCCTTTGAGTACTCAAAAAGCATTTTCAAGGAAAAAAAGGGAAAACTTGTCCTAACCAATGAGCAGATTTACGACCACTTTAAAAGCACATATGAGGTACCAAGACAGGGGAGGCTATATTCAGATCCTCATTCACTAAGGCCTAACAATCCTCTGGCAAACTTTCAAAGTATTCCACCCACCATAGAGGAAATAAACAATACTATCAGGAAGAAAACATCTAAATCTGCACCAGGCCCTGATGGCATCCCCTATATTGTGTACAAAAAATGTGCTTCAGTCCGTAAACATCTCTTAAACATATTTAATAAGATCTGGCTAGGACAACAAATACCAGCGACATTTGGCGAAGCGATTTTTGTCCTCATCCCAAAAAAAGTCGAAGTAACTCATCCAAAGGACACTAGACCGATAGCTCTAACTAATACTATTTCCAAATTATTTTTCAGTATATTGCAGACAAAAATGACAAAGCACATGATAAACAATAGGTATTTCAGGCCTAATCACCAGAAAGGGTTTTTGCCCGGAATTTCTGGTTGCCTGGAACACAATTCACTTCTAGGCGAAAGTCTCAAGGATGCTAAAAAATATGAAAGGCAAATTACAATCTGCTGGATAGACCTAGAAAATGCGTTTGGTTCTGTCCAGCATGATCTATTGACTTTCGCCTTGAGATGGTACAATTTTCCTGATCTAGTTATTGATTTAATCACTTCCTACTATTCAAAATTGAAATTCACCATAGCAGTAAACAATGAGTACTAAAAACCCCTACATTACAATGTGGGGCTGTTTCAAGGTTGCTGCTTATCCCCAATAGCTTTTAATGTAGTCATCAATATTCTAATAGATAAAGTAATTGTTCAAGAAAAGAAATGGGGCTATCGGTTTAAAATCAACAATAAATATACAGAGTCCATCTTAGCTTTTGCAGATGACCTTGCTTTACTGACACGAAACCCAAAACACTGTCAGGAGCTATTGAATGTAGTGGATGAGTTCTGCTCATGGACTGGTGGGCTGAGGGTAAAGCCAAGCAAATGTCACTGTCTATGTCTGGGGAGACGAAATACTAAATTTACATCTTATGATCCGGGTCTCTCTATTAGTGGCCAAAGTGTAACCACCATTGCTGAAGCATTGCCTTTTAAGTTCCTCGGTAGAAAGATTGATTACAAAGGACGCACTCCATCCCTTGAGGTAGTCGTCGATAACTTCATAAATGACCTCAATAAGGTAGACCAACAGCCCATTAACAATATAAAAAAAGCGTGGGTCTATGACAACTATCTCACTTCACGTCTGACTTGGCCATTCCTCGTTTATGATATTGGCAGAACCCATCTGGCAAAACTAGATGCAAATGTCATAAAAACATTGAAGTCTTGGTTTGGTCTAGCACTCTCGGCTGACCCTTCAACTCTATTCAGAGATTACAATAATTTTGGGTTAAAACTAAAAAGGCCATCGGAACTCTATAAACACCTCAGGGTTACCAGAACGCACATTCTAGTTAAGTCCCAGGACGAACTAGTTGCATCACTTCCTAAAGACGAGGGTGCCGGAAAACTTGACTCTAGGCTTCAATTTTACAAACAATTTATGGCAGGGGCTCAGGTAAATAGAACCGGGTTGGGTGCAAGACGTAAAAAGGAAGACCAAGACATAATAAAATCTTTTCTTAAACAAGATGAGGACAACAACTACAAAGTGCATGCCATGAACCTAGAAATGCAAAACGAGTGGTTAAACTTAGGCGAGTTCTGCATCCCTCTGGCTCTGAAGTGGCGCGCCTTGCTGTACGATTGGTCTCCTGCCTTATTGAAATTTTATCTTAATGCCTTTCACCTGACTCTCCCAGATCAGAGTAACCTAGTAAGATGGGGAAAAGCCTCGGAAAAATCTTGCTATACCTGTGGTAAGGCAGTGGGCACTGCAAGGCACTTATTGGTAGGATGCAAGGTGCTCCTGGACAGGGGTCTCTACTCACGCCGCCACGACAGAGTACTAGAAATCATACGTGAAGCTATAAGCCTTTCAGTAGCTAGGGCTCAAAAAGGGTTGACGACGAATAAAAGACAAACTAACTTCGTTAAAGCAGGCTCAAGTACAAATTCCACCAGCAAGCCTTATTCAATTCTAGGCTCTGCTCCTGATTGGACTATATTAATGGACACGTATGAAAAGCACTATAAAATCCCGGAAGACTTAGCTATTACGACATCTAGACCGGACATATTTCTTTTTTCCAAACAAATCAAACGTATAGTACTTGTTGAGCTTACAGTGCCGTGGGAAACAAACATCCTTAAAGACCATGTATTCAAAGTGAATAAATACTATGACCTTACTAATGAACTAACCAAAAATGGCTATGTGGTTAGTTTATACGCGGTAGAAGTGGGTGCGAGGGGTATACCAGCGAAGTCTCTCTACAACCTGCTAAAAGACCTTGGCCTTACTAAAAGTGCAGTAAGCTCCATATTGGAACGAGTGTCCAAAGCTGCTCTAGTAGGGTCCTTCCGAATATGGTTGGGCAGGGAGAATAACTTGAACAGAGGAGGTGAGTGTTGACGCGCGTCACTAAGGGTACCCTTAAACCTACACCCGTGTCACAAGTCTCGGGCTCTGTTCGGAGTTCTCTCAGCCACGCGATGGACCCGGCACCCGCACGGTGAATCCATGGAATGCTAAGATATTCGTCTCTCTCTCTGAGAGTAAATTAATCTGCTTAGACCCACTCTACTTTAATAATTTCGTGGTTCAGAATTTCTACGCGAAATTCCAGTCAAAGGCTAGTAATCAACTAAATACAAACACCTTTAGCATTTAATCTTGCACAAGTAGCTTCAGCTTCTCCTCGACCCTTCACACACCTCACTCCCATACTTCTTAGAAGTGTCTCACACTGAAAAATAATTATAATTAACATGTTGTAGTTGATAGATTACTTAATAAATTTCTAACTCCAGGCACATAGTGAAAGAGAACCAAATGAGGAAGCCAGCTTGCTCTCCAGGGCAGATTTCATTGCATTAATACTAATTCTTCAAAAAATATTACATTTTTATTTTCTTAGAAATTAATTATTATGTGTATTTTATAATTTTTATTATGTAGGTATAATATATGTATTGTGAAAACTTTGCATACAAATCATGAAAATTCCATCAAAATCAGATCATTTCACAGAAAATCAGCGAAAGTACATATAACAAGACCTCAAGAACTCAAAAGGCACCCAGGTAAAATTTCAGTATCCATTTCATCCACACCACTGTCTCAAGGAATAAAACAAATTGTAAACTTGCCTCTTTTAATACACCTTTGAATCTATTCCTGTTTACATTAGGCAGTTTCCCTTTAGCAGAAGCTGTCTTTGGAGCAGCACCCCTGAACTGAATAGCATTACGAGCTGCCATTACATCCCTCTTCAGTTCTGGGGCATCACCTTCCAGTACAAATATTGGATTTATATCAGCAAGTATGAGGTAAATAGTTCTAAAGAAAAGGTTTCTGTAAAATGAAATAAAAAATAATAATTTTTGCAAATTAAAAAACGTAAATTATTAATGAAGTCAGATTTTTTTAAAATCTTTTAATAATTGGCTCTATGTAGTTTAATACTTTCAGAATACATAATTTTTTTATATACAACATATGGGAAACTTTTATTATATTAAAAAATGGGTTTATATTTTTCTAATCAAACACTGTGCAGTAGGGAGATTTTGTTCCCCAATCAAAGACAATCTCAATTAGATACCTAATTTTTTAAAAGTAATATTTGCCATTTATTTTAAACAACACCCTTGACCTATATAAAAGACCTTTTTATTTAACCGTGGCTTAACATGCTCTTTGAGGCACAGAGACAAGAACTTACCTCAAATATAATTTAGGCTGTATATAGTACTCTGTAACATTCTGACTGTCACAAACCCATCCTGCAAGATCAACAGCAACTGTTTCACCTCTTATCTACAAAAGGAATAGACCATAATAGGATCACATCATTATCTCAGAGGTACTGATTACCATAGAAATGATAATGAAACGTCAGTAAGCAAATAGAATCATTGGCAAAAATCTGACTGACTGAATTCTCAGAAATAAGGACAAGAATAACACTCGGCCGGTCACATACCGGTCCTTTGTTTACGTTGTTCAGTCGCTTAAAGAGCTCAACTGTAGACTAGTCTATTCAATTTTTACACAACATTAGATATCTGATACGGTAACCTTATGAAATAGGGACGTATTAATAACCTTTTTAAGTTAATAATACGGTACCAATAAGTATTTCAATTAGTAAAGTTAGAATAGTAGTTGTATTGTTGACAATACAAATATAAAGTACTAAAAATAATTACCTCATGTAGCGCTTTTTTTTCACTGTAAGGATTCAATACACCCCATAGACCTTTAATGCCCATTTTTCTTGTAAATAAATGCTATTTGAGTAACAATAAATCAAATTAATTTACTTTTAAGCCATTTTAAATTCGTATTTAACGCTCTTTCTACAGAGACGGACAGATGACAGAACAATTTTTTTAACTCCCTTCTATGGGCTCTACGGCCTTGGGTTTTACTGGGTAACCCATAGATTTTTACTTCTATCATCTATTTATTTACAATATATATTTTTAATTCCCACAGATTATTATTGATGTAGCATTTGACATTGAATTGGAAACCAAAGTCGCAAAAGTATTGGTCAAGAAAAAAACGACAGTTGACGTAGGAACAATCATCGTTGAATCAACATTCCACATGGCGGTAATCTCAAAAGCAAGGTCCAAGTATTTGAATACTTTTTCCTTTTCAGCTTTCACCAGATTATCGTCACCCACAGATTATTATTGATGTAGCATTTGACATGGAACTGGAAACCAAAGTCGCAAAGTATTAGAAAAAACGACATTTGACGTTGACAAATGACATTACACAAAACCAAACCTTACATATCAACGTTTGACATTTGACAAGTAACACCCAAATGTATACAAATTATTTTACAGACCTAAACTTATCTTTTAATAATTTAAAACAAAATTATTATTCGACTCGCTGAATAATTACGTGATAAACGAACAATATCACCATGTATGACGACAGTCTTGCAATCGCTCACTCATGTTTACACTCGTTTGAATGTGTTCAGTATTATCGAAGTACACATTTCATTATTCGTTAGGGACTCAACGACCAAACTTATCTTAATTCCTGTTTAATGATAACGGAAAAGAACTGATTTAATTTTACTGTTACTAATTATATCACCATAATCATGTCGTACTTACATAAGTTTACTAGGATTTGGTAAGTTTTTCATTAATTTACATTCACAAAATGTTTTAGTATTTAAATGAAATATTCATCATATAATTCATTCAGTTACTTTACTAAATTATTTTTACATTGTTTTCTACAGGTTACAATAGTTGACTTATTATGATTTTAATTTATTGCAGTACAGATTTAAATCTCAATTATGCAGTCAGATTTAACCATGCACATCAGCTCAAGAATGAAATTCAGAGACGCCACATAGACAAAGTGTTAATAGCAAATAGAGGAGAAATAGCATGTAGGGTTATGAGAACTGCTAAGAAACTAGGAATAAGAACTGTAGCTGTATTCTCTGATGCTGATAAACATGCTATGCATGTTGAAATGGTAAAAATATACAGTTTGTTGATATTTATTTAATTGATATTTTGCCTCAATGATCTAGTGGTTAGGAAATGTGGTGTCAATTTCAATGGCCTGGCTATTAATGCTAGGTGGCTAAGATTATTATTATTCTAAGTAACTTTTATTAAACCCTAAGCTCATACACCGCATTGTGCCATTTTACGTTAATGACATCATGAAGTGGTAATGGGGACTAGCCCTAAGACCCCTGCTTCAGTAGTTTGGTGGGTCTAAACTCCAAAACCCTCCCTGTTAAGTAAGAGGCCTCCATATATTGGGCCAATAAGTGTATGATGATGATGATATATATTGTTTCTTGATTTTGTACAATCTCAGGCAAATTGGTATTAACTTTTAGGCTGATGAAGCATATCACATAGGCCCAGCACCTTCCAGCCAAAGTTATTTAAATGCAGCTAAGATCCTAGAAGTCGCAAAGAAGTCTAATAGTCAAGCAATTCATCCAGGATATGGTTTTCTGTCAGAAAATGTTGAGTTTTGTGAAAAGTGTGCTCAAGAAGACGTCATTTTCATTGGACCTCCACCACCTGCTATAAGAGATATGGGTATAAAAAGGTAATTATTAAAAAATTTTTAACTAAAAATAGAACCGACTCAAAACGCACTAAAAAGTAAAAAATAACTGTGTCATTTAGTTGCTTTAATTTACTTAAGCATATCTTACTTTTTAGTGCGTTTTGAGTCGGTTCTATTTTCGGTTAAAAATTTTTATTTCTTACTTGTTAGTGAATTACCGCCACGTAACGTACTCGTACTATACTGCCATAGTATATTATATGGCACTAGTAGCCAAAAAGCTACTGATACCAAGACAAAAACCGAAATCGCTGTAAGCGTGCCTCCAAAATTTGAAGAGTTCCTTTAATTTCCCCAGGATATCATCATCAGATCCTAACATGATGACAATAGGACCACCTTGGAAGTATGCCCTTTCTAATAAAAAAAGAATTATTAAAATCGGACAACTCTGTAAAAAATTATATACATAAAAAATAAAAATATACATGTTAAATTGAGAACCTCCTCCGTTTTTTTATCGTCGGTTAAAAAACTTTTTTTTTCTTTCTTAAACCCTTGTTTTCTTTATTCTCATGAATATTTTGACTATACTCTGTGGTTTAAAGAAGAAGGTGAAAGAAGTTCTGTAACTTCTTGAGTTTTCTGAGATCAAAATAGCCTAAGAGCTATTTCAGATGACAATCTAAATATTAGTTTAGACATCAAGACATTAATACCCATAAGGTAGTTTTGTGGTCATATATGTGGTTGTTTGATACCCATAAACTACTATAAAGTTAATCTACTGTTATTAGTATCCCTTTGCGTTTGATGGGTGGATGACCTGAAATAAAGATTATATGTTGACAAAATTATGCATTTATAAATAATAAATAAGAAGTAGAATATGTGAAGCTACTTATACATAGTAATACTAGCAAACTATTGGATGTAATATTTATTATAGTATTTTTGTTCTATTTATTACAGTACATCAAAAGCAATTATGTCAAGTGCCGGAGTACCCATAGTGAGAGGTTACCATGGGGAAGATCAAAGTATAGAGAGGTTAACATCTGAGGCACAGAAAATTGGTTTTCCATTAATGATTAAGGCAGTAAGGGGAGGTGGTGGAAAGGTAATACTTAAGTTTATATTTTTTTCTTTATTTATAAAAGCAAATAATTAGAGTTTTACTTAAAGATCCTATACTCAATTTATTAGCCATTATCAGAAGCCTACAGACCTTCCCCGCCTATTGGCTTCTACATCAGGAGCCTAGAAGTTACAATAAGATTATGACAGTAAAATGTACTGACCTACATCATGTGACAATTTATAGTCTGCACAGAAAAATAAATCTCGCCATGTTGTAGAAAAATATAGAACTAATTTTTTCAAATGACATACAGACTGCTAAAAAGTACTTGTGGCGCCCTCAATTTAAGGTTTTAGTTTTCGAGGACAGGCTTAAACACAATAACAAGTTTCTCAAGTCTCAATATGATATGGAAAGTTGTTTTTTTTATTAACATATAATTATAATTGTTTATTATGTGGTTTAACTTAAAGGGGACAGGTTTTAAATTTTTTTTGTATGTCAATTATAATCGTAAAAGTTAATTGTGTCTGTATTTATAATGATAAAAATAAAATAATATCTTTAATAACTCCTGCACCTTTTTGTCAAGTTTATATTTGTTTAAATATTTAAGCAATACAGAGAAAATACAGTAAAATGATTTTAAGTAGTTTAGGTCATTTTCTAAATATAAACTATTTTGATTCATTAAAACTAAACACTGTTGTTAGATATCAGGTAAGAACAGTGCCTTTAATTGATACTCGTTAAATCCATTATAATAAAAATACTAAATACCAAATATCGCCTTATAGAGTTAAAATAAATTAAAATCGCACAAAGTTATAGACAAGTTTGGAGTAGGGTCTTCCATCTCTTTCTCGCAAAATGAAATAGTACGAGATCCCGCTGCGGGATTGGTGTGCTCAACGACTTTTTGTTCAAAACCAAATTTTTATGTTTATTTATAATTGATAGAATATATATTTACTAGGGTGCCTATCAAAATTTGGCCGCCATTATTTTTAATTAAATTATTTTTAATTGATTTTTGGTAAAAAAATTTGTTTATTTATTTTTTAAATAAAATAACGTCTACATCACGGTAATTAATATGAAGATTCTAAAAAATCACGGTTGCCGTTGCGCACCTGGCCGCACCTCTTTGCAGCCAGGTGTAAACAGGTACGATTTCGATAAATTTATACGTTTATAACCTATTTTCATTAATTATATGTCAAATTGAAGCTAATTTTTTTCTATTAATTATAATATAAAGTTGCTTAATTAAATCTGGCCCCAAATAAGGGTTACTGGTTGTTAAAGATAATAAATATTCAAGGTAGAGTGAAAGAGAGTTGGCGCGTAACATCATTTGTCAGACGAGGACAGCGATTGCCGGCTGTGCGACGCTTTTAAGCCATTGCGCATGCGTTGAATGTTAGTGTTCTCAACTGAACAGATGCAGCATTTTTATTCTAACATAAAAACCACGCTGTTTTGGAGTTCGTAAAAACAACGTTTTATATTTACATTGTTATTTTATTTGTGCATCTAAAAATTATTTTATTAATTAACGTAAAATAAAATTGATAAAGATGAAGTCGTGTTTTTTGTGTAACGAAAAAAGCAATGTACTCGACTTTAATAATGTATCATTCCAAAAGTGCTCGCTAATGTTATTGTTTAAGATAAGAATTATAAGATGATAATTGACTTAAATGTTTAATTAATATGTAACAGACAATTAAATACTTGAATAAAATCTAATAAAATTTTTAAATATATATATAATACTTTCACAATAAAATTTTCTTTTACTTAAGTCACCTTGGTTTAAGTTTTTTATTTTTTAAATTAATATTAAATATCTACGTTCGAATCAACAAATTATCTAACTCCATTTTAGAGAATCTTTTATTTGTACGAAAAAAACAATTACTTCAAAATTTATTATCATTGTAAAGAACCATTTAATATCATTAATATCTAAAAGAGATGTAATATTTAAGTTTGAATCATTCAAATAATTTGTAATTCGATTATTGCTTCATCAAAATGTTTTAAAAAAATCACCCTCTAAAAAATAAGGAGATAGACAAATTGCTAACTAGACCGTCGATATATCAAATCAATATTAATTTTTTGTTGCAATTTTTAAATTTATCATATTGAAAAAAATTACATATTTTTTGGAGTATTTATTATATAATTAATAGATAAATTAATTGTACAAGAAAAGAAATGAGGCTATCAGTTTAAAATTAACAATAAATATACAGAGTCCATCTTAGCTTTTGCAGATGACCTTACTTTACTGACACGAAACCCAAAACATTGTCAGGAGCTATTGAATGTAGTGGATGAGTTCTGCTCATGGACTGGTGGGCTGAGGGTAAAGCCAAGCAAATGTCACTGTCTATGTCTGGGGAGACGAAATACTAAATTTACATCTTATGATCCGGGTCTCTCTATTAGTGGCCAAAGTGTAACCACCATTGCTGAAGCATTGCCTTTTAAGTTCCTCGGTAGAAAGATTGATTACAAAGGACGCACACCATCCCTTGAGGTAGTCGTCGATAACTTCATAAATGACCTCAATAAGGTAGACCAACAGCCCATTAACAATATAAAAAAAGCGTGGGTCTATGACAACTATCTCACTTCACGTCTGACTTGGCCATTCCTAGTTTGTGATATTGGCAGAACCCATCTGGCAAAACCAGATGCAAATGTCATAAAAACATTGAAGTCTTGGTTTGGTCTAGCACTCTCGGCTGACCCTTCAACTCTATTCAGAGATTACAATAATTTTGGGTTAAAACTAAAAAGGCCATCGGGACTCTATAAACACCGCAGGGTTACCAGAACGCACATTCTAGTTAAGTCCCAGGACGAACTAGTTGCATCACTTACTAAAGACGAGGATGCCGGAAAACTTGACTCTAGGCTTCAATTTTACAAACAATTTATGGCAGGGGCTCAGGTAAATAGAACCGGGTTGGGTGCAAGACGTAAAAAGGAAGACCAAGACATAATAAAATCTTTTCTTAAACAAGATGAGGACGACAACTACAAAGTGCATGCCATGAACCTAGAAATGCAAAACGAGTGGTTAAACTTAGGCGAGTTCTGCATCCCTCTGGCTCTGAAGTGGCGCGCCTTGCTGTACGATTGGTCTCCTGCCTTATTGAAATTTTATCTTAATGCCTTTCAACTGACTCTCCCAGATCAGAGTAACCTAGTAAGATGGGGAAAAGCCTCGAAAAAATCTTGCTATACCTGTGGTGAGGCAGTGGGCACTGCAAGGCACTTATTGGTAGGATGCAAGGTGCTCCTGGACAGGGGTCTCTACTCACGCCGCCACGACAGAGTACTAGAAATCATACGTGAAGCTATAAGCCTTTCAGTAGCTAGTGCTCAAAAAGGGTTGACGACGAATAAAAGACAAACTAACTTCCTTAAAGCAGGCTCAAGTACAAATTCCACCAGCAAGCCTTATTCAATTCTGGGCTCTGCTCCTGATTGGACTATATTAATGGACACGTATGAAAAGCACTATAAAATCCCGGAAGACTTAGCTATTACGACATCTAGACCGGACATATTTCTTTTTTCCAAACAAATCAAACGTATAGTACTTGTTGAGCTTACAGTGCCGTGGGAAACAAACATCCCTAAAGACCATGTATTCAAAGTGAATAAATACTATGACCTTACTAATGAACTAACCAAAAATGGCTATGTGGTTAGTTTATACGCGGTAGAAGTGGGTGCGAGGGGTATACCAGCGAAGTCTCTCTACAACCTGCTAAAAGACCTTGGCCTTACTAGAAGTGCAGTAAGCTCCATATTGGAACGAGTGTCCAAAGCTGCACTAGTAGGGTCCTTCCGAATATGGTTGGGCAGGGAGAATAACTTGAACAGAGGAGGTGAGTGTTGACGCGCGTCACAAAGGGTACCCTTAAACCTACACCCGTGTCACAAGTCTCGGGCTCTGTTCGGAGTTTTTCTCTCAGCCACGCGATGGACCCGGCACCCGCACGGTGAATCCATGGAATGCTAAGATATTCGTCTCTCTCAAGTCGTCTCTATTACTCCCCGGTGGTTGAGAACACTAACGTTCGACGCATGCGCAATGGCTTAAAAGCGCCGCACAGCCGGCAATCGCTGTCCTCGTCTGACAAATGATGTTACGCGCTAAAGGCGGAATTACATTGCTGTGTTGTGGTCTGTTGTGATGTGCTCTGGCGTGACTACGAGTGTGCATACTATTCTGTCGTGTCGGGGCGCGCTCTGACGTTATTTCGGGCCAATATAACGGTGGCCATCGGAGATTAAGCACGTTTCAGTCTACAATGTTTTCCTCCGACTCGGAAAGTGACTTTGAAGAAAATCTTGCGTATCTGCTTATATTAAATCTATTTAAAAAGAAAAGAAAGAAGAGAAGATATTGGGTTCATTCTGTAAATGAACTGAGAGAGAGTCGAAGCGAATATCATTTACTAGTGAAAGAATTAGAAAGTGATGATGATAGATTTCATCAATATTTCAGGATGACCAAAATTCAGTTTAACGCGCTGTACTGCGCGAGATTCTCAGAAACATACTTGTGTGGAGTGCTCTGACGCGTCATAGCCCCCACCACCGTTCTGTTGCCGATCGAAACCGAGCGACCGCCGTCACGACACAACGCGCCCCGACACGTGGCACTTTAATAATGTAATTCTACTCATACTAAATGTATGTATCCGATATACTTCTGACGCGTCACGACACACCACGACACAATAAAGGCGGAATTACATTATTGTGTCGTGGTGTGTCGTGACGCGTCAGAAGTATATCGGATACATACATTTAGTATGAGTAGAATTACATTATTAAAGTGCCACGTGTCGGGGCGCGTTGTGTCGTGACGGCGATCGCTCGGTTTCGATCGGCAACAGAACGGTGGTGGGGGCTATGACGCGTCAGAGCACTCCACACAAGTATGTTTCTGAGAATCTCGCGCAGTACAGCGCGTTAAACTGAATTTTGGTCATCCTGAAATATTGATGAAATCTATCATCATCACTTTCTAATTCTTTCACTAGTAAATGATATTCGCTTCGACTCTCTCTCAGTTCATTTACAGGATGAACCCAATATCTTCTCTTCTTTCTTTTCTTTTAAATAGATTTAATATAAGCAGATACGCAAGATTTTCTTCAAAGTCACTTTCCGAGTCGGAGGAAAACATTGTAGACTGAAACGTGCTTAATCTCCGAAGGCCACCGTTATATTGGCCCGAAATAACGTCAGAGCGCGCCCCGACACGACAGAATAGTATGCACACTCGTCGTCACGCCAGAGCACATCACAACAGACCACAACACAGTAATGTAATTCCGCCTTAATGTAATTCCGCCATTCCGCCTTTACTCTCTTTCACTCTACCTTGAATATTTATTATCTTTAACAACCAGTAACACTTATTTGGGGCCAGATTTAATTAAGCAACTTTATATTATAATTAATAGAAAAAAATTAGCTTCAATTTGACATATAATTAATGAAAATAGGTTATAAACGTATAAATTTATCGAAATCATACCTGTTTACACCTGGCTGCAAAGAGGTGCGGCCAGATGCGCAACGGCAACCGTGATTTTTTAGAATCTTCATATTAATTACCGTGATGTAGACGTTATTTTATTTAAAAAATAAAAAAACGAAATTTTTTACCAAAAATCAATTAAAAATAATTTAATTAAAAATAATGGCGGTCAAATTTTGATAGGCACCCTAGTAAATATATATTCTATCAATTATAAATAAACATAAAAATTTGGTTTTAAACAAAAAGTCGATGAGCACACCAATCCCGCAGTGGGATCTTAGACTAAAAATTTATACTGAGCCTAAAGGTGGTACTTAGTTATAATATCATAACATTGTAAGGCCGTCTCTGTCTAACTATTGAAGTCTTTATTTTTTGATCAATTTAATTAGTTTTTTAAAATTTTATTTGTTATTAAATCTAGTTTCCAAAAAAAAATTTAAAACATCAGTATTTTGATATCAGTCATACCCAATTGTAAATATTAAAAGGTTTTATAAAATCTAGTAGATTTTATTTATTACACAAATAGAAAAAACTGTATACTATTTAGAAACCCTTAATTAAATAATTCTTAACTGTTTATTTGATGTTGTTTGATTGATGTTTGTAAAATTCTGTGTTAAATAAACATTTATTTACAGGGCATGAGGATAGCCATGACAGAAGCAGAGTTCCTACCACAATTGGAATCTGCAAAAAGGGAATCCCTGAAGTCCTTTGGTGATGACAACATGCTTTTGGAACAGTACATTACAGATCCGAGACATGTAGAAGTACAGGTAATTGCAGCTATAAAAAATATTATTATAAAAATAAAAAACCCGACTGCTTAGAAGTTATGAACTAAAAAGAGAAAAACAAGGGTCACTATGTCTACATAAAATTCTAAATACTTTATGGTGCTGCAGGCGGGGACAAAATAACTTCTAAGCAGTCAGGTTTTTTGTTTTTATAATAATAATTTCATTTGAGACTTTTTAGTTTTAGCTTATAATATAGAAATGAGACTGTACACTTGGTACACTTTTTGCCATTTTTTGTTAAAACGGCAATATGAACATGATATGATATTTATATTTTTGAAATGTCTTTTTACGACCTTTCAATTGGTACCCATATTGCTAAGATAAGAGAAAAAAAATACACACATCCCCCATTTACAGCCGCCATTTTGAAAATTTATATAGCCTATGTCACTACCACAATTTTGACAAATTCAACGACACCTCACATGTCAAAATCCGTTCAGCCGTTTAGGCTGTAGCGCGTGCCGAAGAAATGGACATACATACATACATACGCTCGAAAAACATAACCCTCCTTCTGTCGCAGTCGGATAAAAATCTATTTATAAAAAGCAGCGATCTTGTATGTAACCTATAAATTTCCTTACAATTTCAGGTCTTTGCTGATATGCACGGTAATGCAGTTCATCTATTCGAAAGAGACTGTTCAGTTCAAAGACGCCATCAAAAAATTATTGAAGAGGCACCAGCAGTATGTATTAGCTATTTTAGAAACTATGTTTATAATTTAAGAACTGAAAATTCCTTAATGATGACCTTAAATTTAAACACGTCTGGTGTATAAAAGTATTACTGGTGATAATCATCATTATCAGTCTATTAACGGCCTACTACAGGGCCAGGCCTCCCTCCTTATAGGAGAGGGGATAACTATGACTTCACCCGCGTAGTTTCTGTTACTGTGCGAATATTTGGATTACTAGTTTCAAACCACGGTATAATCTATCTCCTATCTAAATTTTAGCCATTTGGGTCAATAGTTACAAATAAACACACACACACAGAGACAAACTTTAGCCTTTGTAATGTTAATATTACGCCGAAATACTCAAACGCAAATCAAATTTTAACACGACTCAACTTATTTTGGCATATTTTTATTGCAAATTTTTTAAGTAAGTTGACATACTTTTTGATTTGGATATTCGGTTGTTACAGCCTGTCCACATATATCTTCGTTTTACTGGTCCGTTTTATCGGATTCGTTTTTTTCATTGATGGCATTTGAAATTGTATCAGCGATTTCACACGTAATACAATATTCTGTATACATCCATAAAACGGACCAGTAAATCGGTAGCATGTGTGAGCAGGCTCTTATTATGATCGATTTCTTCCAGCCAGGGCTTTCGGAAGAAACCCGCCAGTCTTTAGGCGAGGCGGCGGTGCGCGCTGCGAAGGCGGTAGGCTACGTGGGCGCCGGCACCGTGGAGTTCATCCTGCACCGAGTGACACACGAGTTCCACTTCATGGAAATGAATACGCGCTTGCAAGTCGAACACCCTATCACTGAAATGATAACAGGTATCGTGATCTTATGTTAAGTCAGACCCTCAATGGCAGCTTCCGTTGTCTTTTTACCCACACTGGGGCGTAAAAGATACGAGTTAGTATAATTATATTTTTTTTATAAAGTGGCAATCATGATAAATAGTAAATATAAGCAAAGAGCTTAGATATATATGAATAATGGGCAAATATTAGAATAAAATACAACTATAGTAATCAATCCAATAGTCATTTTCAGTAAGAAGCTTATAGGTACTTATACATTTATGCTAATAGTAGTTGCCTATTACCCCTTACTTTGTTTATGGTTCAATTTCAATCCTTCGCCAATTCAGCTGTCTTGAATTAAAAAAATGCGTATGATTATGTATCAATAAGGTTTACAAACAAAAAATGGCGTGTGTAGGAACACACGATGGAAGTAAAATTTAATACAATGCGAGGTTAATATTACCATTTTAGTGTTCTATATTAATAAAATAATATACGTTACACGCTTTCATAGTCAACGAAAGCTATAATTATAATTATTATTAATAAGTCATTGACTGTACTCAAACTAACGTTCATAGCCGAGCGTCTTGGCTCAGTCTCTTTCAATACACACAAAATAAAGATCACAGCGCGTTTAAAAACGTTTTAACACTTTATTAGCCTTTAATTTAGTAGCCTTATTAACCTTAGGTCGAATTATGTGCATATTCCACATTGGTTATTAAATATATTTTCAAAATATACATTTCAGGTACAGATCTAGTGGAATGGCAACTGCGTATAGCGGCCGGCGAGCCGCTACCGGTAACGCAACAGGACATAGTCCGGCGCGGACATGCTGTCGAGTGCCGGATATACGCGGAGGAGCCGGGTGCCGGGTTCCTGCCGCGCGCCGGCACGCTGCACAGACTCACTCAACCCACACCCGAAGACAACGTGCGGGTGAGTCATACTGGTTACGCAACAGGACGGTTTGCCGCGGCCATACCGTCGTGAGCTGGATATTTGCTGAGTAGCCGCACGCTGACATACTGCACAGACTCACTCATCCCACACCTGAAGATATCGTGCGGGTGAGTCATAGTAGTTTAGCAACAGGACAGTTTACCGCGGCCATACCGTCGAGTGCCGGATATACGCGGAGGAGCCGCACGCTGACACGCTGCAGAGACTTACTCAACCCACACCCGAAGATATCGTGCGGGTGCGTCGATAGTGTTATAGCAACAGGACAGTTTGCCGCGGCCATACCGTCGAGTGCCGGATATACGCGGAGGAGCCGCACGCTGACACGCTGCACAGACTCACTCAACCCACACCCGAAGATATCGTGCGGGTGAGTCGATAGTGGTATAGCAACAGGACAGTTTGCCGCGGCCATACCGTCGAGTGCTGGATATACGCCGAGGAGCCGCACGCTGACACGCTGCACAGACTCACTCAACCCACACCCGAAGATAACGTGCGAGTGAGTCGATAGTGGTATAGCAACAGGACAGTTTACCGCGGCCGTACCGTCGAGTGCCGGATATACGCGGAGGAGCCGCTCGCTGACACGCTGCACAGACTCACTCATTCCACACCTGAAGATAACGTGTGGGTGAGTCATACTGGTTTAGCAACAGGACAGTTTACCGCGGCCGTACCGTCGAGTGCCGGATATACGCGGAGGAGCCGCTCGCTGACACGCTGCACAGACTCACTCATTCCACACCTGAAGATAACGTGTGGGTGAGTCATACTGGTTTACCGCGGCCATACCTTCGAGTGCCGGATATTCGCTGAGGAGCCGCACGCTGACACGCTGCACAGACTCACTCAACCCACACCCGAAGATAACGTGCGGGTGAGTCATACTGGTTTAGCAACAGGACAGTTTACCGCGGCCATACCGTCGAGTGCCGGATATACGCCGAGGAGCCGCACGCTGACACGCTGCACAGACTCACTCAACCCACACCCGAAGATATCGTGCGAGTGAGTCGATAGTGGTATAGCAACAGGACAGTTTGCCGCGGCCATACCGTCGAGTGCCGGATATTCGCCGACGAGCCGCACGCTGACACGCTGCATAGACTTACCCCACCTAGACAAGAAGTTTATAGTATTTCAACAATTTCAAGAGAATCAAAATGTGATTATAAATGGGTATTTACTGTTGACGTAGAACGAAGTGTAGCGAGTAATACGGTAATATACTACAAGCATAGGCAGATAAATGAAAAACTACATTTGCAATGAAATTATACAAAATATAGAAATTTTTATTTATCTAAGGTATGTCATTCATTCAAATCACGGATAACAATATTTACCCACAAAGAACAGAACCCTTGGTTGACGAGGCCGAATCGCACTTATCAGGTTTTTATTAAATAATATCTCTATTTAACAGGTGGAGACTGGAGTGCGAGAAGGACAGGAAGTGTCCGTGCACTACGACCCCATGATCGCCAAACTCGTAGTATGGGGTCGCGACCGCACCGAAGCGCTGGCGAAGACGAGGCGGAAACTATCAGAGTATCAAGTATGTAAACATTCTATGCTTTGACTATTTATAGCTTTCATTTTAATGTTTAATTTTTATATTCAAAAACACTTTTTTATATTAATGATTTTTTTCTCAGGTTGCAGGTCTGGAAACAAACGTGAACTTTTTGTTGCGTTTGAGCGGAGCCAGTGCGTTCGTGTCGGGCGACGTGCACACGGGGTTCATTCCGCAGCACGAGGCCGAGCTGTTCCCGCCCTCGAGCAAGCAACTGAGCAGCGAACAGGCTATACAAGCTGCACTCGGCTATGTAAGCATATCCATAACTAGCGGTAACAGCGTGTTGGTGTCGGGCGACGTGCACACGGGGTTCATTCCGCAGCACGAGGCCGAGCTGTTCCCGCCCTCGAGCAAGCAACTGAGCAGCGAACAGGCTATACAAGCTGCACTCGGCTATGTAAGCATATCCATAACTAGCGGTAACAGCGTGTTGGTGTCGGGCGACGTGCACACGGGGTTCATTCCGCAGCACGAGGCCGAGCTGTTCCCGCCCTCGAGCAAGCAACTGAACAGCGAACAGGCTATACAAGCTGCACTCGGCTATGTAAGCATATCCATAACTAGCGGTAACAGCGTGTTGGTGTCGGGCGACGTGCACACGGGGTTCATTCCGCAGCACGAGGCCGAGCTGTTCCCGCCCTCGAGCAAGCAACTGAGCAGCGAACAGGCTATACAAGCTGCACTCGGCTATGTAAGCATATCCATAACTAGCGGTAACAGCGTGTTGGTGTCGGGCGACGTGCACACGGGGTTCATTCCGCAGCACGAGGCCGAGCTGTTCCCGCCCTCGAGCAAGCAACTGAGCAGCGAACAGGCTATACAAGCTGCACTCGGCTATGTAAGCATATCCATAACTAGCGGTAACAGCGTGTTGGTGTCGGGCGACGTGCACACGGGGTTCATTCCGCAGCACGAGGCCGAGCTGTTCCCGCCCTCGAGCAAGCAACTGAGCAGCGAACAGGCTATACAAGCTGCACTCGGCTATGTAAGCATATCCATAACTAGCGGTAACAGCGTGTTGGTGTCGGGCGACGTGCACACGGGGTTCATTCCGCAGCACGAGGCCGAGCTGTTCCCGCCCTCGAGCAAGCAACTGAGCAGCGAACAGGCTATACAAGCTGCACTCGGCTATGTAAGCATATCCATAACTAGCGGTAACAGCGTGTTGGTGTCGGGCGACGTGCACACGGGGTTCATTCCGCAGCACGAGGCCGAGCTGTTCCCGCCCTCGAGCAAGCAACTGAGCAGCGAACAGGCTATACAAGCTGCACTCGGCTATGTAAGCATATCCATAACTAGCGGTAACAGCGTGTTCGTGTCGGGCGACGTGCACACGGGGTTCATTCCGCAGCACGAGGCCGGACTGTTTCCGCCCTCTAGCAAGCAACTGAGCAGCGAACAGGCTATACAAGCTGCACTCGGCTATGTAAGCATATCCATAACTAGCGGTAACAGCGTGTTCGTGTCGGGCGACGTGCACACGGGGTTCATTCCGCAGCACGAGGCCGGACTGTTTCCGCCCTCTAGCAAGCAACTGAGCAGCGAACAGGCTATACAAGCTGCACTCGGCTATGTAAGCATATCCATAACTAGCGGTAACAGCGTGTTCGTGTCGGGCGACGTGCACACGGGGTTCATTCCGCAGCACGAGGCCGGACTGTTTCCGCCCTCTAGCAAGCAACTGAGCAGCGAACAGGCTATACAAGCTGCATTCGGCTATGTGAGCATATCTATAAATAGCGGGTTTCGTTTCATTTAACTTTATATAAAAAATTCCTTACATAAAAAACTACTGTAATAACAGTTTATTTCTTGTTTTTAGTTAATCAAATCACAGAATGACGCCGTGACTAATGATTCATGGAAGGGAATCTCAGTAGCTCCTACTGCTTGGCGTCCTAACTATAACTTGCAAAAGACTGTCACGCTCAAATTTGATGACAAAGGTAAGTTGTATGTAATATAAGTACCTAATGCACTACATGCTGTTGCAGAAACTTATAAGCGCGAATATGAAAGCTTCTCGCTTCAGCTTTCCTTTGCAAAATACTCGCCCACTCCTGCAAGTTCTGCATAAATAAATAAATAAATATAGTTACATTCGGGCTAGATGCCTATGTGTAGGTATATCGTCCTAACGGTTAAGCAAAGTTGCTACAACACATTAAGCAAATAAAAATATAATTGCTCCAGATTACTCCACAAGGGGAAGACCTCGGCGAATATTCCTGAACTAAATTCAGGACATTTTAAATAATGGACAGGTCAAGACCTAAACTAACCTAAACCGAGGAACTTGTATGAAAGGAATAATGAAAGTGAAAGAAGCTAAGGAAGTTTAATTTTGATGTCGAGCGTGTACAGTTGTGTGGAGTAGATTACCATGGTATATATATAATATATATAATAGTAAATAATTACTTATTTATTATTTGGCAAAAAGACGTCAACGAAAACAACGTCGACTGCATAACCTGTTCTTGATAAGTAGATTACTCAGCGGAGAATTCGATAATTCATTTGCCGTATCCCATAATACTGGCCTAAATTGTACCTCAATTATTACGCGCTCTGTATCGATGTTCATGATTGTACCTAAACTCCGGCGCGTGCGACCGTAGCATCTAGCGGCGCTCGACTGATTTGTAGAAACAAACCCGCTCGCGTGTGCCCGTCGCGGGCGCCCGCGCCGTGTACCCGCCGCCCGCCGCGCGGGTGAGACTCCGCCACCCGCGCCCGCGCTCCGTCGCGCTGTCCATACTATTTTTCATTATACACCCGCGAGCGTGCACCCGCGCGAGTTTTAGCGTTAGCCCTAAGGGAATAAGGCGTGCTTTTATGTATGTATGAATGTATGCTCCACATTAAAATGCCGGGCAATTAATAATCACACCTTGAAATCCTCGTATATACGCAACGTAATATATTTATTTATTTCAAATATAGGTAAATTTGAGCTGATATTATTAACTCGAAAGTGTCTTTCCTTGCTTGTTTTAGATATAAAAGTGACAGTGAAAAACGAGAAGAGCCCTAAATCGTACTCTGTAAAAGTGAACGATGGTGAATGGTTACCAGTGGAAGCGTATGTGAAGTCTACGGAACAGGGACTGAGACTGATCTCCAAACTGGGAGATAAAACCAGCAACGTTGGCTTGATGACGCACGAACATGAAGTGCATATTTATGATGAAGTAAGAACTGTTGATTTATTTAGCTTATTATTTATGAATTACGATAAACTGCATAGGTTCCATTGATTTGCTCTCAAATGGATCAATACAAGTAATGCAATCTGAGGGGTAATTTGTGTGAAAATCACAGATGTACAAACATACATTGAATTTGAGCCTTTTTTGATGTTGCTTTGTAACAAGCGGATGGCAGACTTCAGAGAAAGATTTAAGCTGTTTTAAAGATTTGATTTTTTGAGAACAAACTAGTGTCATTTGACGACCTCCGTGGCGCAGTGGTATGCGCAGTGGATTTATATTACGGAGGTCCTGGGTTCGATTCCCGGCGGGGCAGATTGAGATTTTTCTTAATTTGTCTTGGTCTGGCTGGTGGGAGGCTATCGCCGTGGCTAGTTACCACCCTACCGACAAAGACGTATCGCCAAGCGATTTAGCGTTCCGGTACGATGTCGTGTAGAAACCGAAAGGGGTGTGGATTTTCGTCCCACTCCTAACAAGTTAGCCCGTTTCCGTCTTAGACTGCATCATCACTTAACATCAGGTGTGATAGCAGTCCAGGGCGAACTTGTAGTCGATAAAAAAAAGACATTTTCAACGCGACATGATGACGTACACAGACAGTCTCAGATGTGTTATTATGCCATGTTTTAATTAACTATAGTTGAGCCATCGAAACGACAGAAAACACTGAATCATTCTTGAAAATCTGACACCATTTTTGCTTGCGAGATAAGGACAGAGATAATACTTGTCCGCTTTCACATACCGTTTGTTAAGGTTTATAAATGTTTTTTTTTCCTTGAAAAATATTGAATTGTAAAAGATATATATATATTTATTTATATTTTATATATATTTCCAAAATTATATTGAATCCAAATTACTAAATTATTATGTGTATATAAAACTTTTAACAATGTACTCGTATGTTTCACAGAACGGCCAAACAGTGGTAAAAGTGCCGCCTCCTAAATACCAGGCGCTGTCTGGAGACGACGCAGCCTCCTCTGCCAACAGTGCCTCGTCACCAACCCCTGGCGTGCTTGAGAGAATACTAGTTAAGGAGGGCGATACCGTAAGTTTTAAACTATTTTTAGTCCAAAAATTTCCTTCCAAAAAGTAATTGCTCTCCCATCCGGGATGGCAATACGTCGAAATAAGCAATACACATCGTATTCTTGTAGATATCTTTATTACAAAGCTTGTCCAGGTGAGTATTACTTATCGCAGCACTTCAGTGTTCCGACGTGAAGGATAGAGATACAGATCGTGTATCTATCAGCTTATTCCCATGGTCTTTCTTCAATGTTAACGAAATATTGCGGTTGAAGTCTTTGTTCAGCAATAAAAAATATGATAGATTATGCTTACTTTTTCAAAAATATCTAAAAGTATCATTAAATTTGGCTGGTGGAAGGCTCCAGCCGCGGCTAATTAAGGGCTAACGCTAAAACTGGCGCGGTTGCACGCTCGCGGTTGTATAATGAAAAATAGTATGGACAGCGCGACGGAGCGCGGGCGCGGGTGGCGGATTCGAGGTTCGCGAGCGTGCAACCGCGTCAGTTTTAACGTAGGCCCTGAAACCCTACTGACAAAGACGTACCGCCAAACGACTTAGCGTTCCGGTACGATGTCGTGTAGAGACCGAAAGATTTCATCCTACTCTTAAGAAGTTAGCCTGCTGCCATTTTAGATTACATCATCACTCAAGTGTGACTGCAATCAAGGGCTAACTTGTAATAAATTAAAAAAAAATTGCAGCTTTGTATACTTTTCCAATAGCACAACTGCATTCCGAAATATTTCTACTTGCTACGAACTGCATATTTAGTTGAACCATATTTAATTGGGTTATTCGTTAATACTGTCTTTCGGACCAATAAGTCAAAGTGTTTGGTGGTTATCATTTTTAAGACGACTGAATTTGTATAATAAATCTTTCATAATAAATTAACTTATTATTATCTTAATTTGTAAAGGTGGTGAAAGGCCAGCCCCTGTTCGTCGTGATTGCGATGAAGATGGAGTACGTGGTGCGCTCGCCGCGAGATGGCGTTGTCGCCACCATAGCGAGCTTCAAGCAAGGAGACGCTATCGGGAAGGGCGCTCAAGTCGTATCACTAAAGGAAGATAGTTAAAAAAACATCCTTGTACACTTAAGAGCAAAGAAATCGAACATTTTCTATGATTCATAATTATTTAAAACACTGATAAAAATGATATATTTTTTTTTGTAAATTCGTTCGACGATGAAATAAAGATAAATTAGGTGGTTTGTTTTCTTCGCACTCGAGAGTAGTTGCGAACATAGTTACAAACCTGGGTATACATTAACGTGTGAAATTAAGCCTCGGACATACTGGAGTTTTCACTGCCCAGTTATAACTTGCATCAACTGCATATAAGAAAGATTATCAGGTTGCTACGAACTGTGATGTTTTAATTAATATTACTCGCATCAATGTGCTAGAGGCTATATTTATTTATCTGTTGAAACTTTGCAATTTTTGACAAAAGACGAGTTTTTTTTAATTCCTACATTATCATTACCGTACCCTTAAAGAGGATAACATTAGTAATTCCAGTTTTAGTTTTCTAATGGATCAATCACGTCATCTCAGCTAGCTCATTAGTAATTTTTGACAAATGAAAGAGTTTGTTAAAAGATAATAATTTGTTGTCCTGATCATTACAAGTGGTTAGGTTGCCGCAGACACTACAATATTCGCACTATAATCCACTATACTAGTAAGAATTATTATATAGCCCCATAAATGAAAATAATATTAATAATTTATCTTCGGAAATCAAGTAAGGGTCCTCTGAACTCTTAGCTGTCGCTGCCGCCCATAGACCGCGGCCTATATGGCGTATTGACAAATCTAGGACTGCCTTTCCTATATAGAGGTCCAAACGTTATATGGGCTGGTAAGTATGTTTGTTAACAAAGTAGAGTAACGTTTCCTAAACTTGTACCCGGCATCTATAAAGGTAAACAATTAAAGAACAAGATCTTATAATAAAACTGTAACAGACATAATTCTGTACATTGGAGACATATTTAATTTTTTTATTGGAGAGCACAATATGGTCATTACTAAACTCAATGTGTTTATTTTATTCTTGTAATAAATAAGTGTGTGTTGCCAACACATTTATTGAGTGTGTGTGTGTGAGTGTGAGCAACCTTACAAAGATATTTATAAATATATTTAAGTATTTCACTGCATTTCAAATAGTTTTTCTAAGTGTTGTAAACTATAGCAACTGTCCAATAAGATTAAAAATAAACAGAATAATACCAATTTAAATATCAATGTCTTGGAAATTTATCACAGAATATGAAACAATATTTTTTTTAAAAACTAAAACTTAGTTTTTAGCGTCTAAAAAAATCAAACCTTCGTTCAGGCCCGCGGCTACCCGGGTATCGGCGGTGTCATAATGACACTTTACCGATATGTCATTATTTGCCCGAGAGCACGAGGGGTATCCGCCAGGCTCTGAAACTTTAAACGTATAGCATAAGCCTATGAAACATCAATCAAACTGACGTCATTATTAGAGTTTAGACCCACTTTTAAGCTCCAATACGGTTTGCCGGGCTTTTTTCGTATTGTGTTCACTATATTTACTGGTTCTGTATTGTTATATTTTATATTTTTGTATTGAAATTAAAATATATTAAACGTTTAAGTCTTTTCTCTTTTCTCTTCTCTATCTTTCCGACAAAAAAAAACTATAGTAAATTAGAGAGTAGTAGGTAAAAAAAAATTCAGGTAGGTACATTTACCTAGCTATTACTAGCCAAACTACAGAATAGCTAGTTCCTTCAGAGTTATCCAGGAAGGTGGCTAATAAATTAAAACAAAGACTTGACAGTAGTTTAGCTATTTTATTTAAAAAATTGCTTAATTTAAACCTATCCCAATCCTAATCTAAGTATTGCTCCCAAATAACCTAGTATTAGTTGCGTTACTATACTAAAGCCAAACTCGATTGAGAATGCTTGTCAACAAACAAATTAAAAATGAAGGTAGAAAATGCAACACATTTTATGCTTAATAAATGTAAAATAGTTTTGTTTTTTATATTATAAGAAATCTTATTTAAAATATATTGAATATATTAATTTGCTTTAAGCTTACTAATCTAATTTATTGTAATTAACAAGTTAATTCAAAAAATTGGGTGTAAAATTACTAGTGATTTCGACCTTCATTTTAAATTTGTTTGTTGACAAGTATTCTCAATCGAGTTTGACTTTAATATAGATGCTAATACTTCTTCTAAACGCCATCTTTACGAAGGTTTATGGGGTATTTAACTAATAGGTACCTATATGATTTTTATGAATATCGTAATTTTCGTTAGTGAATTTAACGCCATCTCCTATAGTTTTGAGATATCACTAAATCTACTCTCAATGTGATTGCAATTGCCAATGGAACATCTTCAACATTTGTATATTACTGGCATTTCTTTTAGATTAAACGTTGCTAACACATTTACTGATAATAGTTACTAGGTGCCTATTTAACTGTATTATTGTTAAACTTTACCTTTTCTAACTAATATAGCATTAGTTTCGTCTATTACTATATCATGTAGATAATGTTGAACTATCGTAACAAGATAGTAGCTGGACCTTGACAAGTTGGCACGTAGTGGCGGCCTATGAAAGTTGTTTCCGTGTAAATCAAGGTCTGCGCAACAAACAGTACACATAATTCGATTTAATCAATATCGGGGGCGTAGCTCAGATGGTAGAGCGCTCGCTTAGCATGCGAGAGGTACCGGGATCGATACCCGGCGCCTCCAATCTGTTTTTGCTTTTTTAACATTTTTTTTCTTCTATTTTATCATAATTAGATAAGCCTGGTTAAAACCACAAAATAAATTTATATTTTTTCCATTGCATCCGTCATAACACTGGCAGAAGAAATTGACGCCTTTGCTTTCTGCACCATGGTGTAAAACTTTATTTCTGGTCAGGCCGTCGGCATCAGGCTATAACTTAAATCACTTAACAAGTATTATTAGTAAAGAAAAAGTGTATTAGTAGTCCTAACGTGAGAAACTTTCGCCAAATATAACTACTACAATCCTTAAGTTTACCGCTAAACAATATTTTAACAGCATCATTGAATAGGTTTTATATAGGTAGAATCTTGGTTTTAGAGTACTTACCGCTGCCTTCCCGTAGTAAGTCGAAATTCGAGAGGCCTGAGGGATTAAGAAAATCTTTGGGAAGCAGTTATTTTATAAGGAACAAAAATTTCAAATCCCAAGAAAATTTGCTTCATTGATATTCTCACCTACCTACCGAACATTTTTTCTAGTTAATCATTACAGTCATTATAATTACCAAATTGGTTGGTAGTTAGATATTAATAATCGCATACCACGAACAAATTAGACATTTGAAATGATTACTGTCAATTAAAAGGTACATATAAGTAGAGCTTGGTAGACCAACGTATCTGCTAAGTAGGCAGTTAGGCATCCTCACATAAAATACCTAATTACCTACCATTTAGGCCTAAATATGATATCGAAGTTATCTTGGTTCGCACCGTGGTTCTTATCTGTGGTTTCAGATGATACGCTTCTTTGTTCTATTTCTATAGCCATGAAACCGCTATGGTCAGATAGGATTCGCTGGAAACCTGCCAAAGAAATTTGACACCTATGTTCTGTTAAGTTTTTTTTTATTTGAAACGTTCTATTTTCCATTTGATTAAAAACCATTTACCAAGTACCGGATACCGGTATTCATTTTTCTAAATGACGCAGTCAGGTAAAAACTGCTGTCAGGTCTCTACAATTTTAATATCTAATAAATATTCCCTCTCTTATAAGGAGGGAGGCCTGGCCCTGTAGTGGGCCATTAATAATGATGATGATGATAATGATGATCCGTACCTAGAAGTAATAGTAATTAGTGTATTTCGATTTCTCGGATCTCAACCAGATCATGACATCAGATCTAAGTCTAATATTACCTACCTACACGTAATTTCAAACATTTTTCATTCGCGAGGATACATACATATTCAAGAGAGAGATACCTTGTCGAATAACTTTTTGTAGCCCCATTGTTCTTTTGAACTTTTACCTGATACAGGTTTCGTGTGGTGGTTACTGGTTTTTTGTTATCACCCCGGCAGCCCAACAACAGCTGATCGACACAACAAAGCCACGTGATCGTTTCAACGTGATCCTATTGGTCCATGACCCCTCAAATTATAAGAATGAATGTAAAGGGCAGCTTTTAATGAAACCTTCGACAACAAACACATTTGGAATCTTCAATTGCCTTCCTACTACTATAATAGTAGGTAGATATTATGAAGCCAGCTAATATCGATCATTTTAAAACATTTTTAAGTCGTTTTCCTTTTCCTTTTGACTTTTAATGCATTACTAAATCGTGTGAAGCTTTAAAAAGTAGTCCGAGAATTTACGATGTTTTTGGTTAATCCTTTCACAGAGTGGTCATAAAACAGTCGCTAGTTGAAGTTAAAATAAACACATTTCAATATAAAAGTAATCTAAAATCTTAATAACATTTCATTACCTAGATTTATGTATTCTTACCTGTACTTACAGTAAGCATGTGCAATAGAAAATAAGCTGTTATTCCACGATGAGTTGGAAAGCTGACTAGCGAATAAAAAAACCAGGCGGTCTTGAGTGTGTTGTTCTTGCCTTTAATTGGCACAAATTACATGTTATTTGTCAATTGATGTGAACCTCAAATCAAATGGAAAGTTCTTTTTATTAATTACTTTTTATTATGAACGTTCTTAATTAACGTTCGCTGTCATTTTAAAATGTTTATTGTGTACCATTGTACCCTTACTCGGTTTATGCTCAGATAATAAATCTTATTGTAATTACTTATACTTAGTACAGTAATAAAAACCCGAGGTCAATAAATTGCAATATCGCTGTAGGTATGAATGTAATATGAACATTTCAAGTGGGGAAATTATAAGCTGTCCTTTGCTAGTAATCTGCATTTTAGACGCTGTAGCTCTATTTGTTAACCGACGAAAAAAAACGGAGGAGGTTCTCAATTCGACACGTATATTTTGTTTTTTATGTATGACCACGAATAACTTTTTACAGAGTTGTCCGATTTTGATAATTCTTTTTTTATTAGAAAGGGCATACTTCCAAGGTAGTCCAATTGTCATCATGTTAGGATCTGATGATGATATCCTGGGGAAATTGAAGAAAATCTTCAAATTTTGGAGGCACGCTTACAGCGATTTCGGTTTTCATCTCGGTATCGATAGCTTTTTGGCTACTAGTGCCGTATAATATACTATGACAGTATAGTACGTAAGTAAGAAATAAAAATTTTTAACAAAAAATAGAGCCGACTCAAAACGCACTTAAAAGTAAAAAATAACTATGTCATTTAGTTGCTTTAATTTACTTAAGCATATCTAGGAGTCATCAAGCCAGTCAAGGTTTCTACTTTAAGGACGTTACCTAGAACCCACAAACTGCTTTACTATGTAAGATAAATGTTCCTTTAACTTGACTGGCACCGACATCATAGATATGCTTAAGTAAATTAAAGCAACTAAATAACACAGTTATTTTTTACTTTTTAGTGCGTTTTGAGTCGGTTCTATTTTTTGTTAAAAAATTTTTGGTTTACAGTTTCGTGCTTTATCTATGAAGCTTAGGATTTTTTTATAAATATTACAGGTCAATTACACAAATCGCTATATAGTCCCAAAGTAAGCTTAGGTAGCTTGTGTTATGGAGTCGCGTGCGGAACGCCGTGCCGAGTGGGTGTGTGCGCTCTCGCAAGCCGCTTGAATTAAGTGTTTCGAATTATTCAATTCGTTTCACGATATATCGTAGTTTTCTAAAATTTACAGGGCCCTTTTCAGGGCCATCTTTGTAATTATTGTTGTTAGTAGTTGTTGGTTTTTGTTGTTATTGTTATTGTCTTGTTGTATTTTGTTTGTTTCTAACCTATTTAAAATACTCGGGGGATCAAGGCCCCCGGGTGACTTTCTTGTTTTGTCTGTTGTTGTTCTTTTTCTGCTGTTTCAATATTGTTGTTGGTTAGTTTATTTGCTATAGCGTTTATTGTTAAGTCGGTGTGGGGTACTGCCGCGGGTGGCGGTGTAGTACGTCACAGCCGCGGGGAGAGGTGTAGTACTTCGCTGCCGCGTGTTGCGGTGAGGTACGTCACAGCCGCGAGAGGCGGTGTAGTACGTCACTGCCGCGTGTTGCGGTGACCACGGCTCTGAATATTATAAGTAGGATTTTACTAAATGGCGGACTCGAGGGATTCCTCTAGACAGCGCGACGATTTGTCGGTGTCGAAGGGAGTTCCTCAGTCTCGAAATGATGTAACGGACTGTAGAGATAAGTCACGGGCGCGGAGTCCGATATTTGGATTTCGTCAAGGAGTCAACACAGATTCGGAATCTGAGGGTTCTTCAGCTAGGTGCAGTACCGCCAGTCGAGGTAGATCTATGACTAGGGGTCGTGGCACTGGTATTTCCCGGGCCAGAGCCAAACTAAAAGAAGCACGGGAGGAGGCAAAGGAGGTAGCGTTCAATCAATTTCTCAGGGATAGGACTTTGCGGTCGGTAGCGCCTCGGGTCATTTCAGATCCTGAGGAAAAGGAAGAGGTGCCCCGTCCCGAGGATGCTTCCAAGCTCAATGCGGAGGAACTTAGGGCCCTTGGTGGCCATAACGTGGCCAGTATTATTCAAGTCGCCACGAAGTCGGGAAACCTTAAAGGAACGTGGGTAAAGCGCCTTAAAGACTCGGCCCACATTCTGCAAGAGATTATAGATGCTCTGGCGTGTAGAACCGAAGTCGAAGAAACGCGCCGCTTGAGAACGGATAATATCCGTCTCCGCAATGAGATCGAGAGTCTCAAGTCTGATCTGAAAGCACATCGGCGAGAATTTTCGGAGATGCGTTCCTCCATGGCGGCGTCAAAGGGTTCTGTCGCACCTGTACTGGACAGTGATGTTTTAGAGGAACTGAAAGCCTCTATCGTCTCGTCAATAAGTGGAATGTTGGACGCTCGATTTGCTGGAATTGAGGATAGACTTCTGCCTGAAACTGTGCTTCGCCCGCCTCTAGCAGCCGACCGTAGAAGACAGGCAGCATCGACACTTACGCCTCCCACAACTGCTACGTCGAGGCCCGCTGTAGTGATTTGCAATACTCCGCCGACACCTCTTGCTGGAACCTCTGAGACAGTCACCGACCTTACTCAACCAGCTGGGACTACAACAGCAGACTGGGCCACGGTGGTGAAAAAGGGAGGGAAAGGGAAGAAAACTACTACGGTAACGGGTTTGACGGCTAACTCTGTTAAAAAACAGCCGTCAGTGCCTAAGCTCTCTCCACCCAAAACTGCTGCGGTCATGGTGACTTTGGATCCAGAAGCTGCGAAAAAAGGCGTAACTTATGCTGAAATACTGGAGAGAGCAGAGAAGAGTGTTAATTTGCAGGAGCTCGGCATCGACGAAGGCCTAAAGATTCGGCGAGCTGCCACTGGAGCTAGATTATTAGAGCTATCAAAAAATCAGACTTCGGAGCAAGCCGAATTACTTGCAAGCAAGCTACAGATGGCTCTAAGTGGAGTTGCCAATGTGGTGCGTCCTACGCCATCGGCGACGCTCAGAATTGTCGGACTTGACGACTCAGCTACAAAAGAGAAAGTAGTTGCCGCGATTACTCGTGACGGGAATTGCCATGCCCAAGTCATTAAAGTTGGAGAATTACAGTCTGGCCCTAGAGGTACATACACTGCCACCGTACACTGTCCTGTAGAAGTGGCTAAAAAGTTATCCGAGTCTGGGAGGATTCTAATCGGATGGAGTTCAGCTGAAGTCCGGGTGCTTGACCAGCGTCCTCTGCGTTGCTATAAGTGTTTTTCTATTGGACATACAAGACCAGTCTGCCCTTTCACAGTTGACCGTGGAAACTTATGTTTCCGTTGCAGCAGGGAGGGCCACAAGTCGGCTGACTGTGTACGTGAAATGCACTGCGAGGTATGCTCAAATGCTGGTCTGTCAGCAAGTCACATCATGGGTGGAAAGAACTGTAATCCTCCCCATACAAAAGGAAAGACAGGAGTGTGTTCCGATGCACATGCTGATCGCCGTCAATCGCAGGAGGGAGCAGATATGTCATCATGAATCAGCAGAGACATATCAGCTTCCTCCAGTCGAACCTCAACCACTGCGCCGGGGCTCAGGACCTGTTATTACAATCCATGGCTGAGTGGAAAATTGATTTAGCAGTAGTCTGCGAGCCTTACTACATTCCACCACAGTCACAATGGGTGGGGGACTTGGATGGTTTGGTGGCGATCTTGGCTACAAGCAACAATGATGCTTTGCTATCGGTAGTAGAAAGAGGCTCCGGATATGTGGTGGCAAAATGGAGGGACTATGTAATTGTAGGGATTTATTTCTCGCCTAACCGCCCTCTGGCAGAATTTGAAAGCTTTCTTGATTCTGTCAGAGAGGCGATGTGCAGACAAACTGGGGAAAAGATCGTACTCGGCGATTTCAATGCCAAATCTCAGATGTGGGGGAACCCTATCACCAACTCCAGGGGGAGGACAGTACAGGACTGGGCTTTTATCTCAGGTCTGTCTCTGCTCAATAGAGGGTCAGCTCATACTTGCGTTCGATGGCAGGGAGGGTCTATAGTAGACCTCTCTTTTGCTACCCCAATAGTTGCGGGGAATGTAGTCAACTGGAGGGTGGAAGAAGAGGCAGAGACTCTCTCTGATCATAATTATATCCGGTTTGAGATCTCCACTTCTCAGACGATAACGAACCCCCTTAGGCGACGAAGCCGCTTTCCGCGTTGGTGTCTCAGACAGCTTGACAGCGAGCTAGCCAAGGAAGCTGTAATAGTTCAGAGGTGGTCCTGTTTTGGCAGCAGTGCTGAGGCTAGCACAGAATTGCTGGCAGACCGTCTCCGCGACGCCCTTACGGAAGTGTGCGATGCATCTATGCCAAGGGCACAACGTAAGCCTCGCCGTCGTTGTGTATATTGGTGGTCGTCCGAAATTGCGGACCTCCGTAAGGCCTGTATTAGGGCGCGAAGGGAGTACGTGCGATGTCGCCGGCGCAACGGTCTTGATTTGAATCTGGAAGATCAGCTACGAAGTACCTACCGTCAGGCAAAAAAATGTTTGCAAACCGCCATAAAGCAGGCGAAGGATCAAGCCCGAGAGGAGATGTTAAAGTCGCTTGATAGGGATCCTTGGGGTCGACCTTACCGACTAGCGCGAAATAAGCTTCGTGCACCAAGTGCCCCAATAACGGAGACTCTACAGCCTGTCCTTCTGCAGCGGCTGGTGTCCGAGCTTTTCCCTAATCCACTGGGACATGTTCCCCCGATGATGGCCCCCTTTTCGAATGATGAACCAATATCCGAAATACCGTTAATAACCGATGATGAGCTGGAAACAGCGTGTGACCGATTACGACTTAGAAAGACTGCGCCAGGTCCTGACGGTGTTCCGGGTAAGATTATCTTTTTAGCTTTTGAGTACAAGAGGGTGCAGCTTCGGGCACTTTTCAACAAATGTTTACTTACCGGAGAGTTCCCAAAGCAGTGGAAGGATGGAAAATTATGCATGATAAGAAAGGAAGGCCGCCCGCTTGATTCTTCCACAGCATACCGGCCAATAGTATTGCTCAACGAGATAAGTAAGTTATTTGAGAAAATTCTGGCTGTTCGACTTACCTTGCATCTGGAAACGGTAGGTCCTGGTCTATCAGAAGTGCAGTTTGGATTTAGGGCTGGCCGTTCAACCTTGGATGCACTTGAGGCCTTGAGAAGTCTTTCTAAGGAGGCTGTGGAAGCTGGGGATGTCGTGCTTGCAGTTTCGTTAGATGTTGCTAATGCTTTTAATAGTCTTCCTTTCGAAACCTTGTTAGAGGCACTACGGTACCATAAAGTCCCGTCCTACTTAAAAAGGCTATTGGAGGCATACCTCCACGACAGAGAAGTTCTCTGGGAGGGAGGAGATGGAAGAATGTATCGTCGTCAAGTTAGTTCTGGAGTTCCACAGGGATCAGTCTTAGGACCAAGCCTTTGGAACATTGGTTTCGACTGGCTTCTGCGATGCCCTCTACTACCAGGGATGAGAATTCTTTGCTATGCCGACGACACTCTTGTCACTGCCCGCGGAAAGACATACGCGGAGGCCTCGCAACTGGCCGTGGTCGGCACGACTTTAGTGGTAGATAGGATTCGGAAACTGGGCTTAAGGGTCTCCGTCTCCAAAACTGAGGCTCTTTTATTTCATGGCCCGCGTCAGGGTCCTCCTCGGGGTGCAAATATAACTATTGAAGATACAGTTATAATGCTTAAGCCCTGTATGAAATATCTGGGTCTCATCCTGGATGCACGTTGGAAGTTCGAGGCGCACTTCGAACAGCTAGAGGCCAGACTCGTAAAGACCGCTGCCGCGCTTGGTAGACTTCTTCCAAATATTGGAGGGCCGGAATCAATTTGCAGACGTCTTTATGCCGGTATAGTTAGGAGTATGGCACTGTACGGTGCTCCAATATGGGTGCACTCTCTGACTCCCCGCAATAAGATTCTTTTACGAAGACCTCAACGAATTATTGCGGTGCGAGTGATCCGTGGGTATCGTACCGTGTCTTGGACGGCGGCTACGTTGTTGTCTGGAGACCCACCATGGGAACTTCAGGCTGAGGTTTTAGCGGAAGTATATCGATTTCGGGCGGAGTTGAGGGCTCAGGGATTGCCAGTAACAGATGAGATTAAAAGACTCAGGACACTTGCTCGGACAGCACTTATAGAAAGATGGAAGGAGGATCTGGAGTCCCCAGTTGCTGGCTATTGGACGGTCGTTGCGTTTCGGCCTTATCTGGACAGCTGGTTAAAAAGACGACACGGAACACTCACATTCCGGCTGGCGCAGATACTTACAGGACATGGTTGTTTTGGTAAGTATTTGCATCAGATAGGACGGGAACCAACTTCAGCGTGTCATCAGTGTGGGGCTCCAGAGGATACAGCGCATCACACGCTGGTTGAATGTGCAGCTTGGGGGCCTCAAAGGCATATGTTGACGTCAACTGTAGGTAGAGATGTGTCGTTGCCGACCGTAGTTAATGCTATGATCGAAAACGAGTCATATTGGACGGCCGTAGTGGATTTCTGCGAGGCGGTAGTAGGGCTTAAGGAGGCAGAAGAACGGTTACGGGAAGCAGATCCTGATGCTCCTATAATGCGCAGAGAGAGACGGGGTAGAAGAAGGCATCATTATGCCCAGCTACTCCCGCCATAGGTTACGTCGTACCAAGATGGACGTATAGAGAATTATGCACGAAAGCGTCAAGACGTCAGAGTAGCTTGCGAAAGCGATCCTGTGGCGATCTTCGGAATGACGCAGTCGGGTCCGCTGGGTTTTAGTGGGTATTCCGGATCTCTGGTGAGTCCCACATACCCTTCCTGCGCGGAAGGGATGCGTAAATGCGCATTTCCCAGCGATAAAAAAAAAAAAAAAAAAAAAAAAAAGGTAGCTTGTGTTATGGGTACTATGATAACTGATGAATATTTTTATATATATTATACATAAATATTTACTGGAAGACATCCATGCTCATCACACAAACATTTTCCATATGTGGGAATCGAACCCACGGCCTAGGACGCAGAAGCAGGGTCGCTACCCACTGCGCCACTCGGCTGGCAGGATTATTACTGGGTTCACATCCTGGGCAGGATTATAGAATATTATCTACCTAAGTTATTCTTTTTTCCGGGAATAGGTACTTAGTAGCACTCCGAAAGCTCTCGTAAGTCAGTAAGTACCTACTTACATACTATAGCAATAAATATTTTTTGATTTTTTTAATATTAACATAATAGACAATATTATGTTCCATTGACTATAGAGCCTTACAATGAAGACTAAAGTAATATATATTTTTAACTAATCCAATAATGACCACTGCCTCATTGTCTATCTGTCTTCGTCGATCATTCAATCTCGAGGTTTTGGGTACAAATCCTGGGTCGAGCTTTTTAAAAAATCACCGTAGGTATAAACTCTCACCCCGAAATTGGAGGTACATGTTACACTCTTACTCGGAGAGCACGTTATTCCATTTGATCCATACATCGGTCCTTACAAACTTAACCATTATCAACCTGAGCCCGCCATCCACATTGGAGCTACGTGATGGGTTACATCCCCTCTCCTATAAGCGAGCCTGGACCCTGAACTGAAACAGAGCCAAGCCTTCCTGGCCGCTAAAATATGCATATACGTAATAAATAATGAACAAATAACGTTAAAACGATACGTGTTAATATTTTTTTTTATTACCAGCGAACGTGATTAATAGTAATAATACAAAGATGTGATAATTCTTTCAAATAATTGAAACGTTGCAGAACACAAACTCGTGAAATGACCTTAGACGTTGTGAAAGTGATTGTGGTCACGTGTTAATCTTTATATTACCTACATCATTCCTACTTGGTTTTGCAATATATACATAGGTTTAGTGGTTAGGTTATGCGGCATCGGTCGCGAGGTCCTGGGGTTTGAATCCTGGATCTGGTTGTCGAATATTTCTGAATTTTTGTAAGGAAATTTCAGTAATTTCTGAGCTCGGAATCAGGTATGTACTTTGGGTGTATAACCCTCGTGCCTCAGAGACCACGTTGAACCCTACAGCCCTTATCTAATAGTGATCGTTAATGAATTAACCATTATCATCCTATGCCGGCCAGCCCGCATCGGAGCAGGCTTCATGCTCCGTATCCCCTCTCCTACAAGGAGGGAGGCCTTATATGAACCTTTTTGTACAGCCCACTTAAGAGTTTACTATAAAGTTAGTGCTGCCTTCTTATAGGAGATGGAATTTGTAACTTAGACCAACCATCTTGGCTGGAGGGAGGCCTTAGCCGTGGCCACCCTACCGACAAAGAGGTATTGTGTAAAGACCTCGTAGATGTGTAAATATTATCCTACTACTAACGAGTTAGCCCGCTTCCATCTTAGATTACATCATCACTTACTATAAGGTGTGGTTACTGACTTGTAATTCAAAAAAACTTCCTCGTAGGAAAGTTGAAAGTTTTTCTCTCTGTAACGAGCACTAACAGTTCAACTTACTGGCCAAGTGCGGAAAAGACCCAGGAAGAAGAAGAAAGAAAAGCACTATCATTCGTTTATGGTAATCACCGGGACTACAGTTTAACGTGCTTCGGGAGGCACAAGGTTATATGAGTATAAACCACCAACTTAATGTGCCCGCCGTTCTGGAACCCCAGATTGTGCGTGACGATGGCAAGCGCCCTGACGGGATGTCATTGATTCCCTGGAGTATGGGGCGTGCGCTGGTATGGGACGCGACATGTGCCGATACCTTAGCGGCGTCCTATGTTAATTCGACCTCTGGACGTGCCGGAGCGGCGGCGGACGCCCGAGAGCATCAAAAGACATTAAAATACAGTTGTCTCGGCACTCAGTATGAGTTCTTTCCATTTGGAGTCGAGACACTGGGTCCATGGGGCAGAAGCGCTCAGGTGCTTCATAAGGAATTGAGTAGGCGCCTCAGGGAGGCAACAGGCGACCCTCGGGCAGGCAGCTTTCTCGCGCAACGAATATCTATCGCAATTCAGCGCGGAAATGCTGCCTGCGTGATGGGCACCCTACCAAAAGGGCAAAATTTAGAATTATGCTTAGTTAAGTTAATTAGTTAGTTATTATAATTATTCTGTTTTTTTTTTAATATATAACTTTCGTGCCTTTATTTTTAATATTTTTCACACTTTTATTACATGTTAGCTTTAATAGAGATAAATTATAAAGTTCACTTCTTAACTCTGAGTCCCTACTGAAAATGTGTTGGAAGAAATAAAAGCTTGTTGTTTCTAGATCGAAGTACCTAGCTTTGTGATAATCCATCAATCGGTAATCTCTGAAAATATTAGGATTCATACAATGATATATTTTAATAATGAAAAACTTTACCGATATCTTTAAATACCTACAACGAAATCTAAAGTTTTATGTTGTTGTTAATTAAGCTATAATTTTATGGTCGTAAATAACTACAATTGGATTGCAATAAATTCCTAGCTGTCAATCAAGTCGGAAAAAATGAATTAGTGAATTGCTTTACCAGCATGCGATTACGTTCAGTGTTTCAATTTCCACTTAAACAATTTTTAAAATGTCAGAAACACTCCGTTTGTGTGGCTTTAGACTGCCCAAACAACTGAATCCTTTGAATGATTTCTGTGCGATCCAACCGAAAGCTTAAAAGCCTTTGAATATCTGTCACCTGAAACGACTATCGGAACAATAGCGGTAGGCTCAAAACTGACTCTAACTACGATTATTATAATAGTTTAATCTATAATAAACGGCATGAATAATTTATTAATAAATATAATGTAAAGGAATGTTATCGGTAGGTAATTAGTCAAATACCTATAGGAAAAACATTAATGTTGAATACCTACCTCATTGACTTTTAAATAAGTACGCCTGAATAATTCTCCATTTGCTAAGTGAAAACTAGGTTAGTAGTAATGATAGCATTTTAATTGATTACAATTAGTTACATTGCATAGTCAGATACTTAGGTACCGGTCTACTTTTAGCTGCAATTTTACTAGATTTTACACAAAACCTTCTTTTTTATTGACTACAAGTTGGCCCTTGACTGCTATCACATCTGATGTTAAGTGATGATGCAATCAAGATCCACACTCCTCCGATTTCTACGCGACATCGTACCGGAACGCTAAATCGCTTGTCGGTACGTCTTTGTCGGTAGGGTGGTAACCAGCCACGGCCTCCCACCTACCAGACCAAGACAAATTAAGAAAAACCTCAATCTGCCCCGCCGGGAATCGAACCCAGGACCTCCGTCTTATAAATCGACCACGTATACGTTATATCCAAATCCATATCGAAATTTAATTAGTATTAAAAATTCTTCATCGTCATCACAATTAGTCACACTACTAGACCTTTCTTCTTATAGGAGAGCGTAAAGTAAAGCCTTTTATTGATATTAATATCGCATTAACAAACAATATTATTGTTTGTTTACTCTAAAAGATATAATGAACAATCAGCTAAGCAGAGAAAAAAAATGTTATAACGTCGCAAGCAAATTGAATTTTTCATCCCTTAATAATCTAAGTAATCTACGGTCTGAAATTTTGCAAAATAAATTAAGCAATGTCAGTGTAATGAGGTGTTAGATACTGAAGAATTATTTTTATCAAGTTATCAATTTTACCAATATTATAATTAAAAATTATTTTAAAAATGAGCTTATAGGTATTAAAAGTTTAAAGAGTTGTCAACACAATGCCTTAATTATATTTTATTTATTAATTTTTAAATTGCATCTACCAAATTTCGATCAGCGTAACCGGGTATCGAACTCTGGACCCCCCCTATCTACCTTGTGGACCGCTTCGTTTAAGAGGACATCGAATCGTCGTTGTCGCCGTTTCTAGATTGTCCCGTGCTTGGACACTCAGCATGGACGGAGAATCAAACACGTCTATAATCCTGTACAGTCAATCCCGTGCAGGTTGTCGATCAAATTCAATTTATTTTAAGTAGTCTATTATATAAGAACTCTTGTCAAAGCTAATCTGTCAATGTGCAATGACACAACTCCTGGTTCCTAAAGCTGATTCTCCTGAGAAGAACCGGCAAGAATTACAGCAATCCGGTGTCGGTCAAAATCGGTCCAAACATTGGCCAAGCTGCTCACACGACATTTTCGACCAGAAAAAAATATTGTTCGGGAGGTAGTATAGAAAAACATTAGATAGAAACAGGTGTTGATTTGCGGAAGTTCATCATGAATAGTTAATTTTTTTTTAATTTTACGCGATAAGTCTACGAATCCAAGCGAGGAAGTCATCCAAATCTGACAGAATACTCTCTTCGTACATATCACTCCGAAATCGGAGCGTCCACAGATTATTCTACATTGTGCAAATAAATTATTATTAATTTTTTAAAAATATTTCGCAAAAAATTAAACACGAGCGAGTAGCGACAAATAATGGCTTGTAATTGTATAATAATTGTATTAAACGAGTGTTTCGCGCAGACACAAAACTTGCTAATATCTTAATAGCGCTTGGTTGGAACGTGTCAATCATGAGAACAGCTTAGCGCCTTGCTGCTAAATTGTCTTTCGCTTTCGTTACCATCCTACACTTTCATTACTTAGTGCATTTGCATATTATAATTATACCTGCTGACAGAACAGATATAATAAACAGGGATGTTATCGTAGCTAATTCAACTAGTTGAGCAATCGAAATTACAGAAAACAAATAAATCATTCTTGAAAATCTGTTAAAATTCTTGCTTATAAAAAATAAGGACAAAGATAATACACGTATATACTAATAAATAATTATGTAATACTAATATTTGAAACTACGGACGGTGATGATCGTCATAAAATGCTTTTGTTCAAAGATTCTCAGTATACAGAGCTCTGCAGTCAAAACGCTCTATGTACCTAGCTTGAATTTAAGATAGTTATTTTTCTTACGTTCGTTCTCTACGTTGAAGAGGCAGGTACCCTACCAACCTAAACATAAGTATGATGAAGTAAATAAATAAATAAATATAGATGATAATATAGCTCAAAATTAATAAAGGCTAATGGGTTGTGAAAGAAATAATAGATCAACAAGTGGTAATGGTTGCCCTAATGATCATTACGTCAAGCTTAGACATCGCACCGTGTTCCAATTATTCAATTTGTGCGTAGATGTAACGAGGCTACGTTAATAGTTGCATAAGTAGGGTGCATCTGCTTGACATTTGAATCGACCCCAAATCCGAATAGAAACTGTGTCACATTAGCCGGCTGCCGGCAAGAGTGCCGGCGACGGCCAAGCGACGAGCGCGGTAAGCGGTTGTGCAATCCCGTTAGCACTCCGCTCCACGTGCGAAGCCGGCGCGCCTCAATGTCGCCCCGCGCCCGTGGGCGGCCGCCGCCCGCTGAAAATAGCGAGCCTACACGAGCGCCGCCGCTCGCCCGAACGCGCCCGAGCGACGCGCTCTCCTTCCCGCCGCGGCTCAGCGCCGACTCCTTCTCGCTCGCACGAACAGCTGAGTATCAAAACAAAGAAGCGAGACGAACGGTCGCCGCTCCCGCTCGCCGGCCGGCCGGTGTCGCGCCGAACGCACGCCAGTTCTCGTTTGAACCGTGTCTATTGAGGTCGTCAGCAGCGAACTTGCGCGCAAAGTTTACTGCCGCGAAAGGGTTTTTCTTTGTCCCGATCTTCGAGGACCTTGCCCTCGTATTATGTTTCCGCGCGAGAACGGCGACCAACCTAGGCCTATCGAGGGGCCGAACCGCGTACAGCGTACGGAATCTGATCGAAATTTTCGCGATTGCCCGAAATTTTGTTACGGATACCCCGCGAAACGCGTTCGCCGGGCGATTTGAAAATTCGAAGTGAACTCGTGAAAGAAGGGAGAGTGGACTACCAGACAGTGTCAGAACAGTGCAGTGTTTTTAATATCGGAAGTGATTTTGAACTGAAGCCATGTCTACCGGTAAACGTTTAGCGAAGCGCTCCATCATAGGGACCCGCGTAGCGGCGCTCGGCGACGACGGACTGTACTACTCGGGGATGATCCAGGCGGTAAAAACGCCGGCTCCTTTCCCGGAAAACAACAATTGTATTAACTTGACACCCAACACCCGTTACACGGTGCGCTTCGACGGCGGCAAGCTGACGCGCGAGTACCGCGACGCGGAGCTGATCGGGCCCGGCTTCCGCGGGCTGGCCGGCGTGCGCCTCAAGCCTGGCCAGCGCGTCTTCCTCACTTACAACGGGCGCGAGGTGCGCGCCGACGTGCTGGAGCACGACCACGATTCCGACGAGCTGCGCGTGCAGGTGCACGCGCCCGCCGCCGAGGTACGTCACCTACTCCCACTTAGGTGCATCCCGATCAATCGCTATGGCGCAGCCAGTACAATCAAGAAAACACTTCAAGGCTTTTACTTCCATTTCGGCCGTTTCTTTAACAAAAGACATCAACGCAACTCAAGCTACCGACCTATTGTAGAGCCTCGTTCTCTCTATGGAGTTTCGAATTAATTTATGTTGACCCTAAAAATTATTATTGAGGATTGACAGCACAAACCGAATTTGGGCAGACAAAGCTTTTGTTAGGTGGTTCTGAGGAGATGGGCGCGTGCATCCAACACTAAGCTATTGACCCCTGCACGTGGGGCGGAGTCGTGCACTGTGCCCGATACCCGGCCACCGCACGGGAAAGGTTACCCGCGGTATGGCCATTGGGCATTCCCTTTATAGGCAGAAGTTCCCCTATACCTAAACTATCTAAGTCTACTAAAACTGTCTCTATTAGAATTTGTTAACATATACATTTTTAAAATAATATTAATAAAATTACCAAAATTATTCTTATTAATTACTTAATATTATTTTATTCCTGGCAATATTTTACTAGAAATTAAATATTAACTTCTATTTTATTTTCAAAATCAAAGACAAGCATTCCGCAAATAATCCTTAGGGCGTTTGGAGTTACTGCTTAAAATAATAAACGTATAATGTTTCAGGAAAAAGAAGCATAGGTAGGTAGGTCTTTAATTAGAGTGATAATAATCATAATTTATAAGAGATATATAATATGCTGCCAATATACAATCACGAAGGCTACATAAATTTTTTGCACCAATGAATGCACGAGTTACGAGCGAGCCCCTGACGCTCGCCTTTCCACAGCGATGCAACAGCTAGGCAGTAGGTACGTACTGGCACTACGCATCAGCCGGCTACAGTACAACTAGCAGCCTATCGCATGCGTTGCAGTCGCCACTTATCGGACCGGCCGGCTTCATTATTCTAGTCGCCACCGACCAGTTATTGCGCGGATGGCTAAATGTATTCTTACCGACGCAATAATACGCATCTTATCAAACTTGTACCAGTGTTCCAGTAAATGTAACCGCCCAGTTACAATCACCGGTCATTCCACTTGTAAATAGTAATTTTAAAAGCCACAGAAGATAATATTTGTTGTTTGTAAGCCGACCATAGTCACGACCGCAATTGGCACAATACAGTATTTTGTGGAAATTTTCTATTAGAGACCTACATAGATTGTGAAAATTACAACCATCCTTCGATAGTCGATTTTGATCTAACCATAGAAAAGAAAAAAAAACAGAAAATTTACTGCACAATAAGGCAGAGAACATCAGCCGTGTCATAATCGCCATTAAGTTAACATCCCGCTAATAATTTGAAATGATAAAACTAATTATCGAGAGAAATATCCTCAAACCTGAAACTTGAACTCAGTTTGTAGTTTACGTGTCCATTTTAATGAGGATACCGGTAACTACTTCTCAGTATCCTTATAATATTAGTTAACAATTAATGAAGTAATTATATTATTCATAATTACTCTACTTAGCGTTTAATAGATCAAGATATTTGGACGTTAAAATTTAAATTGATTTATAAAATAAGGAAACCCTGATTATGAAGTAAGTAAAAATTTTATAAGAATTTCTTGTCCTTGAAGTATTGCTGGCATGCCGATTTCTACCGCCAAGGAGCTTTGCTATGTTTCAGTGTAAAGGGCGAGGTTGCCCGTGAAATAACCATGAAGATTAACAGTTAAGAACACTCCTTTTATAAATATTGCGGTCTGTAGACACCAGCAAAGACTTTGTTTCTTTATGTCCAGAAGAAAGTTCTCAACTAATACCTCGTTTCAACGGGGCCTAAAAAACAACCAAATCGAAGTATTATTCACCACAGCACAGTGGTAGTGGGCAATGATTAGTATCATTCACACACTAAGCAGCACGTCTTGGCTTAGCACTGATCGTCGGATAAACGTATCACGAACGCGCGCTAAATTCGGCCGCCGTACCGTTACCGCTACTTACAAAACTAATTTGGAATTTCGATTTCTCTCACGTGACTTTCCATGGCGATACATTTTTCAATCAGAATATAATTATTACGTAATAAGCTTTACTTTTCTTAGCTCCGTACCTCTTCTAAAGGAGTGGGGCCTTTTTTACGCTGGGATATAATGTATCCATTAAATAATACTTTTACGCATTCCTCCCCGAAAACTATGCAGATATAGTCATTATGGAAGCAGCTTCCAGAAGGGAACATCAGACTCATCGGCTATGCCGAAATACCCTTTAAAACCCGGCGGTTATTTGGGAAACCGCAGGATCGAAATTCAAATAGGTACTACTGTGACGTACCGACAAAATGAGGAAGGCATGGAAAGTTAAATGATAAACAATACATAAGTTAATTTTTTGGCAAGGTTTTATTGTATTTCATGCTGGTAATTACATTGATAAATACCTAATTCTGGGAGCGACAAAAACCCATTGTTTACATAATATTATCGGCATAAGGAAAAATAGACTATATTTAGGTATTCTAGAGAACAACACTTACGATTTTTACGTAATAACTTTTTTGTATGAAGTGTAGTTAGCGAAATAATAATAATCATTAAAGTCAACTAACAAGCACCTTCTCTTCAATCTATATAATACGAAGAACTTCGTACGTATAAATGTAGAAGTAATTATAAAAATAAAATCCTATTGCAGAACTTAGCATCGTAAGGAATTCGTTGTCCTACCCAAGTACAAACGTCGCCGGTGCCCCCAAACCTGAGGCATTAATTCCAAGTCTTATATGACAGTAATATGCCCTACAATTATACTCTATCATACCAGAACAATGCAGATGCAGAAGAATGGCAGAAATAACTTCTACAGAGAGCTCTATAACTACCAATAAATACCTAAGATCCTCTACCTACCTATACCTATTATAGATCTTTAGAGTCAACATCAAGTAGTATCTATCTACGTGCTCAATTAATTTTAATAGTTACCTAATAGTTTTCAAACGGTACCAGCCCGACCGCCGGCCGGCATGTAGGCACCACCGCAATCGGCACCTTATCGCGTTAATTACCCAGACCACACCGCTTTATTTCTTTTTCAATCATTACAAGATAATTATACAATTGACCGCGGCATTTTAATGCGTACAAAAACTACCAGTTTCGTACGCAATGTGATCGATCAACCCATCCGACTGGTTTCTTTTTGTGTTATAAATAACGAAATGCCAATACATAAGGAATCGTTGTTGTTTATTAAACTTGATTTTGTTTACAAAACCTAATATATTTTTTTAAAAGCAATATTTAAGTATTTATATTTTATTGTATTAGTTATAATATCTTCTGGTATAAAAAGAAGGCATTGATTAAGATTATTTTCAAAGTCAAACGAAACCAATTTCCTTTTCCAGATAAAAGTATCCAAAACAAATCTCATTTTCTAAAAAAACATTTAGGCTGAGCTTAAAACGAATTAGTAAAATCTAAGATAACCTCAAAAAGTATTTATGACAATAAAAACAAAGAATAAATAAATAAAATCTGTTAAAAAATCAGACATAATCGTCCATAATTGTAAATAAATTTTAGAAACTCTACGCGCTTACTACAAAAAATACTATTTTACAAACTTGCCGTAAATTTGAAGCTGTTAAATTCATTAGGTAGGTAAGTATGTTTTGAATAAAAAAAAACGTATTGTTTGGTGCCATAAGGAAGAACCGCGGCGCACGCGTCGGCCTTGCGCGTCGACGTGTGACGTCGCGCGCGATAGCGGCATGACGCGAGCGGCGATTCGTCGCGCGCAACCAACATAACATTTTCGATAACAAGGCTCATTTATTATGTATTTATTAAAGGCCGTTTACTCATCATTAAAGATACCAAGTTAATTTAACCTCCTTAAATAATTTAAAACTTAACAGTTTTAATTAATTTAATACTTAATTGTTAACCACTTAAGGAACTAAATAGGGTTAAAATGTTTATTGTTATCTAAACTAAATAGCAAACATGGTGATAAATCATAATTGCGCAGTCGATCTCGTCGTGTTTACGCCCGAGCGTGATAAACATATTGTGTACATCCACATGGGAAAGATTAGGTACATACTGGCATCGACAATTAAATATTACGTCATTGCCATAATTGCTTTATAACTTATTAACAACTTTATCATCATAGAACGCATTATACTTAATTTAAATCAAAATAAATTACGATTTAATAATTTACAGACTACTTAGTTCAAAATGAGATTTACTTGAAATGCCTAACTAAATTTAAAACATAATTTGCTTGTATTTTATCTAATAGATAAAAATACAGTATGGGTATCAGTTTAAACCAAAACGCGATAATTTATTAATGAGATATAACGCGTCGGAATAGCTTTAACAAATAAATCCGTGTAGAATTAATTAAAATTTGTTTTGCGTCACATGTGTATAGTTCACGGCGACCACCTTGGAAATTACATCGAGCGTCACCGCGTGGCCAGTACGAAGGATAAAACGCCAATTATTATCAAAGTGACGTGGTTATTCCCCGCATGCTCGCTCGTCACAATGTTATTTACATCATTTCACTTGGCAAATCCACTACACGCTACGCGGAATCTGCTCATGCTGTGACTCACGATTCGCTACACGTAAACAAACTGTTTTTTGTTTGAAATCATAAAAGATAAGTCGATTGAAATTGAGCCGAAATAACATCCTTTATAATCGTCCTCGGCACGCATAATGGAATTCAACACACGCAGCGAGAACGTATTATGTAGCGGGCATTAAGATATAAAAATAAAGAGTTCGGCCGCTGAGAAATAAGGTCACCGGCATGCCCGGAACAACATAACGGTGTTCGTTACAAAATCGCGTCAAGAATTATTTTCACGTGCGCGCGGCGCCGGCGGACCGTTAGCCGGTGTCGGCGGTGTCGGCCCAGCGAAGTCTCAACTCCAACATCATCGTCGACTCGTTCGCTAAGTGGGACACTGCCGAGCTAATATCCAGCGAAACACTTGCGAATGCAATCACGAATCACGCGTCATGAAGCGAAATTGCCTCTCTATTTGGAAACTCGATACGGAATATGATTGTGGTAGGTCATATTATCACACCTTACTTATAAAGATCGTATCACAACACTAACGATGTACTCGTATTCGCTAATAATTGGAATTTTATACTATTTAAAAAATATTGTGTAGTGATGATATCAGAAAGGTTGTACAACTCAACTCTCAAACTGCGTTTGGCCCTTTTAATTTACATTACTTTTAATCTACCTTAAAAACGACACAGTAAGATCATACTGAGTTTTTTTTAATTCAATAAAACACATTTCGTGTCAACTTTGTCCCCGAATCTAAGCTCTAACACTAGAGCTGTAGAGAGTTGAAAATTAATGCCAAGTTGTTTAATTTTTGGTGGTTGCTTTTGGCATTGGCCTTTCCAGCACTGAGGTCGTATGATATATCGCGATTGGTCAAGTGGTCGGTGTACCGAGCGTGAAAGTGCGACACACACACCTGCACAATTTCAGTTGAACGTCATTCACTTTTACACAATACGAGTTGCGGTACTTTTTAAATTATCTTCGTAATAACAGTAAAACTCATTAGCGGAGATTAACTTTTACTAGACCGCGGTCCGGAGCAACTTTTTATATTTTGAGCTTCTTTATCTTATGTACAATTTAGAAATAATTGCGTTCCTTGAATTATCGTAGGTTAAGTAACGCCTCTGATTTTATAAATAAATATTATCTGCTAAACTGAACATTTTCAGCTTATTAAAAGATAGTACCGTAACACATTCCCAGAAATTATAAATTCTTTTTTAACTGACGAAAAAAAAACGGAGGAGGTTCCCAATTCGACACGTATATTTTTTTTTATGTATGACCACGGATCACTTTTTACAAAGTTGTCCGATTTTGATATTTTTTTTTGACATTTAATTTAGTTTTGATATACAAATATGACATAAACAAAAAGTATGAAAATTCCTTAACATTGTTAAATGCATAATTTCATAAAAACACTGAAGTCAAATTACTTAAATATATTATAACAATTTGTCAATTGTAACACATTGAGCAACATAATTTCACATGCCTCAAGATGGAAATACCAACATAAATCTGAGAAATAAATATTTAACGCACCAAGAAGCACGTTCAACTAGATTTGCACAACAATCATATCAAAAATTTATCGCTTTCACCACAAAATTCCACAAGGCGTAGAAGCGTATACACTACACATATTACAATTATTGTATGTTTCAAGCGAAAGGATTGCTTCAGAAATGAATAGTAATGCAAGTAAAACGTATGATTTTTCCATCGCATTTTTTCCACTGTGAAGGCACGCTTATAATGGTTAGTGTTGCGTGCAAAATTTGCGTGTAAAATATCAATTTCACTTTAAACTTCTCGTATACAGTGTTGCAATGACAATATTTTAAAAATATTACGTATTCCTTGCCATTATGAAAATGGGACGAATAATACTATAGAAGTACGATTTTGTCTCATACTTTTATAGGTATATGATATTTTTTGTTGAAATGACTAATAATTTCTATCACATATATAGTAAATAAACGTTTTATTTAGTAATTTCTGCACAATACGACCGAATGTATGACATCGTCGCCCAGAACCGACAAAAACCCTCAACGTTCGTTTCACTCTGAAACTGGAGCATACACAGGAGATGATGACTCTACAATATCTTATTGCAAATTTTTGCAATTGTGTAAGCAGTTTTTTACGGAGAGTAAAAAGTAAATCATTTATTCACTGCTCATTACTAGTCCAACTTCAGACATTAAAAATGGTAAACCACGATGCGCAATCAAGGAGGATAAATTAAAACATGACATTAAATACTAATTACTGTAGTATGCTTAGTGACGCTACACAGGTTTCTCCTTCTATAATTTCCAGTAGTTGGTAGGTACGTCATGTTTTTGTCGAAGAAACCATGGGAAGAGAAAACAGCGGGCCCCAGCGCGAGCGCACGGTGATTTTACACGTAAATAGACATAATATGCCAGTAGGATTCAATGGAAAATATTATTTTCGATTTGAATATTAAGGTTATATTTTTTATAATGCGGTTCGAAGGTATTCGCATTGGCGGGTGCCTATGATCAGCCGCCATTTTGTTATTTTTTAAACTTGGGATGGAAAGAATTAAGTTATTTTGTGCTTGAAATTCCAGGTTACAAGATTTTTGATGTCGAATATTTATCAACAGGTTTATTATTATTATATTATTAGTATTTATAAATTAAATGTAAAACACGAAAACTGAAATTGTAATTAAAGCAAATCTTGAGATATATTTGTACAAATATTTGCAATGTAACATTTTTAGTTTAGGAAGTAAAATATAGAATATAGATCTTAATATAAATCATAGTAGTTTATGTTAATCAAAATCAATTTACAAAATCTAGTATGTATGTAGATTATTATAGACAAGGAACATTCTCTACTACATCAAATGTTTTTTCGACTAAAACAATAAAAAAAATAGAACATACACTAAGTTTTATAAGTATGTATAATCACACAATCGTGTCTGCCTCTTGAACGTGTTTGAGCCGCATTTTTCAATAGATTTCGTAACTGCAAGTAAGTTACGTAGCAATAGGCGCCTACTGACACTGTTTCTAAATAAATCAAGGTTGATAAGATAATATTGTTACCCGATTCGCCGGTACAAGTTATCAACGGGCTGTCAACTGAGTGATAGTAAGCTTTGGACACTTAAACTAGGACGTAAGCAGGATATGACCGAACTAAAATAGATTTGCTTGGAGAATTCTTAGTTATTTTGGTCACATGGCCCAACGCTTACCCGATAACTTAGTTAACTAATCGGTGGAGGGTAAACGTCCAGACGGCCGATCTCCTAGTCGCTGGTCTGATCAGGTAAAGTCGCTCACGGTCGTATTACACAACCTTCAGAAAAATAGCGGATCGAACTGAATGGAAAGAAATTATTATAAGAACGCAACAAAGACGCTGTAGTGCAGACACGACCTTTAGTAATTTAGAAAATGACCAAAAAGTGAATCCTTATAAGGAGGCATGATGTCACCTTTTCTTACGTATAAAATCGCAAATCCTTGCAATTTTAATATTTCCTATAGGATGGTATATCAATTCGGACTACATCGTTTTATCACTTTTTGTTTATCGATAGTTTTCAATGCAATAATTTTCTCAAATCTGATTTTATACTTCAAACATATCTTAATATCTCTATATTCTAGTGGCCTTTTGAAATAACCTATAATTGGTGTGGACTAGTTGCTGAGCAACATTATTATTTTGCCAAATTTAAAATATTCTTTTTATTATGTCTATAAAAGATCATGAATGACTGACTAATTTTAGGTAGATGCATTAATAAAAGAAGAAACCTTCAACATAAACTCGACACTCAGTAGCTGTACGTGGGCGAATGCTAGTAATAAATAAAGAACTTAAATAACAGTTGTCAAGCACAATTACGACAGTGGCAAGTAACAAAGAGTTCACTTATAAAATAGTTCAGCTAATGTATTCGACCTACATTCAACGCCGAAACACCGAGATGATTGACCATTTAATGATGTCAGGCGACCAACGCGAAAATGACTACAGTTTCTATGTTGTTGTTTTTACTATCCTAGAGTATATAGTAGTATTTCGAATATCTTTTTGCTACTTGCTAAGTAGATCTGTTTTATTATGCATACTGTCTACTTTTTACAACAAATTAGAACAATTTAAAATTTTAATGTCAATATTTCAAAGAAAATATTTTTTTGACAATTTCATATATGTGGTTAGTATCAGCTCTGTTACCTATAGCCTTTCATTTTGCTTTCCTGTACTCTACATGGTCCTAACTTGGTCTGAAATAATGAAGTTGTCAAAGACAAATAAACAAGTAAAATAATTTATTAGTCGTATTTTCATTTTATTTTAGGACAATAAACGTCAAAAACAAAGACAACAAACTAGTTTCTTTCTAGTTTATTCATAATTTCAAACACTTTGAAACCCAAGAAATATAAGAAGCATGTTTTAACACATATAAATAATTCAAATCCGGTCACCGAAAATATATTTCGAGGTTCACAACAAATTTTTATAGTTGTAACTAAACTAGATAATTATATTTTGATGTTCGGAGCCGTCATCCCGCAGCCGCGCGCGGCATAGAGCGCAGGCAAGGCCAGCCCTTTGTGGGTGACCTGATTGTGTTTGCCTTGAAATAGTTTCATGATTCGTGCACCGCTACTGTTATCTGAACACTCGGATAAATTAAAAGACGGTCAATTGCGAGTAGGACTCGCCTAGAGTCAGTTTTAAACCGACTCTGTAAAACCGAGACTTGACTTTGTATTTACGACGGCGTAGTTTTACGTGGCATTTGTGGTATTGTGTACTTACATGATAATATAATTATTACAATTGTAAGCTTATCTATTACATAATGCCGAATTTAAAAAGTTAGTCTTTTCGAAATACATTTCATTCATTTTTTTATTGATTAGTTAAACATTGATTAACTAACAACTAACTCTTTAGTTAAACAGCAAAAACTTAAATTTAAAATAATAAAATGAAAACACCGTGACAAACGGTTAGATTTAAATCTACAAATAGGACGAGCGAGGCAGAGCAGTCATTGAATTCGGCAACTGGTTTAATCTGGTCTTTGGCTTCACACAACGTAGATTGAGTCAGCGACGCAAAATAACACGTTTTCGGATACGAGGATTTGATTTAACAATAACATACGTGTGCGTAGGTACCGTTAGCGCGTGGGCACTCTTAGTAAAAATATACGAACACGGAGTTTTGAAATAAAACAAATGGCCTCGCATCAGGGAAACAATGAACATTAGAAGTCGAAGGCAAAGGTCAACATGATTCACTTCGATCAACTGTGGGGTGAAACAACCAATACGTCCGATATGCGACATGGATGCTTGTTAGGCGTCGATTGCATCTCGTGCAACTCTTTTTATGTAAGTGAAGATCGAGTAATAATTAGTGTCGGCACGAGGCGCAGTGCGCGGGCCTCTGGCACGGTGACCCACTGACCCAGATACGGTGATATTGAACCGGCGACGCACATGCCCGCATTCGAAATCCGACCTCCACTCGAGTTTTCCTTTTTCGTGCCACGAAACCTTTGCCAGATTAGAATTTAAACCTTTATAGCCTTTAAAATACTCGTACCTACATAGTACATACTAAAACGAGACAGTTTAGTATAAATGAATATTAATTTTTAAATGAAACGCAGCCAGATTTGTTTGTTGCCTAATCGTGAATGATTTGTTAAGGCCCATTTTACTTATCTACCATTTTATTGACTTGGTAAATGCTAATGTTAGTTTATGGCACAAAGATGGCGACGACGCTACAGGTCACCGAGATAACGGTGCTATTGGCAATGCGTATAAGTAGATATATTGCGTCCATATGAACAGGTTCCCGGTATCCGTTATCAACTGGTGAGTTGGAGCGCGATGGGCCCGGTCCGTTTTTGGGTCAGGCTGGGTCATGACGCCTGCGTGCGAGGTACCCGGCCTCCTCAACGTTTACAAAGCTATTTTGACGTCTAAGCAAACGAGAGCCGACTACTCTTAGGCATCTCAAGGTGAAACGCTCACTTTTCTAAGCGTCGCACGTAAATGATGCGATTATGGCATCACGTTGGGTGCTATGTCGAAACGAGCTTCGCGTCCTTGTGCAGATTTCTCGTACAATTACGTAATTACAACTACTTTATCTGAATTTATTTACGTACAATCCGTCTAGGAATCGCACCTACTACGGCGTCCGCCCACGCCCCGCGAGAGAGCGGTGAATAGCGCCCGTGACGTCACGGCCGCGTCGCGCCTACGAACTCTCTCCTACGTGCGATGACGTCGATTCTGAAATTACGGTGACTTGCGATATGACGTCACGTCTATCAATTGAAACCTTCAATTGTTTAGACCAATAACCTAGGCCTCGTGATAAATAAAGCGTGCCACTTGCATCATCATTGTCAAGCGCGACGCAATAATGATTTCCTGACAACGACAGCCGTTGACCTACATGGTCAAATGATTTTACTGAACTAAATTTTCAGTACTTAAATTTAAATTAATTAATCTTTTTAGTATTATCATTATATCATTGAAGGTGCATAACTGCATTTCTCCAATTGCTACAGTAAAGAAGTATATTCGTTCAAAAATCCTACTTTAGTAACTAGAGCACAATGAAATATTGGGGCCGGGACCTGATAGGAACGTGACCTGCAGCCTGTTGCCGCGCCAACTGGGTCACCTAACTTCGTCCTGGTTATTCAATAGAACGGGCGGCTAGCTTCGACCTAGGGCACGAATCGCGCCGCACAATACTAAAGGATACGGGGCAAGTAACACTTCTCGTAATTATGGGAAAATTATCTACACCGCGACGTACGGGAATTCCATCGCATATTTTCCTTGTAAGCGTATTGAGCTCACGGCTTCTCGGTTATTTACAAACAGGAGTTTTCTGCAATGAAGAAACCAAACGAATAACATTCAAGGAGAATGAGTGTAATAAAATCGCTGCTTGCATTTGGACATACGCGAATGTGGGTCACGGATTTTCGTCACAAGGTTGAGTTTGCAGTTTGGTAGGGTAGTGTTTTGCGTGCCTGCCCGCGCTGCATCCGCCTTGCAACCGCCGTTTTGTATTCACTAATCATACAAGGCCGCGCGCTCCGTGCCAATCGATTGCTCGGCATAACCGTACACATCCGATTTCAATAGCACCTTAATCTTTAAATGCTTATAATGCAGCCTACTTTAACACGGCCTATAAAAATATATATTTGGAGACATGTTCTATAAGACCTACCATAAAACATTTTAATAAATAGTTATAAACAATATAGTCCCAGTCGGTTTAGATAACTATGAATATATTATACATAAATTTAACTTAATATAGATAAACACCCAGACACTGGAAAACATCCATGCTATCACACAAACTATTTTTCCAGAGAAACTACATGTCAATAGGTACAACGATATTGTTTATTTAGGTATTATTAAGTATTGAAAAACTAACCAGGTAGTAAGCGAAGTAATGACAAAATAACTGGATAAACTGCCTTACGAGGTTGCTTATGATTTATGAAGTAATACGAAAGCGACACGCCTTGGTCGTATGAAAATGTTAGCTTATTCATGGTTCGTGAGCCCTTTAGGATTGTACACATATTATGAGTGAGTTCATAGTTAACAACGTCACGACCCGTTTCGAGTGTCATTGTTCCTGTTAATACATTATTTGTCACTCGTTTCAAACGATTCATTGTTATACAATGGTGAAATAATTATCGTAATAAATCAAATTTATTTCTACAATTTTCATTTGCTGGTTTTTTTTAGATAATGAGTGACACATATTTTATTTCCTGCATTCCGTTGCTCTACAATCTGAATATACTTTCCGAACCGGTGGTAGATCTACTACTAGTACTTTATCTTTTCCAAAAGTACTTGTACTAAAAATCTATTTGGAACAAATTAGTAATTTATTTTTCGTCATTTCATGAAAACATTTTCATGTTACAGTAAATAATATTCAAAAGTACCATAAAAAAGTTACAAACTCTCATAACAGGTGTTAATGTTACAGTCATGTACAATTAGCGAATTATAAGAAAAATATAATATTTTTAATTACAAAAGCGTGCATACAAAGGTGGTGGTAAGGTTGTTAATGTTGATACGTTTGTATGTATTGAAGGTGAAGCTATTGACCTATTTAATAGTGCACGAGCGGCTGCCACCATGGAATTGCTTATGCATGCGTGCCAACGTGACTCCCAACTGCAGGCTTACTGAATATTTAGAGAATCAACGACACCCATCCATCACGGCATCGCCTATTCTTATCTACAACACGAGCCTTATGTTAAACAAAGCAATCTTAATATGCAATTTGATTTAAAATTGCATTTGTTTTGTCCCGATATGCAACGATAACACTTATCAACGTCGTTATCGTTCAACAGCTGCCGGGAGCGTTGCAAAATTATTGTATCAGTTGTTTTAGCTATGATCGTCCATTGTTCGCTGTCTCAGGGCAATAAATTATTATAGGTGCATTGTCCTGATAGGACTAATGTCCTCCTCACCGAATATCGGCCTCGCCTAATCTCTTCTTGAGACTAACCTTCTACGCAAAAATACGGAATACATAATGAAGTTACGAGTATTTTACTGCGTATACACAGGTGCGCCCTCTAGTAATTCTCCAAGAGTATGATGGGACTGCACACCTACATGACCGCAAAGAAATTAAGCGCGGGACTTGCTTAATAGGACAAGAATTGCACGAAATGGCAATCCTCTTGAATGAATGAATTTCGTAATAATTTAACATAGGGCTAATAGTCGGTCGGAGGGGTTTAAAATGTGACGTCATATCACACTTCGTCGACATCCTTCCCCGCCTTAACGTGTGACGTATTTCATGGATAGCCCCTAACTAATATTATTAGCCTTACCCGGGGCTCTATTTATGGATTGTATGACCCGTAGTCCATCAAACCAATTATTGATCAATGGGCCTATAAATAATCGAAATGAAATTAACATATAAAACAACCACGATATAGGAACTTTCGATTCGTCTGAGATGAAGTTATTAACAGAAAATAGAGTGCTACCTACACTCATTACATTCATTTTAGTCGTCGCTTATGTAAAAGCAAATAGATTTCACTTTTGTAAAGCATCACGTACCGGTCGAAGGCCTTGTTTATTACAATTCAAAGTGTATTTAAATGTTTATATATACTTTTCATCGATATTGTCGAATGTTATTGAACTTTATATTAATGTTAATGTTAACACAGTACGTATGAATTTTAAGTTGATATATTTATTATCACACTACCACTACCGTTGAAGGTGAAAGTTTTCTTTGATAAATAATTCGTACGAGTATAAATATAAATAAATAAATATTATAGGACAATGACACACATCGCTATATAGCCCCAAAGTAAACATACTCGTAAGTAGCTTGTGTCATGGGTGCTATGATAACTGATGAATATTTTATATATATTATACATAAATACTTATATAGATAAACATCCAGACACTGGAAAACATCCATGCTCATCACACAAACATTTTTCCAGAGGTGGGAATCGAACCCACAGCCTAGGACGCAGAAGCAGGGTCACTACCCACTGCGCCACTCGGCCGTCATAACATTATATGTTTAAAATCTAACTGAGTAATATATGATAATATAAAGTGGCGGTAAAATACAACTATTATACAGATACTAAATCAACGCTAAATATATTCACAATAAATTACACAACTCTTCAATGAACGTATCTTTATAGCCAAAAGCTCCTCCTACGCGAAGATAGATAGGTGTTGTGAAAATGTCTGCAACAATATAAACGAACAACCACTAAGATACAAGCTCAATGCCAAGTGAGACTAAATAATGTTCGTTACTGGGTACATAATTAGATGATAGTTTTCTTTAAATAGTTTAATGGTTCTGGTTGTATATACTTTTGTAGTAATAAGACTCAATGTTCGTTGTATAAAAGGCTTTATAATAAATATTTTAAAAAATACGTTATTGGCGTAAGTGTACGTTTTCTATAAATATCATTCAATATATATATAATGGGTATGTATAGTAAACTATACTACATAAAATAAAACATATACAATAATTTATTAGGAAAAACATTCAATGGTACTATAAAGTTTTACGATGGCCTCATCACGGAGTATTTAATAGTGATCTCGTTCAGACATCTGCATATTAATGCTTTATGCAATATGCATTCATGGATTATGAAGTTTCTTAGTATTTATGTAGGTAGGAGTTGCCCAAAACAAAAACGTCTTTACACTCGGTTTAGTTTCGATATGAATTGTATGTCATTAATTTTTATATTAAAGTAAATTAAAAAATACTTTAAGCAATGGTGTAAGTAATTAGATTCTTTCTTCTTGATTCAACATAATAAAAACACGGTTCATAGAACAGTAACAATGTGAGAGTAAATAACGAATAGAAACAATGTTGACGCGTAGATGCAATAAATTATCAACGCAAAGGCGGCACATAGAGCTATTTAAAAAAAGATCTATTCGCACGCAGGCAGCACTTACATTACTCCTTAAGTTGATTGCACATTTATAAAATATGATAAGCAAAATTACGTATGAAACACCACCTAAAAATAATTATAAATTAAGTGAATAATCTGTAAAAGTCAGCAAAAAATATAACCTTTTTTGTTCCGGTTATCAGAGTTACACAAAAAATTCCTTAAAATAAATAGAAACGAAAAAAAATTGTTTGCGGAACAATCTTTGCAATGTTCCCTACTGCATAGACCCTTTAAAAACAAACGAACGCATGATGCATCTTCAACCTAACGCCATAATCTATAAACACTCTATTACTTTTGCTACGTTTCGTATTGCATACCTATTACCTTCAGTGACGAATATTGAGCACGCATATTAAACCCTTAACCTAGCAAGATGGGCTTGCTATTGTAGGCGTGATTGTCGTCAAGTGCTTTATTAAAAAAGTAATAAAGCAATTTAAAAGCAGAATAGTTGCAACAAGTACAATCGGCACATACGTAAACCGACGCCGTCAACGCAAGTAGGTACGTCACAGCACTAGCAGCCAATGACTCGCTCGCTGTTAGACCTACGAGTACAGTCAATGCCACTTGCGATAACTTTCGCTTTAGTACTATTGTACGTATCTTGCTCGAATGATTATACGCATTCCATTATATTCTTTGTTTGCAACTAAACTTGACAAGGTGATATTATTTTTAAATACGCAATAAGATAATCAACCTCGCTTTACATATATGGATACCTACGTTACAATATGTTAACGCATTGTTATTAAAATAAAATACAATTTAAATGAAAATGTTTATTATAAATTAATTTGTATATTAATGTTCCTTAGTTTTTATGCATTGTTTGGTTAAAGATTTTAAATACTGATAGAGTTTTAATTTAATTATAAACTCGTATCGAGTGAAAATGAAGAACTGAAGGCAAAACGATAATTCAAAAGAATGCTAATCTATTTGGCGAAGCAACAGCGTCGATATGCAATAGAGCCGCAGCAGCTTTCGCAATCCAGATTCCAATAATACTTACTGGATACTCAACTACTTTGATAGATAATTCTAGTGAAATGTTAATCTATCACCTCTTGAGGAATAGACTCCGTACATCAAGTCACAACCAGTTTGTATTCAATTTAGCATTAAACGCAATTGAAACTAATAAACACATTTGTTTTGATCTAACCCGTTTAGACATAAGCTATTCTAGTACGTAGGTAAGTAAACTGCAACGGGTTTATATCGGAATATTGTGGGTATCTTTATTACTAATATGCTTTAAAATTGATTAATGAGAAGTTTTTTTATTGAAACTGATATTTTAATAGATTTTTTATGTCTATTATATTACGATGTCTCATCCTGTTTTTGAAGACATTTGTAAAACATGACAATGAAATTAAAAGGCCTGGATTAAGAGGACAAGTAGGTACTTTTTAGCAGTCTGTGCATAGTAATTTATTAGAAGAAATTAGTTCCTTTTTATCTGCAACATGGCGAGGCTTTTTTTTTACTGGTCAGCCTATAAAGCTTATTATTGTAATTTAGTACCAACATAAGCAAAATAAGTTCCTTAAACTCATGGTATGTGAACAATTTCAAGTAAAAACTGGTTAGTTAACAAAATTAAAATAAACTATCTTCCGCGCGTACGAGGTCGCTAGTGTTCACATACGAAATAAACCGAGTTCTTGCGCACTCACTCAGATATGCGGAAGTTACATTTGAAAAGTACACACGCATCAAATCATTATCTTTGATTAAACTTTATTATCCATTTAATAAACGTGACTTTATTATCTATTGCTATTGGAATGGTGTAAGAATCGTACTAAAAAAAATTTCAACAAATCCTAAACAAGTTTTTTTAAATCTTACTTAAGTAAAAAACTAATCTTTAATTCATTAATCCAGTAATTAGTTTTTAGTAGGTACTATCTTAGTGTTCGCGCATTTTACAAATGATCACATCAAAAAAATTTTAATAAAAAAAGTGTTTAAAACATCATTTAACACAAGCCTTTTTAAAAGCCTATTTTTCCAGCCAACAAATTGCATTCGAGTCATAATTTATACTGTAGATCGTAGAACGTGATTGCTTATACAACATGTATCACTTTAAAAACCGGCTCCAAAAATTTTGCTAATTTAAAAGACAATTAAATGCATATGCACCCACTTCCCGGTTCGGATGTCGAATATCGGAACTATAACAGTTATAACGGCGCGGTATTATCAGTTATCATGTCAAAGTCACTCGGTGACTTTCACTGGCATTTATAGGTGGCCAAGTTTCGCCATCGGATCGAGCAATTGTGCAACAGTTGTCACTTTTTTACATAACGTTGTGCCCCGGTGGGGGGCGAGAGGAGGGGGGGTTAGATAGAAGGAGACGAACGGAACTGCAGCCGCGCCCGCGCACGCTCACTGCTTATAAATGATTGGCATTGATCTGCTCCACTTAGACTGCTAGTTGCTACGGCAATTATAAATGCAATCAATATAACATACTACGTTATATTACACAATTACACGCAGCTTTCTAAGCTTATTATATTGTAGCTTATAGGAGTAGTAGAGCTTTTTGTGTTACAGCTCATCCGGGAAAATACTACCGGAACGCATGTTTCTGCATTGATTTCTGGTCTTAAGGACATGGTTGCAGTGGTAAAATAATACACGCACGAGTCTTAACTTGCCTACGTCTCAGGTTGATGTAGATAGAGCAGCACTTTTTAGGACGTTTTATATAGGTGATTCTGTTTATATAGGTGATTCTTTTTATATAGGTTATGGTTTCCTACTGGCCATCTGCTTGGTCTATCAATTATTTTTATAAAAAAATCTTATAATTAACAATGCACTTATTTTCGTAACATTTTGACGTCACGTCGTAACGGCCTTTATATTTCAGTCTCAAAACTAAGTACCTCGCATACATAATTCAACTCATTAAAACAACTTTCATTGTTCCGGTATAGCGAGGGACCGCAGCCACGTCCGCGTATACCAAATCACCAAAAAGTGAAAGTCCATGATGCGCGTGCACGTTCACCGCAGGCGAATTGTCCTCCATAGACGTAGCATTGGCAAAGTGCTTACATTTCTGTGTAAATTACTTTACCTTGTTTTGTATTGCCTAGTTTACGATACGAGCAGAAGACCCAACTGAGGTTAAAATATAGCATTGGCAAAGTGGTTAACACTGCATATCTAGTAAGTATCCTAGCAGGATATAAGCTTTTTCATTAATAGATTTTTGCCATAAAAAAGTTTAATATTCCAGACATTAACTCTAAAGAGACGAGACGAATATGTTACAATTCTATGGAGTCACCGTGCGAACCCATGGAAACGGGTCCATCGGGTGGCAGAGAGAAAAACGCCGAACAGAGATGAAGGCTTAAGATTACCCTTTAAGACCGGTCAACGGTCACCTTATCTGCTCGAATTATTCCCCCTGCTAAAATCTGGTAGAATCCTTAGGAGCTTTAGGCACTCGTTCTAGACGCTAAGAAAAAGGAGCTTACCTACTGCACTTCTAGTCAAGGTCTTTGAGCAGGTTGTAGAGATTGGTACTCTATCAAAATGCATGTAAAAGCAGTCATTTCACATACATGATGTATTAAAAAAGTAATATAATCCTACACAATTGTTAAATGTTCCGTAAAATTCAATTAGCTCTACAATGCAAGTAGTTTTAAAAACCTGCTACCTGCCAGGTAGCTGGATGATTTAAGGATTTCATAAACAAGGTTAATTTGTCCAATCATTACTCTAATATACTATCGTTTGGAAAATGAAACGAGTAACCTCGTTTTAATTACTTAATTTAGGTACGTACCTGATACGAAACTAGGTATCAGTTAAGTAATTACAGAAAATATACGTGTGTCACTCGAGTATCTATTAAACCATAGAGTTAACGTTAACTGCAAAGAAAAGCAGTCTCAACTAGGTTACGAAAACACAAAGTTGCAAATCACTCTACCCCGTAAAGTAACGAATTCCAACCTATTCTGAGGAAATCCCCATTTCGTTTTCCTAAAACTGAAATTCTGAAAAACGCTACTTGTTTGGTTAATCTATTCGTATGAAATAAAAGGGTAAATAATTAGATAAAACTAGCTGAGACCTGTGGTTTTACCTGCAGATATATAGATCTGCGGGAATATCGGGATGAAATGTAGCCTATTTTAATTTTGGGTATAATCTATCTCCATTCCAAATTTCAGCCAAAATGGGTCAAGGAGTAACACACGTACACAAAAATTTCCACTATCACAATATTAGTGTGTTTATGTACATGTAAATAGGTAGGTAGATATATACTCTTTTGATCGTGTAGCTTGTTAGTAAGTCTGAGTGGTGTTAATGACGCGGAATGCATCTCGATCCACTGCAAACAGTTCTAGGTCATGACGTCACCAACACGAGCCGCACGAAGGTCGCCATATTGATCTCGTATATGCTGCTTTTTGTTCCACCGCATTACGTAACATGCATGTATGACGACTACCGTGCATAACACTTGTTGAAATCACTTAAATACCCGTCTAAATTGACCTTAAAAATAATTGAAATAACTACCGCTGTACGAATATTTTTGCAACAAGATGATAGTGTTGCGTTGTCTTTGTAACTTGTTTGCAGATAATGAACGTTTGTATAAGCTTTTACATAGAAATCGTTTCTTTTGTTATAGGTGCCCATAGAGCTAAGGAAGAGATTAGATGAGATAAGACTGTTGGAGTCTCGAAAGTCGGCGAGGCTTGCGGATGTAGATACGGATTTCGCAAGGTTGGCCGACATGGCCGGCGATCGCCGCCGCGCCTCCGCCACTATTGAAGTGCCTGCACATCACATGCAAGGGTAAATATCTATATCTATATTAAGCTGTAAAGTATATATATTTATGTCATAATCTGTATTAATAAGAGGAGCAACAGTTTGCCAAGATATTGAAGATGGTAATTACACAAAAATTGAAAGGACGCGATAGAAGATCACAAAGTTTTCAGTGTTTATGATTGAACCCATAAGCGTTATACACTATTATTTTATTTTCTTTTTTTTTAAATATTTTCTTAACGCTCTAGCTATGTATATTTTAATTTTTAAATCATATAATTTTGTCTATCCTTTAAGAAGTTATGCAATGTCTCGGTATTTTCCATCATTGTGTTGCTTTACCTTTCACTTATAATTGATATATTTTTAAAACGATCTCGATTTACGAGTACATTTCCAAGCCACACCATTACCTTGGAGGTACTAAATAGTAGAACTGGAGATTAAATATTCCACACTATTAAGTTTTCATTATGCCAAGGAAGTTAGGACGTTTATCGATTGCGTAACACAAGGTTATGCAATCAATACAAGCCGCTGTAATAAATCTCGGGTTATCATTAACTACATAGAACATAAATTTTCCTACGTAAGTAACTATTTACTTACACCGAACAGATCTAGGAAATAATAAAAATATCAATGTAATTTCGCCTTGAATTAGCAGCTCACCTCGTTAACGAGGAAGGTCGCATCTATTGCAAACAATTTAACCTTAAAATAAACCCTTATCAGGCGGTATCATACAGCTTACTAAGTTTTTGTTTCTATTCTTGCGAATTTCCTGTTTGTGCGTACATTTGGAAGGCAAGAGTGTGAGGCAGTATATTGATCAGTTGATTATATGAATTGTGCTAAATCGTGACCTCGCTGTTACAATGTTTCACACGTACCAGTACCAGCGCGCACTGGTATTGTGGTAGGTTGGCTTGTAGGTGTAATCGTTCGCGATCGTGCATCGGTAGAGCGGAGCCGGCGTTGTGTTGCGAAATTCTTAGCGAGCATATTAGAAACTGGATGGAAGTGTTAGCGAGTACGGGCGTGTCCTTGTCACACTTGCCTACATTCTGCGGCCCCCCTCCTCACACACCTTCGCCTCGCTACAAAGAGGGACAGACAATGCCACAATGAGAACTATTATAAAATTCCACCAGATCTTGCTTAGATTGAAATCGTAGAACACTAATTGTATAGGAAATTAAGCCTACGTCCTCCGAGCGGTGAGATACGCTGCAAGTAGGTAGGAGATAGCGAGTTTCTTAATATCGTAACTTATAATGTAGTGCTGTGGAACCGGAACAAACAGCAATAAATGGCCGCGGCAAACGTGACGATCGCCGGCACCGCAGTTTCACTTTTCATCATGACGCCAGTGAGAGGCGAGAACCAGCTACTCTCGATCCAAATTTCACAACAAAAGCCGAAAACTCACAGAGAATAATTACATATTATCAGTACATTTACTCACATCAGTAGCTGCTATGAATGCAAATTAGACAATATTCTTTTACTTCACAATTGACCTACTTGCTATAAGTAATTCATTATTATCAAAGACAATTTGCAGACTAATGAACTGTGACAAAAACGTTTAACAATTAATTTATTTTATTAAACAAACCTTCACTTTATCCACCACCTGTTTTTGTATTAAAGGATCTATCGCTACGAGTTTATTATTCAATGTTTATGTAATTTAAACAGTATGCATCGTTGTAATTTAGACGGTAGGTATATAAATTCCAGTCGTGATTGGAACTTTTGCAATCACTAGTGTGCCACGGCGAAGTGAAAGCTCAAGTTTCGATTTCCTTTGATACTTTGACTGATTCAACAGTTAACACACACTACAATCTCTGTAACAGTGAAATGCAGAAGCGGACGCTACAGTTAGAAGTCACTGAATTGAATGTGAATCAACAAATTTCGTGGATGGCGCTGCGTTCGCCTGATACTTGGCGCGGCCGCCATGACACAGTGACCTAGTTTGAAAATGGAACAAAACGACACACTAGAGAAGTGCCGCATACAGCGATATTCACGACCAACTAGTGTGTTGAAATTACAATTATACTAGGTACTTTTGAATAACTTGTATCGATACGTATACTTAGTTCCTTAAAAAGTGCAGTTCAACTTTAGACAATGTTTAGAATTCAGACTATGTCTCAACGTCCTCGACAGGTAGAGTAGCGTGCTTAGTCGGCCAGTAGGGCGGCAGTACAACCCGCATTTTGATGTTGCAAGCTTCACGTACTTTCAAGTTTCAACCTATCTCGCCCTATAGTCTCCGTTTCTATTTAAATTTCAGACTGCATTACACAGAATGCTTTAATCGATGCACGTATTTATCTACGTGGCATCGCACGCCTAAGAATTCCTTTAAAACTGTCCTAACTACACTAAAAACGGTAATTAAATTAACTCCATACGGATATGACATAATTTTTATAATTATGATGGAGTACTGTAATTTTTTTATTTCTGCATAACATCTCATAGAATTCAAATAACCATTTATTAAAAACTGTATATGCATTTAGTATTCATACCACGTTTTATGTCATTTACTGTCGTTAAATAGTGTTGATTGTACATAATTTATTTATAATAAACTCATTAAAAAAACTTGTTTTTAATAATATTGTCTCCTTTTTATTATAAAACTAGATTTTCTTCGCCCGCGGTTTTCCGGATAAAATTTGATTTTTCATCAAAATCCATTTAGTAGTTTTTGCGTGAAAGAGTAACAGACATCCATATATACATAAATACATACAAACTTTCGCCTTTATAATATTATTAAAGATGTAAAGTCAAGGTCAAGTAGAGCCTAAATCGACGAACTTGAAAGAATTAATGAGAGTGGAAGAAGCTAAGCATTTAGGATGAAGTCTCCGTCGACTCCTAAGAGAATGAGGCGTGACGTCATGTATGTTTTATTATTCAGTCCAACACAAGTGTCATTCATGTTTTTTTTTAATATTATACATAGTTCCATTATAATTCCACGCACATTTAATTTAGCTACGACAATCCCCCAAGGCATAGAGCGGTGTTCAAACTCGGATCAATATTTGTGGGACGTTAACAAACTTTCAATGTCAAATATGGTATTCCCTTAATTAACACAAAGTGTTGTATGGTAATGAGATATTCGAGTGTCATGAGCGAGGTACCGCGCGAATAGCTGCGCATACTTGCGTTAATAAATAATGTGTTACATGGCAACACACTTTGCGGTCACAGACAACTACTGCCATTTCTTAGTAGCGATCAACTTGGAACTACTTTATTTTATTACTATTTGACAATCATTTTAAATCACTTGTAGCTTTAAATGGCATTGGCGTATTTAAATTAAATATGCGTTTTGATTCTTATTACATTCGACTTAAAAATAATAGCTGTTTTTAAAAATCCTACCTGCAAAAGGTAAATGGTTTAAATGGTAAAACTGATATTGAAATGAAATTGAATAATAACTAAGCACTTGATAGTTTGCTTCACGCTGCAAATAAGAGGCCTTATGACTAACGACCCCGTATGGGTTTGAAACTAGTCGGGCATACTCCGACAAAAGTGAGGTTGTTAAGCCTTTAATATTTTAATGATAACTTAGCAACTTGTCTATTAAAAGAGGATCTCTTCTTTTTGCTTTATAACCACATAATTAAATCTTTGTTGAGTTGGCTCTTATCTCCTCTCTTCCAAAAAATGGGCTTTCAAAATAGACTGATACCTACTGGTTATTTAACGCAAATGTAGCTTTGCGTTAAATTGTTTTCCAAATAATTTTACAGTCCAACCTACAAAGTAAACAGACCAAACACGGCCTCAACAATCATCATAACTGTTCCAAGGAATGTTACTAGATACCGGTGGCATGTTGGGAAACAGATAGTGTGGACTGTGATTTTGCATATGTTTACGCAACACTGATAGAGATAGATAGCTCCCTCTCTCTTTCCTCACTAGAGGAACTTTCTCGCTGGGCACCTTTGCTTTCGTTGATGTTAAGGCCGTTATCTCATTTAGCAGGTGCGAGCGTCGCCTTCCTAGAGAAAGTGCCACAAAAAATGTGCACTTTTACATTATGCAAAATGCGTCTCTATGTAAAGTTACTCCATGTAAATTTACATGTCTATAGAATAATAATATTATATACATTGTGATTTGTATCAATCCAACTAAATATTGTAATGAGGAAAAGTTTGTTTGTTGACCCACTTCAACCCATCGGTTATTCGTCATGCTAAATTGTTGATTTCCAAATCTGTTTATATTTGGTGTCTTATTAAACGGCTATTTAAAAATCTGATCAATATCTGTACTAATATTATAAACTCTGTCTCTTTGTTACTCAATCACGCCTAAATTACTGAACAAATTTAAATTTAATTTGGTACAGATATAGTTTAGAGCCTGGGAAAGGGCATGATTATGATACTTTTTGTCGAACTATCACAAAACAAAATTTCTCGCGGATGGAGTTGCTGGCGCTCGCTATTAATATCATAAAGTTTGCAAGTTATGGATGGATGGATGGATGGATGGGTGGGTGGGTGCCTTTTTGATGGATGGACGGATGGGTGGATGGGTGGGTGGGTTTTGGATGGATGGATGGATGTTTGTTACTCTTTCACGCAAAAACTATTGAATGGATATTAATGAAACTTCACTGCAATATAGCTGACATATCAGAATAACACATTTTATCCTGAAATTCCCACGGGAACGAGAACTACGCGGGCGAAACCGCAGGCACCCTCTAGCTTGATATAAAATTGACAGCCTAAATGCTATTAACAATCCCATTACAAAACAGTTTTACAAACAGATGATCAGTTGATAGCTTCAAACAACCATAATCTACCTTAATATGAACACAAGCTTATGTAAAGTTTCATGTATCAAATCAGTTAAACACAATTCAAAAGTATCTTGTAGCAATTAGCGTCGTGAAGGACATATGAACTATTAGTCATCCGAATTAAACTGTTCGCTGACTTTCCATCGACCTACCTGCAGGTTATTCCACCGACGGGGAACAAAAAACAGTTCGACGTAGGTACCTACACAAGCATGTAATTATTCCCCGAATATCTAAAGGCGGAATTCATCTTGCAATTTGTAAAATATGATTAAAGACATCCGTGCAACAAAGAACAAACTAATTTGCATTTTAATTTTCTTGATAAACACCCAACTTATTTCTGGTTTCTTATAAAATGTTGACGAAAAACAATTTTTCGACCTCATAAACGGTGAATAAAAACGTCGGAAAAAAGTTACTGACATTCAATCGAGTCCAAGGCAGGGATTATACCACAATAGGTCACCTCAACCGTTAGCATGCGACGGATTATTTAAGAAATGCTCAACCTTCTACGAATTGTTAGTTTCAAGAAAAATCGTTACGCCTGTAACAAAAACCGCCTTGCAAATTGTTTCATAGTTAAATTAAAGCGACTAGAGGAATAAGCGAAAAAACCGTGCATTGTTCAGCAAACCTGCCAAATATCTAAAGTGATCGGCACGAACAAGAACAACGATGACCTCATCAGATAGCTGCGGAGTGGGGACGCCGACAGAATGTATTGCGCTAGTTCAATCGCACTTTTTGTACCCGTAAAAAATGACTTCGCGACCTACATCAACTGCCACTTGCATGTCAACGCTTAAGCGAAACTAATTTTTTACTCTCGCAAGAAAATTTCAGCATTCTTTGCGTAAATGCGCCCAAACAAAGACTATCTACTTTTTACATAACTTGAACATAATCTCGATCAAGTTCAAGAAGCAAAACCAAGTTACTAACATTGATTGTTGATGACCAATAAATTAAATGATTTAGAAACTCGATAAACCGACATGGGGAGTCAGCACAGCATCTATCTCATTTTACTTACATAAAATAATAATTAGATTAAACCATGAAATTTTCAAATTATAGAGAACAAAGGTTCGATTAATTTAATTCCGCAAGCAGTTTAAGCTACCACAGATTACAGATTATTTATAATTCACTATTGCTTATGTTAACCGTACAATAGAACTGAAGTAACATTACTCCATTGTTTCGCATCGCAAAAATGGTTTCAACTACCATTTAATCAATCGGACTACGAATCAAGAAGTGTATTTATTTAGCGTATGGTAATGAAGAAGGAAGTCATTTAAATTGAATGCTATGCATATTTTGGTAATGTTAACCTTAGAGCAATGAGGAATAAAGAAAAATGTACATATGTATACATTTAATAAAATTAATAACAATCGAAATAAATCAGAAAACCAGACTCCGGATTTGTTTTTAAATTAACCACGACCAAAGACGTTAATAATTAAAGTTCCAAACAAGTGAAGTCTTTAGTATTTTTTTATAAAACGAACTACCGCGTTTCTCAAAAAAATCTTAAAAACCTATTTCCGAACCCGAAAACGTTGCATAGAATTATTTATACACAAAAGATCGATGGGGATCAGAGGACTTCCACAATTTCGTTATAATATTCCGTTCTGTACCAAACATTCGTGTAAATTAATGTCAGCTTCTTGAAAATGAATACAATAGTTAAACTATATGATTAGACTTGCATATATTATGGCAAGATATATGTCATGAGATTGAAGCGAGTGGAGTCGCTTGCATAAGCCAGTTGTAAATATTAACTACTGTAAATAGTTAGTATTAGTAGCGAGCTGGCGGCTCGGCAACAGGCAGCAAGGTCGTTCTCAATGTTACGTGGCTACTATAATCTATACGCCGCTGCCTGTACTACGGGCTCGCGAGCGAAATAAGCAAACTGTACGCAGATGCCGGCCGGCTGGCAACCGGCCGCGGCGCAGCTACATAAAATAGACACGCTACTTGAATTATTGTTTTACGAACGTTAAACAAAGTAGAGCTCCGTTCACCATTTGACTGGTCAATGAATGTACATTAAACGCGAACGGCAATGATTACGAGAACTAAGTTGCAATTCCGCGTTGTTTGACGTACGATGCGATGATTAGTTTAAATCAAACAATGCAAGAGCGAAATTCCACCGAGCCGCCTTGAAAACATCTAACATGATGAGCGAGAGTTGATACGTTGCACGTTACGTCAGCGTATTAGAGGAAATTACGTGTGTTCGCTATTTTTACGCGGGCGTGCGCCGCGCACCGGCCGGCGCGATCCAATTATTGCGACCAAATAAACACACTGCGTAAAACCAGTGGCAGTGTTGATAACATCGGTCAGACATTTTTTTATAATTATCTAAAGGAGACCGTCCAAAAAATATACGATATGTTGGAGCCAAAACAATCGTTAAATATGCTAAACATACTAATAAAAATATATTAATTAAAATAAACGTCAAAAGCAGTCAAAAATAATGGAAAAAATTTAAAAATATATTAGTATTTATTTTAGGTTTTTATTTTTTTATGTATGATAAATTATTATATTTATCTCAAAATATGTTTTAACATAAATGTTAAATAAAACAAATAGACAACCTCCTTTACAATTATCTTTATTGCATAACCTTAGTTTGCCCCTGCTTAGCTTATCGAATGAGTTTTCGATAGATCAAAATAATTTTTATCGTTCGATAATGTCATTGAACACAAACTTGTGTTTAACATTCACAAATAAAACGAAGTACACACCGATAATATTATGCATTATACACTTCCTACAACATGTCACAGCTTTGAAAAATTGATAATGTAATTAGCGCCTCGTTTACGACTTACAACGGCTGTAGGTGACTTTTGGGTTTAATTATTTACTTGCAATATTGTTAAGGTGACTCTCGATCATCTGTTTCGAATCGGATAGCGACCCTGCAGAAGGTCGTAGCCACTGGGGTGAACACACCTCGTATCTGGGGTGCTTACGTAGGTCGTAACCACAGAATAAAATATTCCTATTGAATATTTCCGAAGCGGTGCAAAACAGATTTTTTCGATTCAAAATATCGATCGTCTTTACAACATTCAAAATTTCGTCACATTACAGTTTACAAATATAGAAGGAAAAACCAAAATAAATATTTTTAGTACCTTATATTTTTATGAATTATGCAAAATCTTAAATCTATTATTAAATCAATTTTGGAATTTGAATGAATCAAAGTAATCAAAAGGTGTGATAATTATAGTTTACATATAAAAAATACGTTATTATGTACAATTCAACTTTTTTCTGGCGCAATAAATTACGAACTGGTTCGCTATAATTTATTGGCGATTCGTTTTTTCGGTCAGCGATCTCCTACGAGTCAATGAACGTAGTTCACACGGCGCCTGTTGCTCCTAGAACGTCTACAGCCTCCAGGTCATTTATCTCGGGTCTTTAGAACTCTGAACTTCGTATCACCCTCGCCGGCGAACAACCTGCGAGACATTAAATCAAAGTCATATTTTTTGGCAATCGCATAATAAAATTTTTGTGAGTGTCACTCTCAGCTGTTCTCTTTAAATCTAATTACTTTATGAAGTTGAAAATCTACAATTAACATTTTTTGTTTTAATCTCTTATTTGGGTCTTTTGTACCGTTGTAGCCTTAATATTTTAATAGATCCTTGACTCTATATAAAAGATTTACTCTGTACAAATCTTACCTTCAGATGGTACGTGATGATAACTTTTTAAATAAACGTTGTAATTAAAGAAAATGATATGTAACTAAAAATATTATATAAAATCCTTTACTTATATGCCTAAAACACTATGAACTCTCAAAAACGAAATCAAATTCATTAATTTCAAATAGGCTTTAAATAAGCTCTTTTGTAACAATGCCACCTGTTCGGAAGGCAGATCCTGCTAAGCAAACTAAAGTTGCTCTTTTATAAAGGAATGTTACAAATTGTAAAGCAAACAGACCCCGTTATCTAGTGAACTATAACTATGATTAGTTAAAATATTTAAATATTAATTAAGATTAATCACACTTTGGCGGTGTAAATAATTCTTGGAACTAATCAGTCGGTCTGTTAGACGGTTAACTCACAAAATCATACGAATTACATTGCGAAGAATATCAACATTTACGTCATGAAATAGTACTACACATGTATTTATGGTTCCTTTTAATTTCATTTGTTGACACATCAACCACTTTTGAATAGATGCGAGATGCGTAATATTGTGTAACATACACACAACTACAGTGTTAAGTGTTTACTATGTTTTACGTTATGTTTCATATAAATCGAAATGAAACGACGACAGTGACGTACGATTATACATATATGCGATCTATATCGCTGCATATTATAAAATAAAATCCCCGCCGCGTCTATCTGTCTGTTCGCGATAAATTCAAAGATTACTAAAGCAATTTTTATGCGGTTTCAGCAGAAGATAGATAATCTATCTATATTAAAACCAAACTCGATTGAGAATGCTTGTCAACAAACATATTAAAAATGAAGGTAGTCTAGCACTAGTCATTTTACACCTTATTTTTTTAGTTAACTTGTTAATGACGAATTCATAGCAATAAATTAGATTAGTAAGCTTAAAACGTATTAATATATTCAATATCTATTAAATAAGATTTTATAAAAAAACAAAACATAATTTTAAATTTATAAGGAATAAAATGTGTTCTATTTTCTACCTTCATTTTAAATTTGCTTGTTGACAAGCATTCTCAATCGAGTTTGGCTTTAGTATAGTTTGAAGTCTGAAGAAGGTTTTAGCATATAATTTGTTATTTTTATGTAAATTAGCTTAGATAAAATGATAATTGTTGGAAATTACGCCTAGGAGCTTACATTGAAAACGCTGCCTAAATATTTAAGGTATAACAAAACTTTGTATGGAAAGATTTTTCCTTTTTATTCATACTAAAAAAAACCGCAATATTTTAAGGATATCGTGATATACCCATTCATTCTTTTAAAAAAAAAGACCGCGTTCAATTTTTTTTTATACTCTTAGAAAAAACTACACTGTTGGGCACGCGGACGAAGTCGCAATCGTAGATGTAGTAAATGCTAGTTACTGTACTCATAATATTGTCATATCACTAAAATTAGAAACTGTTGTGGTCATTACATATTATGAATTGGTCGTGTTCTGTTATCTTCACATTCTTTGGTAGTTTATTTAAATTAACAGTGTTCCGTTATTAGTGAACAATTATTTTAAATAGTTTAGTTAAGCTATAGTTTGTGTTATTATGTCTATATTTAGACCATTATGAAGGTTAATTAAGCATAATTTGTAAGCGTTATCAGTCATCTTTATAAAAAAGCAGATATACTTGTGTAATGTGTAGGTTATCAACACGTGTACAATACAATGCGATAAGTCAACGAAACCACGATTTATTTTCGAGTGTTGGCAAAATAATCAATGTTTATTAAATAAAACCACATACCTCGTGCTATTTTAAGCTTTTTACTCTCTATTGCTTCATGTTTTCAATCAAATATCACATGATTATTGACAACTATTAGACTTTCTAATTTACGTTTAAATTGAATATCAAGAGAGTACAATTTGCTGCATTGATATAACGCAATGTAACGTACGGTAATAGTATAACGCCATTAGCATCAAACAAACTTAAAAACTAAGTGCCAGTCGGAGTTCGGCGTACGAAGGGTTCCGGACAAACCGCAGAAAAAATATACATTTATTGTATGGAAGACCCACTTATATTTATTGTTGTCATGTCGAGCACAAAAATGACGTATTTTTGTGCATCTGTGAAAATTTCAGCTGCCTTATCATGGTTCATGAGATACAGCCTTGTGACAGACAGACAGACAAACAGACGGACAGTGGAGTCTTACAAATAAGGTCCTGTTTTTATACTTTGGCTATAAAATAATTTGTGTGTTGAGTATTTATTTTATTATTAAATTAAATAGACAGATATTATAAGGCGGCTTTAGATTATGGAGTATGGAAATCCCTCCCAAAAACCCGATAATCTAACGGGTAAAAGTTCAGCTGCGGACGTTGAACCGGTTGAAATAATAATAATATATATCTTTAAATTCATGTGATTGCCCCTTTATATTGGTTCACTATATGTATTTTAATATAACCACTTGTTCGCGCGTATTGTCCAAGTGACTGCCCTATAACAATATGTATTTGGTAGGCTTTGCTGAGGGTGATCACCCCGTCTCGTGTCTAGTCGCTCGGTGCCATGATCCCCGCTCTTATACAACCTTCGCCTATTAATATCTGTAATTGCTTCTCCAGACAGAAAATAGAGTAACAGCCGAAGAGGTCAAATGTTATTCAAGTTCGCCGTATGACCGCAAAAGATTTAATCGCATATAATTCGATATACTTTTTCATTGTCAGTGCATGTTTTAATTAATATCTTATAATTTGATCTTTATCTCAAATACCTAACTGCATAATAGCTTTAAAGCACACGACTGACACGTGCGTGTACATTATTGGTAATTGTTATTAGTAATTTGTCATATTTCCTGAAATTTAACATCGAGTTATTAGAAATGATGACACAAAAATCATCATCGATACAATACAATGAGTAAAGACCTACGGCGATTTTTTATCATTTTGACCATCAGTTGACATAGATTAAAGAAAGCCATATCACGATTTTTGGTACCACTTATAATTATTAGAGAACAATGCTCTAATACAATCAATTGTAACAAAGGCCTTAATTTTCTTGAGCTTTGAACATTTGTTATGTTTTTAAATAGTAATTAAACTTGCTCGGTATGTATTTTACGCTACGACATAATAACCGTATTATGTCGTCGCGTAAAATACATTTATCTAATTTAGTTATCTTTGAGTAGTAATTCTTTAGGTTATTATTTGTGAAGCACCAACAAAATATTTCTATAATCTGGAATACCATTTTTTCTTCAATTCGATCCTATTCTCTCCCACTTGATGATGATTTTCATAATGTTGATTTGCTTGATAATTTCAAGTATTGAATATTATTTTTGTGTTTGTTAACAGATCACGTAAACGAGGTCCAAGTAGCTCTTGCGACCTGGGCTACGGGGAGAGAGATGACCAAATGAATGAATGCAACGCAGCACTCGTCCTCATGTCTCTCAGCTGCTCACCAAATTCACCTCGACCTAGTGAGTATTATTATTCTGATTAAGGTTAAATCATGGCCACTACCTTCAGCTTTCCAAAATCCATCACGGGTGACACGCCTTTGGATTTTTAAATAATATAACATCGTTTAAGCAATGTCGCATGTGCTCGAAGATTGTAATATGCATCGATATCGATGTATTAAATGTATAAATTATTTAATTTACATAAATAATGTATTATATAAAAACCCATCAAATCATTATAGGAACTACTTATTTTATTTTATATATATATATATATATATATATATATATATATATATATATATATATATATATATATATATATTGTGCAGTTAGGAGTTTAATCTTTTTATTTTCAATATTTACCTTAGTCTGTACTTAAGTTCGTCGTAAATAAATAGAGGTTAGATTCTAGGAATTTTTTTAAAATAATAGTTACTGGTTAATCGTTTTTGGAAATTATATTTAGATAAAAATTAAAATAACAGCGCCTTCTAACAATAGAACTTAACAATAAGTAGCTTTAATTTTGCTGCGGCGGTACATGTTTCATTGCCTGAAAACATTAATAAACCAACATTTCCTAAAAATGAATCCTAGATCGATCGATTAACATTTGCTCGTATTAGATGATGAGTACCTATTTTATTTATTAGTGATTTATAAATTTATGTTTATCTAATATATTATTTACATTGATACGTTTCTAATTCATTCTGTGTTCCAATAAGTTTTTAATTCCAAAATACATCATTACCGATTCCATGAAAAACTTTCCTAAAATTTGCTCTTATATATAAAGGAAAGGAGGCTAGAGCTAGTGGAGCTTTGAGGCTTATATATCTAGCGTGATATTAAAGTACTTGATGGTAAATTTTTTACTGAAGTTTCGAACTCAACGTCAGTATAAGCTATTCAAAGCACTAGTTGATGGACTGTCTTCTTACATAATATTAATGTTTATGATATATCAGTCAATTAAAAATTCCAAAATATCGTCATTCATATTTATTATTTTTAATAAGAATTGAAACTTAACGTACCTGACCATCACTATTGCGTAACACTGCCACGCTACGCTGTTTGTAGTTACGCTTAGTGATGGTTAGAGATTATGTAAGTGGTACCATTTGTGAGCTTGCTATATTACATGTTCTGTTGGGTTCTGCTTTCATTTGCAGCGCGGAGGATGCCAATGGGAATAGAAATCTCTCATGTTCAAGCAAAAGTATGCAGTGTATTTTATTTATATTGCATAATTTAACCATTCGGAGTTTAGATTGTACAAAATGTTGATAACGTCTAGACAGAAGTCTAGACTTCGTCTAGACAGGTATTCCGAGTAACTCTGCTGTTATGAGCTCCAACCAAATGCGATCTAGTTTACATGAGTACAACATATTTTCAGTAACCTCTATTAACCGGACCCTTTGTTAGATCATTTACGATAAAAGCAACTAGCCTGGAATATAAAATAACTTTGTTACCTGTTATTGTTTTATTTCATGACTGTATTATCACAAATTATAATTAACATCAATAAATAATCAATTTACTAAGTCTGTTTCAAGAAGTTTACATATGGTGTAGTGTTTCTCAAAATGTATTTGATTTAATTAACATATGAACGTAGAAACTATAAATCGCAAAAATATTTTTGTAAGTTATTGAACAACTGGATCTTTCATGTTAAAATTAACAAAAGCTCACGAGATAGTTGGTCACATTTTATAAGGAAGATGTTAGACGAATACTTAAAATAAGAGTATCTAGGTACATCAGAATAGAATCAAAATTTATCAGTTGTCATAAACGACAGATGAATGGAATTTATAAAGGGTATAGTCAATAAATAGTAACATTCAATTTAAAAAAGAAATGTATATTGAATATGTCTATATAGGTAGTCATTCGCGTCTGATCCTGAAATAACGTCGACAAATATAACAGAAATCGAGATCAAAATAACTTTTGATTGCATCTCATCATTTAACATTATGCAATTCGGTACAAAGCCGCTCCCTAAGTAACGGTTCACATAAAAATTTACGATCATCTTCAGCACAGGTCTAACGCATGCATGTGCCGAGAACATAGCTGTTCTTGCAAGTGAAAGTAGCCGCTACAGTTCCGTTTCGTAATTTATCGCTGTGTAATTTTATTTGTGCTACGCACTTGACTGTTTGGAATGGTTGGAAGGCTGAAATTCGAGTAAAAACTCCATGTTGCTTTTATAATTTGTAGTTAGAGCATTGTTTTACTTGGTATACATTTCAAATTTTAATTCGTTTATTTTGAGTAAGCTTACATTACGCTTTCGAAATATAAAGTTTATATTTAGTGACTCTACCTCCGATGTGAAAAGCAAATACTACTGAAAAGACTTGAAAAAATCTTCGAAAATTGCGTATTTTTGCAAATATTCACCCATTTTCATGACCAGAAGAAGTAAGTAAGACCTTACCACCCTATATCTATATTTTTGTTTTTGGGATTTTTACGCAATCGCTATCTTTTTCAAAGATATTCCATAATATATTATATACGAATTCACACAATTCAAACAGTAGTTACTTGAAAAATTATATTGCACACAATTAATAAATTATCTATCTTACGATTGCAATAAAAGGTAGGTATTAACATTGTTTTGTCCTGACTAAGTTAACAATTTAATAAAGCACCAGCATTACGGGAGCATCCACTTGAGTTGTTTGACTCATTGCCGGAACTGACGTGTTAAGAGTGTACAATAATGATTCGTAGAATCCTTTAAACTGCCAAGTACCGTAAAGTAGGAGACAAACAAGCTAGTATAGTTCTCATAGAGGCTATGTGGAAAACAATTAATCAATTTAAAACAGCCTTCTACCCTTATAAATCGCACACCTGTTCAGCCTCAGTCTAAGGAAGGTAGAAATGGATAGCCTTTGATACATTGTAGTAACTTCTACATATCTTCTATATACTTGTATACCCTCTCCTAGAAGGAGAAAAGCCTGACCATGTTGACAGGCTGTTAACATACCGTTAAGTAAACATATACGAGATATTTGTATATAACAAAATATAGTGGAGCGATCAACATTTTGCTTAGGTGACACAAAGACAGACATATCTAATACGCGCCCGCTTTCACATATCGGACCTTTGTTTATGTGAATTATCTGCACCTTACTTTGACGGCCTTCGTGGCGCAGTGGTATGCGCGATGGATTTATATGACGGAGATCCTGGGTTCGATTCCCGGCGGGGCAGATTGAGATTTTTCTTAATTTGTCTTGGTCTGGCTGGTGGGAGGCTTTCGCCGTGGCTAGTTACCACCCTACCGACAAAGACGTACCGCCAAGCGATTTAGCGTTCCGGTACGATGTCGTGTAGAAACCAAAAGGGGTGTGGATTTTCATCCTACTCCTAACAAGTTAGCCCGCTTCCATCTTAGACTGCATCTGTACCTAACATCAGGTGTGACAGCAGTCAAGGGCCAACTTGTAGTCGATAAAAAAAAACTTTACAATCTGTATTGAAATATATGTTTAAGTTTTATGCTCATGTAGGTAATCTTGTTTTGTATAGGTGCATGGGGTGATAGATCGTCAGTGTCTCCGGGTGCGAGCAGCAGTTCAGGCTCATCATGGCGGTCGGGCACTCCATCACCACCTCCTGTCTCTTCATCATTCAGCGACGAAGGCATTGCTATGGATTACGAGGACAAACCACCCACCAAAAAGAGGGTAAGTTTTACTACTGTTTTTCTTTAAACCATAAATGACCCTTATTAGCAGACCAGAAATCGAATTCGAGGAAAGACAGGCGATTTTTAATCTTCATCAATTCAATAACTGTTTTTGGTAGAAGTAGGTTTCTTAGCAGATTCCACAAAACAAAATATTCCTTCCGAAGAATTAAACAAAAGCTAATGCTGTTTAAAAGAAAAAACCAACCGATGGATGTCCACTGCTCTTTTACATAGGCACCGAGAATGACTATTGTAATGAGAAAGATGGCATTTCTGAAAGTAACTATAAACATGAAGACGAATGATATGAAGAGACATAAAGTGCGTGCAATGTAATGATCCTTCGAGACAAAATGACTACGTGTTGTCGAGCAAGCACCGCCACCGGTCCCAATTAGACCGTGACACAGATCATGCTCGCTTTCATATCGTAACTGACTTTAACTAAATTATATACATGATAACTAACATGTTTTACGTGTTATTCCATGTTCAATTTAAATGTGCTCGTTAGTTTGTGCAAATTAAAATATTTCATGGGGTGTAAGGGGGAGGCTAGTACCAGTCAGCCTCTCCAAATGTCAACCTCACCTGCTCGCGGTGCACCCTGCAGATGGACCGACGAGGCTCTGGCGACCGATGAATGGCGGTATAACCATTCCAAATAGGCTGGACTACAAAATGAGGCCAGTGTCAGGCAGCAGTGACACTGGTTCGAATAGTCCAGCCCTGCGGTGACCAACCCGCATGCCCAGCGTGGTCACTATAGGGCAATACTTTTTATGGGAGAAAGTAAAAAGCAACAGCCCCTAGTCCCCGGCAGCTCCGCTATTCCTGGCTCTGGCAGCGGTCATGGTAACGGCGGGGCAAGGGGTGTCAAGAATCTCCGGCAGAGATTCCGCTGCCAACCCCGACGACTGGACCTGGCGACATTTAACGCACGCACTTTGAGGACCGACGAAAAGTTAGTCGAACTGGAAGAAGTATTAAGTAAGTTGCGCTGGAGCATTATAGGATTGTCTGAAGTCCGACGAGAGGGCGAGGACTCGATAATCCTGAAATCCGGCAATTTACTATACTACCGGGAGGGCGAACATCTGTCCCAAGGTGGTGTTGGGTTTATCGTTCACAAGTCCCTTGTTAACAATGTTGTACGAGTCGAGAGTGTGTCGAGCAGGGTAGCGTTCCTTGTCCTCCGAATTACCAAACGGTATTCGTTGAAGGTTATACAGGTTTACGCACCGACTTCGGCACAACCCGACGAGGAGGTAGAGGTATTGTATGAGGATATTTCAAGAGCCCTGCATACTTCGAACTCCTACTACAGCGTTGTTATGGGGGATTTCAATGCAAAGCTGGGCGAGAGGAGTGGTTCAGAGATGAGAGTGGGGCAATTTGGTTATGGGCAACGGAACCAGAGGGGCCAAATGTTGGCTGACTTCATGGAGAAGGAGGGCCTCTTTATGATGAACTCCTTCTTCAAGAAGCCACCACACAGGAAATGGACCTGGTTGAGCCCCGATGGTTCTACGAGAAATGAGATTGACTTCATCTTGTCGACCAGACGGCATATATTCAACGATGTCTCTGTGATCAATAGGTTCAAAACCGGCAGTGATCACCGACTGGTAAGAGACACGTTGACTATCAATGTACAGCTTGAACGGTACCGACTGGTGAAGTCAACGCTCCGACCTACTCGTGCTCACATCCAAAACCCCGAAAGCTTTCAACTGGAACTCCAGAACCGTTTCGATTGCCTAGCACATTGTGTTGATGTGGACGATCTGAACAACAGGCTAGTGGAAACTGTCCATTCGGTTGGGTCTAAGTTCTATAAGACCCACCGCCCAAAAACCAACAAGAAATTCTCTGACCAAACACTTAAGCTCATGGAGGAAAGACAAGGAATGCGATTACAGTCTTCAGGGGACGCTCTGAACTACCGACGTATCAATAGACAGATCTCTAAGTCGCAGAAATGTGACTTACGCCGCTACAACACCGAGCGTATCATAGATACAATAAAACACAACCGTGGCTCGAAAGTGTTCGCGAAAGATCTGTCTATTGGACGCAGTCAGTTGACGCGTCTGAAGACCGATGACGGTAATCTCATTTCTTCCAAGCCCGAGATCTTGGGTGAGGTCGAGAAGTTCTATGGACAGTTATACACGTCAACTCAAAAGCCTGTTGACAATTTGGCTGAAGACCCCAGAGCCAAATTGACCCGACATTATACCGAAGATATCCCGGACGTCAGCCTAGACGAGATTAGTATGGCTCTCGAACACCTAAAGAACAACAAGGCGCCAGGTGATGACGGAATCACAGCAGAACTCCTGAAAGCGGGTGGTAAACCGATACTTGAAGTCCTTCAGCGATTGTTCAATTCCGTCATTCACGAGGGCAAGACGCCTGAGGCGTGGCACAGGAGCGTGGTTGTTCTGTTCTTCAAAAAGGGTGACAATACCTTGCTGAAGAATTACAGACCAATCTCGCTGCTGAGTCATGTCTACAAGTTGTTCTCCAGAGTCATCACGAATCGTCTCGCTCGTAGGTTTGATGACTTCCAGCCTCCCGAACAAGCCGGCTTCCGACAAGGCTTTAGTACCATAGACCACATCCATACGCTGCGGCAGGTTATACAAAAGACCGAAGAGTATAACCGGCCACTTTGCTTGGCGTTTGTGGACTATGAGAAAGCCTTTGATTCGGTGGAAACCTGGGCTGTGTTAAGGTCATTGCAGAGGTGCCGAATCGACTACCGGTACATCCAAGCGTTGCAGTGCCTGTACGAAAACGCCACCATGTCAGTCCGTATACAGGATGAGACTACGAGGCCAATCCAATTGCAGCGAGGAGTGCGACAGGGAGATGTTATCTCCCCGAAGCTATTTACCGCCGCATTGGAAGACGTCTTAAGCTCTTGGACTGGAACGGACTTGGCATCAACATCAATGGCGAGTACCTCACTCAACTGCGGTTTGCCGACGATGTAGTGATCATGGCAGAATCTCTAAATGACCTTAACATTATGCTCAATGACCTCAGCAGAGTTTCTCAACAGGTGGGCCTTAAAATGAACATGAGCAAGACAAAGATCATGTGTAATGCTCACGTTCCGCTCCACCCAGTAATTGTTGAAAATTCTGCACTCGAAATTGTAGACGAGTATATATACCTAGGGCATATGGTCCAGTTAGGTAGGTCCAATTTCGAGAAAGAGGTGAACCGCCGAATCCAACTCGGCTGGGCAGCGTTCGGGAAACTCCGTGACATCTTTTTGTCCAAAATTCCTCAGTGCCTGAAGACGAGAGTCTTCGAACAGTGCGTGTTGCCAGTGATGACCTACGGATCCGAATCTTGGTCGCTGACTGCGGGCTTCATAAGAAGGCTCAGAGTCACTCAGCGGGCGATGGAAAGAGCAATGCTCGGAGTATCTCTGCGTGATCGAATCAGAAATGAGGAGATCCGCAGAAGAACCAAAGTAACCGACATAGCTCAGCGAGTCGCAGAACTGAAGTGGCAATGGGCGGGGCACGTAGTTCGAACAGCTGATGAACGTTGGGGGCCCAAGGTGGTAGATTGGCGACCCCGCACCGGAAAGCGCAGCGTTGGTCGACCCCCAACCAGGTGGACTGACGACATCAAACGTGTCGCAGGGAGCCGCTGGCAACAGGCGGCTCGGGATCGTTGTGTTTGGAAGTCCCTAAAAAAGGCCTATGTCCAACAGTGGACGTCTACAGGCTGATAATGATGATGATGATGAAATTATTTCATGGCTGACACTTGTCTGAAACAGTGCTCTTTTTTGGAAGACATTTCGGCTTAGGATGTCTTGTAGTAATGTGGTAGGATGTGACAGCACAAGTGCGTTTGAATGTGTAAACTAAGGGTAGGTACGTAAGCGTAGCAGATGGATATAAAAAAATTAAAGTAATACAGGGGTTGAAGTGTCATTGCAACCCGTTATTACCAAAGAAACGTTGCTTAAAACCGCATACATATTTACTTATGGTTCAAACATGTTTTTGCTTTAGTAAGGCTTACTCAATTTCACACACAAACGCGCCTGTCAGACGCTTCTCAGTCCACTTTTCAAAGCGAAACCGTCTTCCGAGATTAATCATATATCGTTTTATGATATGCTACTTATATAATTAATATTATTTCATTGCGCTAAAAAGGAAACGTTACGTGACGCATAAAAGTGATTCAAACGCACAGATGCAAGTCAATCTTTTGTCCGTGCAATCTCGCTGTATCATAACGATAATGACTGCCTCATTCGAGATTTAACAAAACGTTTCATATAGCTAACCTGTACAATATAACTTTCACCGAGTAAGACACCTGTTCGACGTCGTTAGAGGCCATTATATCACGACTAGGCAATTCCTATTCCTGGTTTCGCAAAACAGTTCCTCGAGTCTGCATCTGTACTAAATAACATATTTGCATACAGATAAAAACATTCTAATTACATATTTATATTTCTGGCATTTTAAAACCTTAAATGAATGTACATAATACCTTTCTAATCTAATATTAATTAATTGATATTGAGTTTCTTTAGCCAGGATTTTTACAACATTCAGATAATCAGATTATCTCATTCTTGTATTGTAATTTACTTTTAGTTGTAGAAAAGCCTTATGTGACAGACCTCGCTTGGGGTTTTTTCAGTCGTCAAGTTGCATAGTTCTACTGTGGTCTTAAGAACATGGTTTTCGGTGTAATTACAACACGAGGTTCAACAGGCCAACAGCTACGCATCAGGATGATAGACAGAGAGTGGCACTTCTAGGGTTTCTTCATTGCACGCCCTTCTAAATTTTGCTCTATCTATAGTCGATGGTTTTAACATCAGATGGCGTTACTTATTCCGTTAGTTATAACCGCATAAAAGATGACCCAATCATGAATAAGATGGTTCAGTTAAAATCAAGTGTCTTTCTCAACGTAAAACATAAGATATCTTTATTTCACTTTCATTTTAAACAATTCTATTTAAAATGTAAATTGACAAAAAAGTGGAACGGAAAAGCATGAAGCAGTTCTTGATAAGTATTTAATAGCGGCAATTTCCTATCCTCTGTATGTACTTGCGATTTCTTTGCTAATTATTATTTCTTAATTAGCAACGGCTGCTAGTTTCTATACAAAGGGTATAACTTCTAATTTAATTTCTAAGTTAAATCAAGTTATAACATACTGCTAAATCTAAATCAAATCTAAAACTTCTTCGATTCCACCGCAGCGGAGCATACCTACTGCCCAAGATACTAGTGGTATTACCTCTTTGAATAGCTAAACTAATTAACTGTGTGAGAAACTTCAAATTTTAACATCATCATCATCATCATTATCATCATCTTCATCATCATCATCATCATTGTATGTAGCAATGCAGCAATGTCCATAACTAATACTACACTATACAAAGACTTGAAGTCTGTATAGAAGAGTAACGACTTCCAAAGCTCTTGAGTCGTCTGTAAGCCTGTTCCCAACAGGCTTACAGACTACTACTACCCGTAACCTGATTGATGACTTCGGTCCAACTATAACAGCGGAGACGAGCAACAGTGCGTTTTCCGGTGCGGGGTCGCCATTCAAGCACCACAAAATTTAGATACTATATATGATACTAGCTGACCCGGCAAACGTTGTTTTGCATTAAAAATTAAAAAAAAAATTATATGAAAATTAGATAGTAGCCGATTCTCAGACCTGCTGAATACGCATACAAAATTTGGTAAAAATCGGTAAAACCGTTTCGGAGGAATACGGTAACTAACATTGTGACAGGGAAATTTTACATATTAGAAGATTATGATAATATGATGCACTTTTAAATCGCTTACATATTAAAAAAAACATTATAGATAGATTGAAATAAGTCTTTGCAATTGAATGACCTTTAACTTCGATCGAAAAATAACTACGATGTGGTATTACGCATTAATAAATTACAATAATATACTTGTAGTACGAGAAGAGACTCGCCACTTGTCGATAAATAAACATTGCCCAAAACAATGACATTCTCGCGATGATTATGTTAAGCAGGTGAACAAAAAAACGACATATCTGGCATTGGCAGATAAATACTAGGCAGCTGGCCACACAAGGTTCATATATTTACGTAAGTGCTAGTTGCAAGTAACGAGAATATATTATATGATTTACGATACACGTGCACAGTTCAGTGTATCGTACAATGTCAAGGCACAGTACTGTGGCCGCTCATTATGTAATACCATTGTAAACTTGTCATAAATACGTTTACGACTGAGTAATCAACAACACCCGATATCGTGTACGTACTTTCCCAGTCATCTGGTACATCACAGTTCACACCTGATATAATTCATTAATTAAATAACACGTTCAATGATCTACGTTGATAATATTATAGTTTTTTAATAATTAATTTAGTAAGTATTGGAAATCCAATTTTGTTTTTCTTAATAAAGTAATCTTACATTCCTGAATATATTATATAGTGTTTAATACAACAAAAATAGGTCTCCTTTAATTGTTACTTATTTCAAACAACAGTACCAAATCAAATGAACCCTTAATGGCATGACGTCTATTGCATGTTTGTTTTTCTATTTAAATAAAGTCACAATAAAAATTTATTTTAATAAGATTGCTGATTTTTTTCTTTTGAATATTCTTTCTGAAAGCCTTTCATTTAATGCTTTTTAGAAATGTTTAAAAAATAAGCCCTAAACTTTAAACTAAATATTTCGTAATAACACCTGCTGCTCATATTTATTCAAAAGCTATAAGTAGGTGCTACAAATCGCTATTACATGCATACCAACATCCAATTCCACGAGAAACAATTGTATCCTTGAAATTAATTCACTCGTTAGCTAGTAAACTCAATGGGGATTACTGTAGAGCTGTTACAAATGTTAAATAATGAGCTCATTGTAATGTTTAAAATATAGGCCACGTTTCTACCCCACGTAACGTATGGTTGACTCCAAAACAAAGCATTTCTTGTACTGTTACACGTCGACATACATCTTTTATTCGAGAATAGAGCACTTTGACAAAACAAAGAACTTTTAAACATTTTGAATGTTGTTTAACCGCGAAGCATTCCTTTTGTTACGACCGTGTTCTTTATTGCTTGATAAATATTGTTGTGATAGTTTTACAAGGATAGATGTGTGTAAGTAAAAGTGGACAGTAAAAAAAACTAATCTACGACTTTTCTTACTGCAAGTGTGACGGAAAAATAAACACCTTTCTAAAAAATGAAAGTTTAATTTTGTGTCATCATTCTTACTTCATCACTGCATTATTAATTTATAGATCAATCAATTAATCAATAATGTAGTAAATAAAGAAGAGAAGTAGTATGATAGATCTGAAGATCTTAAATCACTTACTTGTTGTTACTGAGGAGGCCTGTGACCAACTGTGTATTCAATGCGACTGATGACGACATTCTTGGTCATCGCGAGTATTGCTAAAGTCATGGGCATTGTCTAGTGTCGGATACATTTCTTTCACACGATTGCGTAACTCGTGCACACGCCGCTGACGCACTAAGGCTTATTCAAACAAAGAACATTTATGGGTGCGCTTGCATTATTTGCCCACTCATAACCTTTCCATGCTTAGAGGTTTTACGTATGCACCGGTAATCCGGGTTAGTCTCACTGGATAATATTTGTTCTTTCACTCGAACAAATAAACGATTCTGTTCAGAATACGAATCACTCCATCTTTATAAAAGGACCGACAATATAAACTTCTTTAGGATAGTAGAGTAAAAGAAAACAAATTTAAAAGTTAAATTTCATATGGCTCTTAGAACGCAGAACATTTTAATTTACAAAATGTATCTATAAATAAAAAAAATATAGGCCTCCAGATAGGAAATAGTTCTGATGCTATTACCCATGTGAAGGCCTATATTTTTTTTAAAAGTAAATACTTAAGATTTATGAGGTAGTTTGTAAAGACTATTTTTAAACGACTTCAAAAAAAAAGGCGTTTCTCAATTCGACCGTATATATTTTTTTTTTTTTTTTTTTTTTTTTATGTGTGTTCGCGCATAACTTCGTCGTTTATGAACCGATTTTGATAATTCTTTTTTTGTTGGAAAGAAGATAGTCCGGTGGTGGTACCATGACAAGGAAACCAGGATCTGATGATGGGATCCTGGAGAAAACGAGAGGAACTTTCAAAAATTGTAAGGACAACAAGTACGTTTGTTAATTTTTCCGGTAAGTATTTAAAAGCACTACAATTTGATGAAGGTCTGGAGTCGATCTGATGATGGAGCCGATCTATATATAAGAGAACTCCGTAACGTTTTACAGTAGCTACCTTGTGTTTGGGCTCGATTAATTTGTCTCAATGAGAACTTTACATTTAGATGAGCTGTGACTGTCATTGAGGGTCTGGTGATGAAGACGACGTAAGGTTAAGGGAGCTCCGTAAGGTTTTACAGTAGCTACCTTGTGTTTGGGCTCGATTAATTTGTCTCAATGAGAACTTTACATTTAGATGGGCTGTGACTGTCATTGAGGGTCTGGTGATGAAGACGACGTATAGTTAAGGGAGCTCCGTAACGTTTCACAGTAGCTACCATGTGTTTTGGCTCGATTAATTTGTCTCAATGAGAATTTTACATTTAGATGGGCTATGACTGTCATTGAGGGTCTGGTGATGAAGACGACGTACAGTTAAGGGAGCTCCGTAACGTTTTACAGTAGCTACCTTGTGTTTGGGCTCGATTAATTTGTCTCAATGAGAACTTTACATTTAGATGGGCTGTGACTGTCATTGAGGGTCTGGTGATGAAGACGAAGTACAGTTAAGGGAGCTCCGTAAGGTTTTACAGTAGCTACCTTGTGTTTGGGCTCGATTAATTTGTCTCAATGAGAACTTTACATTTAGAAGGGCTGTGACTGTCATTAAGGGTCTGGCGATGAAGACGAGGGACAGTTGAGGGAGCTCTGTAACGGTTTTGCAGTAGCTACTTTGTGATTGGGCTCGATTAATTTATGTCTCAATGAGAAGTTTGAAAGGTTATAGTTTCCAGTTAGTTTAATGTTTACTATGTCATAATCCAATGATGAGATCTACGAAAACTCGAGGAAACTCTTCAAACTTTATATGCACTTTTGCAGGGACGTCGGAATGTTATAAGTAGCTAGTGAATATTGGTACTTATGGTTTAGTTCGAGTAGGTTCTTTAGTATGTTCGTTGTTGATAAAGCACTAAAAAGTATGAAATAAAAAAATTTTAACAAAAAATAAAAACGCCTTCAAAACTAAAAAGTAAAAAATACTACGTCATTACTTACTTTAATTATCTATGAAGTCGGTGCCACCCGAGCTTTCTACTTTAAAGTCTTTACCTAAACTTGGATGGCACCGACTTCATAGATGTGGTTAAGTAAATTAAAGTAAGTAAATGACGTAGTTATTTTTTACTTTTTAGTGCGTTTTGAAGGCGTTTTTATTTTTTGTTAAAATTTTTTTATAATTTTTATATTGTTTAGACCATTATTAACAACAAACTGAATTTATGGCAATAAGACAAGTTTTTCAAATCCAGAACTGAATTTAAGTCTAGTTCAAATAGTGGTACTATTTGAACTAGACTAGGTACTATTAGAAGTTACGCGATGACTATCAGCAGTTTTCTTAATTCATTTCTGATAGGTACATAGACGTGTTTACGTGTTAGACTTGTGTAAGTAATATAATTTCCTTATCTCGTAATTACGGCTTGTGTACCACTTGGCGTCATTGTCATTCATACGCAGTTGGGCATTAGGTTGTAAGATTCCATTCACATTGGCGCAGAGTCATTTCGTCGACACGATAGTATATTGAACTCTATCGATTTATTGTATTCATTTGCAAAACGGCACCTTAGAAACACCAGGTCAAAGTCTCCTGAATAAGTACTGCTACAATAGTCGATTATTTTGCAAGTCGTTCAACTGGACTTTTAAAACTAAGTTTGGATTTGCCAGTCACATCCGGGCGCACTTCATAAGTACGTTAAAGCCAAAGTATCGCTGTTGACGGATACGGTAATAAGGACCTGACTAAGTAAATAAGTGTGTAAAGAAGAAGTGTTGCGACTTGTATTGTATATGAAACGCATCTATTTTCGCCGAAGTTGAGCAAGTAGTAGAGTAGCAACGGTTCCGTGCTAATTAAATCGAGATAATAATAATAACGATTTATTTGCCTTAAACATGGAGTTACAAAATAGTGATTACAATACGTTTATGGTTCCAAACATGTTTTGGCAACTAGGCGTTATTAAAAATTAAATATTATGTTTCTATAAATAAATTAAATTGTAACATTGTAAAATAAGTTACAAATATTTTTTTCAATTTACTTGAGCTGTTTATACACGTGTCGTGATACATCGCTTCGACGGCGCCAATGTAAATGGCGCCTAAGAGCGTCCTGTTGTTTGGCGTGCCGTTGTTTTGGCCCACGCGCGCAACCTTGCGCTGACGGCCAACACCTCGTGGGTGGACCGCAGACGCTCCATCCACTACTGTGCCTTACGTAACTAGTATTTACACTAAAATAGTACATGTAGTAGCTGTAATTGTCAGTCTACTGTAACAAGCCACTACAGGGCTCCCTCCTTGTAGGAGATTACACCCACGACGCTCTAATACGGTTTGGTAGGCTCAGGATGATAATGTTTTCATTGGTTGTCAATCACTATCAGATGTATTCTCTGATGCACGGGGATGTAACACAGCCAATTTTCCAACTCTGGGCTAAAAAAAATTATTGAGAATTTCTCGGAGGACAGAAAAACTCAATATTTCATTAGCTCGGCCCAGGTTCGAACCCAAGAGCTAGTAATATGTACCACATAAACTAACTGGACCAATACTAAGTGGCATTACCAGCTGTAACCAGAATAAAAATTGACATTGTGTAATTTTATCGCGATTATAAAACACGCCAGCATTTTGAAACGGTCACGATGTTCAACTTCGTCATGATAGAATCTTTGAAATACTTTCCTTTATTTAAACAATTCTTGTATTTAAATGAAAATTAATTTCATTCAAATCATAACATCTGATCTGACATTTGATTAAAATCTTTTTATGCACTAGCATATATTATAATTAAAATCGTCTTATTTGTGTGTAAAATGAAAATGTAACACATGTTATTTTACGTTAAACCATTAAATAACAATTGTATAATTGTAAAATATTTTAAAATTAAAAAACTTACAACCTTAATCCTTTTAAATTTTAATATATTCACGTACGTTTATGTTTTAGATTTAGGTAATACTCAATGACGTAGTATAATTTAAATTCGCATAGGAAATGGTGTAGTAAAATCATCATCATCATCATCATCATCATCATTATTATTATCAGCCTACTAACGGCCCACAGGGCCAGGCCTCCCTCTTTATAGGAGAGGGGATATGGAGCGTACACCCACCACGCTGCTCCAGTGCGGGTTGGCGGGCTTAGGTTGATAATGTTTCATTTATTAACCATCACTATCAGGTGCTGATGATAGTGACCGGGACGGCCGCTAGACCAACGAGGCAGACCGTAATAAAATGAGCACAGTTAATTAGGTCTTTCACACATACATTATTTTTCTCATTTATTATTTTTTTGTTTAATTTTAAAAATATTTCCATAAAATTTTATTTATATTTAAAGCACTAATAAGAACACATCGATATTATTACACATATATATCCAATGCCTACTAAGTACATAATGTAGTACTAAATAGTAATTCAACGCGCGTTTGCAAAGCTAGTGTTTTAGATATGAAACGAACTAGGAACGCGAAACAGTCGTGCCTTAGTGAAAGGGAAAATGTTGTCGTGCTCAAAAACTTCTTTACACATAAATCACGGCTGCATGGAATGATGCCTATCAAAAACTTTGCAATTCCGCAATGTTACAAAAGTCAAAGCCGTTTCTTTATTTTGACAGAAGCACTTGTAGTCACTTAAAGGTCAGCAATTCCAACTCGAGTTGAATGTTAACATTAGATTAATAACTCAACATTAACACAACCATTATAATACGATATTGACAGATTGATAAATGAAACTTGTTGCTTTTGGAGATATGACCTTCTAGGACATTATTTATATTAAATGTGGATTGAATTAAAACTTGCCTTATATTATCTTTGATGTTAATAATAGGCTTGTTTTTGGTAGTAGATAAAATGAAATTTTACGTGTTGTTTTTAGGTGACTGAAGTCAGTTAGCAATTGAATACTGTATTGTCAAGATCTCCTAGTTCGTTAAACAGTTCAAGTTACAGTTATTAAAGAATGAAACGAGCATCGACGGTGTTCTGTCGAATAAGAGAGTATAGAAGACCCCACAAAGTAACGGCTTAGAGACTTGAATTGTAAAACGTCAATAGGTCATAAATGAAACAAAATGTACCAGGTTCAACTTAATATGTATGTGATGAATAAACCAAAATCAAGCGTTGAAGTTAATCTCGCTCACAGATATCGTCGCATGAAACACGAACAATGAAAATGTACTGAATATATCGAGAAGTCGTGCAGTGCATTACTAAACATCGGCGCATGCTGACTCCTACGCAAATCGCAACCAATACTCGTGGACTATTATTTGTGCAACAATGGCCTGTCCCAGACTCGGCGTCGCCGGTGGAGTCACATGAGTACACTTGGCAACCGTTCTGATTAACTGTCGCAAACGGAAATTGCTACCAACTTAGAAATGCGTCAACGTTGTATTAAAAATCCATATGCCATTACGATCGCACTATTATTAGTATTGTCTCTGTTGTTTGCAAATGCTAAATGAATTATTTATAATTTATACAACGGATTGGGCAATAAATATACGTTTGTTGCTTGTAAAATATATTCATCAATCTGAATTAAAATTAGGTCACAATCAAATATTCAGATCTTTTTGAATATACAACGAATGTTTAGTTCAGATCTTTACAAACAATTGGATTCAAAAATTATCTTCAAAAGATCGGATCTACTTCTATAGTATATTGTTATATAGAGCATATTTTTAACCTTTATTACTTGAATGACATATTAACTCAGCTACATATTACATAGCCTATAAGTAAAACATCGGGTTCTGATCAGTATGTAGTTCCTATATAATTTGTACCAAGCTCCTAACTGGTATTGGTTTACAGTGCAAGTGCAGTCTAATGTGCCGAGGTACGTAATTTAAGACGGCGTCATTTGCAAAATGACGAACGACGATTGTGCAGCATTAGTATAATCTTTCCCCGGTGTCAGCACGGATTATCGGCCCCAGGGTCGGTGACCTCGGGCTCCACACATGGAAACCAGTTCCCGTGCACCACTTACACCGCTTCGCCCTCGCTTTGCCCCAAAAAAACGTCACCGATTAACATTCATCTTGCATTGTTACACTCATCCCATCTCTAACAAATACAACCAACTGAAAACAAAATATTTAGACACCGTATCTTATTTTAAATTATCCCGCGTAGATACCATTCCCGTGGGAGTTGATATGCTACCACTAAGTTAAATTTCAAGTCAATCAAATGTACAGTTATAGAGATCTCGTGAAGTGTCAATAACTGATATCTCGCTTACATACTCGTATATGTAGATAATCATTATGTCATAAAACTACTTCAACATCAGTAACCTACCAATATGCTCCACACAACAAATTGAAACTCAGGAAAATTCCGTAATCGTTACATAACATGCAAATCCTAAGCACTACACTCCCGCCTAGGCATTACATACCTACCGTAATTTATTATTTACATATCCGCGGTCACCTTAGCATATATTAAGAATTACCTTCGACATTTGTCTCAACAAGTAGGCATCTATATGAATAGATGCAAAATCTTTTGTTAACGTGTGTAGGAGTGACGCCAGCTGGCAGACCTTGGGTAAGGACGCCGCTATTATAGCCAAGCAAGGCCTTGTAAGCTTTCTGCATGCGATCTAGACATCAGCATTTATCGTAGTTTTTCTTAAAAAAAGATAATCCTTTGTTACCAACAATTTCAATTGTCTTTCTGGCTGTTATCTGTCGGGAAGTTGGTTGGACCTTGAGATCATATAACAAAGTTGTAGTGTTGTTACAAATCGTACTGACTTTGAAATAGTAGATTCGATATTGAAAACTACCCTTAATGTCTCAACATAAAAAAGGGTCTCTACCTTGGTTTATTTTGTGATTCAAAATAAACCTATTAAAATCTCCTCTCAGTACTTATTACTTTTTTGCAACATGCCAGTGGAACTCTCTTTAATTTCCCCTAGGGGTGACTAAGGCATAACTTTCTTCCCGTGGCTTCTCTAGGGGAACTAAACTCCCTTTTAGTTACTGCGGGCAGGCAGCTTAATATTTACAATGAAGCAGAAAATGCGTTTATTGGGCAAGTTAGATTACCTGAGGCCTTTGTTTCCGAAATAGTCGTGACGTGAGCCGCCTCCCTCGTCGCTTTATTTTCCGTTCCGAGAATGAATTGCCGACAAAATCTCGTGCCAGTTATTACTCACTGTCATTAAACTTGCATTAGTGTTTCCTATAAACTATATTGGACATAATGAAACTGCACTTTTATTTACACGAGCCAGTCAATTGCATTTTATCAAGGCCACCGTTTGCAACAAGTTCTAGAGTGCGAAGGAATTATTATACCATAAGGAATAATATTATTATACGTATCGTAATCAGAAATGATAACAGGTTTGTAACTAGGTATTTTGTAGGTATCATGTAAAATGGGAAACTGAGGTTTCGATCATCTGGGTTGTTTATGTATGTCTATGACATCTTAGAGTCTAATTTTTACTTTACGGATTACTGTGCGGTTTTTTATTTGAAAGCTGACGTAATATATATGGTTCATAGCTACGATGAAGATCCTATAAGCAAATCAAAGATATCGCAGCTTTTAAGTTACGATAGAAAATAATTCTAACGTAAAACTTGCTAATACACTGAAACTGAACTGAATTTTAATGTGTCTTGATATTGACTCAGTACAATAATTACAAAATTTCCTTTAGCATGAAAACAATAATGTAATATTTTATCAAGATCGGGAACCCCTTCATATTTTGCGGTTCCCTTAATCTAATAAAAATTAGGTTTGAACCACGCACGAAACGACCTATTTTTTGCGTGTCGAGTTATCATAGCACGCACGCTGATAACATAGATGCCGGTAGCACCGCCCCCTCCGTGTTGACGGCGGCTATCACAACAATAGCCAGGCATGCTGGCACGTTGCATCAGCGCACGCGCAGCGAGCCTGTTAGCCTCATTGCATAATCGTGGCCCGCCTTCATTTATCCTTTTACATATCTGAAGATCGAAAGTAAAGCCTGTATAAACAAATGCAAACAACAAGTTTAAATTAAGAATTAAAATTTTGCTCAAAATCACGGCCTTTGATCGGCTGCATAAATTAATAGAATATTAAAATTTTATGAACACTTATGTCACATTCTGGTGAGTTCTCTCTTAAATCGACAAATTCAAAAATGTAAGTAATTATGTCATTTTATGGTAGGCATAGTTTCCAAGTACTAAGGTACCTTATATGTCAAACCTATTCTATTTATAAACTGCGAAAGAGCCAAAAATAAGCTTGCAATCATTTGTAGGAAAGGAAGAAATTTGTGGTTAAAATACTTGATTAATAATATACATGCATAAATTCGATGAAATCTGACAATTAAGAAAACGTTCGGCCTTAACTTTTGTTGGTAATACGCTCATTAAGAGGCTTACCTTGCGTAGATGTTTGTTGACACGGAAATATCATATCTGCAAATTGGCGATAAGGAAAACCACGAGGCGGAATGACGCCGGCGGCTGTAAAGAAAGCACGAACTGCACACCGGCACGTGTAAGCGTTAGGAGCACGTAACATTTACAAAACTAATTGATTTCATTGATAAAATCATACATATCTTGCTTCATTTTATTAAAAACTAATGTGTTTTTGTGCCATAAAATTTAAAAATGAATGCTACTTTTTTATTTATTTTTGCGCTAAAAGCTTGTGACTACGATATGTTCGAACGTATTCGGACATATTACAAGTAAAGTTAACTATTTTCTGCGTGTACATTGCCTCTTCTTCCACACACTTTTAAATTATGCAAGTGAATACAATTAGCTGAACAACCCTGGAGTAGTAATTGTAAATATATCTACTTATAAGGTCATAATCATCCACTTCAAGTAGGTCACCTAAAGTTGATTGCCGTAGAAATAAGAAACCAGCTCTATCCACTCTATTTTCCCTGCTCATCACCATTACCAATCGATAGTCGTAACACTGTTGCACATAGATCTTTACATGGACTATAGTCTCATTACATGGACTATCAAAGGACGGTGGGTCCTGAGAAAAACTATATATAAATTATAGCCATGAGTAGTAAATAGGTACAAGTATCTTCAGTAGGTACATGTACTAGGTAAGAGTATAGTAGGTACCTACTGGTTCAGTTGCCTAGTCAAATAAAAACGTAGTAATCGCTATAATGCGATTATACAGTCTAACGTAATCGCTGATTTGCACGCGGAAACTATAGAGCGAGGTCGTCACCAACTGCATTTTCATTGTTCAACTAGTTTCCGCCCGTGACTGCGCCCGTTTATAATTGAGTCAGTATTTAAAAATTAGTATCATATTCTATGTCACTTAGCAATGCTTACTCTGAACTTTAACTTTATGTACGCCATTTCTATGATAGTCGTGAAATTGTAAGCTTACTTTCGTGTAAGTTCTGCCACAGTTTTAGCGTGGAATGGAAAGATTTTTGGATAACTGGCTTCTTCTTTCTGGCACATTTTGTTGTACATTTTAAAGTATTTGGTCTACGCTAAGAAAGTTTAAACAACATACATAACTACTTTCTGTAAACAATTTTTTTAAGTTGTAGTTATTTCGAGATTTAAATGTACTAATTATGGGATTAATTCCTCCAGCGTGAATAATGTCTTACTCACTAGAACAGGTTTTCAGGCTGTGAGTTAATAATAACTGCGAACAAGCACAAAGAACATACGCTTTATTGTATAAATGAGACAAGACAAAAGACAAATGGTTAACATTTAGATGACATTTAATTAGAATAGCATTGAAATAAGACAAAAGGAACATACTTCCTGAGTGGACTTTAGAATGAGTTTCGACTGTTGTACGTTGTTTCGGTCGTGGCTAAGTTGGTTCCTGCGTACCAACCTGAAATATATAACGAGTAAGTGAGCGTTCCGCTACGACAAGTACAAACCAAATAGGTATATATAGATTGAAAAAAAACATTCTTCTTCTCTATTATTCTACGTAAGAGCTACGTTACAAAGAAATGACTTATTTTTGACCAACTTCAAAGAGGAATAAATCTAAACTAATATTATGAAGAGGTAAAGTTTGTATTTGTAAGCTTGTAAATTGGTTTGTTGTTTCTTCGGAACTACTGGCCCGATTAAAAAAATGTTTTCATCAGTAGAATGATACATTATCGGGGAATGGCATAGACTATCTATAATTATTACATAATATATTTGCCGAGTTATCTCAATTTTAGTCACGAAGGTCGGACCGAAAAATCTATTAAATCAGAATTATGCGCATGCGCTGCCTTAAATAGTTCTTTTAAGAGATTTCGAGCCATCTCATCGAATTTATCAATAGGATTTCTTTAACCATAGAATACAAATCATAATTTACTCATAGTAACTGAGATAATACTGTAATTGTAATAAAATAAAATTACACTATTGTTATAATAATTCAATGTGAAGAAACTGTAAACGCTCAATCGAAACTAATGACAGCTATTGTTATTTGATTACATTATTTATTTCTACTTCTATAACTAACAATTACAATAAAAATAAGTAGAAATGTAAGCTGTGCTAATAAAATGTAAAGACTTTGTTATGCCTTACTGTCTAAGTGATTAACTTGTTTGTCTGTATATAATGAGGTGCCAGAATCAATCTAAAAAGGAAACGGTTCTTTATGACTGAAGATCTACTGCTTGTGAAAATAGAGTATGCTCCTGAGGTGCTATTCAGTTTTTTTATAACTCCACTGATTAACGAATTCGTCTCTCTGTCTAACGCGATACAATAGATAGAGACAAATCGGAATCTCACAATGTCAACTAATAAAAATATAGTTACAGAATACGGGAGCTGTTATTTGCTTGTCTCGCGAGGTGTTGCTTTGTTTATAGACGAAAGTTTCCCACTAACCATCATATGAGCCATTTGCTTGGCTAATTAATTATTCTTGTCATAAAACAAAGCAACTTTGACGACCTCCGTGGCGCAGTGGTATGCGCGATGGATTTATGAGACGGAGGGCTGATTGAGATTTTTCTTAATTTGTCTTGGTCTGGCTGGTGCGAGGCTTTCGCCGAGGCTAGTTACCACCTTACCGCGATTTAGCGTTTCGGAACGATGTCGTGTAGAAACCGATAGGACTGTAGATTTCATCCTACTCTTAACAAGTTAGCCCGCTTCCATCTTAGATTGCATCATCACTTAACATCTGGTGTGAGAGCAGTCAAGGGCCAACTTGTCTTTGATAAAAAAAAACTATAATAAACATTAGGATGATTAGTTGTTGACGTGTGTGTGCGTGTTACGTCGAAGGCCATGTTATCGCCGTGAGTTGATAATATAAGCCAATTGTTATCGGGAGAGACTGCGAATGACTTCCGCGTCCACTCAGGGCCGAGCGTAGATAAAAATTAATACGGCAAATTAACACGGCACCGCTTCTACGAAATAACTCACTTTTAAATGAATACAAAAACTCCCTACGGAAATTCATTTTTATTACCTGTCTATTAGTGAAATGGCAATCATAGGAGTAATATTCACAATTGTCACTTTATTATGAGTAGGTACTCATAATAAAATGGGAATTATGAATATTACAGTAACTTGTTTCCATGATAAACTTGGAGTCAAACCTCCCTAGAGATTAGTCGCTGTTTTCCCTAGCACCTATCATAATAATAAAAAAATCATTACCCTTCCGTTTGGCTCTGGCACCAATATCTGATATTTCACAAATATAAGAAGGCAATGAAATAGTTTAGAAATAGTTTGTAATTTATATATTACGGATAGCGACGTGTGTTATCTACAATTATTTATCTAAGTTGATAAACAAATGATAACGTCGGTAGAAGGCTAGAGCGTTCTATGCTACGCTACGCTCACGTGAGAAGATGCTGTACACACGTTAGCTATTCGTGACAATTCAAGATATACCATAATATCATATATACACCTAAAGCCTTCACAATACAAATATGTACACGTGGAACTTTATTTGGTATATTTTTAGGGCTGTTATTTATATAGACAGGGCGCTCACGTGATAAGGCGTTGTACGATATATGCAGTCGAACAGTCGTGGCAATTCAACATACATACGGATCTTTATAATATATGCTATATAAATTATTCTGATTTATTTGTTTACAATTTTTCTTTAATTTTCAATAATGTTTGTATAAAAATAATAGATTTGTTGTTAGGGCTATTATTTCTAGGGCTTAGGCGTTCCGTACGTCGCTAGCTACGCTCACGTCAGAAGATGGTACGCACGGTGAATACTCGTGAAAATTCAAAATATACGCTACGACACTCTACAAGTGTAAATATCAAGTTATGAACCTTGGTTATATTTGCTATGTAGATTTTATTTCGACTACTGAATAGTGCGTGCTTTAGCCATTTTCATCGGTTCCATTATTTCGCAAAATCTACAGACAAAACTTGTGCTAAAATGCTACCAATAAGTATGTGAAACGAAACACCTTTTAAATGTCAATGTGGCAAAAATCTTTTTATTTTATTCGCATAGATAATCCAAACTTAAAATACAAACCTAAACTTATAAATATATATTTGTCTTAAAATGTTTTTGGCTTATACATTTCCTGTTCTAATTTTGCCTTTATCAAGGCCGAGATTTTATAACTGTAGCCATTGTTCCAATGGTTGCCTTAAGTCAATCGACCACTTCACCAGTCGTGAGGCGCATCTAATCTTTAGCGATAGTTTTTACCAGAAACGATTTCGTCACCACCCAAAAACTCCGTTACATTACAATCGGTTTGCACAAAAAAATCATGTTTTTGTCTCTAAGAAGCTTAGATTCAAGGTTCATACAGTATTGCGTTGTGTTGCCAGCGTATTTCAACACGAACGAATAGAGCCGCGGCCTTCGCGGTCTATATTTAAAACGCGGAAGACATTGCGGTACTAGAAGCGCACAGATCACTCCCCGCGCCGCACAGCGCGTACAGTTAGCAGTGTAAATGGCAAGCGCGGAACTGGTCGCGCTGCTGGCGCGCGGGCGCGGACTCGCACCTATGGAACGCCCTCCACGTTTTGCCTGCATGAGCACCCGCTGCCTGGTTACAACATTTTTTATTATACTTTGACCTCCATAGGTAGTGTTGACCGCCATATTGTAACGGGCTACATCAATTGTAAACATTTAACAGCCTCGTAATATAGCTACACTTCTGGGCATACAATTTTTTTTGCCACAGGTACATGTACTGGTTCTGGCCTGTTGGACGATAACGACTTCCTCAAAGTATTTGTACGCAAAGTACCTATTACGCATTGTTTGTATTGTTTAACGATAGGCAGTAATAGAGTTGTTTACATCTATTACATCCTACCGTAAAACTAAATATGAAAGGATGATTGAAAGCTATGGAAGAGGCTTTGTAGTTTTCTTCCTTACCTGGGTAGAGCAAAGCAAAATAAACCGATCTTAATACTAACAGTTACGTCCAAAACGACACTAATGCAATCATGGCTTTGTATGACATACTCGAAAGCTAATTATTAGTCAAATATTATATTATTATCGATACGATTATTACACAATAAATCGTACTAGTGAATGACGTCTGGCAACACTAACCTTTGTACCTACTGAATCCATAATATCCAGCACAAACTATAACCCAATAAAACAGGACGCGAAAAGCGAACGATATTATATCAATGTAGGTCGCCTTTGTAGGCCGCACGCACTTGATGCGCCTCTGCATACAAAAACTGGAATAATATTAATCAATAATTTTATCTACTGGGCTGGGTAAACAAAAGGAATTTCCTTAACAATTCATATTCGGGTCATCGCGTTTTTTAACCTTTGACAACAGTAGGATATATAACATATATTGTAGTAATATTTAAATGTAATTGGAGCATGCATTTTACTCGTAGCTTATTGTTATCTTTCAATCAATCCTTCTTTACTAAAATTAGATATATATTCTCAGTAAAGCTCATTGTATTCTTAGCGAGAGTCCTGTTACAAAGTGATGGTCAGATGAGGAAGAGAAATTCCACTCGTGTACTCTTAACTACTACTACTACTTTTTACCGGCCATTATCATTAACATCTGATAAAGATCGTTATGAAAGTAAACATTACTATTTTTCACACTAATCCCGTTACCCTCTGGCACTCGTGCGCTTGCCTAAATCCTCCGTTGACGCCGCTGTGATCTTACATGGAGCCTACAGCAATTACACAAAACAGAATAAATAATACCTACCAAAACGTACGGGCTTGTCTAAGATCTATAACTCTCTTTTTTAAAGAAGAATGCATGGCCCTTTTATAAGACATTAAAATATAATGGAGAAAATTATTTATTAAATCAGGTGGAACATCTATTTGCTCTATGATTTCTATGACTAAAAAAACTTGCATTTTCAGTCCATAAAAAAAAACATAAAGCAGTATTTGCGTCAATGCAAGTCCAACTCAATGGCTTGCATCATAAAGTGTAATTATGATGTCATTGTGAATAGACGTTGCACTATGAAATCTGTGCATAGTGACAGAAATCGACTTGTTGGGATAATTATTGATCGAATGTGTAACTGGAACGGCAGCTGTAATAGCTTATTCAAGTACTGTGGGATCATGTTATGCAATGGCGAAAATAGGTTACATCCATACGAGCGACCCAGATACGGCGATTGCATTAGCCTAACCGAGTCCTTTGTGTTCGAGCGACGCGCACTGATATACCTATGTAGGTAGATGCCCAACAGCCAAGTGCCAACCTACTTTAATTGAAATAAAGGCAACACATTTTATTATATACGTAATATAGTTTTACATATTCAAATAAACGTGGGTTTTACTCGTGCAAATGATTTATGACAAAGTTTGTAATTATTTACGAACGAACACAAATAAATAATTTATTATCATTACTTAGATAAAATGTAAACAAGTCACAGAATTTATCATCTGTATAACTATGAAACGATGTGAAAATTCAGAAAAAGCCAATATTTTTTTGTTGTTTGTGGCTTGAATCGAAAGATAGTGTCGCAGTTGGTACGCGCGAACTTCAGTTTTGTTGTCTCTCTGTCTCGCTCTTCAGGTCATCGGCCGACACACCACACGACTCCCTCGTTCTAATAACCCTGTGCATATCGGTAGCTTATACGTAGGTAGGTACATTATCGTTTTCGTGGTAAACGAACCTCCGATGTGCATATTCCACCAAGCGTAAGTTTTGATGGTTTGATTAGGTTTGATGTGAATTTAAGCACATGGCGTGATGCGTGTGGGCCTTGAGTTCATACACCCTATCCCGATGACCTTGACGCGGTCAGAACACCGTCAGCCGGCAGCCAATGACCAGAGTACGATAAAAAGAGAATCTTGTTTCGGCAACATTGACTCCGTCGACATTGATCGCGCAAGGCAAAATTATTAATGTCGGTTTGCACAATTAATAAGAGCAGAGGAAGTGTTCGGCTTGCGTGCGACACGGCATTGGGTGTAATTAAATAATTAATAGCTAGGCTCATTGTTGACTCTGATAATAATAATCCTTTAGCGATATTATAACGTGACGGTAATTTAACTATATATATTTTCATTATAATGTATTAGAATAAAGATAAATTCCTATGTACACGTGCATCTGTTTACAGTCAAAACATTTTAAAAGAATGCGGCGTAGAGTCATATATAGGAAACAGCAGTAAAAGCTGGATTGATTAGTTACGTCGTGTCCATTTACATACAAAGAATTTTCATAATAAACGGCATTCAGCTGAGGAGTGCACGGCGCTGTGTAACAAAGCGCAGCTAGTGCAGATAGATTGGCAGCTCTATTTTTCTTAACATAAACGCACGTCTCGAGGAACAGTCGGCGGATAGGTGGAGCCAATGCGTTTTTTAACCGGCATCGACGGGGCATTGACACCGGCGCCGGGGCACTGCCCGTTCTTGACAGTTCAAATGTTTACACTTTACATCTCGAAGGATCACTCGCTACTCACTTCAACCGATTCCGAATCGAGAGCTTTATACTTCGCGCCTACGGCCGCGGTGAAGCAAACAACAATTACGGGTTACGGTTACCGTGACATCATTTGAACTCTATTTTTCTCTAGTCAATTAAGATTCCTTTGAGTCGGAGATAAAAGACCATTGCTACCTTTTTAACGATACGGTGATTTCTATTTATAGCTACTAAACCTATGGTGTATTATTTAGAATGAAATATGTTTAAAAACATGTGTCTTTGTTTGTTTTTTAAACATCTTTGAATTATTATGTACTATTGTCAGTTCTATAAATGTATATGTATATATACAACGATATTTGATTGAAACTTTAAGAGTATGTACGTGGATAAAGCCTGGGAAAACCAAGTTTCCATACCGCGAAATTTTCTTCTCAAGATTTATGGCGGGATGCGCGGACAAACTAATAAACAAACCGGCGATAATAACCAGGTGCGATGGAATGTATAAGTAACGTATTTATACGACAAAGTTTTGAATAGATTATGTTATTAATTTATTCAAAAGTAATATTAAGTGGCTACCTACATAGGTAGTTACCTATATGCGGCGGCGAATATTACCAGCGGGAACAATGGCTCGGCGGGTTCATCAGACGCGATAATGACTGGTCCTACGGGTTCAACAAACTTTCCATTTTACAAGTCAAATAAATTTTATGCGACACCAGATCTGTAACATCGGATTCCACGAATACAAGTCACTAATAAATTGCGTAGTTTTATGTCTTGAAGTGCGGCCAAATATCGTCGCGAGAGTTGTTGTGGGGCCAATCATTTCGCATTGAACCAGATTGAGAGTATTTAAAGTTTAACGACGGTTTAATTCTAAATAGGTAGGTACCTAATTACTGTTCAGTATCGCGGGGATATCGGAGGCAGTTCTGCGTGCGTCGGTCCAAGAAAAAGTGAAACTGTAACAAGTTAGAACCAGTCGAGGTCGGTGACCAGCGAGGCGTCTCTCCTGCGATTGGCGGCTGCCCCGCTAGCTGATTCATCATACGGAGTCCTCACCGACACCACCTCAATAAACTATAAACCAAATGCCAGTGCCCCTGACTCATTATGAACACTATTGTCACGATATACAAAGAAATTAAATGTAGCTTTACTCCAAGACAAATTTTTTTGGCTAATTTTTATTATTAAAAACATGATAGGTATTTATAACAGGTTTATAAAATAAATAGTAAATTACATTTTACCGGCTTATCTTACTTTTTATTTATGATTTAGTAATCGAATCTTACTTTACTTTTAGCCACATATAACCATCATTCTAATATAATAAATAGGATACATAATAGGCTTTCAATTATTAAATATTTACCAATCATTACCTCAATGAAATAATTACATGATAGGTAGGTAAGCATGAGGAGATCACCAATTTTCAACATCAAAAAATACTGCTTTAATTAACGTCGGATAAGTAAGATAGGACTTACACAAAACAACATTATTAAAAAACCTTTTGGTAAATAAAACTTGATATTATTTCAAAAGGCTAACCAAATTAACAAAGGATAACCAGATTAGATTTCAGTAATCGATTACTCATGTGATACGCAATAAAAACGGAGTGGAGTTATAAAGCATAGAGAGCAATGCACATCGAATGCTCCTTGCACCCCGTAGCCGTAACTAGGGGATCCGAGCGCAGGTCACTGAACCGAGCCTCCGTAACTACCCCATGACGCCATGACACAGCTTTGTTGACTAAACTTTACCAACTACCTACAGCCCTACATATTTGATAGGACAATGAAGCCTTTTTAATTTTAATATTTAGTGTCTAAGACAATTAAAAAACATTAAAGGGGAAACGTTACCGATAGATGTTTAGTGCATAGGCTAGTATTTAGTATTTACACGTGCATTTTTGGGGCTTTCATTTTTAAATACTTAATAGGAAGTACCTATGTGTCGATAAACTTGTTTACCATTTAAAACATGTTAAGAAATTTAAACAAATAATAAATTATATTATATTTCCTAGTATGTAAATTGTATCCTATTTGAGATAAACAACAGTACAGAATAAAAGTATTATGAATTATTTATTTTATAACAATCAGTTTTGGTACAAATACGCTTATGTTCTTAGTAGTTTTATTTGAAACAAGCTTTTTTTGAGCTCTTTTAAACCTAGAGTCTACAACTATATGTCAACTATAGGTCATAAAAAATCTTAGTTATTGTATAAAGGTATGGTTACATAAATATAATTTAAAACTCTTAAAAAGCTTCATTATAAGTAGTTTCCTTTTGGACAGCAACGCTCACGTTCGTAGAGGTTTTTTAACACAGCCAGATGTAACTCTATTAACCATAGAACCCACAAATAGAGCTCGTAAAAATCTTACGTTGCTGCAAAAAGGTATAATGCCATTATAAATATAATTTTAAAAGTGTTGAGAATTTTTGATATAAGAGGTTTACTATCTTTAAACCTGCATATTCGTAAAAAGAAATAACAAAAGCATATATTCACAGAGTCCTACAGGTGCAGGACCAAAACATCCCCTCCCTTCCCCGCGGGGACGGCGGGTGAACCCTCGGCTCTCGTTTTTTCTACCCATGACGGTACGAGCTACAATATACACATGAAGAATACCGCATAGCGTGCAAGAAGCCCGCCGCGTTCGTTTGCCTCATCTCGTTCTCAGAAATGAACTTATAAAGAGAATTGGTTACCTTTTTTAATACATTGCAGGAAATTAAAACAATTTCTTTTAATACAATGGTTTTTACCTGTTGTTTTTACTTTGTAATTTCAATATACGCTTTTATTTTGTAAACTAGGCAACGGATTGAATCAAGATGAAGGTTATGCCCACTTAGTTTAACCCTAGAGAGCTAACCTTCGTCAAATTGACGAACACGAAATAGAAATATCTTTTTATATTTTCTTTGCGCGCGCTGATTGCTTTGCCGACTCTAGTCAACATAGTGTCCGCCGAGTGCTCGCAGGTGACGACAGCGTTTTGCCGGTAAGTACATGATTTACAGATATATTACAAAAATATTCGTCATTTTGACGAATGGTTAGCTTTTGTGTATATTATTACTGTAACTGACGTATTTTTTTTTCGGTTTTTACCGATAATGATTTCAGCCAGATGGAGTTATTGCGAGGCTTTTATTAGAAGAGGGAGATATTGGTACAGCGGAGGTGTCCACATTGTGGACTGATACCAGGGAGAATAATGGAAGCTCTAAACAGAAGATAATTTGGAAATGGATGAAGTAGAAAACGATACTCAATATGAGCTTCCTGATAATGAAGAAAGTTTTCCATACGACCAAAATCGTTCTTCACCTTCGTCTTCGGTGAAAAACTCAGATATTAACTCGAGTATTTTAACTTTCTCACAAAGCAATACCCAAAGTTGAAGTTGTCATGTTTGGTCAACCAGGAAGGGAGTGTTTTAAATAGAGCAGCTGCAATAAATATTGTAGATGTCGCCAGAGGACCAACGTGTACTATAAGAAATATACCGGATGTAGAATATGTTTCTAAAGAAACTGAATGGCCGGCTGGAAATGGTTACTATGCCCACACGCGAAAAATAAAATGAAGATATCTTGAAAGTGGAAGGATTGAAAAGTGATGAAGGTCAAGGTGAAAGTGAGAGTCACGGGTCAACCAGTCTTATATCAACTGAAGCTACAAACAGCAGAAGAAGTAAAATTTGTGGTATTTGTCCCCACAGAAAAGGATATATTGCGTATATACTTTGTGTTCACCACACTGCATTTTGTGGTGAACACAAAGTTGATTTTTACCACAAAAGCGCTTTAAAAGTTTAGGTTTTATATTTTTTTCTAATAAAATGAGACTCTTATAATTTATATTTGTCCAAGAAAAGAAGGGATTTTTTTTGTAAATTTTTTTATAGTTTTTTTTCAAGTAAGAGTTTATTGACCTTAAAAAAACTAGTGTGTTAGATTATAAGGAATGAAATAAATACTTTTGTTAAAATATCGAAAAATACTGTTTTATTCAATAGAATAATACGTGTTTAACGTAATCAAACATTAAAATGTTCAGATATATGTATGGTTTTATAAATTTATATACTTCAAATATTGCTCGTCAATACGACGAATGGTTAGCTTTAAAGGGGTATATAGGAAGGTTAGCTCTCTAGGGTTAATAAAGAATGTCAGGGTTCAGAGTTTACACGTGGCCCAAGAAGCACGTGTCCGCTGCAATATATATATATATATATATATATATATATATATATATATATATATATACCGGCAATATTATTGTCAAGTTTTCTTTGTTTCGTTTAGAACTAATTAGGTGCTTACCTTATTTATCATAAATACTTGCCCGTATCTAAAATGTAAATCTCAGAAGGAAATGCGGAATTCTAAAACCATGCCATTTGTTTATTACGGAAACGTTTCTATCGATTCTTCCTATATTAAACAAATGGAGGCATAAAAGGATTTGTTTGTAAACTTATAGTTTCGTTGACAAAGCTTGTTTTGATTAAGAATGGGCGCGCGCTGCCACGTGAGACGTGACCGAACTTACGTTGCTTGCCTCATATTATCATACACCCTTTTTGTGTTGCTGTACCTTCGTATCTGCCTCATTATTATGTGGGCGTTGTGAGTTAGTTGTGTTGCTGTATTCTCTATGTTGTGGAACAGCGAAATAATTTTTTAAGAGTTAAAGTTCAAAATAGCACCATTTATTTATTTATTTGCACCTATATCTACCTATACTACAACGTGTTTTGTTATGATTGCAGTGGATGGTCGCACTCTAGGCTTTTCAGCCCTCGGCCTGACCATAATACTAAAAACCTTGCCATATTGCGAAAAAAAATACAACTAAAATTTTCAAATAACATACATATATTATTAGTATGCACAGACTTTTAAAAAGTACTTGTGGCGCCCTCAATCTACGGTTTTTATTTTCCTGGTCAGGCTATACTTAATTTTTCTATAATACATAGTCACGGGTTATGATAAAGTTATAGATTTTGCATAACCAACATCCGTATTTGCTCCCATGAAGTTTATATTGACACAAAATACCGCAAGAAGGTGCCATCGAGCTGTTCAACTCTTCTAAAATGATGGCGTTTTCCTCATTCACTATAAAGTTAGAGCAGGATGCCACCAAAACAACTTATCTAGCTTACTTGCATTGAAGTAAATATGGAGAAGGTCACATGGGCGAAACAGACTTATGTGCATATACGCGAGAAACAGAGATGCAATGAAAACAAATCAATAATCATCTCGTTTCGCTGAAGAAAGAGACGGCGCAATAACAAACCGGCATTAAATGCCGGATTGCGTTACATGATAGCTTTAAAGCGCAATATAAACCTTGACACCACAGAATATAATATAATTTACAATAACGTAGAGTTGTTTATCTATACTAGAGCTTGGTAACTACCTCGATGGAAGATGCCGTTGTATTTTTTTATCTCGGTCATAGGAACAAATATACACCTTAGATTTATTTATTAACTCGCTCAATGTAAATATGTAGTTTTTGAATGCTTTCATCTTGCTTAGGATAAGTAATCAGAAAAAGAACTACGCACACTTTAAAAGAATACCTAGTATAAATAAGTATAGTAATTATTTATGTAATTAAAATTGGTTTTTAATTTTTATAAGTCTATGTACTTATAAAAATTAAAAATGTCCAGTTTGATAAGGATTTCTTAGCAGTGACTTAAACACTAAACAATTAAATAAATGAAACAACAAACATACCAATATCTCTATATCCAAGTACATATATTGAGCTCGTGCTTATTTGTAAAGATATTCCGCCAAAAAGAAAACCTCCTCCTATTTAGAAGTTCATTAAAAACACAACGAAGCTTCGTTCAAAAATGCAGCAATGCTAACCAACTATAATATAGGCACACAAGAACCCGTTGCCAACCACCCCGTGGCCACGACCTTTTGACGTTTCCCCCCCTGGGCATTGGGGCTACACGTGCCTAGCCTATTCTGCAGTTTTCTGCTTAGCAACGCTTGTTAGGGTTGACTTGCTCAAATATTTAAATGTCTCTTCTCTGGCTGGTGAATCCATACAAATTAGTAATTAAACTTGGAAATAAATATTAACTTAAGCGTTTACCTTACAGTGGGACACCATTATGGCAATTCGTTTTTTTTAGTCGGTTAAAAACGAGAGACTAATCTAAGTTAGTACCCTTACAAGGCTAATTATTAGGGAGGATTAGTTAAGTAGAAGTTATTTTCATTTACAAATTTTTCAATATATTAGTTTCAGTGTAGTTCAAAAAGAATCAGGCGTGACTAAAATGTACGTGAAAACAGTATCCGACTGCCCATTCAATCTTTGACTATTTTAACTAGTTTATGCATTTGGATTTGCTTATTCAATATTTTGTATATATTTTTACGTTTCAAACAATAGACATCCAACCAATTTGTAATTTTATGTGGGTACATTAACATTGAGTGGGTAAAATCCAGGTCCTTTAGGCGCCGTAGATCTAATAATTACAAAAAAACTAATCATAGTGTGGGCCAGTCTTTGCCTCGTGTTTGTTCCTCGGCTAACTGCCATAAGCGAAACGTCACTAGCCAACATTATACGAGTAGCTTCCACCCGTATCTGTACTACATCCAACTGCACTAAACTGCACAGCACACAAAGACGCGGCCGGCACGTGTAAGCCGTAGCTACGGCACACTATGCCACCAGCCAGGGACGGCCATTATGAGATAAAAGTATTTATAAGTGCATGACTGCAACTTGCACAAGTAGACTATAGACAAATTCGAATGTTGCGACGGAGTTCATTTTATCACGCTTATATAATTTTAATTATGTAATAAAAATTGGTATTTTTATCTTGCGTTTTATGAAAAACGTCGTAGATTAAATCGTTAACGTACAGATTTCTGTACTCAATTCAAATTTATGAAATTTTCACAAGAGCCTTCGGAAATTTTATGCGAAACAGTTTTGTCTAATTAAATATTGTGATCTAATGTGTGTTAGTATATATGATTTACCTACAGTGCGAATTCGAGGAAAATAGTGGTACGAGTTGTAAATCAAATCTCTTAACTGAGCTGCGATTAAACTACCTACCTGTTACAACACTTGGAGTTAGTATTTTGAAACTCATTCATAACTAAATAATATTTAATGTATTGCAATAATCAAAAGGTTACGAACAATCATAAAAAAATTATAATCGATTTACTATAATCGTTTCTTTTAAATTTTAAAAGTAAGTCCTGAAACAATGTTATATACTCTGTGAACGTTAGCAAGCACGCCTAGTAACGTTTCATAAACCCAGTCGGTGGGACCCAGTTTGTGTTAGCTTTAATATCGAGGGCCTAAACTAGGTCAGTAGTGCAGCGAGGGACGGGCCCTCTACACCCCTCTGTTGCGAGGGGAAAGCGAATCATTCACATAGAGTATTAGGCCGTTTATGTGTCTTGAATAAATAATCGATATTAAGAATTAGAATAAAACTGTTATTAAGAATTTTTTTTAAATGAATAAAGTTCTTTTTGCAATTTTTCGCGAAAACCTAAAGTATCCCTGCGGCAACGTCACCCAAACTCTACATAAATTCCTCTATAAGTAATACGTTTACTCCGAAACCGGATCATCCTTTACATTGGAAGAGATTGACTCTACAATGTTCAATTGCGTACTCCCTATTTTTGACTTGTCTAGATAAGTACGAAACCCCGAAGAATTCCAAGCAAGTTCTGCTTGGATTCTTAGGGGTTCCGTGGATAATGGCAAAATGAATTGATCACTATTAAAAAAATATATTTAAAACTGTTGTTTTAATATGGATCTATATATGAGTAGGTATAGTTTACTCAAAGTGTTAAAGTTTTAGTATAGCCTGAAGGTCTTACCCGAACCTTTCAGAAAAGGTAAACTGCATTTCCTTTGGCATTTACATTTAAAAGGCTTGAGTAATAACGATGTTTAAGAAATATAAACCAGAAATAACCACAAAATTATTATGATACGACCTCAGATGTCCAATTTAATTCCGATATACTTACAATTTATAAATGCTCATGCGTGTAAAACATATTCGTAAATGCGCATAAAACCGTAAATAGCTACCTATACTTCGCCACAGCTTTGCGTCTTGAATTTACGAGAAAACTTGGGAGTTTAAACACTCCAATGGCTTATTTATTGCTATATTTCAATACACATGCTTTTATGATGTTTTTGTGCAAAACATGCATCGAATAAGCATTATAATATTCTCCTACAAAACTATCACTTCCTAACCATACTCCTTATTAAGATAGGTAAAGTTCTTCTCAAAGGATATAGTAATTAGTGTACATATTAGCATAATCACAGCTTGGAATATACATATGTATACTAGATATACCTTCGTAAGTAATAAACATTGTAAGCGGACTTATACTCGTATCTACGTACCAGTAGTGGCTGTTGTCATGATTCACGAGCTGTCGTCATTGTGCGATTGTTGCCACGGGCTGCCAGCTATATGAGTCGTGATTGATTTTAAATTGTTACAGAAAGAGTTCAATTTGACCTCAATAGCTGTATTGGGTAAATCCTCGTTGTTGACTTCGAGCTTCTGAACGTCTAAGTTACGACTACATTTGGCGAATTGTTAAAAAGTTAAGATAAACTAACTTTACACTTAATTTATGGTTAAATCTTAACACACATTTACCTGACAGACAACTTTACAGCAAGGCTGAAAGGTCGTGCTAATTCACAACTGCAGTAGCAACTGTCTGTAAAAATTAAAGCAAATACCCTCTGGGCAATAAAGTTTTAACGAAACAGAGACAAAGGAGTCGAGCAACCTTCATACACCACCCTTGGCCGTGGTGCTGTGACCTAGATGGAGCCCCTCCCCCGCTCCCCTGACCTGACCCAGTTCTAAATGCACTTGATATAGCTTCAGTCCCCGGCGCGCGGTAGCATCGGTGCCACTCCGCCCGCGCACCCCGGCCCGTGTCCCTGACATAACTCGTGCAACCTATTTATCTTTGGAACCGTACTACATCTGTAAATCTATTGGCAATGCAACCGGTCGAACTAGATGACAAAAAATCATATTGCATAAAATTCATTATCTACTAATATTAATAAATAACTAAGCAAGACAACCGTGAAATGGAATAAGTTAAAATGGGTGCGGCTTTATAAACCTTAAAGTGAATCTTTGAAGTAAATAGCCTGAAATATCACCATTATTAAATTTTATTTGGTAAATATTATTAAACGCATCTTCTAAATTAAAAAAAGCTTTTGCGATGCAACGCGATTAATTAAATCGGTCGTCGTAATGTGGCATTGAGCAGAAGGTCGCTCGAGAATTTGGCCGAGAGTGCCGGTCTCCTCGCGCTCTCACCTCGTGTCGATAAATGAAATCATTCTAGTTATTGCATCCCATTATCTTTATTACTCGCCTCGTGCACACGTACGTATACATTACACATTACACATGCTGGGAACTGAACATTTCCGCTTCGTAATAGTAACTATGCTACTTTACATTGACATTGCCTATAATGTCAACGCATTTTAATGCCAATGTCTAATGGAAGGTTAAAGATTGTCATCTGCTGCTAACGGCAGTTGGGATTATAAAAGATAATTAAACCTCGTTAAAATGAAATGTTTACGAAATATTAGTTGTCTTTTAATAATACATGTTTGAAGAGTCGTTCAAGACATGCATGGTTGGCCGTACGAGCGATGGCGTCAGGCGCGAGGCGGGTGTGGCAACTAACAGCAATGCACACGAGGGAGTGAGGCGTTGCGACATCGGCAAGGCCGCGACCTAGAGTCGTTTCCGTACGATACTTCGCTCAATTTAACGTTGTGACTTCAACGATACTAAATCTTCTTGTGAAACATATCACAAATGAAATGGAACGACCTCGTTCTATATTAAACACGATAAGGAATGTCCTTTATTTGCTTAAAGCTATGCAATAACCGTTGACAGCTACGTCTCAAGGCTCTACTTTTCACCAAGTCATTATCGATCACATTTCTATTTATATGTGACACGTTAACTAACACTGGAATGTTGTGCTAAATTTGTTTTATGTTTGTTACAGATCAACATTGTATTCGAATGCACTTGGAGAGGTTGTGGCTACATCACCGGCTCGTGTACATCCATCGAGGCACACATCAGACAAACACACTTAGGGTATGTATTTTATATATTTTTTTTTCTGCATTGTATTATGTAAGATTTGAGATATACCTATCTGTTGTTTGGATATTAAATTAGCTGGATGATGATTATACTTTAGATTTAAATTTCTCTCTTTCATTGAGAAAGAATACAATAAGGAGCGTAAGTCCACTTGGAATGGTAGCAAGAATACTGGCTGCGTTGGAAAGCCAGGATAATTTTTGCGAGAGCCAGCCATTTTCAAGATCCAATAGCTTATTATTATGTTTACGATAAGAGAAGTAAATAAACAACATTTTGCCTAATGTTAGAATCCGTACGAATGCGTATGCGACATTGTAAGATAACCTTGAACTTTAATCTTCTTCGAGCTCTGTATGGACAGAGGCGATGCATATGCTGGTGGTTGCCAACAAGAATTTATGTTGATGTAATCGATAATGCAACTTTTAGTAGGGTTAACTCTCCAACATTGGGCACAACATATATTAAAATACAAAAATTCTATATTTCATTATTTCAAACATTATAACTGGGAATAGGCTATACAACCGGTCCTGGATTTCCAATTTTATTAGGTTTAAAATTTTATTTATTTTATAAATTGCACTTAATAAAAATTGAAATATTAAAAAAAATACAAACCAGCACTGGTGGTAGGCTTCTTGGCTAGTTAATACCGTACATACCTGGAAAAGACGTACGAAGTAGTCCGAAGTATGAATACCTTAAATTAAGTATTACCTCTTCCAAGTTAAGTGCCATTTAATACCTCATACACTTTATAAATATATTCTTACATTAATATTATCCACTATTACATGAATAATGAATATTATTGCCAACATATAAAATGAATTCATATTCATTATTACAATGTTTTGTTTATTAAAAATTTAGTCTTGGGCATAAATATGGTTGTTTCATACATTAAAAAAAATATTTAAGCTTATTTTTGTCAACTTACCTGATGGTCGACATCAGGTCATCTTACCCTATTATGCATTCCGCTTTCCCACACGTAACCCGTGCAGTTGTATAACATCTGACGACATTGAAGTTCTTAAAATAACATACATTGAAATATATTACGTTTGTTATTCTATGCTATTTTAAAAGTGTAACAGAGTTGTATCTTCATTTAGAAGTATACAATGAAAGAAACAGGTAGTAATTATGATATATTATGACTTTAAACGCACATCACAAAAAACGAAACGGTAACATAAAATAACATAAAGAACTCCGTTACAATTAATTAATTAATTAAATACAATAAGAACATATTATGTTGAAAGTATAAGGCAGTACAGTCCCGGAAGCGCCGAGGCTCCGCGGCAAGGTTGTCCGGTACAAGTGCCATACACCCTGATCAGGCACATTACGCGCAAGGTCGTGTCCGCTTCTTACATAACGCTGTCCTGGTACTGTTTAATTAACCCTGCTATATAAAGGCGCCAGTGCACTAACCCCGCTAATTTAAAAATTTAAAAAGTATTAATATTTAAATTTCAATCTCGTTCTGATATACTACAAGTATAGTCATACGAACTCCTAGCGATTGTTTAGTTGAATAGAATAGTGGAATGTTCATCGTATACAAAAACTATGCAGAATATGCACTAAACGATAATATTAGAAATGCATTATAAAGCCTCAGCCTATACTGTACTTAAGTATGAACACCTACCACCACATGCAAACGAATATAATAATTATATTTTCGAAAGACAATTTGGCTTCAGATTGTAGAGGCAAGGTGTTATAATAGCCGCGTCTTCGTATGATACTGAAAGAACGGCAGCAAAGCAAATGCTTTATAAATTATTATCATTCGTTTATAAGTGGTTGCTAAACAACGGACTTTTGGTAAACAGGTTTCGATATCATTCGCCTTCGTTTATATCACTCTAAATATTTTAACGATCCGATATAGTTCCGTGATTCTAGATGTATGGAGTACCCAAGTGGTCGGCGCTTACCGATAACATAAGGATCAATTTAATAAAATATTGTTGACCCTGGTCATTACGCAACCACTGCGATCCGATTGGACCCATAACATGTTGATAAATATATTTCGGGACGGCCTTGCTACGCATACGTCATTTGAGGATGTGTATTATGCGCAGCCTTGATATACGAGTATCATTATATATTTGCATGGTTAAGAGGTCTTATTTCTCTTAAAAATCGTGATCTATGAATAAAGTATAGCGATCCATTAAAATATATTGATTCAAATAAAATTATCTCCGCCGTAAAGCTGTTGAGGCGCCAATCATTTGTCGAAGAGCATACATGAATGCACTTACTCGTACGCCTTTGATAACGTGTTTAATGTTTATGTATCTTCTACTATTAAACTTTGTGTAAATATTCAAACAAATGTGCGGTAGTATTATACTTTCGTTTGGTAATCACCATTGGCATTACACATTAAGCTTTATATTAGTTTAGTTTTTATCTAACCGGGAATTTGTTTGTTTTAAATCTCTTTGTAGAAAAGAAAAATATACAAAGGCTAAACTTAACTTAACACAATTTACGGTCAGACAAATTGTGCATAATTATTGATACTAGTAACTATAGATAATTTATATATTAATAGGGGCCTATTACTTGGGTCACATGTATGATATAATGATCGTATTCAAGCGTGGTATTATTTCATATAAAAATAATGTTATTGTCTATTGTTTTAGGCCAAAGAAAGAAGGTGAGAGTGATCATGAAGAAGAGTTTTACTACACCGAGCGCGAGGTGGCTGCGGCGGCACCAGCGCCCACCCTGTCCCACCGAGACATGTGCCGCCCGCCACACGAAGACCCCGACTACCAGCGACAACTAGTCGGATCCTATAGGTACGCATTTAAATCCTCCAAAATAATACCAATGGTTAAACATCTACTCGGGGAGGGTAGGTCTTTGAGTGAGATATTTCGAACTGAAATCCTCCGAACGAAAGCCGACAGTTCAATATATAATCTGAGAGGTCCTTGTGGATTTGACACTTTCCGGTGGTATTTTTTTATGCCAATATATTTTCCATGGTTCGGCTTAAAAAGTAGAGTTAGGTAGATTAAAGAGGTCATTAAATTACAGGCACGGTAGTCTAGTAACCTCGTTGGCTCTGGAGCTCAACCAGATAATAGTACCTACGTAGTTACCCACGAGTATATTGTAGGGCATGAGGAGTTTTTGGACAGAATGTATTTCTTACGAAACCGAATATTTAATTTAAATAAAAATATCATTTACGTTAAATACATAAGATAATTGAGTGAGCATTTTGTTTCAATTTCAGGCAAGGGCTGTTGTCAACTATGCAAAATGGATCAGCGCGGCCCATCAGCATTCCCGTAACGCATTCCTGGTCAACCTCGCATTCACCGGTAAGTGTTGGGGATCAAAATCTCACAAATAATAACAGTTAGCTACCATAAATAGCTAATTGAATCCGACCTTTGTTTGGTTAAGTCAAAGAGCTTAGTAGATACTTTCATTGGCTTTTTATGTCAAACTGAATGTTGTCCTCTTTACGTTTAACCTTCATTTCATTGTGTTTTACTTGTTTTAGTGATAAATAAATAACAACCCGCTTCGAAATTCAAATTTTCTGTTTGTAGTTTGGATATAAGGATTTACGCGGACACCGAAAAGGGAATAGCTAGTAATAGTAAACAATTTGTATATTGCAGAAGCACATAAAGTTCACCGGAGCCAACAGCTCCCCCGGCAGCCCGGGCCGGCGCCCGCGCTCCGACAACAAGAAGTGCCGCAAGGTGTACGGCATGGACCAGCGCGACCTGTGGTGCACCCAGTGCAAGTGGAAGAAGGCGTGCACGCGTTTCGGCGACTAGCGCACGCGGCGCACGCTCGCCGCCGCGCGCGCTCTGATGAACTCTTAAGTGAACGGCTTCACCATCGAAAGTGAAGCGTCGAGTGAAGCTTTCCTTTCTCGGACTCAAACCAGATACAAAAGTATTCCTCGGGCGAGAACTATTCCGTGTGCGGGACGTGATTAATAGGTTAAGTCGAGAATATATATTATGAGGTTTTATTTACGGAGTATATTACGATAGTTTAAAGTTAAGGGAGACATATTTTTTTGCTCTGAATGTGGCTCGTTGACTGCGAAATGGACATTGCCCACGTATTTTTGTAGCGCGGTAGATTTGCCTTTACTGTGACGTGCGAACGACAGCGTCGCATCGACGCGTCGTCGGAGACTGTGAATAATAGTTTTAGGACTAGATTTAAGATTAGACTGACAATGCGATGCGACGTGGAAACTATTGTCACATGATCAACTGTACGCAATGCGCGCCCTCGTACAATTACTCGTAACTTTAGTCGTCGACTGTAAGATTTTCACTATTTTCTACCGATTCTTGTTAGCTATAGTTAGTTACTCGTAAATATAGAATTGAGCAATAATTATACAAAGGCAGATTTTTGACATATTATTTTTTTAAAGGACGACTTATCTACTAGTGCCTAAAAATTAAAGAGTTGTTTAGATATTCCCAGCAAATAATTTTTTGCTCAAATATTTTTTTGAGATTTTTTGTTTATTTATTTGCTATATAATCATCGACATCCTTTTCTCATCGTATTATCATTCATGGGTGCTTTATACATTTTTTTATATATTTTTTTGTATTTTATATCCTATCCGTACGACTAGTTCCCTAGACTACTCGAAATGTATTTAAATCAGCAATAATTTAATTCTGAGCTTTGTTGATGTTCGTAAAATGTATCAGTATGAAGTCAGTGAATTCCGTCCACGTCTTCAGCAGTGCTTTACTCGTACTCGCGACCGCAGCAGCTGTACAATGTTTCCACGTGGCATGCGCGTGCGGTGCCCACGACGCGCCAAAACAAAGTCGGCTCGGTGAAGCGATCCGGTCGCAATAAACTTCAGTGATATTAATCACTAATTATATATGTTTTGACTGAATTATTAGGTAATAATGAATAAAAAACATGTAGTAATAATATATGACTTAGTTTAAGTTATCTCAGATTCGACTAAAAGACTACACAAATTTAGACTTAAATTTTTATGAACATATCTGTATTGTATACATTGTTGGATCTATCCGAACAAGGAGACAATACTCAAGCCGAGGGAAGGCCGGGAGTGCCGCCGGCGCGAGCTGGGAATGGAAATTACTGATGATTGCTTATGGCCCACGAGTGACCAGCCAAGGCTATGACTACGAGGGAACAAACAGTGTCACTAACATCACACTAACTACCCCACAATTTGGCTGAACCCGCTACGAGCTCTGAAAATCTGAATTTGAAAATTGAATGAAAAAGAATTGGTGACAGCGGTAGTTTATATGAATCTGGATCATTGAAAAATTAATAAGGAGCGCGGCTGAAGAGCCACACATATACATATTATGAGATCAACATCACAAAACTAAAAAGAATTGAATGATTCCAGTCAACTCTAATATCTCCATCTTGAAGACGAAAAATGTGATAAAAGAAGGAAACAAGACAAGTTAAATGAGCAAAGGCGATTGCGAGCTGCAATATTATTTGTTAAGTATTATATATAAATATATTTGTAAATAGATAATTATATTGAAAATTATATTTAATTAAGTAATATATTACCTACTCTATAACAAATCAAAGCAATGTTCGGATATGTACATAAAATAAAATTATATCGCTTTAGTAACTGTTACTTAATGTGATCGTTAAACTGATTATTATTTATTATTTGTACGATATCACAAAGTTACTGTGAAATAGAATGTTTTAATATTATTATATACTTGTAATACAAATAGCGCGGTATTTCGAAGTCCAACAGCAAACAACTTCTATATCTAATGCAGTAACGGAGTCCACAATATTATATATTTTTTTAAACTATTTTTCCTCAAATTTTTCCAGAAATCATAATTCGACTGTGCCAATGAATTCAATTTGTATTTAAATAGAGTATCACAGCTGAACATGTTAGATTTCAGTTTATAATTTTACTTTCAGTTATCTGTTATACGTATAAACTTACATTGAAATTTAATGAAAATTTATTTGATATACATAGAATATACATTTTTAAGGAACCAGCATGGCAATGCACGTAGTAGAAACACCATTACTTACCATATTCCGTCATCTCTTAATTGTTTATAAAAAATATTGAGATGTGATTCACTGCCAAAAGAATATACACAAAGAAATGTTTCTTCTGTTGTAGTTGGTGCATGAAAATTTTAAATGTGTGGGATGTCTAGCTGAAGACATGAGAAACTTGTGAGGTATATTTACAACCTATTCTACGATTAAAGTTGTATCATTATTAGGCTACGCTAATGACGCATGTGATGCGATCTCAAACTGCCAAGTCTGCCTGAGCAGCGTCATCTCCTGCCGTAACATCGCCATTACATTCTCGAGTATACTTAGCATAGACAAAACGTACGTAATACCAATACTTTTTTCAATTTTTCAATGAATAGATATCACACAGACAATCTTGCCAAATTCTTCAACATAAGCGAGATAGTAGATACTTAAAAACAACAATTTCAACTCTCGTTATGTTACATCATATCTCTTATTGAACAAGATGTACCTGCAAATATTACCAAATACATATTCATTGCAATAATGGTTGTGATACATCATGATATTGTTGTTCGTAATGAGGAACTTTTGTTTGAAGCAATGAAACTCCGCGCTCATCAAACCAAATGATCACTTTTAGCGTAAGGCAACAACTCAGCTAGCAATTTGACAACTGCCATATTGTAAGGATCTAGATGTAATTCGATATAAATAATAGTTATTAGTGATATTTTAAGTTGAAGTCATGTTGTAGTATTTAATAATTCTAAGTACAATGAAATCGTAAAGCCTATACTTGCATAGGTCATTTTATTTTTCGTAACATTCAAGGAATTTAGTGGCATTCAAAGTATTTTTCCTGCCCTACTGTACCTTAATATGATGAATAAATTTCAAACTATTTGACATTGTGAATTTCAGAACAAAATTGTTTTTTCTTCGAATAGAAATTCAGATTGCGCCAGAGAAAATATTTTCTAAATTCGCTGGAAATAAGTAATTTTATTGAAAAGTGAAAAGTTCCCAACACCTATTGGTGCTACTCCGCTCGGTTAAACATACAATGTGCAGATCTCAATTCATGTTGAAGCTATTAGATGTATGTATAATATATACCTATTGTCGAGATACTAGACCTACCTTTTTTTCTAAGTAGATAAGAATTTTATTTTTAATTGATTTAGATAAAGACAATTTTATTTTTTGTAAGTAAATTGTATATTGTTTACATACTACTTACTATTAATTTATTTAGCCAAAATTTTGCTCAATATTGTATACACTCAACACCAAAGTCATAATAATAAAAAATAATAGATACTTTACCAAATCAGTACAAAAAGCATAATTTAGAAGAATTTATCCCATATCTAGAAAATTATAGATTTATTTTTGGTGTGCATTGTTAGTGACTTCAAATATTTACAAGAAACAATGCATTGACAAAATCATTTCACCGCCCATAAATACATAACTTTACAAGTGATTATTTTTGTTAATTACGTAAAAAATAATTGTCACAATAATAGAAATGTTTGCGTTATTATAAAAGATCATTTCAAGCTCGATGTTAAGTAATCTGCCTCTTTAGAAAACAACGAATATGTTTAATATTTAAATGAGATGTTGCTACCCCAAGTCCCAACCCAAAGTCAAAGGCAACCAATATAGAAAAACAAATATAGCTCTAAAAACAAGAATAAAAGATAGTGATTGAGATATTCTAAAGATGCATGTTAGGTTATTATTTTTATGCCTTAATTTTATAACCCTGGGGTATTAACATGTCACTATATTATTATATATTAAATATTTTCCATTTTTACAAATTATTTTCACATCACGAAAGCGGCGTTCAGAAATCTTCAATACTTGTTCAGGTGTTGGAGAGATCTGAGACGAGCCCTAGTCCCGTCTAAGTCTTTTTCATAACGTTTTGGTTTAATTTGAATCACGTGTTAATGGGTTAATTTTATGGTAAAGAGTGTATTTATTTATTTGTAAGATTTTTAGCGTTTATGTGCGGGAAAGTATCGGTTGACGTCAGCCCACATTTAACATGTTATTTCGTTATTTTAAATTTTAAGTAGATAATTATTATTTTAGTATTAAAATGGAATATAATACGTCATAGTACTTAGTTAATGGAAATCTTATTATATTGAGAAACGAATACTTTTGTTAATATCTCTACTTTTTTTTAGTAAAATTTTAGTTATTATTTCTCAGTAAGAAACAGTGAAGAATCCATTTACTGAGCTTGTTAAAAATAATGTTGACATAACAAAGATTTATATTTTAAGTACCTACCTTTTTTATTGAAAGATCATCGACAGCCTTTGACATAACTCGACCAACATAGATTATTTTAAATATTTCCGATATAATTTCACCATAATAATCATGTAAATATGTAAATTCTGAAACATCTATTAGCTGGCGATAATATTTCAAAGTCGAAAAGACTCAACGTTTAGGTAACATGTAAAAAGTAATAGTAATAGACATGTATCGTAAGATACTCTCATGTATTGTTTTTTAAACCTAACTTGTTACTTGCTTATTAGGACCACTATTATTATACTGGTATTGTCACAACTTAAGGTTCATACATTAAAAATATGGAATAATTGGCAATGGCATGGCAAAAAAGTCCATGTACAAGTGAATATTTACATACTTAAGTCAACTTTGCAAACTTCGTGCCATTGTCTCTAAATACCAATGCCTAAGTATTATCAACTGTCTCAATCAGTATTGAAGAAGAGAAAGTAAAAAATAATTTATCTACTTTGTTCTTTATCCCCTAAGTAACTACAAGGGGTTCGCTTCTATGCATACTACTTCTACTGACTGTCTATTATAGCTCTACTTACATCAAAACTTTGTTTAAATTATTTAATGAATACAAGAATTCGTTCATTTACATTTATTATAACAGATAGAGCCTTAGCTCGTGATAATACCTACGTATCTTAGTGTTATGGAAATATTATTTCTTATATTTTGCTGTAAAATATAAAATTGTATATTATATTTACCGTTTAATAAGGTTCTTTCGTAAAATTTAAAGTTGTTACGCACATACCTGGGCAGAGGCGGACGATAGAATTAAATTATGAAATCTATGTTATATAAAGCCGCCGACAATACTTATCTTATTGGCTTTATTCAAATGACCCGGTCAGATGAACGTAATTACCTATCTAAGGCGAATAATATTTTGTTTGGGTTAACTGAAATAAAGTCAATCGTTAACAAAAATTGCCACTAGTAATGTTTCCACCCACTTATGTGTATAGCATCCCTAAGTAATATGAACAGTTGCAAGTTGAAACCTTTCTTTAAATAATGTTAAATATCAATTAGGTACATTTTATGTGGGCAGTCTTGTGAAAATATGTCTCCTGTTCTTAAGTAGGTACGAGTAGGTACCCCTGTAAGCACATTATGTAAACGGTTAATACGTGAGGACCATAAGCATTAGTCTTGACACAGAAATTTATGTACCTATTTTTAATTCAAATACTGATCTGTAGGGCTCTTCTGCCTGGATGTTTTTATAAATGGCATAAGTATCTAATTAATGTATTTTTTTTTAATTTTTGAATCATTTCTGAAACATCGTGTCAGATAAAGTAAAATGTCCTTACAGAATAGCAAGGCTATAACTGAGCATTATTTTTACCAAAGTTCAGAGAAATAACAAACGTATTCGACTTCTGCCTGTAGTTTTGATTTTCCATATATACATGAGTTATTTAAATATCAGCCCATTTCGATAATGCAGGATATTTTTATATTTCAGAATAGCTCAGGATTTATTATTGCTATTATTATATATTATATTTAATATTATAAGTGTAGGTACCTGCCTATATCTGACATTGCAATATTCGTGTTTTCTCAATAATTGATGGCATATCGTCGAACGCATCGGCTTCATGGTTACCATTAGTTTTAAGTAAGTACTGTAAAAATTATTATGAATCAAAGGGTATTGTTTGAGATGTTATTTTATACTTACTTTGATCAGATAGGTATATACTTAGGTATACTTCTATGTTGTCAATATCACAGCAGTTTTTACCGACACTGTCAGCTCAGTAATTTAGATTATATATTTTTTTCATTCAGCTAAAGAATCCGGTAGTTTTTATACTAAGATGTATTTATCCAAATAAGCCATCAAAACAAACAAAAATAATAATTAACAAAGAATTCAGTGGTAAAAACTAGCTGGCAGGAGATCTACTGTGATATTAATAATTCTATTTATTAATCTTTCTAGATTATTATTTATAATTTAATGTTGATACGTGAGTGTGTGTTATATTTACAGAAATCGTATTAGATTTAGGCGATGTTATTTTATACTGTACCTAATTGCGAAGGTCCAGAACGTGTTCCAAATTATTGATTTATTGATTGGAGTGTTTTCAAATTTTCATAATTATATTTTTTTTATTAATTTTTACCCCCCAATTACTAAATATTTCATTGCAATACCGACAAAAAGTATCATTTTAAAAGTTTTATTTAACAATAACCTGCTGGCGTACAATAAATACAAATTTACGCGTCGAAATTACAACATTAATTAATTGTAAAACGTGTACATTTCGATCATGGTACAGTTTTATTATTTGTAAAGATATTTCGTATGATTAAACTAATAAAACAATAAAGCGGGTTACAACATAGGGGGTAAAAACACATAGCTACGAAAATCTTTAAAGTACGTACTCGCCAACATCTATAACAACTTTTATACATAGAAGTGGTAAAACCGAAAAGCTCTCTATAATGTCTATAGTCTCGTAGCAAGCGATGATATATTTTATTTAATATATTCAAATAGGATTGTAAAGCATACGAATAGGTGTTCCCTATTCGCAATCTCATAATAGGTATGCGTTACATGCTGTTATAAATACCTTCCTAGTAAAATACTAATATCATAATAACATTGTTTCAAATAGCCTAATTAATTTTACCTCATTTAATTTTAGAATGAATTTACGTCTTGAAAATATACCTACTATTTATAATATTCCTATGGAATTATTTTGCACTCCTCTAAGTAGAAAATTTTTGTATATTTTAGTGACATAATATGTATGTGAAAATCTGTGAACATCAAATCAAAAAATGTTTTTCAACAATTTGAAATCATTTTATTTACTTTTGCCAATGTATCAATATCGTATTATGGAACAATTCTTGACCTTATATTTATTTTATCATGTTATTAATTAATATATATTTACAAATATAAACTTTAGATTTAAAAATGACTTTTTTTAAAAGACTTACCTAACATCATAGCCCTCAAACCTTTAACGATTTTAACTAAGGTGAAAGAAGAAACATTGCATAATGGAGATTTAAACAAAAAAAGGTTGATAAACATGTTTAAACGATAATTTAGATGATAATAAATTCCTGACTGGGCCCAGAATTAACTGGTTGAGTAAATTCGTCTTAGAAGACACAAGAATACTCTTCTCCTAAACCCGACCAAGGATTTGAACCCTGGACCTAGTGTCCAAGCCACATAGATTAACCGCCAAACAACAGAAACAGAGGATTTGGGTTCCTAGTCCAAAATCCTAATAAGAGTTCGCATCTAATATCTACCTACTACAGTACTGCAGTATTAAAGTATGCTTCATGCTCTATGGGGCTTATAATACTGCGCACTCATTTAGACCAGCTTTAGAACGACTAAAATTTCTTGATGCGAATGGTATATCATTATAAATTGTTTACATGCGGTGCGTATATTATTCTTCAAACACATTTATCTCCCACTACTACTAACTAAGGAGCTGAAGCCACGAACCTGGGCTATTGAAAATGACGAAGGAACATTGCTGACTGAAATCGATCGAGTTACAGAGAGGTGGCGATTATACTGTGAGGGGCTATACTCCCAACCGGTATCTCCTACGATACAAATTGGGCAAAGTCCAGAAGAAGTCAATACTTGTAGGGAACCCGAGATTCTGGAATCCGAAATTAGGGATGCCATAAGCAAACTTAAGTCCAAGAAAGCAGCCGGTGCGGACAAGATCTTTGCGGAGGAGCTTAAACACCTGGGAGACCGAGGTGTTAAGTTAATGCAAGATCTGTGCAATATGGTATGGAAAACTGGAATACTGGAAAAAATCCCTAGTCATCCCACTCCACAAAAAAGGATCAACAAGAAAGTGCGAAAACTATCGTACGGTAGCGCTTATATCCCATGCAAGCAAGATAATGCTTTACGTGATTAATGGTAGACTTCAATCCTTTTTACAATTGCAAATACCAAATGAACAAGCAGGATTTGTTAAAGGGCGGGGCACGAGGGAACAAATTGTGAATGTGAGGCAAATAATTGAAAAGAGCCGAGAGTTCAACGTCCCGATACTAATGTGCTTCATTGACTACTCGAAAGCATTTGATTGTGTTAGATGGAAGTGCTTGTGGAAAATACTACGGGAAATGGGTGTTCCTCAGCATCTTATTAAGTTGATCGCTAACCTGTACAGTGAAGGAGAATCCATGGTGCGAATCAATGACCTGATTTCGAAGCCTTTTATACCACAGAGGGGCGTAAGGCAGGGATGCATCCTCTCTCCTATTCTTTTTAAACATTTACGGGGAATACATTATGAGAAAGACCCTAGAAGCATGGGAGGGAGGAATTTCTATTGGGGGTGTAAAGATTAACAACCTGCGTTATGCTGATGACACCACGCTCTTTGCGGCATCCGAAGAGGAACTCTCCCAACTGTTCCGCAGACTAGAGGCGGAGAGTGAATTGGTCGGACTTAGCATTAACAGATCGAAAGCAAAAGTAATGCTAATCGACAGAACGGGTCAACAAGAACCGGAGAACTCTCTGACCTAGAGTTTGTCAATGAGTTTGTTTACCTTGGATCGCTACTGTCGGACAAAGGAGGAAGTGAACAAGACATCAGAAGACGCATACAAATGTCCAAAGGAGCAATGACCAAACTAACACGAATTTGGCAAGAAAGATCTCTATCAATACAAAGAAAAGAATAGTGAGGACTTTAGTCTTCTCAATCTTCCTTTATGGCTCCGAAGCGTGGGCGATAAGAGCGACAGTCAGGAAAAGGATAGATGCATTTGAGATGTGGTGTTGGAGGAGGATGCTTGGAACAAATGTCTCGATCCTGAATCAGCTGCAAATTAGTACTAGGCTCTCAACTATATGCTACGAGAGAAATGACCTAGACAAGCTGATAGTGGTGGGCAAGGTGGAGGGGAAACGACCACGAGGGAGATCACCTAGCCGCTGGTCAGACCAAGTGAAGTCGCTCACGGGTCTTCCCCTTACAACAGCCGTCAGAAGAGCAGAGGACCGGACTGAGTGGAAGGAGATTGTGAACACCATAACGAGGACACTGCAGTGTGGACACGACCTTCAGTATTGAAGAAAACGACGAAGAAGAAGATCTTAGCACGGTAGTATTATGTATGTCCAACTTCATACAAGTGACACTGCGGCGAAACGCGAGTTATACCTATTACCTACGCTCGACATGCAAGACAGCTTCGACTGTGCTGCAGTGACGAACGGGCAGTGTAGGCAAATTTAATTAAAATACTGGAGGCGACAGCCCTAGCATGTTTATGTACCGTGTGGCTGTAGGCATTTAAATTCCAAGATAGGCCGAGTTAAAATGTATCATATTACGGTGATCGTAGTCTACAGTACAATTGCACCTAAATCTGACGCACTTTAAAGAATACCTATACCGTCTTTGATTTTCATTGACCTAGGCTGTTTTTTTACGGTTCAAGTAAAAAATCCCTCGATCCGGATTAAGCTTAAAAAGGCTACAAAAACAAGTAAGGGCAGTTTAAAAAGAAGGATGGTTTGTGAATCACAAACCATCCTTCTTTTTAAACAAATTGTGATACTGTTTATCATTTTGAAAGACAATTTTAACGGCATAAATGGATCAGCGCTGGTTTGCAAAAGCTAGCCTCATGCCCCCAACGTATGTTCATAACAGTAATAAGAAATCCAAACACACGCGCGCAGTTTTTTTAAATTCCTATAAAATAATATCCTGTCCATAGAGGAAAGTAATTGATCCAGTCGATCTATTTTATTATTTTACTTGTCAACCAAACTTGGACACAACTTTTTTCTATTTCCATCAATTAAGAAAAATTCTTATAACATAAGGGTCAAAAGAACTGCTCTGGCTTGATTCTTCCTTGTTGAATAAAACTTATAATAAAAAAAAACTCCATTAAAAAAATAACCGTGCCATTGCCGTGAACGGAACGGAAAATAACTTTTGGAACGAAGTTCCTTATCGCGCGTTGTGAAAGGGGGCTAGACGGAAAAAATTCGTACGAAAAGTTGTCACGACACTTTTTGATCAAAGGATCTTGCCGCCGCCTTAGATGTGTGTGCGCGTGAGCGGCGGGGGGCGCCCGCGCTGTATGCTGTCTCGCGCTCTCGTGGCGCCCTCTGGTGTTTCGGTGTACAACAACAAACGCGTGTGTGGTACGCGTTTAAGTTTATATAACTAAAAAAAAATAAAATTTTATTACAATTCCTTCACTAATTAATCGAAAGGAACTTCGTTCCATCCGGGTGTCCCTTGACACCTCTCAACTTTTTTTTTATTTATTATTTTCCTTTTGGAAAAATTACTTTATAGATTATAATTTAATTCAGAGACAAAATGCTTACTTTTGCTAAGCAGTGCTTTTTTTTGGAGGACAACACTATTTCACATGTCACAGTGACAGAGGCATTAATTGTCAGTTTATTGTCAGTGTCATTACTTTTCCAGTTTCCTATATATATTTTTACAATTTGTTTTCTTGGTCGATAAAATTAGTCATCTTGTTAATTTGATTACGAATTTTCTTTTAGTGCGTATTTCATAAATTCTACAGTTTTGAAAAGTGTTTTAGTTGTCCCGTAACTTGATAAGTCAGCTGCCATGGGTGCAGTACTGGGACTATGTTCTGCAGCTCAGGTAACTCAAATCAATAAACCTTTGTCTCCACATTAAATAATACTGATTCACTAAAGCTATTGTAGATTTATCAAACATGTTTTGTTGCAAGAAGAAACAAAACATGTTTGATCTTTCTTGATGTCTAATTTACAAAGGGTTAATAAAAGTAAGTACATTATATTTATAGTTTTGTGATATTGCACAGAAAGATTCTAACATGACCTTAATTTTATCAGAAAGGCAAAGTGTTGTAAAAACATCTACATACTTGAGTACTGATGTTTATTTTTATTGAAAATACTATCTGTCTCTCTGCTTAATATTAGTTTTTAAGGAAATGAAGAAGCAAAATTTACTCAAATATTAGTTATTGTTTGATCTAATTAAGTTATACACCATTCTCTTAGTTAGTTATAGACTCTTAACAAAAATATATTTAAAATTGATGTAGGATGCTTAAAATTTTTAAATTGCTAGATGGAAATTTACATTGTTCACAAATTTACAATTATATATTATTTTGAAAAATGTTTAGGCTAAAGATTATCCTATATTTAAACATGAATATTTATGAATTATGGTTGTGTCAAGTGGATTAATTAAAAATATTGATTAATTAGTATTTTCATTTCTAATTATCTCAAGAAAAAAAATATGCTCATTTATTTACAGTTAAATATGTACAATTAAATAAAAAAAGTTAATTCTTGAACACTACAATTACCTAATCCATTTAATATAAATACAATTGAAAGATGAATTAATCTTTTTGCCTATGTGGCAAAATCTGAGACCTCAGTAGTAGCTTGAGTAGGTATTTCCGCAAATCAATTCTTGGTAGCAGCATAAAGGATCAGTATCACAATCTAAGTCTTAGGAAACATATTATCGCACCTGGTCTTGCTTATTATTACTGTATTCAAGATCTATTACAGTCTTACTTCTAGACTCCCTCTTCTATGAGAAGGGAGATCTGGCCCTGCAATGGCAAAAAACGGTAGTTTAAATTGTATTATTAAAGCGTAAAACTTTATTTTAACAATCATGTTATGTAACAGTAAAATTTATTTTGTGTTGTATTAATGTTTCAAGTGGCATTTTCCAGCTGGCATGCTGCTGTGGCAGTGCAGCCTGCTCGCTGTGCTGCTCGGCATGCCCCTCATGCGCCAACTCCACCTCCACACGCCTCATGTACACCCTCATGCTGCTGCTGGTGATGGTGGTGGCATGTGTCACTCTGGCGCCAGGGTTACATGATCAAATGAAAAAAGTATGTTGTTAACTGTTTGTTACTTTTTGGTAATACTGTTATTTTTAAAGTGTTATAAAAATTCTAATCTTTTCAAACTTTGAATTGGACAGGACAGGCACATTTGTGCAGAAATCATGAAATTGGCAGGACAGGCACATTTGTGCAGAAATCATGACAACTTGCATTGAAGCAGTGTTGTGGGTCTAAACCCTATATCTCCTCAAGGAAGGAGACCTGGCACTGTCAAAAGCTTTTAAAATTAGTTTTATCTTTATATTTATATATGAGGCTGTTGGAAAATTCTTAAAATATAATTAAAGTACACAATATAATATAACCATCATTAAACATTCATAAAACCAGATAATGTAGCAACTGTAAGTGTAAGTTATACATATATACATATGTTAGTTGTATTTAACTCTTGTTGTAGGTACCATTTTGTGCAAACTCTACAGGACTAATGCCGGGCAAATTCCAAGTCGATTGTGATCAAGCAGTTGGCTATTTAGCAGTTTACAGGTAGGTCACTTTTGTTATTGTAGGCATCATTTCTTAGTTTACTTGTATGTTAGGTTTTACTGTTGACGAGTGGGGTTTTAATGATCTTTTTTTACATCATTGTCAAAATGCAGAGGTTTCTGTAAAAGCTCACCTGGGAATATATTACCGCCACTTTATCTCTACCACTAAGCAGCAGTTTTCAGTCTGAAGAATATGGTTGAAGGGCACTTTGCATCTGTAAAATGTCTTAAAATAAGTAAAAAATAGTCACAAGTAGCATCATGCGTAAGTAAGTTTTCCACTTTTCATCAAGGTAGACCTTTTGATCAATTATTACTATATAAATATTTATCTTTTTTCAGAATCTGTTTTGCAACATGCCTCTTCTTCTGCTTAATGGCATTAATTATGATTGGTGTGAAATCATCTAAGGACCCCAGAGCTGGTATTCAAAATGGGTAATGTTATATCTTGTTACTTAACCCCTGTGGGTTACATGACCTTGGGCTGTGAAACTTTAATGTATTACATATATAGTTCTAAAAATGTATTTATTTTACCATTTTCTGTGAAAACGAAGCATCCTCAGAAGATGTTGATTTACAGCAAAATCTGTAATTGTGAAGTACCGAAAATAATTAAGCACATCAGCAGTCAGTGTTTTTAAATGTGACATCACCAAATTTATGACTCACACAATATCAAACGTCGTCATTCCCCTTTTCCTCGCCTTAACGTATTTTATAAGTGATTCCCCTAGTAATAAACAATTAAAAATCTCATAAATTAAACTTGATCCGTTTGATAAAATGAAAATAAAGAATGATTCAGATATTAATATATTTCATATGATTCTTTTAAGGTTCTGGGGTATAAAGTACCTTGTAGTGATTGGTGGCATCATCGGAGCCTTCTTCATACCGGAAGGGTCGTTTGCGTACACTTGGATGGTGTTTGGAATGATTGGCGGCTTCTGCTTTATTATCATACAACTTATATTGATTATTGATTTTGCCCATTCGTGGGCGGAAAAATGGGTTTGTAAGTAATTTTCATTAAGTCAAAAATCGTTTTATTTAGTTAGAACTGATGTTTATTTATAACATGCGGACGGCAGCGAATTTATTCGCGAAAAAATCTGTTTTGTGATAGTTCGAAAAAAATTACCTAAGGCTCTAAACTATCTCTGTACCAAATTTCATTTAAATCAGTTCAGTGGCTTAGTCGTAACAGTAACAAACCGACAAACAGATTTTCTTATTTACAATATAAATCATTTACTACCTGTATACCGCTTTTTACCGCAGATTACCGTCATGTGGAATGTTGTCACCAAAAATACCGTTAATCTATGCGGGTTTGAAGGACACTTAAAAATTTGGCATTGTGATCAGGGTCGGATACAGAAGGCAGTAATTCTTGAAACGGCGCGCTAAGATTCCTATCTAAGCCCTACACTGGTTGCTATGGATATCATGCATAAATTTTATAAAATTTTAATAGTGTTTTTTTTATAATTTTAGAAGCATTGTTAAATTTTTTTTAAATAATTGTAAATAAATAAATGAGTGTAATAATTATTATATCATGATAACTTTATATTGTCTCAATTTCATACATTTTAATTCACGATTATTTGTTTTCGCAGCAAACTATGAAGAGACGCAGTCAAAGGGCTGGTACTCGGCGCTGTTGTTGGCTATGTTCTCATGCTATGCGCTTACTCTCACTGGCATCGTGTTGCTTTACGTTTATTATACTAAGGTAAGGCGCGTACAATGACACATATTTTAACACACACACTATGGTATAAAAGAAGATGTTTTGACTGAAATCGAGATAGGTTTCGTGATGGTTTGGATTTATACGCTGAGATAATTAGAAGATAGATTGGGAATGTTGGAAGGGAAGTGGAATGTACCCTGAATGAAATTGGAGTAAGCGAGAGATATGTGCAGGGATCGTAGCAAGTGGTCACATGGTCTCTGTTTACGCCTATGAGAAAGAGGCGCGATGATGTTTGTAAAAATATTTATTAAAAGCCATGCTTTTATAAGCCGGCATTTGGTAGAGAGTGTCTCTTGCAAAAAGTTAGCATTAGCACTACCACTACTACCTCCCCTTTTCAGGTTAAGAAATTTACTTCATAGAAACTTAATAATTAATGTGTCGTTTACTTTTAGGCCTTGGACCAAGAAGGCAGTTGCTAACTAAATGTATTTATTTCCAGTCGAGCGGATGTGATTTGTCGAAGTTCTTCATCTCGTTCAATCTCATCCTGGTGGTGATCGCGAGCGCCATCTCGATCCTGCCGTCGGTGCAGGAGCACCAGCCGCGCTCGGGCCTGCTGCAGTCGGCGGTGGTGTCGCTCTACGTGATGTACCTCACCTGGTCCGCGCTGTCCAACTCCGCGGCCGAATGTAACGCCAGCTTCATTGGTGACAAACAGGTATTTATTTTTATTTATTACAAGTTAGCTCTTGACTGCAATCACACTTGATGGTAAGTGATGATGCCATCGATCCATCAGATAGAAGCAGGCTAATTTGTTAGGAGTAGAATAAAAATCCAAATCTCTTTCTCTTTCTGTACGACATCGAACCGGATCGCGGTGCGTCTTTGCCGGCAGGGTGGTAACTAGCTACGACCAAAGCTTCACACCAGTGAGACCAGAACCACTTAGGAAAATCTCAATCGACCCCGCCAGGAATGGAACCCAGGACTTCCGTCTTATAAATCCACTGCACATACTACTTCGTCCACGCACGCCGTCAAACGTCCGTCCGGAGGTATGTATCAAACTAGCTGTGGCCAGCGGTTTCACCCGCGTAGGTACGCTTTCCATGGGGTATCAAGAAATTCGTTAACCTTGCTAAATCTCAAGTTAATCGAGTGTATCGTTTTAGAAAAATGATGGGTCCTTGGTATTTTGCTTATCTATGTAAATTATATGTAAAATTATGTGTATAAATGACAAATTATTAAAAAGTAATTAAAAAAACATTGTGGTTTTATTTTATGAACTCAACAAACTCAAATACCGAGCAGCACTTGCATGAATAAGTGAGAATATAATGCTGCACATTCAGTTGATGTAACCCATGAGCGCTGCGATTATGGCATTGGTTGCTCTGCTATAAGCTTTTCACTTTACATCTAGTCTGCGGCCAACTGTAATCTTACATGCGACTGATAGGACGATAACATTTGAGGCGATGGAAAAAAGTATTACTTTGAAACAAATGATTACTACTAAATCTAATGTCGTCTTGATTCGAGAAATAGCTAATAGTATATGTAATGTTTATATTTTGTCGTATTTATGTAAGAAAATATTATTTTACTAGAACATCTATTATATTATTTAATATTGCAATGCCAGGAGTCTAAAGAAGACCTCTATTGGGTATGTACCTGTATATTGTATCGTGTTTTTAAAATTACTACCATTTCATTTTAGAATTTATTTAAGGTTCTGTAGCTATATTTATTATTTAAACCAGAACTTTAGCTAGAGCAAGGGTTGCCACCTATTTCATATTTCACTTGTTTTGCATGGTTATTTAATTTTTGACGTGACAACGTCTTATAATTCGAAAGAGCAGGCTGCACGCACGAAAAAACATGACGTCATGCGTCGTTATCTCGCTTTGAGGCGTTTCATGTAAGGCTTGAAGTGCAAACGAGAGCGCGGAACGAGCGACAAAGAAGCACAATCGGCCTTTGCGTTGGGCAGCGTTCGACATCCGTCTATTAAATATAATTATTAAATATATTAATTTTAAATTAAAAATTTATATATTTATAAATGAATATATTTATTATAAATTTAAAATATAAATTTTAAAATCAAAATCAATTATTTTATTAATTTAAATTAATATTTATCAAAATATACTTAAATTAAAAATTTTAATAACCAATTAAATGCTACCATTCCATCAGTATTTTCTTAAGACGTTGTCACGTTCAACTATCGACAGTAAACCGACTTTACAGACAACCAATTTTTTACTAAGTTTGACTGATCTATTGAGATCATTATTCTAACAATAAATTCTACTTAATCATAGTATCTTTTAAAAGAAATGTTCAGTAAAGGAGTATAAAAATTTAAGGTTAAGATAATAGCAAACAGTATGTAGTTAGAAAATCTGGTATATGAAAAAATGTTATGACGTGAATAAAAGTAACAATAGCCAACGCGAATAAAAGTAACAAAAACATAACAACTGTTATAATTTAAAACAATGTGGTTTCTAATTTCCTAAAATTACTTCTTTTGCATCTTCTGTAGAAATTATTTTTATTGAAAACTAAAGTGGCAACCCTAGCACGGCAATTGTTGTTGAATTGTAGCCCAGTTCATCTTAGAACTAAGAGTTGGAAATGAAACATAATAAGCTGGATCTTTCTGTAAAACTATTGCACCATTGTCAATGTTGTTATTGTATGTGAGCGTATTTATTACAAGAATAAGTTTTCACCTTATTTGCTTTCAATGAAAGTATTACGTTTTAAACCATTTAACCGTTTTCGTTAACATAACTTCTTTTCTGTATGACTGTATAGACTGGAATAGACTAAACTGTTAACAGAACCTTATGTATAGAATTTATCACATTTTTTTTTCTATAAGGCACTTACAAATTTGTATGGTCACTATATCAAAGTCTATAAATATTACATTATCTTATTCTCAATATAAATGTTTTTAGTAATTTATATCATACCCCTTTCGTGTTTGTGACTGTACTTTCCTTTAGATGAATGTTTACATTTTGAAAAATTCCTTACCGGTTGTCTGTTTGATATACAAAGGGTTATTAATTTTATTAAATCAATATTTAAATGAAGGCCTTGTCAAATAAGACAAACCGAACGTATAGCGAAGCGAAAGCGAAACGAAATGGAAATAGGTAACAGTTCGCTTCCACATATCCAAGATACGAGAAATCTGCGATGATTAAGTTCAGTAGTGTGTTTGACAAAGCCTTAACTGAGTTTCGTGTTAATTAATTACATGTTACATTCAATTTATATAGATGTATTTTATTTTAAGCTAATAAACTAATGTTCTCATTACAGAACAATTTTTTTCTAAACTTAAGCTACACGACAATAAATAAAATAACAGCCCTTTGTTTTCTTATTTGTTTTGTATGTGTTTATTGCTTTACCGTTTTACGTTTAACTCATTTTATTACGATTTTTAGCTATGTTTAGTTTAATTGTAATGATTCTTCGCAGTCATCCTTCGATAAGCAATCCATCATCGGGCTTGTGATATGGGTGCTCAGCGTCCTGTACTCCAGCATTCGCACGGCGTCCTCCTCGTCGAAGATCACAATGTCCGAGCATATTCTTGCTAAGGAAGGCAGCGGAGGTAAATATACATAAATTATCCATATTCATTTTATAAAAGAATAGTTAACGATATAACTTTATGGAAATATGATTACAGGAAATCATATTACTCGTGTGGGGGTGTCCATTACATAATAATGTGTTTAGGAAATGGATAGAATTTAATCTCATAAAATCCACTTAACAGCGCGTAACTTTTTCCCGTAAAAATGGTTGTTAAAGGAGAATGCCAGACAATGTATAGGACTTTAACCCACGAATAAAAACATTGTACAACAATGTATTATGCATCATTTTATTGCATTTTTTTACTAATTAAATAAATTACAATTAAAAGCTCTACAACTTGGAGTGTTTGTATTAAAAAAAGGGGTACATCCCAGTAGTAATCACCCCTCCACCCCTTGTTATAGTTCTATGGAACTGTTGACACACCATATTAGAGTTTAGTGTCCCATTAGTTCTATATAGAACTAATGGGACGAAATTAAAGAAATGTCCATATCTATTAATGAAACACGTTCACCTTACGATGACAGACTGAATTCTTTTATTTAAAATTACTCTCACATACATGAAACTAGATGGCGCTAGTAGTAACAAATTTTGATACATGTAAACATTTTAACAATATCAACATCTTGTTTGTATATTACATATTAATTACCTAGTTATATAGTATAATATGGAATCTCTTTTGATTGCAATAACAAATGTCCACTTAAATTTGAGAGTATCTACGAGAACTGAAATGCATTATGGTGAAGTCACTAAACATACTATATCGAATACAGCTTTGCTTAAATTGCATTAATTCCTTCACACAACATTTCATATAAAAATAGAAAAAAAAACAATACATTTTGGGGGTTCCCCATACTTAGAACTGGAACTCAAAATTTTTTTATCATTAAACTCTTATATGTGGGGTATTTATAAATAGGTCCTTAAAAATGATATTGAGGTTTCTAATATAATATTTTTCTAAACTGGGATGCACCCAAAAAATCATGGTAACGGGTAAACTGAAATCTAACTATGTAGTGGCATGACACATTACAGACGCAAAGCTTCATTAAATACATGTTTAAACAGACATACCAACTCTGGATACTAACTAAACTTTTGGAGCTCACTTTAGAAGAAAATACAATAAAAATTATTTAAAAGCCTAGAACCCAGTGCAACAATAAAGATTTAAAAATGCGTTAAGAGTGTAAATTAAAAGGAAATAGTTTAATTACTTTTTTTAAAAGAATTTTATTCCGAAGTCCAACATTAAAAATGGCTTATTGTTAAACATTTATATAATGATAGGAATATTTTTAGTATATTTATAATTTATGTTCTTTCTAGGTTAGGATCTGGCATTTTCCTTTGAAACAAATAAAAACAAATTAAGAAATTTGTGTTGCAATTAAAGTATACAAGTAGACACAAATATATTTTCAAATAAAGATTATAATGCTATTTTTGGTATTAAAATAAAATGTGTCATAAAATTAAAAACTCGTCAAAAACGCTTTACTTTATCAATGGACGCTCCCTAAAAACTATATATGGATAATTCCATTAATTCCTTTAAGTATTTGCATTATGAAATTAATATTTTCGGTTTGGTTATAGTCAATAATATTTTTATATGTAATTAACAAATAAGAAATATAAATGTTATGTAATACTAACTCATAATAAACTCCCCGGTAACGTATCGTGCGGCGCGACGCGGCGCAGGGCAAGGAGGGCTCATTGCTAACGAAGGTAAAGTATACGAAGCCTATCATGTTTCCTAACCTATTCATCATTAATTCATTCATTGGATGACCTTATTACTGAATTTGAATTTTTGAAAGTTCTAGCTGATAACATTAATAGAATACAAAGGTTAGAGCTATAATAGCGAACGCATACTAAAGAAATTGATATTCTTAAATTTTTTAAGTACTATGCGATACTTCTGGCAGTCTGGGCAGCTATTGTAACTTTATTGCAGGCGGTCTGCCACATTGTCTGCTATTTGTGCGGTGCTATCACACTACATGGGATACAGATTACAGATACTGCGCAAACTCATGACGCCTGGGTGCTTTCTGGGGGCGTAAAATCTTTGAGATTTACAACAATACTTATACAAATCAAAATAATTTTCAAGATTTGTTAACTTGGCGCGTCAAAAAATATAGTAGAACCACTGGTTGATGATCATATTCGCGAGAGATGCGGAACTTTCTCATAAGTAGTGTATTATGTCTCCTTGTGCAGGCTGGATACACATTGGGAAATCGTAAACATTGTTTTGTGACGTAATTTACTATTAAATAAATGTAATTGATATTATTTATTATTATTAGGTAGATGTTATTTTTCGAACCAGTAGTAAAGTTACAAAAAAGTCGGACTTAATTTTTTAAATAAATGGCTAAAAACCGCCAAAGTGCAGCCAGCCTTTATTGTTTTATATTTAAATCTACAGTTTATGGTCGCCGTACATAAGACTGCTATCTATATTAATAATTTATTTAATTGTTTCTAAGATATTTAGACAAAATTATCTAAATATCATAAAATTATCTAATTGATATTTAAAAATTAAAATATAAATTAATATTTTAAAATTTTAACTGAGAGCGAAAACAGGTACACGCGCCCGAACACATGCATTGCAGTGTTGTACGGAAATGAATCCGGCGATTAAAACGATTACCTACGTAATTATAGGCCAATAATGAGGAACGAAAATTGCGATTTCTGTCCACTCCAATATAGTCATAGCGTCATATATTGCGCGTACCAGAACTCTTTCACGTAGTTTGCTTATTTGTACTTAGTAGTCATGTCTTTGTGGGTAATTTTATTGTAGTTGTGGTTCGTGAGAAATATAGTATGTGTTGTCTGCGTTTGAATGAAATTGAAAATGAATCAGAGCTTGTATAGATGCGTCTACGTGCTTATGTGCTGAGCACAAACCGAATTTGCGAAGTATGGACTGATCTACCACCCTCGAACGTGCACGCGTTCAGAGTTCAGCTCGTGCTAGACTGCTATGCCAACGGTCGGTTTTTTAACGAACACAAACGACGAGCAAAGCGGCTCCGCTTGTGGTCCGCTTCTTAGTATATACGCGCTTAAGATATTAAACTGTAAAAACGTACGTGTAACGACGTATAACACGTCAAAAACCATTCTCAAGTCAAAGTCATTTTCCGACCTAGGTGTATGGAAATTGCTCAAATTGGTTACAAACTTCGTAAAAGTAGCAGCTGTGTACAAAGCTTATTGAGATTTGGAAATTAACATAATACTCAAATTTATTTTTGTGACTGATGTCCGTAACTTTGATGCCAAATCATGAAAAAAATGTTTATCGATATAACAAACAAAATTCCACCCATATCATTTAGCATTATGATAAAGTAACCACACAAGCACAATGTGTAAATGTGTTGAGGTACCTAGTATTATTTGTACTTGGCATCTGAACACAACGGTTTAGTTATACAGAGCGCTTGTCATGGAGAGTAACAGTTGCATGTCGGTACCGCTCACTGAGCGCAGGTTATGGTTCCATAGAGGGCGACGGCGGCGAGGCGGGCCGCGAGGAGACCAAGGTGTTCGACAACGAGGGCGAGGACGTGGCCTACTCCTGGACCTTCTTCCACGTCGTGTTCGCGCTCGCCACCCTGTATATCATGATGACACTCACCAATTGGTACAAGTAAGTGTATTGTAGTGTAACTTTGCCAAATTATAGTATGACCAGCCCGGCGCAGTTAGTAATGCTATGTTTAGCTTACTACACAGAGAGCTAGTGTTCGATTCCCAGTTGGGGTCAATTTGGGATAATATATTTTCTAAAATCGGCTCAAATCCGGTGAATCGTGCTCTTTCCCCTTAACAAGAATAAAATGACGTATATTCCAAATAAATCAAACGCAGATTAAAAAAAAAATTATTTTATATTATTTAATTATAATACTTTGTGTTCTACAGCCCGAGTTCTCAGCTGTCGAAGGAGAACGCGGCGTCCATGTGGATCAAGATCACATCGTCGTGGCTCTGCGTGGGCCTGTATGTGTGGACCCTGATCGCGCCCGCCGTCTTCCCCGACCGGGACTTCAGTTAAGACTTTGCGGAACTTTGTAAATAGTTAATAATTTATTTATTTTCGTGTATTTCATGAAAAACCGACAGATCATAGCAATAAAACACAAAGATCCGACATAAAAACCTTCGTAATTGCCATTTGTCACAATCGAACACAATGTTCAATGAGGATTCGAGGATGCTCTGGTTTCAGAAAGGAATGGGAAAAATATGTAGTTTCTTTTGTTTGGTGACTGTTGTTTGAGTTTGTCGGTTTTTCGCGTAAAATAAATTATTAACTATTTCAATGAAGTTTACTTTGACTCGAGTTCCACCTTCAAATTTTGAGATTCACGTAGTCTGTGCGTAGTTTTCATTGTAAACGTGTTTATGGATCTCATTTATTCAAAATCTTTAATCTTGCATTTTACTTATAAAAATCTTTTGAATTTTGAATATAATCTCTTGTCGCAATTATATTGTTAAGCTTTAATGTTTATGTGCAGTTGTTTGGTTCTTAAATACTATTAACAAAGATAATTCAAATTATATGTCACATAGAAACTGGTATTTTCTTCGTACAGAAATCACACAATTATATAATATTGTTAATTCTTCACTTTCACTTAACAGAACTAATAAGAAATTCAGTAAGGATATTTTTATTGCTCTTAATAATTAAACAAATACAATTTTGTATTTTAATTCTATCTCAACTTTCATTGTACTTTAAACTGTACTATTTGTCTTATTTAGTAGTTAACTGTAATGATTGCAACTATTAAAGTGCCAGTTTTTGTTTCGTGATCTAACCGAATTGAACTCAAAGCTTTAATGGTGCATCTGCGTAAGACCAACAAGTTGTAATTAACATGTGTTATTGTAAACAAATTATTTTTCTTTATATGTGCTAAGTAAAGTTATTAGTTTATAGCGAAATTGTTTTTTATTTATTACTGACGACTTCATTTAAATTTTTTTAACATCTTTATCTCTGACAATCTCATATTTCACAAGTTTAGAATATTCCTTCAACAATTGCCTCCAGTAACATTCGACATCTTTGTCAGTAAGATGGTACCATATGTGCTGAAAACCACGCTCTGCTATTTCTTTAGCTAATGAATCATGTTCCTTAAAATATTCAATGTATTTCATAATCTCATCCTGAGTTGCCTTTGGGCTTATCGGAACATAATGTATCCAAGGTTTTAGTGACGGGTAAAAGAATTCTAACCAGTCTTCACCGACATGGAAAACCAAAGACTTGCATAGAAATAAATGCTTTAACCGAAAACTTGCTGCAACCCCTCTGTAGTTGAATAAGTATTTGTATTTACAGTGATCTTCAAAAGATACTTCTTTGGCTGGATCCGCAAAGAGGGTGTCCTGAAATGAACATAAAAGCTGTTTTTAATGCATATCTACAAACTTTATACATCCAAAATGATTTACAATGACAAACTGGAATGGGATATACAATATAGTTGTTTTTTTTAATCATTACAAGTTAGCCTTTAACTACAATCTCACCTGATGGTAAGTGATGGTGCAATCTAAGTTGGAAGAGGACAACAAACTTGTTAGGAGTAGGATAAAATCCAAACCTCTTTGGTTTCTACTCAACACCATACTGGAATGCTTAAATGCTTGTTGATGTCATTTTGTTAGGGTGGTAACTATAGGACCTATTTAGAAAAGTTTGAACAACCCAGCCAGAAATCGAACTGAGGAGCTCCTTATAAATCCATAGAGCCCGTAACTGTTTTAGTAAAATATCCTCAATTGCCAGTAGTTATGTACTTGGTGTTTTACAATTATAGAGCAAGTAGTTAAATTATCAATGGTCAATTAGAGTGTTTCAATAATTTAAACTTTAAACTTATTGTTGTGATCATCACAATTCAGCAATTCGTAGCCTATTAATTCTAATGGGAAAATCATAAATTGATTATATTTACTGCGTCAGACTTCCAAGCTTGATTCTTTGTATATTGCGCATCCACAAGATCGGGTTTTGATCTTGACAGTAAAATTAAAGCATCCCTCTCTTCGTTAGTCCTTGATCCTCTGAAAAATCCTTTCTCTTCTTTTTTGTCCCAGGGCCACCTAATAATGATAAGGAATTCAATGATGAATAATGATAATGATCAAAAAGGTACACACATACAATGCACTCATTGTAGTTACTAAGAGTTATTTTTAAAAAAGGAAATTAAAGTTTCCCCTACAAAATCTGAAGAATGTTATCCCTACTATCAAAAATATCACACCTTGTATAAACCATGTGAGAGAGAGAGAGAAGGTGTTGATCTTTGACCTTTAATGAACAAGTTGCTTCAATAACTTTGTACCTACATGACAGCTACTGATAGTTCAATTCACTAAGACGCGCCCCACTATTTCTCGCGAGGGGAAACCGAAGGGTGCGGGGAGTACAGTTCGAACATCAGTCTCGAGTCGACCACGGCTCGGTGTACACGGGCTATTGTACGTTGTATCGCTGCGTGTCATGACCCAACGGAACGATGCTCTACTTAATTTTTTTACCAATATTATATTTATAATGTCAAAAAAACGTATCGTATGATGATAAACTACATATTTAAATGTGATTTAGGAAGAAAAATCGTTCCGTTGCCCATTCCTTCAGGTTGACCGACTCGACTTTAATTTTTCTACAAAGGTCACTTGATTGGTTTGTTACTGCCAATATAGATTTTCCAAATTAGCTAAGCAAAATAGCTTTGGTCATTGGTACTATCCTACTAAAAAAGACGTGCCGTCAAGCGATTTAGCGTGCCGGTATCGTGTAGAAACTAAAGAAATGTAGATTTCATGCTACTCCTAACAAGTTAGCCCGCTTCCATCTTAGTTTACATAAACTAACTTGTAATGAATCAAAATAATAATAGATATCATGGGTTCACGCTTTACAAAAACACTAGGGGTATGGTAGACAAGACAGCGTGGAATTGAGCTCAATCATTAAACTGTTTAAACAAAAGAAAAATAGATATACTAGGTACCTATCTGAGATGATTGTGGGTATGTGTGTTTTTAAGATATTTTTAAATGGATTAATATATATGTCGAAGGAATTAGACTAGAGACTTAGAATAGATTGTTGTAATATTGTAATAGACGTCATTGTTTATGGAAATGTTACTGTCTGTGGATGTAATTATTTTTGGTATGTCACGAGTTTTTGACGTGACAACGTCTTGTAATTCGATAGAGCCGGCTGCACGAACGAAAAAACATGACGTCATGCGTCGTTACCTCGCTTTGAGGCGTTCCATGTAAGGCTTGAAGTGCAAGTGAGAGCGCGGAACTAGCGACAAAGAAGGACAATCGGCCTTTGCGTTCGGCAGCGTTCAACATCCGTCTATTAAATATAATTATTAAATATATTAATTTTAAATTAAAAATTAATATATTTATTATAAATTTAAAATATAAATTTATAAAATCAAAATAAATTATTTTATTAATTTAAATTAATATTTATAAAAATTTTAATAACCAATTAAACGCTACCATTCCATCAGTATTTTCTTAAGACATTGTCACGTTCAACTATCGTCAGTAAACCGACTTTACAGACAACCAATTTGTTTTTTATGAAAGTAATCGAAATAGAACTAATTGTTAATCATTTAATGAGAGATATGAGATAGGTGCTTACTTGAAACTTTAACACAAAGTTAAATTCAATTTGATTTGATAAATGAATGAATGATTGATTTGTTTTAATAGTTTTAATACTCCAACCAATAAAAGAGTCAGGCGCAAAAGTCCTAGTAGAGTATTTACACCATCTTGAGGGGAATAAAGGAGTTGGGTAGTTAGTTTGTGTCTGGAGTGCGGAGAGGATATACTTTTACACTGGTCGAGTTGGACCAGTGTAAAAGTGTTCTTAAGAAGTAAATTAAATTAGGGAGTAAAGTAAGATGGGTGTAAATAAACTACTGTTCTGAATCTTTATAATACGTCAGAAATTATAAAAATCTATTTCATGTATCAAAACATTGTGAACTTGCAATATATCTGTTCGTGAAGACAAAGTCTTTGTAACCCTAGAAAACGCCCAAGAGATTAAGAACCACTAAAGATGATGTCAAGAAGAATGGTGATACTCCGATATATATATTAACCTATATCACAATATAATTTTGCTGTGCAGGACCAACACGACATATTCATTTTTAAAAAATGAGTTAAAATGAAGTAGAGCATACTGCTAGTCAAACATGACATTCTTGTTGACATAATTAACTTGACACTTTGTGTGAGTGTGCACACATTGCTACTCGTTACGTAGTAATAGAACTCACATTCTTGCAGTTTTTATTGCACACTTGCACTGTAAACGTTTGAAAAACAAAACACTACGAGCCATCGTGGATTGACCAAGCTATAAATGGAGATGAGTATGCTATTGGCACAAACATGAAACATCAATTATAAATAATTATTACTCCTAAAATTCCTATAATTATGTCATCCCTCACAAATTATTATAATATTCATATCACTTACTTGTCAGCAGCTGCCGAAATGGATAATCTGTGTTGATCCCATCTACCAATGCCTGTAGGGTAGAGTGCTATAGCTGGGCCTCCTTCCCAGAAACTCCATGCAGGATACATAATATCATAATACTCCTTGGTCTAAAATTAGACAGTCTGATTATAAAATTTTTAACATTTAACTACTGTCCTAAGATTAAAAGTTTTACAGCAAAAAAGAAAAAAATGTAATAATATTCAACTATTCATTGATTTGCTACAAAATAAATATTGATTTTTTAACCTTACTGAACGAAAAAACAGGTGCTGCCTTGTGGCCCCATTCTCTGTTAAGCTGTGGCCAGTCTCTTGTATTGATTGCTAATTCCATATTAGGTAGTTTAGGAGCTAAGGATTTGAGATAGTGCTCAATACCAGCACACCTTGCAGGGAAGTGGCAATCTTTTTGACGGTATAGTTTGCCATCAATAATCTGCAAATAGTGTAAAGTACATAAACATTGACATTTTTGCTTCTGTTGTTAGCAGTTGTAGCACTTGATTTCATTGTCATCATTGTCAGCCTATTAACAGCCTACTATAGGGCCAGGTCTATACCTCCTTAAAGGAGCTTATGGAGCATAGACCCATCATGCTGCTCTAATGCATGTTGAAGAGCTTAGGGTGATAATTTTACAATTATTAAAAATCACTATTGGATGTCAATGATAGTAACCTGGACCGACATTTCAAGATGCTCTCCAAGTCACGGGAGTTGAATACCAACTCTGGGCTTAGTTTTTTTCTGGTAATTTAATATTGCTATAAAGATTTCAGTTGCAGCTTAAAGTTAGAATATTTTGGTATGAGAATTTGCAGTTTAAGTATCTGACCTGACTGTTGTATTACTGTGAGAGTGCTAAACAATTTGCGCAATAGCCAAAATTCTTGGAGGAGGAGTCTTATAATTTTTAATACGTACATGAAAAATGAGAAGGAAATACATAATTAACATTGTATAGGTTATGTACCACTAGTCTACATTACCTGGTACTTTGTGCCTTTTGATTGAGCAAGTGTAAACATTTCCTTCGTAATACCACCCTTGAATGGTTGCAAATCATTTTCTAAGACGTGTTTATGACAACTACAGTTCTTTGCTTTACAGGGTTTATACTCATCTAATGCTCCCTGAACTTGACTTTTGATTCTCGAATACCATTCATTAACTTCTAAAATGTGGAAACAGAAAAATTAGAAATAAGTTTGTCTTAGTTATTTACACAATAATTACATTGTAGTAAAAGTAAAACTTGCTTGCCTTTACTATATTTATTATGATTTTTAGTACAGTTATCCTCTATGGAACTTGAACACGATGAATCTTTTTCACCAGACTGAACTAGTACAAACACACTTAATATGCAAATAAATGAGTTTCTATTCAAAAACATATTCATGTTTTCGTTTTCCGAAAGCCCGGTGTAAACAAAAATAAAGTCAGCCTGAATTTGACAATGAAACCAATTTTTTTTTAAATGGTTTTCTGCTCTAGATTATAGTTCTTTTCAACTTTCTGACAGACAAGTGGCACAGTATATAAAAATAAAGCAACCTGACAATTTTTAAATATTAGTTACGCTCTGGGTTCTAACTTCTGTGGTTTCATGCAACAGATACCAGTGTTCAAACACAGAGATAGCCTTTCACCCCAATATAGCATTTTATTAAATTTAGAAATTAAAAACAGTCAACCAACTTGTCAGAACAAGTAATACTAAAACAATCAAAGAAGAATGATAGAATATCAATCTTCTTTGATTCATTCTACAATTAGGTACCCCAATGGGACTCCTAATGACGTTAACCCCTGGGGGCCTGACAGTTGACAACTGCTGTCAGTGTCAGTTACGGGCGTAGTGCCCTCCCGCTCGCGCGCTGTTTTCTATTTCGGTCTGATACGTTACTCTACAAAAAATTAATAAATAATCTTCTTTTAAGCCATATTTTGCCATTCTGTAAAATGTAATGACTTGATTGATATATTTCCTAACTTTTATCTATCAAAATGTTGATATAATCAAAGCTTTATATATTTATTTTACGGGTACAACATTTGGAACTATGTTGTGCGTTGGATTACGAAAAATAAATGAAAATACAAACAAAGTCTAAAGAACTGGTGTCTATGCTATCTATTTATTATAAACAACATAACAAAAACAATTGGTATGATCACCATAAAAACACTTGAAACACGATCCACCCGACACTTCGAAATATAATTTTTTCTTTTGGTAATTTTATCGACAGTTATCCTTTTTGTAAGGTATTATTATATAATGTAAATAAAAATAAAATGATTCTAATTTTTATTAATTTTTACTTTTAACTACCTAAAGTATTTTCGAAATGTTAGTGTAGAACTCATTTCTCTTGTTATTTAATTTTACATTTTTTTAATACACCGTCATGACGGAGCAGGTCTTCGTCGGCGCTAATCTCAGCCTCATCGTCATAAATGAGGATGAGGATATCGGCCGGCGGGTTTTTGTCCTCTCGCCAGTTTTCTGCCATACTGTAAAATAAATAAATGAAAAGTTATTGTCATCATGTGAGCACACGGATCTTTTGATTTTTTTTTTTGTTAAAAAAACTCTAAACATAAATTTTCAAGTAGCTTGTATTTGCTTTTTATAATTAATTTATACAAAATACAAATATAAATTGAACCAAATTTATCGACATCTTTCGACACACGGCGATGTATCGATACATCATTATGTCCTACTTTACAAACAAAGGGATTCTTATTGGTTACCGGTAAACCGTCCTTAGCGCTTCACAAATAAAGACCAAAATAGCTCGTTTTACCAATACCAAACGAAACTGTTTTGTTTGGTATTGACAGACCAAAACGGTCGCTTTGAACTCAAGAAACGTCAAATTTTAGTTGCACAATAATAAATAATTTTCTAATATTTTACAATAATATGTTAGTAAATACTTATGTAAACTACTTCCAAGTAAATTTTATACATTTTTAGTAATATTTAATATCATTCACATGCGTAAATAAGTCGTAATTCGGGAAGATACGTATCAGATGTTTTCATGATTTATTTAAAATTTTCGATGTATTTCTTAAAACAAATAACATGAAAACAATCACTGTATGCAAAATAATTAGTTTTGTAATAAAAATTGTACTTACATTCAATAAATTTGCACAAAGCACGAAAAAACACTCTTATAATTTCACTTTCGAGCACTGTCCAATAAGATTAAAAATAAACACAGAATAATACCAATTTCAATGTCAATGTCTTGGAAATTTATCACAGAATATGAAACAATTCTTTTTTTAAACTAAAACTTAGTTTTTAGTGCCTAATAAAATTAAACCTTCGTTGAGGCCCGCGGCAGCCCGCGGCTACTCGGGTAGCGACGGAGCTATAATGACAGCTGTCATTATTTGCCTGACGGTTGCCAGGGGACCCCTCGGGGCTGTGAAACTTTAATTGCCCAATGTAACCGGAGAAATCCTTAAAGAAATAAATGGCTCATCACCAACACGAAGTAGAGATATTTATGAATTAAAAAAAATAGACATTCTCTTACAGAAACATATGAATGATAAATAAATATTTTAAATAAAGGGATATAATATATATTTTACAAACCATCATGGAACATCACATGCTGGCGCTGCCGTAGTTATAAAAGAAAACAAGACATCATGCTATGCATAATTTTAAACACGCATTTCTACAGGCCTAGTATCTATAGATTACTATAAACTGTTGCAATATTGAATGACCCTTGACATTAAATATTGCAGCAGTTTACTGTCCCCTCGAGCCGACATAAGATATCTGAAAATGTTCAATGATTTCTTCCAAACACTTGGTAGTAAATATATTGCAGGTGGTGACTAGAACGCCAAAAATACCACGTGGGGCTCGAGACTGACCACTACTAGAGGACAAGAGCTAATAAAGGCAGTTGACGCAAATCATCTTAATGTTTTGTCAAGTGGAGAACCAATTCACTGGCCAATTGACCATCATACCAAAACTCCACATTTAATTGACTTCTTTGTTACTAAAGAACGTCAAGGGCTTTACACAAAAATCAAAACGTGTCTAGATGGATCTTCTGATCACACTACCGTTATATGTATACTTCAGGCACCACAGTCATCTTAAAAGAACCATGCAAAGCTCTTTGTAACAAGAAAAACCTTCCAACAATGTAAATAAGATAAGACAATTGGATTTTTCCTGTTTTAGAAATTATTTCTTCCACGCTTAACACCTATTTTAGAAGACCAACAAATATTATTAGGCCACAAAGTTGGCTTTCGGGCACAGCATGGGACAACATAGCACACACAATTCGTCAGACACTAGAACGGAAAGAATACTGTTCCGCTGTTCTTTCAAAAAAAAAAATTCAAAATCGTTTATTTCAAGTAGGCTTATTACAAGCACTTTTGAAATGTCAAATTGGACTATTAGTAGTTACTCTACCATCGGCTCGGAAGGCAGGCCCTGTTGAGAAGAGCCGGTAAGAAACTCAACAGTTGCTCTTTTCATAATATTATCAATTTTACAATATTAAGTGTGCTGTTACATAAAGTTATTTATTTTACTTCCTGTGTGAAGTTGAAAGCCGATCTAATTGGCTTTGAACATCTTTGTCATTTAAAAATTCATCGATAATATAATAACCCTGACTCAGTAAGTGAGTTTTAATACATTGTTATAACTTATGCAATGGCAGATCTAAAACTGAATTGGCCATCTTGTTGTATACACCCAATCCTACGAAAGATTTTTGTACTTTTCGGAGGCAATAAGCTGATATGACTAACTTATGTCCATTTCTAGGAAGACGATCGTTTAACTCCTTTTTCTGTTTATACGTATTTATATTTTGTTTAACAAAGACTAGGTTATTGAATATGTATTGACAGGCTACTGTAAGAATTCCTATTTCTTTAAATTTGACACGAAGGGACTCGCGTGGTTTAAGTTTATAAATCGACCGAATTGCTCGTTTCTGAAGTATAAAGACAGAATTTATGTCAGCAGCCTTTCTCCACAACAAGATGCCATAAGACATCACACTGTGGAAGTAAGCAAAATAAACCAGTCTAGCTGTTTCTACATCGGTGAACTGTCTTATTTTTCTCACTGCAAATGCTGCTGAGCTAAGTTTGGCTGTCAGTGACTCTATATGAGCGTTCCACTGAAGTTTACAGTCCAAGGTCACTCCTAAAAAGACTGTAGAACTCTCCATTTTTAGCGTTTCACCATTAAAGATTTATTTATTTTTTTACATTCGGTAAAGAAAACTCAACACATTTAGTTTTCTTTGCATTGAATAGTAAATTATTAGCAGTAAACCAATGCGACACATGCGACACAGCACGGTTTACATCGTCAAAGTCACTTTTATTTCTATCAGTTTTAAAAATTAAAGATGTGTCATCAGCAAACAGTACAATTTCATAAATGTCGCTAACATGGTATGGTAAATCATTGATATACACTAAAAATAGAAAAGGACCCAAAATTGAACCCTGTGGAACGCCCATTTTAGGAGATGAGCCACGTGACTTTATATCATTAATGCATACCGTTTGAGTTCTATGACTAAGATAAGAGGCAATGAGATTAAGTGCAACATTTTTAATGCCATAGTGGCTTAACTTAAGCAAAAGAGTTTAATGGTCAACACAATCGAAAGCCTTGGACAAGTCACAGAATACGCCAATAGCATTCTTAGACCTTTTCCAGGCATCAAATATGTGTTTTAATAGTTTTGCACCTGCATCAGTAGTATTGCGACCTTTTGTGAAACCATATTGGTCAGGATGAAGTAAGTTATTTAAGTTAAAATGACTAAGCAGTTGATTTGAAACTATTTTTTCAAAGACCTTACTTGGTGTTGGCAATATTGAAACCGATCTGTAATTATTGAGATCTGCTTGGTCGCCTGATTTAAAAAGTGGAATAAGTTTTCCATGTTTCATTAGGTTCGGAAAAGTATCTACCTGAGTCCACACATTCATTAAAAATAACAGCTAAGTGTGGAGCAATGACATTTATTATATTAGATATTACTTTTACTGACATCCCCCACAGATCGCCAGTCCTCTTTGATTTAAGTAATTTAAATGTTTTTATAATATCAAAAGCAGTTACATAATTAAATTTAAATAGAATGTTGCACTCTTTCACATTGTCTCTTAGTAGCCTTTGGGCTGACGTAGGAGACGAATTTAGCGAATCTGTTAATAAGATAGGTACATTTTGGAAGAAGTCTTCAAAAGCATTAACAACCTCGTTTTTATTGTTTATTTTCTTATTATCAATAATTAATTCATAATTGATATGGTGGGGTTTAATTTTGCCAGTTGCGTTATTTATTATGTTCCACGAGGTTTGTATCTTATTGTCAGCTCTAATTAGTAATTCTTTCATGTGTATGGATTTTGCATTAATACATAGGCGTTTGAAAGTTTTTGAATAATTTTTAACAAATTCCGTAATTTTTGATTGTGATAATACTGTTTTTCATCATACAACTCATACAATTTATCTCTACTTTTATAAATACCTACAGTAGCCCAGTCACTGAACTTTAATTTTTGGCTTAAATTAACGTTTTAAATTGAATATTTTAGAAAACTCACTGTCTATTGTCTCGAAAAGTGCACCAAAAAGAATATCAGGGTCACGATTAACAAAAGATAGACTTGGAATTTTGCTATAAATTACGCTTTTGAATCTCTCTAATTTACCTTCAGTTATTGGCCTGAACTTTAACTATTGGTTGCTCATGGGTTTGTTGTTTAGAATTAAGCTTAATTTGTTAATTATCACCTTGTCAACTATATCAGTATTGTAAAATATATTATCTAAACAAGAAGCTGATGTGGCTGTAATTCTAGTAGGTTCTGCAAAATAGAAGCTGGAGTCCTACAAGGATCTGTACTGGGCCCTGTCCTTTATACTATCTATACAGCAGACATACATTTGACTCAAAATGTAATAACAGCGACATAAGTTGATAACACTGCTATCATGAAACTTAGATGCCAAAGTAAGCTTCTCTCAATGTACAAAAACACCAAAAGAAAACAGGCAGGTATTAAAATTAATATGCAATGTTCCATGATTCACAAAAACGTCAGAAGTAAGTTAGTGAATATCGCTGGGAAATGAATTTACGCCTCCTTTCGGAAAGAAGAGTGGCTTTCTTTCCGGTGTATTTGGGACCCAACCCAGAAGGGACGTTTCATCACTGGATAGACAGGATCCAAAACGACATATTAATACAGATATATAATCGGATTTTGAATTTGAAATCAGAACTGAAAAAAATTATTCTATCAAACAAGAAATACGTGTTACGTAGCAACCCAAAGCTGGAAAGTGTCTTTCCTCCCAACTACTAGAACTGCACACTGCTCTATGTTCCTGGATACTTTCTTAGTCTGCATAACAGAGCTGGGTTTGAAGCTTTACTGGACATAAAGCTAGTAACGAGCTGTAAGTGTGACCATTGGACGAAACTTTAAGACACGTTTATATAAAAGGTCGAAGCTTTACTGGACATAAAGCTCGTGACCAGCTGTAGGTGTGACCATTGGACGAAACTTTAAGACACGTTTATATAAAAGGTCGAAGCTGGACATAAAGCTCGTGACCAGCTGTAGGTGTGACCATTGGACGAAACTTTAAGACACGTTTATATAAAAGGTCGAAGCTGGACATAAAGCACGTGACCAGCTGTAGGTGTGACCATTGGACGAAACTTTAAGACACGTTTATATAAAAGGTCGAAGCTGGACATAAAGCTCGTGACCAGCTGTACGTGTGACCATTGGACGAAACTTTAAGACACGTTTATATAAAAGGTCGAAGCTGGACATAAAGCACGTGACCAGCTGTAGGTGTGACCATTGGACGAAACTTTAAGACACGTTTATATAAAAGGTCGAAGCTGGACATAAAGCTCGTGACCAGCTGTACGTGTGACCATTGGACGAAACTTTAAGACACGTTTATATAAAAGGTCGAAGCTGGACATAAAGCTCGTGACCAGCTGTACGTGTGACCATTGGACGAAACTTTAAGACACGTTTATATAAAAGGTCGAAGCTGGACATAAAGCTCGTGACCAGCTGTACGTGTGACCATTGGACGAAACTTTAAGACACGTTTATATAAAAGGTCGAAGCTGGACATAAAGCACGTGACCAGCTGTAGGTGTGACCATTGGACGAAACTTTAAGACACGTTTATATAAAAGGTCGAAGCTGGACATAATGCTCGTGACCAGCTGTAGGTGTGACCATTAGACGAAACTTTAAGACACGTTTATATAAAAGGTCAAGGACTACAACTTTTAAAATACATACTTAAATTTAAATATAACTGGTACCATTTCAAATTCCTGATCTACCAACTAGTTTTTGTTATAATTATATTAATGTATAAGATTTCCTTCCTCTTTATATAATGTTAAATAGTAGACATTGATAAATCGACACTTTATTTATTTATTTTAGAGAAGGATGGGTGTAATAAGACAGACATAAACAATGATGAATGTGAAATTAATTTTATTATAAAACTTTTGTAAAACTTACATCTACAAAGGAATACGAGTGGCACTGGGAAATATTTGTGATACTGGCACCGAAAATATGCAATATTAAAAAAGTACTTTTAAAATAGAAACGCTTTACATATTTGTACAAGATTGTTGTTCTATTAACATGTGTAACAATAGCACCTGGACCTGTTGTTGATCAAACACTGCCGAAAATCATCAATATATCTACATAACAAAATATACTTAATTACGATGCATGGTCCCAAAAATGTTACATAATAAATTATGATTTGAGTGAAAAAAATAATTACAAAGTGACTGATTATGGTGGCCATAATATTAATTACAAATTCTGAAGTTTGAAACAAGTGTGATGTTTTTTAAATAATTAGCTACCATTTTGTTCTAACTATCTGTGGTATTCACTTGGCCAGTTTGCGCTCTAGTTGTTCTGCGATTGCTTGGAGGAAGTCTTCTGTGTTCAGGAACATCCCATCTTTAGTGTTGGCCATGCCGTGGATACAAATGACTAGATCCTTTGTCATCTTGCCAGCGTCTATACATTCGACGCATGCCTGCAAAAAGTGTATAGTATTCAACATCGCTCCAAACTTGCTTATAACAAGGAAAAGGACTTAACGTACTCTCTAAAGCTCATAGATGTAAGACCAACTGTTACTAACTCCAGGCTTCTACTGAGATATTTTTGGAAGAAAAGCTCGATTGCTTGATCAAGGACTCGAACCCAGGTGTAGGGTGTAGGCTATTTACTAGACACTAATGAGGTGGTTATCTGTTGTATGTAGAGAAAAAAATCTGTTGTATGTAAAGAAAGAATAAAGTTTGTCAATGTAGAGTAGACGATTGCTTTTAAATTAGGGCCAATAAAATGTAGGTTATAATTCTCTGCACTCGATATTTCAGGCGCGTACAATAATATCATACCAAATATGAAATTAAACAGAACTATTTCACGACCAATCCTACTCGGCTGTTGTTTTTAAATATCATTATAATCATAACAATTGACGTAAACACGTAATTGAACTCATTAATCATTTGTTATTAATCCATTACGTATGATGCATATGATAGGTATTTTCACTGCATTTGATAACAGTTTAACATAGACAATTTATTAATTTTATTTTTATATTTCCTTTTAATAATAAAAAAAGCTAGTAAAGTACTAGTTCTGAAATGTAAATGACAATGTTTTTTCTGAATATCATTTGATTTTTTAATTAATTATAATTATAATTTGATTAATTAATCCGAAAAACGTAGTGCGTGTAGATGTAAACTTTAGGTTGCCTGTCTACCGGAGCGGACCAAGGTAAAGCGGTAAGCGTGGTAAAAATCTACCAATAGAATCGCATATCCCTCCTGTAATTCTATTGGTGTTTATTTCAGCTCACTTACCAATTCCCTATCTCGCTCTACTAAAATTATTTTCCAAAAATATTAAAGAAATACATGCCTGGCATGTAATTTTTTTTCATTAGTTAATATGATTTGTATTTACATGAACATTTTATTATATAAAAGACACATCCTTTGGTCGGACAAAAAATCCATTTATTAAATATAAAGGGTTGGTAAAGCCCTACAACAAGTAAGCTTCGATCTGACGTTTTCTTAACATTCGTAGATTTATGTCAAAAAATATCGGATTCATTTTCAGTTCGGGTTCATACACAAAAATACCAATTCCATATTTATTATTAGACATATCTCATTTATGAAAGCTAAAGTATTTTGGCGCCGAATTGCAATAAAAATTACATAGACATTGGCGTTTGCGTCACGATACGCGCGTCAATGGCTTCAATAGATAAATCACAATGACCCAACCAAACGTGAATGGTAATCATCTACTTCAAAAATTCATATCAATAACCTTTATACATGTTATAATATCGCAGAATATATTTATTCATAGCTTTATCACGCTTGCATGTGTCTAGTTTGACTTGTTTTACATTTACTATTGAATTAAATGCCGCGATTATTTGAAATCATACGCAATTTAACCTGTAAACTAATACGTAGAAATATATAGCTCGACATTAATTACGATTGTAATTGCATTATAGATAGTAGCTCTGAGTGTGAAAGTTGGTTTGTGTTCTCATTAATTTCATTTTATAGTTATTTTACTATTGAAGACTTTTAAAAAATATTCTGGTTTTTTTAGTTCGTCATTTTTGGAATGAAGTCGCGTGTTACACGCTTTGAGCGGATCGGAGCTACAACAAAAATTGTGTGATAAATTTTTCTGACGGGGACGTTTTGGGCGAGTCAGCGAGTGAACTTCGTTCGGACCTGGGGCGGGGTCCATAGATAATTTTTAATAACAGGTTGTCTAGTTGTCCAGTCACATAGTTAAAATTAACAATGGTCTTCGGTATCGGATCCATCCATGTCAAGAAAAAACATGTCCATAAGTAAAATTCAAGTGTCTGTAATTTCAAATTAATAGCTTTTCACTAAATATGTACACTACGGTACTTACAACAAAAATTAAATTTTAAAATTGTCAGATTGTTTGGATTCATCTCTGAAACTATCAGTCGGATTGTAAACAATCCTTTTATATATGATAGCCAGTTTACTCATGAGGAGTGTTATAGTAGTAATTTGTAACCTAATATTCCCACGGGAACGGGAACTACGCAGATTAAATCACTGGCGTCCGCTAGTAAAATAATAAATATTCAAATCCTCACCTCTTCCAAGGAGTTAGCGAATCGCTCAAGTTCGGGCGTGCCGTCGAGCTTAGCGCGGTGCACGAGCCCCCTGGTCCAGGCGTAGATGGAGGCGACGGGGTTGGTGGAGGTGGGCTTGCCCTGCTGGTGCATGCGGTAGTGGCGCGTCACCGTGCCGTGCGCCGCCTCCGACTCCACCGTGCGCCCGTCGGGGCACATCAGCTCTGACGTCATCATGCCCAGCGAACCGTAACCCTGCGGACACGAAAATAATGCTTAAGGTCACGAAGAGCTACATCCTAACTGACCAAGTCTAAAAATATAGTAGAGCATCTTTAATTCACGAAAAATCGCAACGGATTGTGACGTCACTATTCGTCGTGTCTAATATGACTATTATGTCAGAAGTGTGACAAAGAAGACTAAGTCACAGTTAGTTTAAAGGAGCTCATCGCCACTTTGCTAAAACTAGCCGCCTATTTTAGATATAAAAAATGGGTATTACAGGCTGTTTATAGTATAATAGTAAATATACTAGCAGTTGGGAATGTGTGTGTTGAATCGTGGGTGTAGTTTCAAAATGTCAACAGCTTTACATCCGAATCCTAGATTTTGTCTAGAATGACTTAGTCCAGTCTCAGCCACGTTTAAATGGAGAGCAATGCTACAATTACTCGGACTTTACATAACCATGGCAACTTTCTTGAAAATATATTATCCCTCTAGTCACGAACTATTATTTGTCGTTTAACAGGCATACACTCCAGAAGTAACATAAATAAATAAATAAATATTATAGGACAATTACATACATCGCTATGTAGCCCCAAAGTAAGCGTACTCGTAAATAGCTTGTGTTATGGGTGCCAACTGATGAATATTTTTATATATATTATACATAAATACTTATAATTTATACATAAACACCCAGACACTGGAAAATATCCATGCACATCACACAAATATTTTCCAGATGTGGGAATTGAACCCACAGCCTAGGACGCAGGAGCAGGGTCACTACCCACTGCGCCACTCGGCCGTCAAATATATACATAAATACAAAATCTGAAATAGTAATAAGACAGAAAATAAACTATTTACCTGCGCAACGACATCTGACTGGACATCTCCGTCATAATTCTTGCACGCCCAAACAAAACCACCAGAGCCCTTGATAGCCTGAGCCACCATGTCGTCTATCAAACGATGCTCGTACCAGATCTTTGCGTCCTCGAACTGTTTCTTGTAGTCGCTGTCGTAGATCTCTTGGAAAATGTCTTTGAAGCGGCCGTCGTAACGTTTCAAGATTGTGTTCTTTGTGGATAAATATAGTGGCCATTTCTTTTGCAGTGCGACCTAATGAAATATGTTTTCATAAATATTGATGGAAATTGTTACCTAGTGCAAAATTCACGTGAATTGGTATTAAGAATTCAAACCTTAGCCTAAATACCAAGCATAGATTAATAAACTTCTGATAAATTACATTGAGTTTCAACGATTTTCCGTTTAAGGAGTTATGCATTATCCATTTATCTTTTACAAAGTTATATCGAGAACATTTTCAGTCTAATATCAATTTAATTTTACAATTGATTAGTTGACTTTATCAACATTATTTCTGATTGAAATATTTATTTTTCAGCACATATTTTTTATTTTAAGTTAATATAGTCATTTTGAATAGCTTCAGTATTCATATGTCAATATGTACCTGAAAACTGGAGTGTGCAAAAGCCTTAATGGATTCATCGGTGTTATACATTCCTAGAGCGACTCCCGGTGTTTTGAAATCGTATAAGACACGCTTCTCTACGGAACCATCCTCTGCCGTGTAAACCATCTCCACCTGTATACAAAAATAGATAACTAAATAAAGACTTGTTGAGCAAAATAATGTTTGAAATAATTTCTCAAATAAACAATTATTTATTCAGATATTGATCTGAAATAACACTTACGACTTATACTTAAACGATCAGATCATGAATTCACTGGTATTAAAAGACCTGCCTGACTGCGTGGTTGCGAAAGCACCAACCAAAGGCTACCAAATTATGCGCAGTAAGCAAATAAAAGAAACTGTGTTAAACTCTATGATATAAGTTTGAAAAAGTCAAAAGAGAACAGGCACGCTATTCTCTTTTGACGCTATGTTACGTGTTTCATGTTGCCAAAAGATGTCACTTTTTTGCTATACTTACCAAAGGTCTGCAATGTACAGAGTTAAAATAGAGCCAAAATCAAGACAATAAATAATGATAATTATAATCCAATTGCTGTAAGAAAGTGCGGGTGACAGTTGTCAGTATGACGTTGACGTCAGTGACTAGGGATGTGACGCTTAGAAATTCATGTTTATCGCTGACGATACTCGCAGCATAAATCTAGCTCTTTTTAATGTTGTAAATAAATTAGCTTAAAAGGCAAATTATTATTTGATCGTTATTTATGAGGAGACTTTGTTATCGCGGTTATACTAATGCATAGTTTCTAGGGATTAAACTTTTATTGACTATAGTCTCTGCGATAATTTTTTTAACAACTACAAGTTGGCAATTGACTGCTATCACACCTGATGTGTGATTCAGTCTAAGATGGATGCGGGCTAACTTGTTAGGTGTAGAATGAAACAACATCGTACCGGAACACTAAATCGCTTGGCGGTACGTCTTTGTCGGTAGGGTAGTAACTAGCCACGGCGATAGCCTTCCTCCAGCCAGACCAAGACAAATTAAGAAAATCTCAATCTGCCCCGCTTTACCATTTGGTACAGGTTAATAAACCTCAAACCGATCCAACCGCAACAGCCAGTTGATGAACTGGAAAATGGAGTAGATATAAAAATGTTAAAGTTGGAGCTTATTGCCTTAGTCCGGCGTCAAAAGGCACCAACTCCTACCTATGCTCTAGAAGAGATGACAATAGGTCTGACCTCGGTCCTTAGATATAATGTTATTGGGCCCAAATAACATGTATGCTTTTATTTTAAATCCTGTTTTGAAGCTTTATAAAATCAGCATTTATAACATCAGCGCTGCGAACTCAGCATTACCTATGAAATAATTGATTATTTGATTGAATGATTTGATTGATTGAATTTAAATACTTTTTTCCATATTCCCATTTAATTTTCAGTCACGCCGCAAAAATTAATACCTACTTCACCGCCATTAACGGCAAATAACATGTTGGCACTGTTACAAGAGGCCATCAACAAAGATTAACCTGAAGGCTGGTCGAAGGTCGTGAATAAAACAAAAAAGGATATTATGACTGATTGGGATCGTGACGTCCATATTAACAACATAATTAATTCATCTATACATATGAATAAAATTGCAGTGTCTGTTTGTGCATATATGCATACCGTACATACACCAAATCTTTTTTTCAATTATTGTCTGTCTGTCTGTTTATTTGTTCTGGCTAATCTCTGAAACTACATCAGTCATCAGTCGGATTATAAAAAAACCTTTTGTATATGATAGCTCGACTCATAAGGGGTGACATAAGGTAATTTGTATCCAGATATTACCACGGGACCAGGAACTACGCGGGTGAAATACCGGGGGACCGCTAGTTGTTAATAATATTCGTCATAGATTCAGATGATGAATTTAGTGACAACTCAAATGTTCCTAATTCTGATATAAGTTAGGACGAATAAAATATATTTCTTCTTTGCAACCTTTTGAGTAAACTTTCCCTGATGTTCTGTTGTTGTATAAAATTATAGACTTTTTAACAATAAAAATTGTACTACAATATACGTTTATTAATAAAAAAAATATCGACTATTCATCGTAGAAGTACGTCCCATCACTAGACACGTCTATGGCGTTACGTTATACGTTACAACACTTTGCTTAATTTTTCTTTCAATTTGATTTTATTTGTAGACTAGAACATTCTGGCTGGGTTTAACGGTTTTAAATTTAAGTTACTACAGCTATTAACGATTTAATATATTAAGAATTTGGAACAGCTGAAATACTAAGTCATAATTTGTAAATCGCTTCAACTTTCAAGAGTAAAACGGAAAGTTAATGACATATGTCACAGGCACCTTGTTAGAGCGCAGGCACTATAGATAGTCAAATAAATGATTGACGAACTACAAACAAATATGAGATTACGGCATATTAATAAACCACAATATAGAAATAGAAGCTGCTTTGATGAATTTTTAAGGTAAGGGTATTTTTAAGGTAAGGTACTTTTAAGAGTAAGGAATTTCCCTTTTTTAAAAAATTAAAATATCCCTTTTAACAAGGACTGATATAAATGATAATTAATTGTATTATAACCAACGGAATTATAAACGAATGACGAACAATGATGGTTCATAAAGGTTTCGCAAATATAATATACCCTACCTACCAGGAGCTTTTGTGTTGCTATCTTTACCTTGCCAGGTTTAGGAACCACGAAGTCTTGCGCCTTGTACTGGTCGCCGTGGGCGTGGCGGCCGATGACGATAGCGTTGGTCCAGCCGGGCACCACGCGCGGAATGCTCTTGCACAGGATGGGCTCGCGGAACACCGTGCCGCCCAGGATGTTACGGATCGTCTTACCTTGCCAGGTTTAGGAACCACGAAGTCTTGCGCCTTGTACTGGTCGCCGTGGGCGTGGCGGCCGATGACGATAGCGTTGGTCCAGCCGGGCACCACGCGCGGAATGCTCTTGCACAGGATGGGCTCGCGGAACACCGTGCCGCCCAGGATGTTACGGATCGTCTTACCTTGCCAGGTTTAGGAACCACGAAGTCTTGCGCCTTGTACTGGTCGCCGTGGGCGTGGCGGCCGATGACGATAGCGTTGGTCCAGCCGGGCACCACGCGCGGAATGCTCTTGCACAGGATGGGCTCGCGGAACACCGTGCCGCCCAGGATGTTGCGGATCGTCTTACCTTGCCAGGTTTAGGAACCACGAAGTCTTGCGCCTTGTACTGGTCGCCGTGGGCGTGGCGGCCGATGACGATAGCGTTGGTCCAGCCGGGCACCACGCGCGGAATGCTCTTGCACAGGATGGGCTCGCGGAACACCGTGCCGCCCAGGATGTTACGGATCGTTCCGTTAGGACTCAGCCACATCTTCTTCAGTTTGAATTCTGGAAATATTTTGAATTATCAATTGACCGGCTCTGTATTTTATATATTTAGCAATTGAAGTAATTTTAGCAAGATATAATCTTATTAACATAATAAATGTAAAATTTGGTATGTTCTTTTATTTTTTATGTAAATTCGCACGCTATGCAAAAAAACGCGAGTCGTTAAAGGCAGGTAGCTCAGACTCGTGGTTTTTACAAGTCTCTTCAGGAGGGATCAAGGAGGGAAGGAAGAAAGTCAGCAATTAATGGGCTGGAATGATGATGTTATTGAAAATTATTATAAGTATAGATATTCTAGACGAAATCATACACAGTATAGTTCAAACGCGACGGACCGTTCAATAGATCAGGGGGCGAGGCTCGCCGGCAAACAATGATGATCACTGCATTCTTAACACGAACGATCTATAGTGTTCTATTGCTTACCTTCAACTCGTTGTTCGTCGGGAGTAATGGTAGCGCACTTGATGCCAACATTGTGTTTGAGTATAGCGTGCGCGGCGTCAATGGTCACCTGGTCATCCGTGGCATCGCGGTGCGGCAGGCCCAGATCGTAGTACAGGCAATCTAGCTGTTAACAAATAATATATTTATTGACACTGGCCCTATGTTTAAATGAATGGGAACTGATCTGACTCACTACAAAAGTAATAGTATTATAAGTCAGAGATTTTTTTATATGAGTTAACACAACATTATCACTATTTCCCATCGAATAACTAAGACCGGATAAAACTCAAGTTGTCACGGGTAAAATTTCGACCCCATCTCCAAGTTGAGGTTTAAATTTATTATAATCAAATCTTGTTAACTAGGTCATAAATTGTATGAGCAATTGCACCGATTGTTTCGCTCTACTTGAACTCAATACGGTTTACGGTATTTCGCCGATAATATCATTGTTTTAAGCATTATAAAACCAAAAGATTTATTGATACAATTAATGCATGCAAAGGGCACTTCCTTTGCTAACAATTATTATTTAAAGTAACATTTTTAATTGGGAAAAAATTCGAGACTTGGCGGGCCCCCTTATACAGGGTGTCCCAAAACACAACGATAACCTGGTACCTGGCGAAAGGCCAAGTTATATCAGTTCTGGAAAAAATAAGAAAAAAAATCCATGTCACTTAGTTTTGTAATTATTGTCATTTTTAAAAAAAGGTGAAAATCGACACTTTAGGTCGCATTTTTATGTACTGTAATCACAAATTTCACAATTTTGCAGTAATTTTTTTTATTATGTAATCTAAGATAGTGGTGCTACTAATTGCAATCACAAATCTATGGAATAAACATTGTTAACTTAGTAAAATAAATTAAGGTTTATTACAATAAAAATGAAAGAAAGAAAGAAAGAAAGAAAGAAAGAAAAAGCGTTTATTCATCTTTAGTGCCACAAACAATACAAACATCTTGCACTAAGCAATGTCTGTCTGTAGCACCAAATAAGAATGGGTGTACAGCTCAGCATATGCCGTGCATTGCAGTAGAGTACAATACCCGGCGCTGATTTTCAGCAGTGACCCGGGTGACGTTACAGCCATTAGTAAAAATAATTAAATACATTTAAAAAAAAAACAATACTTAAAAAAAAAAATACAAGGAAAAAGCAAAGAAAATTATGCAACTAAATTTAAAGCAAAACTAATATTAATACAGACTATACTGACACTAATAGTAATAATAAAATAAAAATAAAATAATACATAATAGCTAAATTACCATATTAAAATACCCATATAAATTTAATTTAACATTTAAAAAGAAAATATAAATTGTCTCACGTTCCTTCTAAAGTATCGATATTTCCACCGCACAATTTTCCAATTCTTTTTGTTTATTAAGCAAAAACTTTTTTAATTTCTTACAAAAAACAACTTTACTTTTCGAATCACGAATTGGCGGTGGAATATTGTTCCAACACCGAGTGGCGGCATATTTGAAGCTGCCTCTAAAAGCAGCAGTGCAATGTCGCGGAACGCGAAGGGGCTTTCTTATGCTCCTATATTGGTCTTTGTCATCGTACATCTTTCTAAGTTTGTCATAGAGGTATGATGGTTTACCATCTTTAAATAGACAAAAAAGCAAAGAAGCCAGATGTAGTTTTCTCCTAGTGCCCATCTTTAGCAAGCCATGCTCATTTAAAAATGGAGAAACATGAGTTTTTGGTCCAAAAGTGTCGTGAAATGCGACCAAAATTGTCGATTTCCAACTTTTTTTTAAAATGACAATAATTACAAAACTAGGTGACATGGATTTTTTTTCTTATTTTTTCCAGAACTGTTATAACTTGGCCTCTCGCCAGGTACCAGGTTATCGTTGTGTTTTGGGACACCCTGTATATATTGGTAATATTATATTTAAAATATGGAGATTATTTTCTCGTATATGCGAAATGTAGCCAACAGTTAGGTAAGTATTAAAACTATGCAATCTAATCAACTTGATTAATTTGAAATCAAATAGGTATATGTGCGAGTATTTCTATAAATTTTAATGATTTCATTAATTCAAATATTTTATTTTATATTTTTAGATGTAGTTTGTGGAATGAATGGATGTTGCTAGATAAAACAAATAGGTAGGCACTCGTCATTTTGTAAATATAACAGGTACTAGTTCGGTCTTACATCAGTAACAAATAGAGTAAATAGGTAATGCTCTTGTAAACTAGTGATAAGAAAGTCATATAAAACTATCTGATACGTTGCATTAGTGATAAATGGTAAAATACTCCAGATTCTGATAAAAAATATTTTTAAACAATATGTACTTGAAATAAATAATTTAAGATAAGCTGACCTGTTAACTCATACATATTGTGTGAAATGAACAGATAAAGTACCTACATGGTACAATGTACCAGATGAAATGTACAAGCAGATGTGCCGCTATTTAACTGGTTTAACCAAAACCAGAACGGCTGAACGGATCCGAGCGATTATTGCACAGAGATGCATTTTTTTCGAAATAGCACCTAAAGTATTTTTAAACCGATATTATTAAGCCGTCTATATTTACGTGTAGGAAACCGCATGGGAACGCTATATATTTTTATCATTTTAGGGTACGTTTACCTGCGAAAAATTTGCCAGTGGCCCTTTTAGGTACCTGGAACCGCAACACAATCAAAGGACATAGTTAAAAAATGTATGGAAGTCTGCCCCAGAGATGTCCAGAGATATATATGTTATTAAATAGTACAAATCTTCTATTTAAATAGTAATAAAGTTACTTGTAGCTAAGCAGTCGCTGATAAAAGTTAAGTTGACTTTTTATACTACGACGACGGTCACGTGATTCAGAACACAAAAAATCGATTGAAATTTTTATATTTTTGATATATTTTCAAGTGATTGCTATGACTTGGGTAATTGTTTAAAATTAATTGTATATTTAAATAAAATAGTTTAATATGAGTATGCATTTGGACAGCCTAGGGCAAATTTTGGCAATGTCATTTTGTCTGGGATGACCGCGTGATATAATATTAGGTACCTTGTGTTAGCAGTGTAAGTCTATACAAATACAAAAACCTACAAGATAGTATTTGTGTTCTACGTATAAGTATGACGTCAACGCCATTGTTTTACAAGAAATAACGGTAAATATTTGAATGGTTCGTTTTGCCCGATAATCTTTTTATTAATATTACGAATTTCATGGAGTTTCATATTTCCCAAAACGGTTAAAAATCTTGTATCGTCACCTCACTAAATACAGTTACAAGATATCATTTATCTGCCAGTTTCAATATTTGGCAAGACGACAATCATTCAATGTTACCAGAACCTGTTGAGTCGTAATATTAAAAATAAAATGTGCTTTTAAAGCCTGTCCCAAATAAAACTACTTTCATATATTAAAAGCCACGCGGCTCGGGCACTAAATGCCGCCAAGTTCGATATCTGCCGAGTGCGGATATTGACCCACTCTGCGACCATCCGGTTTTATTAAATTATCATCTACCTAATAAATTCAAAGATACGACGTATGCGTAATATATTATGTATTAGATCATAACTGTGATACCCATATAACAAAAATGCGTTAGCTGAAATACCTAATAAAATGAGGATCTTGATAGATTTTCTTTACTAAAGCAAAACAAAAAAGGTATGCGTCTCCAGACTCCTGATAGAAGTGACAACTTAAATACGGCTAGCGCTGTGGGTTAGGGTAAGAGAGGAGGTACCTGGCTACCGCTGCCGTATTCGTAAGTCAAATGGAAGTGTTACGTAATGAACCTGTGTTCCTTCCATAAGAAGTTATCACTTCAAAAACAAAAATTGTATGAAATTTGATCTGAGTGTTGTAGATTTGGTATCGTATGTTTTATTCTGACTAAGAGATTATTGAAACGGCTACAGCATAGTAGACCAATTTAGATTTACTATTTTAGTACTGTTTTATCGACAATCAATTTTTTAGTCGAGGGTTCGTATATGAACAGTATAGAACTACGCAGAATGTGAAGGTCGTATAAACATCTGGGAAATATTAAACTTTTGTTTTGTTTACCTGCCTAATTTCAGCATAATTATATAGCTTATTATATTTGTGGAAACTTCGTTAAGTGTTGAGAAATGTGAAATAATATGGATATGCGCACGTCGCACTTTAAACTACGAGTATCAACTGTAGCATATACTAGGAGCTACAGAATATTGTTTGCTGAAAAGGTCTTACTCCCTTTTTCGAGTTACTTCTAAAACGATTCTACAAGTACATTATTTTTTTTTAATTCTTGACTTGAGATTTGCCAGACAGTGCACTTTGGTGTACACAGATTTGTCATTATATTATGAGGGCGAAAAGAGATATTTCATACTGTTCTGAAATAAATATATCCGGGATTATCCCTATTTTCACGACTAACTGGTAACCCTAATTTAGTGGTGTTATACAAATTCAAATTATTTTTCTAAACGAATAAATCATTTTTTTATTAATATGAACACAAAACGTGTTCTTTACGGCGGAGTCTCAGAGCCGGATCTCGCGGTTGACAATATTACAATAAAAATATACATATTATAATTAGGGCACTATCAGCGATTGTTATGCAACAGTTATGTATAACATCAACCTACATTTACGTTTATCGTGTATTGGGGAAATGCTGTAAATCGATACTAATATTATAAAGCTGAAGAGTTTGTTAGTTTGTTTGAACGAGCTAATCTTAGAAACTACTGATTCGAATTGAAAAAATCTTTTTGTGTTTGATATAGAGGAAGGCTTTAAGTCTATATATAACATCACGCTGCAGCCAAAAGGAGAGAAGAATCAGTGGAAAAGACAGGGAAAATTATCAACATCATAAATATTAACAAATATAACATAAATAAATAAATAAATAAACATCTTTAAGGGCTAACATAATAAGTTATAAGGAGTAACTTAGGCTATTTTTATTTTCGCAATCTTATTTATTTGATTTATTTATTTATTTAAATGAAATAAATAAGATTACTATACTAAAGCCAAACTCGATTGAGAATGCTTGTCAACAAACAAATTTAAAATGAAGGTAGAAAATGCAATACATTTTATGCCTAATAAACTTAAAATTATGTTTTGTTTTTGTATAAAATCTTATTTCAAAGATATTAAATATATTAATTACTTTTAAGCATACTTATCTAATTTATTGTCATGAACTCGTCATTAACAAGTTAATTAAAAAAATTAGGTGCAAAATGACTATACTAAAGCCAAACTCGATTGAGAATGCTTGTCAACAAACAAATATAAAATGGTAGAAAATTCCACATGTTTTATGCCTAATAAATTGAAAATTATGTTTTGTTATTTTAAAAAATCCTATTTAAATGCAATTGAATATATTAATTAGTTTTAAGCTTACTAAACTAATTTATTGTCATGAATTTGTCGTTAACTAGTTAATTAAAAAAAAATAGGTGTAAAATGACTAGTGATTTCTACTTTCATTTTTAATTTGTTTGTTGATAAGCGTTCTCAATCGAGTTTGGCTTTAGTATAGTAATTTCACCTTCATTTCTAATTTGTTTGTGGACAAGCATTCTCAGTCGAGTTTGGCTTTAGTATAGGCTAGTAGCATTATATTTGTAATAAATAATTTGAAATCTTAAAAGATACACTTTATTATCTTTTAAGTTTTCAAAAATATTAGTTGCTGAATAAAGTTGTAAACGATTTACCTACCCCCATTCTGAATTTTGCTGATCTTGATAGATCCATTTGAATCCCAGTAATGGCAAAGTGACCACAATGTTCTCATCATAGATTTATTAAGTGTGAATATAAATACAATTACTTAATGAAAGCATTAATAACTGAACAGCATAGAGAAGTGTAAAATATAAAACTATGTCCTTCCACTTGCCACAACCCTTGCATATCTCGCTTTTTCCAATTTCATTAACCTTTCATACAAGTATGTCAGTATAGGGTACGTTTAACCTAGCCTGGCCTATTGTAACTTGTTTAAAGTTATCAATTTCAGTTTGAGATAGGTACATACAATAAGAATATTTAAAACACATCCCACACATGCATAACTATTGTGATAAACTGTCGACTCTAAGACAGACAACAACACATCAATTAATTCTAATTGTCTTTATTAATGGTAATGATATAGGTCTATGCCCCGAGTCATGTTTAACTTGTGTAGTAGCTATTATGGATATTAATATTTCACCTTAATTTAATTTTATAACATACAACTAATTTGAAAAGTTCTACTTGACAAAAATCATCATAGTATGTCTGTTTACCTTGTGCTCATAATGCCACAATAAATACAAAAAAAAAATTTTTTCTTTGCAGATTCATGAATTAGTGTTTTAGCATATCAGCATAATTATAAGGATATTAACCCACTATATGGCCCGGCCTCACTCCTTTTAGGACAAGGGATATGGACTGTAGACCCACCATGCTGCTTTAATTCAAGTTGGTGGGCTAAGGGTGATAATGTTTCTTTTATTTATCAGTATGACGAGTGTAAGTTAATTGATAATTTGAAATCCCTAATTTAATAAATTCGCGAAAGTTATACAAAAGCCAAAATCAGTAGCTCCAATGTTTTAGGGCTACACTTACATCAGCGAGGTCTAGGAAATCAATCCTTCCACTGAATATTAGACCCTCTCCTTAAAGATAAATAAAAGCTTCGCTCATAATTAAGTGCAAGTGGCTTGGCCAATATCCTTTATTATAAAAAATAATTCCTAGCAAACAATTAAACAAATACAGTGTTTTGAGTACTACTTTTGAACTACAAAATTATTGTGAATGAGTTGTATTCAGAGCGGACTATAAGCTTGACAAGATTTATAATATATCACTGTCAGCAGGTACAATAAAATATTCCTCTTTTATAATAGACCACTACTATTGTATACTATATCATCATCAATAGCAATGAAAACTTAAAGTTACTAAAACTTTCTAGCTATTAGAGGCTATTGTAACTTACATAAATTGAAAAGGGCCTATAGCGGGCCTCATCATAATGATGATAAATAAAACAAATGAACTGAATAAAACATACCTTGACATAAGGAAAGATAAGTTTCTCCTTTATCTTCTCCCATATGATACGAGTCATCTCATCTCCATCCATTTCTACAACGGGCTTTGACGCCACCACTCTTTTAGCTGTGCCATCTGAATAGATATTCATAAATTATAAAAACTTATTGATTTATGGACTGACACATAAAACTAACTATTTAATTAAGTCTCTGATTTGGAGAAGTCAGAGTTTTTTACTCTTTTTTGTTTTATTTTATTTCTAGTTTAGGTTACTGTAGTGGTTAATTATTCTTTTTTTTTATTTCATTTTAAATATTTTATTTATTTGTTTGTTTATAAGTGATCAGTATTCACATTGCAAAAATATATAAAATAAAAGTGGTCCAACAATGCTGATAAAACCTGAGACATATGAGTAAATATCTGAAAAATCCCAGCCTTTCTGGGCACTTTACCACTCACTCTGATTTGGAGAAAAATAATATATTTAGTAAATTTTTAGGTTAGGTTTACATTTATTTATATAGATATGCATGAAATAAAACACCCAATTGACTCCAAGTTTTTTACTCTTTTTTGTTTTATGTTATTTCTAGTTTAGGTTACTGTAGTGGTTAATTATTCCTATTTTTATTTATTTTAAATATTTTATTTATTTGTTTGTTTATAAGTTATGTTAATGAATGTATTACATAGTAAAAATAAATAAAATAAAAGTCGTCCAAACAAAGTCTCATAAAAAATGAGAAATATGCTGTGAAATATAAAAAATTCCAATTATTAATTTACTAATTATAGTTATTCTTTTACATCTCTTATTATTATTCATATCGTGTAAGGTGTTACAAAACTAACACAGCAATTAAATTTTTATACGAAAATAAATGATATTATAATTAATTTCGGCCAAGAAATATTAATATTAAACTTATATGTATAATTTAAAAATACACTAGATATAGGTAATATCGGTTTTTTAAGAGTTCCTTATAACATTTTATTTAAAGGTCAATTTCGTACACATAACCTCCAAACCGGTGTTATTATTTTTAAATAATTATGAATTAAAGCTGACTGAATACTGTACACATTTTTGTTAAATTTTACTTATGTATTCATCAAGTAGCTTTAATTAATAAAGGTACAGATAACTTACAATTTCTTGCTGATATAACAGTTTGGTCAGACACATATTTTAGCAACCGCTTTGCGTTATTCCCAGCCATGTTTATTGCCACCTTTCTCTTCGAATACTGAGTTACTGAGAGTTTTGTTCGAAAAATTTCTGTAATCTAATCAGTCTATTTTATTTAATAATAATTTAAATTAACACTCCCGACTTCGCGTGTAAACGTGTCAGTCGTCTATATACTTATAAAACTGTCAAAGATTAATTTACGATTACAGTTCACGCAGAAATGACACAGACCACTCACTTCTCATGTGCATATTAATTAACATCCATTCGCCAAGATGCGCTCGGTATAGTAATATAGCTATCACTGTCGTTCCAACTGAAAGAAAGAGCAAGCGATATTTTTAATTGCGCGGTATTAGACGATGTTTCTCGTTTTCACACAACATATATGTTCCAAGCGCATCTTAGGCGTACAAGAGATGCAAGATGTATCAATGTATAATAATATTTTATCATCCATCTGTCACATGTTGCATTATAGTTAGCGGCGGAGTAAAAGTAAAGTAAATAAAAAAAATTGGTTGTCGTGTAAGTAAATAAAAAAAATTGGTTGTTGTTGCGCTCGGCAGAGCAGCAAATTATAAGACCATGTAACAATTATATTCTCATTCGTTAGTGTTCCATGTTAAAAGTTTCACTTATACCGTGGCTTTATAAAACCACACAATGTTCGTTTTAGCATTTTATGATTATTTTATTCTGAAGATTGTATATTCGATATAATATTAGCACTTAGTGAATAACTTATCACTCGTAATTAGAACAATAATTCATTACGTAGTTAAAGATAAAATAACAGTTTTAATTTTTCTAACACACTTCCAAGAGAAAAGCTTCTCGTTTTCAATTTAATATGCTATATAAATATAAATACAAAATAATTACAATTTAAGTACAATCCGATTTTGACGTCGATATTTTGTTCGTTTCTGTTTGAAGGTTTGACTGTCTGTTTTTGTTACATTCTTTGACCAGAGTGAGAGCGAACGAGGCCCGCTCTCGGCCGGCAGGCAACGACACCAGGCGCGGGCGGCCGGCTTCATCCGTCCTTCGGCTCGGTGCAATAATAATATTCTGTGCTTTTTGTAGTTTGGCTGCCTCGTTGCTCGTTGTCATTAACACGTTCTGCTCACGTCAATTAGTGTTCAAAATTTTCAATTTGTGATATATTATTTTATCAATTTAGCAAATGCTATATCGATTTCAAAAACGGAACGTTTAATTAAGGTAAGATTTCACTAACACTTATTTATTGACACAGAACAGCAAATTTTGGCTTTTATGGTAACATACCTGTTAACGTTATCAATTTGTTATAGTTGTTTTAGGAGTATTAATATTTGAAAAAATCCGTTATGATTATTTCATATTTTTTTGGCTATTTTATTGATTTACTTATTCATATCTAGTGCTTTCTTTTAATTAACGTAAGCATGTTGTGGACGTGCCTTATTTAATATTTTGGCCTACAGAATCGGCTGCCTATCGATATTATTCTGGATCGAGACAATCGTAAACTACTTACCTAAATAAAAACAATTAAATAGTTTACGATTTTTCTAATTCATAATACCTATAAATAAGGTATTTTATTTGTATTTAGTCTAGTGATTCGTTTACTAATAATAACTTTTAAAATCAAACAATATGCGCGGATTGGATAACTAAAACCATGTTACGTTTGATGATTCGTACAAGCCCGCCAACCCGCGTTGGAACAGCGTGGTGGGTCTACGCTTCATATGCCCTCTCCTTTGAGAAGGTAGGCCTACGCCTAGTTCTGCAGCGGGCAATAGGCTTATAGTGCTGATGTATATAAATAAACACTATAATTAAAAACACTGATTTATCAAAAAAATATATTTAAACTGGTAATTACTAGTTCCTGCTAAAATCGTTTTCATTATGTAGTTGCCTAGATAAAAGTACCAATCGCAGAAAACCACATATCGCAACTCATGAATACACTATACTAAACCGCAAAATTACCCATTACAAAGTTAAGTAGGTACTGGGTAGTAGGTAGATAAGTAAATGTCAAGCGAACGAATAAAAATAAAAAAGAGATATAAATCAGCGAACGAGCTGTTTTCACTTTTGTGGTGGGCACTTGCTACTAAAACCCTAAAAACTGCATTGTTGCGTTTATGTGTACCGTGTAAGGTCCAAATTATTTCTAGTGAATACACTAGAAATATTTTGCACCTTACAATTTCAACATTGGATACGCCAAGAACTTTATAAATCTCCGGATTTTGGTTACCTACTGTTTCCAGAGGTTTCTACCTGCGTTGCTTGATAGACTTTCTTACTAGTTTCTACTACCTGCTCAGTTTTGTAAACAGTGTACGTTAACTAAGCACAATAAATCATAAGAAATATTTTTTTTATTCGACTAAACTCTCAAAAAGCTTTTTAAATAATCAGGTAGTCGAAAAGATGAGATACTTATATTCAGTGTCAAGTAAATTGATGTTACTACCGAGAAAAGCCATAAAGAGACCCAATTTTTTTTATTCTAAATGTATTTCTAGTTGTTACCTGCTTTACTGTACCCGCGTTCCAGAGCTTGTTTTAATTTTTAGCTGTTATTGCTAGTAACCTAATATTTAAAAGTGTAAAAGTATTATTTATAAATTAGACATTATGTGATTGTATTTGTAAGGACAAATCCTTCTAATAACAGTGAGCGGTTGTAAGAATGTGCGGCTGCGTGAGAGTCCTCCGCATCGGCAAGCCGCTACCCAAGTCATGGCAACGAAGATTGTTCAGTTCATCGTCGACACCGCCGCCTGTGCAAGGGATCCCATACACTAAACTCAGTGTCGGAGTACCAAAGGAAATATGGCAGGATGAACGAAGGTATTTTGTAAATATAAGCCTCGAAGTCGTCTCTATCTCTCGCAATCTACAAAATAGCGCTACAGAGTAGTAAAGGTTTTAAACTATACCAAAAACAATGTTTGATATTATAAGTACTCATAAATACAGATCAAACGAGCTCAAACTCGCTACTCGTGTCGTTTTATTATGGAGTTTTGATGGCCACCTTCCAGCTCCAGCATCAGATCAGCTCCACGTCAACATACTATTGTATTGTCACGCGATATCATATTAAGTATATGCGTGCAAAATTTCAGTTCAATCGGATATTGAGTTGTGGCTCTTTAACTCATAAGATTTGATTATCTACAGACATACGCCGAGACAGGTAAAACTAAATAAAATCCTAAAAAAAAAAATCAGTAATAAAAAATTACCAATGCAAGAAGCATTGGTAATTTTTACGATAATCGATCTCGATCGTAAGTATTATTTAAAAATAGGTAGGTTCTGTTTTCTGCTGCTCATTTATAGCGATCTAAATTATCCTGAGTTATCGAAGTCAATCAAGCATTTTATTGCATTGATTAATATCGATAGAGATAGCTACGCACGCACTATTCTATAAAAATTGGTAGACAGATAACTGATATGTTCGAAGATATATGTACATAATATACAATGACACGTTTATTGTATTTTATCGGCACGGACAAGCTGTTAAACTACAAATTCGCCACCACACCCTTTCGACACAAGATGCCACTGACAATGTGACATTTTTACCGTTGATAATTATATGGACAAGACTACAAAAAAAGATGTTTGATTCAACACACTGCGTGTCTTGTTATTTTATAGTGTGTTGACAATTCGGTTTGTAGAAGTTACTTCTAAATCTTTCAAACGTTGTTACTGACAGATGTTAGTTTATTTTTAATTAGATTCAACGTATGTCTTTTGTTACGTGGGAAGTAGGTTAAAAAATTCAGTACCTACCCACATGATAATTTGTTACAGGGATTAATGTGTTTCTATTAACTATTATTGTTTCTAGGGTTGCAGTAGTACCGGCAGTAGTTAGTAAATTAGTCAAAAAGGGATTCAGCGTCAATATCGAAGAAAATGCCGGAGTGCTGGCAAATTTTCCTAACAAGGCGTACGAAGAAGCTGGCGCAAAAATTACTAGTTTAAAGGACACATATCAATCAAGTAAAGACATTATAAACCTATTGTATTATAGCGCGAATTCAAATTAGTCCCTTATGCCTCGTGACAAATATGTTGTAAATTCACACTATGAAAGACATAGCGGGACATATGAAGACTAAGGTCCGGAGTGTATGTGGCGAGGCGCGGCGTATTTGTTTAGTAGTATGAGGCTACATAATGTTGATATTGCTGATTGATTGTGGCATTAGATGTTGTAGTAGATTAGATGATGTAGGAGTAGATGTATATGGGATGTCAGCAACACGAAAGTAATGATTTTTGAAAGAGATGAACATGTGACAGATTGTAATATTTTGATACATGGAGAGAAAGTGAAAGAAGTAAAAGAGTTTGTATACCTGGGTAGTAAACTCACGAAAGATGGAACGTGTGAGAGTGATATTGAAAGAAGAGTAAATGCTGGAAACATGGTGAATGGTGCTCTGCATGCATTTATGAATAGCCAGAAAGTGTCTCAGAAGGCAAGACTGGCTGTGCGTAGAGGTGTGTTGGTGCCCACACTTATGTATGGTAGTGAAGTTGAGTATGGCAGAAGAAGCATAAAAGTAAAATAAATGCAGTAGAGATGAGAGCGTTGAAGAGTATGAGCGGAATAAAACAGAGCGACAGACTAAAATAAAAAAGAATAATACACAAGAAATCGCTATTACACATAATTGCTATGACGTGATTAATTTTTATTTCGTTTTCAGATATAATTTTAAAAGTTCGACCTTTGGTTGAAACTGAAATTCAAAATGTAGCCGAGGAATCTACGCTTATATCATTCTTCTATCCCGCGCAGAATAAAAGTCTTATAGAAAAATTGAGCCCGAAAAAGATCAATGCATTTGGTAAGTCTTTTTAACGGCAATAAACTATTCAATTTTCTTTAAACAATCGGAAAATACAATCATTTCAATCATCATCGTCGATTCATGAGCTAAAATACATCAATCTAGCCAAAGAAGAATCGCAACAAACAATAATTATGTGTACTGTGGAGTGCGCAAATATTACGAGTACGTCCACGCATGGATGGACGGCGTGCGGTTATTAACTAAATATAGGTCTGTGGATCTTACTTCAGCAACTTGTATGTAATTTTTCTTTACCTCACATATCAACTTCTGTATGCAGTACGTAAGTATTCATTATTGTTGCGTACTCTTTGTGTTCTTCCTATAAATCGAAAAGTAACTTAAAATAACATCTTGCGATTATTCGTAGATGTAAGCACAATAAATGTGTTGCGGTGCAAGGTTAAAATAATTAAGATATAAACAAGCAGATGACCCATGATGGTTAATTGAAGACTAAGAACTTGCAACATATCTTACGAAATTCCGTCAGCCATCAGCCACATGCATAGGTGTTGAGCCTTACTGGCAAATGTATCATTTAGACCGAAACACAATTGCAACTTAAATATAAGCATGGCCATACAGCCTCGATCGAGATCTAAATTTTTATACCATGTATTATGGGAGGAAGGCCAATGACCTTGTAGTGGGCTATTAAAATAGGTTGCTGATATTGATGATGATGATGATGACGACGTCGATGATCATGATAAAATAATTTATTTTTGTGTTGCAGCCATGGACTGCATACCGCGTATAAGTCGCGCGCAAGTGTTCGACGCTCTGAGCTCCATGGCGAATGTGTCCGGGTACCGCGCTGTCATCGAGGCCGCCGCACATTTTCCACGCTTCTTTTCCGGTATGAATCTTTACATGAACTTACTTGAATATAGCTTTGTTAACACCAGCTTGAACATTCAGAATACTCACACAAATTCAATGTTATTACTTAGAATGTTAAAAACGTTTTAATAAACAAGTATATACAAACCTACTCAAATAAAGCTTATTATGTAAACGTAGTCCTTGATGAATACCTTCTGGGTAATTCATAAATGATCGTAAAATTTATCTAGGTCATACACCTCAGGTCAGATTACAGCTGCGTGTGCCTAAGCCTAGTGCTTCCAAATATGACAGTAAATTCCCCTGGATGATGCAGATCAGATGACCGCGGCAAACTGTGTTCGTTCAAACGCTGGCCGATTCATAACTGAGTAAATGACCATAAATTTTCCCTGGCTGACACAGGTCAGATGACAGCGGCAGGTCGCTTGCGTACGTTCTTATTGTTGAACGATTCATAAATGAATATAATTATGACCATAAAATGTCTTGGACGCAGGTCAGATGACAGCGGCAGGTCGCGTGCCTCCGTGCCGAGTGCTGGTGGTGGGCGGCGGCGTGGCCGGGCTGGCGGCGGCGGCGCAGGCGCGCTGCATGGGCGCCGCGGTGCGAGCCTTCGACACGCGACCCGCCGTGCGCGAGCAGATTGAGAGTCTGGGAGCGCAATTCATCACTATGGACATCAAGGTTAGTTGAGGTTGCAGTCATTTTTGTAATCACTGCGGCCGTCTGCCTGTTTGTTCACGATAAACTCAAAGACTTTTGAAGGGATTGTCATTCGGTTTTCATCGACAATTCTTGAGAAAGGTATTCTATACAATTTGTTAATAAGTATATATTTGGAAAAATTTAGGCCGCCTGGGAGCTTTTATTATATCTCTTTGTGATATAACAAAATTATTTATAGAAGGATTGATCCTCGTTATTAGGACTACAAAAAGTGCGCGATGGCATGTATCTGTCTTTTAAAGATAACTTCTTCTGTACATGTTTAATTGCTCTATCCAAATTTTAACTTCTATTCCTGTATCATGGCATGAAAGAAATTAAAATTATGAAAACATTTTATAATTTCAGCGTACTGTGATTAGTTTAACTTTTATATGATTAGCATTGCGTGCGGTTGGCAGGTTGGCTAGCCTATTGTATTACGATACCGTGCTATTATTTTGTTTGTCTTTAATATACTATAGTACTAGTATGTGTAACAATGAACAATATCCGACTCTAATATCCATTGTATTACGACATCACATAATGCGTAGATAAAGAGATATACTACAACAAGTGACACTATATTAGCTGATTAGACTACCTCTCGGTTACTCGTGCGTAACGATAACTACGTACAATGTGGTATTAACTTATTTTCCTTATAACATTATATCTTTAATAAAAAAATCTATTGTTTGTTTGTTAAATATGTAATAGACTAATAACTTGCGACTTCGCGTAAGAACCGTGAAGAACGACATTTTTTATTAAACTTTACGTTAATTAAACGTATTCTCTTATCTTTCTATGAGAACTGCGTAATAATTTTAAAACACGGACGGTGGGAATTTACTTTGTTCATAGTCATACTATTTTACATACATACATAAACATCACGCCTTGTTCCCATAGGGGTAGGCAGAGACCACATCCCTCCATTTGCCACGGTCCTTGCATACTACCTTAGCTTCCTCCACTCTCATTAATCCTTTCATACAAGTTCGTCGGTTTAGGGTACTCTTGACCTGGCCATTATTTAAAATGTCCTGAATGTGGTCCAGGAACATTCGCCTAGGTCTTCCCCTTCCAACATTTCCATTCACCCTCGCCTTGTAAATCTTCTTTCATCCATTCTCTCTACATGTCAAAACCATCTAAGCATGCCTTTCTGAATTTTAGTCACTACATCTTCTTTTATTCTTTTTTAGATTTAAGATATAAAATATTTTAAATAGGCAAGAAAAATGCTAAACTTGAAAACTCGTTTTGTTCTGTCGTATATTATTATCATTTAGGTTTTCCCAACATCATTGTTTTGAAACTGAGGGGTAGATTGAATTGAAATTCTGAATCGTATATAGACCCAGTTAACTAGTTTTGTCTCGTCTGTAGCTGCATCTACATCATAGGTAGTGCTGAATTTATGTTTTCCACAATTAGAAACACGTGTTGCGATTAGCAGTTAGTTTGTATATATTTTATTATTCATTCAAGATTATTTAAAGTCGAATGCCTTTATCTATTAGGTTATGATAGGTACTTGATTATGCCTATTTAAATTTAGTTTTTATAGTCATTCGCGTATCTTTTTAAATTCTGTAACATTTATCAAGCAAGGTTAATGTTTATTGTTTTCACTAGCTATATTAAATTGCCCCTCCCCTCTCCTACACGGAGGGAGGCCTGACCTTGATACTGATACTGATAAAATTTCTTTTATGTAGTTACGTAACAAAAATACCCGCAATACTGTCATCACACCTGTCTCGTATGAATGCAGTGGTTGATAACAGTTGCTATCATAAATATCACATAAACCCCCGATGATAAAAGATATCACCGAAATGTTTGTGATTTTATCCTGCACCTACGTGACTCTTTTAATTTCTACTTGGCATTTTATCAATTTCCTTCACAAACTTTTTATATACACCTGTATGACGCTTTTTTATCGCGTTCGCATATTATATATTTCAAGGTCTGCCGCGTAACTCCAGTCAAACATGTGGGTAAAACAATTAGCATAATCTAGGTTACAAATATTTGCGGAGAATGTGTAAATGAGCTAACAATTATTGAAATGTCAGACACGATTGCATATTTGTGGATGCAACTTTAATAAATAAATAAATAAATAAATATTATAGGATAATTACACACATCGCTAAGCCCCAAAGTAAGCGTATTCGTAAGTAGCTTGTGTTATGGGTGCTATGGATGAATATTTTTATATATATTATTCATTAAATACTTATAATATATAGATATACACCCAGACACTGGAAAACATCCATGCTCATCACACAAACATTTTCCAGAGGTGGGAATCTAACCCACAGCCTAGGACGCGACCCACCCACTGCGCCACTCGGCCGTCACTTTATCTATTATAAATACATAAATAACTTTATTATTGCAATGGTTCTAATAATAAATATTATATTTTGACTATTAAACAAGAATTGATTTTTTTAATTCTCATAAAAATTATATTGTTACACCCACACACGTGTAAGGAAAAATCTGTAAAAGATAGCAAATAGCAATATGATACTGATGCCATCTTTATAAAGAACATGTCGCGGGATAACTTTTTATCTTTGTTTGAAGTGTAGGTAACTATATATGTTATGAGCGAATTGTTATGTAATCATTTACCTTCATTTAATCACATTTGCCTACTTTACAACACTTATCTCTTCTACTAAATGTTTTCTGTCCGTCAGATTTATTATATCTGAGAAATTGATCTTTATTAAATCCTCGGTCAAAATGCCTATAGTGTCATCGAGGATTTTAAAAAGATTAACTTTTTCACAACAATCTAAAAATATTTCGTTACATATCTAACGATATTCTTCGTGTAGTTATTACAAACATAGAATATCTCTTAACTAGTATTTTAGAAATATATTTTTGGTAAAGGTCTATCTTAAAAATGTACTGTCCGATCCTTTTACGATCAAATTAGGTAGGTATTTGATTCCCTGAATAAACTAATATTAAGAACACTATAATGTAGAGAAAACTGACGTGGAATCACAAGTAGCGAGGTTACGGGCCCTATTTTAACAGCAAGATCTCTATAACCTGAACTTTATATACCTGACTAACTGTCAGACTAGAACGAGATTGACTTCTATGTATCCAAAGCTTTGTAGGATCACTCTAAATTGGGTAGGGCAAACTACAGAGAAACTACTACTACCGGAGGAGGTGAATGCTTATGGGTAATATACGAACTCTTTTCAAATCAGACTCATGACACAAATCTCGGGCTCTGCTCAAATATTTAACATCTTCGTGTTTAATTAAAAAAGGTTTCACGAAGTTTTTAAAATGGTAAATTCTAAGTAAGCCATCTCCAAAAAAAAAATCATACATTGATACTTATACCACATGGTATGCTATCAATGATTATATGATTGTTACGTATTATTATGCAGGAAGAAGGCGCTGGAGCTGGCGGCTACGCCAAAGAGATGAGTGAAGAGTTCCTCAACGCCGAGCGCGCGTTGCTGGGCAAAGAGGCGAGGACGTCTGACGTAGTTATTACTACTGCGCTTATTCCTGGGAAACCCGCGCCTGTACTCATTTTAAAGGTACGAGTATAACTCATAGCCCATAGGTAAACAACTACGTATAACCGACTGTGTCGACGTTAGTGGTTAGCTAGGTTCGAATCACAAGATTTTGGGTTCGAGTCCTGGTTTGAAGTATGGATTAATACAAAGTTTTACTTACTTATAAAACATTATAAGTAAAAATTCTGAGCCCGTAGTTGAAAAGCTAGTGGAGTTGCACTCCCATACCTTGAAGAGTACATCTGATAGTGATCGTTAAATGACTATACTAAAGCCAAACTCGATTGAGAATGCTTGTCAACAACCAAAATAAAAATGAATGTAGAAATCACTAGTCATTTTACATCTATTTTTTTAAATTAATTAGTTAATGACAAATTCATGACAATAAATTAGATTAGTAAGCTTAAACTAATTATTTTATTCAATATCTTTTAACTAAGATTTTTAAAATAACAAAACATAATTTTAAATTTATTAGGTATAAAATATGTCGCATTTTCTACCTTCATTTTAAATTTGTTTGTTGACAAGCATTCTCAATCGAGCTTGGCTTTAGTACAGGTAATAATATCACTTTTTAACTGCCGACCTTCATGGAACCCGCTTGGAGGGTCTATGCGCCATATTCTCTCACCTTTGCGGTTAGAACTGGGTAATAATGATTATAAATTAAGAAAATACGTCTAATCTAATTACAGGATGCAGTGATGGACATGGCACCCGGCAGTGTAATAGTAGACCTGGCCGCTGAAATGGGAGGCAATGTGGAAACCACCACCAAGGGTAGAATAACAAAGGTGAATGACGTCACGCACATCGGTCTAACAGACTTGCCGAGCAGAATGCCCGCCCATGCCTCCACATTGTACGCCAATAACATTTCCGCCTTCTTGTTTAGTATAGGTAAGTGGGATAAAATCTATATCGTAAATGCATTTTGATATAGGTAATACATCAAATCGATCATATATAAATGTGACACTTCCACACCTTTCCAATTTTTTTTATCTGATTCTGATATATTTTTTTGATTATTATGATGAAATTCAATTCAAATTTCAATTAATTATCAACATAAGTTGTAACTATCTGTAAATCTAAACCCTCTGTAATGTTCCTGCAACGAGCCGTATGCAAAAGTTTCTGGTATTAAAAGTTGCGCTTAAGTTTACTTTTTTTCATTTTTGCGATTAAATGACAAAATCTTCTGAATATAATGAAATGAGTCATGCTTAGCGGCAAAACTTAATACTATGCTCAGAACCATATATAGACTGGCAGTAAAAGGCGTTGAGCCCCCGAAAGTCGCTAAGAGAGCAAAGGAATAATCAAACTACTATCAATCTCTCTTTTACGTTTATATATAAATATTTAAAGGGTCAACGCCCTTTATTACAAATCTATATGGTTCAGAGTATAAATACTCGTACCTAAAAAGTAAGAAGTACTTCTCTGGACGTGAGCTGTCAAAAAGATTACTAGGTGATCTTAAAATGTCGGTATAAATAAGAAAGCAAAAATATCTCAATTCTCAAGTGTTCTAGAGATAACTCTTATCTATCAACAATATTTGTCACTTTGTTATTTAGGTACATGCCTACTATCTATATGAAGTAATTATTTTTATAACAAAGATGTGCTATGATACATTTAGTTACCTACTTCTAAAATTATGAAGGCACAATGTTATACTTAACACAATAATTGTTAAACGGATTACGATTAGAACCCGGTTATTTCTAAACATTTTAATCAAGTTATATACGTTCGTAAATCAAACAAAACGCCTAATCTATTTCCGATAAATGGTAATTATTAATTTAGTTTCTGTCGGGTTTATTTCTAAACTGATTGTTATCTATACATCCACGATATAAAACGCTAATCCTAATGCGATTTGTTATTATACAAACGTATTATAACCACCAGTGTAACACTTTTAATCATCATCAATCAATTATATAGTACCCAAATCAATTATTTATGTAGTACCTACGAAACGTGAAAAAGTAATTTATCATTTTTTTAATATAATGCGATAATTAGATTAGTATTTTTTCTGGACAAAACAATATAATTTTCAGGTTACATAACATCAGTTTGACATAAACACCTATATATGCGAACATATAAACTAAAGATATGATATCAACGCTATTCCAGTTCTAATTATTCTTTTAAAACAAACCTTTCTTCTTTAATGTACCTATATGGAAACATGTGATATGTTCGATTTCACGCAAATATTTTAATGAAACTTTAAAGTAATAAACAGAAAGGGGTTAAGAATTTTGTTTGCGTTGCGACCTATAGAACAACATGACCTCTTATAATTTTTAATCAACGAGGTATACTATGGGTATATTCAGGATTGGGCTGTATTTTATGTATATTAAACTACTGCCCAACAAAAAGTGATATATAGAATTTCTTCTAATTAAAATAAAAATACTTATTTTTATTTTAATACTTCTTAAAATATAATTTGTACTTGATATTTCTAATTCCTAAAGCTAAGGTATTTTGTATTTAGAAGTAAAAAAACTTATGGCTGGAAAATACATCTTATATCTTATGAATTTTGCAAAAATGTGTTTTGCAAAACATACAAAATTTCAACCGCTAATAATATGTCAATCTTTTATTTATTTACAATTATTTTTTAAATTTTTAACAATGCTTATAAAATTATAAAAAAAAAAACACTATTAAAAATTTATAAAAAAATCAATCTTTAAACTTTAGTTGCAACACTGCATCTTTGCTGCTGTACTAAAGTTAACATACAAATTTAAAAAGTAAAATAATGTCAAATTGAGTATAAAAATGTTTGTCACTGTCACTTTCATTCTTAAACGTGTTTTAACGGTTATTTTTACGAACCGGCTAAGAAAAATTCTATAAAATGCTGTATTTAAAATACATGATTTAAAATTATTTTTTATTATGTATTTTAAATACATGCTAGATGGTATTTTGTTATTTGTTTTTTAATTACAATTTTGCCCAACTTTGGATATGGTTCATCCGTTTTAATATAATCGTTCGTGTATCGTTATTTATCGTTTTTGTATAATTTCGAAAATTACGACAGACCACTAACGTTATACTTGGCCTAACTTATTAAAATAAAACAAGGGTGAAAATTTTTCAAACTAAATTTAAATAAAAAAGTTGTTTATTTAATCATTTTGCTGTAGAAGTGGTAAGTTTAACTAATCCTATTCTTATCCTAGTTCAATATAAAATTTATAGTCTGTACCTCTTACAGGTAACGATGACCATTTCCACATCAATCTGGAGGACGAGGTTACACGCGGCGCCATAGTCCTGAAGGCTGGTGAGCTACTGTGGCCGGCGCCGCCCGCGCCCAGCATGCCTCCAGCAGAAACACCTGTAAAAGCCGCCGTCGCCGCTAAAGCTGAACCACCGAACCCCTTCAATGAGACGTTGAAAGACACCTTCCTATATTCTACGGGTAAGATTTGATATGTGTCAAAATCAAAATTTTAGTTTCTAAAAAATTTTGAAATAAAAATAGAACCGACTCAAAACGCACTAAAAAGTAAAAAATAACTATGATACAGTTATTTTTTACTTCTATTTTTATTTCAAAATCTACTAAATTATTAAGCATATCTATGAAGTCGGTACCAGCCAAGTTTAAGAAATAGTAAAGCATTTTGTGGGTTCTAGGTAACATCCTTAAAGTAGAAACCTTGGCTGGCACCGACTCCTAGATATGCTTAAGTAAATTAAAGCAACTAAATGACATAGTTATTTTTTACTTTTTAGTGCGTTTTGCGTCGGTTCTATTTTTATTTCTTACTTTTTAGTGATTTATCGCCACTTATCGTACTCGTACTATACTGGCATAGTATATTATATGGCACTAGTAGCCAAAAAGCTACCGATACTGAGACAAAAATCGAAATCGCTGTAAGCGTGCCTCCAAAATTTGAAGAGTTCCTTCAATTTCCCCAGGATATCCTCATCAGATCCTAACATGATGACAATGAGACCACCTTGGAAGTATGCCCTTTCTAATAAAAAAAAGTATTATCAAAATCGGACAACTCTGTAAAAAGTTATGCGTGGTCATACATAAAAAAAAAATTAAAAATATATATATATATATACAATTGTCGAATTAAGAACCTCCTCCGTTTTTTTTCGTCGGTTAAAATTAAGATCTACTATCTATCTAAATTAAAAAATGTAGCTGTTTCTACTCCAGTACGCCTTATATCAGATATAGATGAAATTAGGCGCAGAAATAAATAACATTTTGCAATAGCACACAGTCCACTTTGTATCCTAAAATTTGCACATAACTAGGATCTACATGGGTTCAATCGATACAATTAGTTTTTTATATTGACATAATGTAAAAACAAAATGTAAATGTAAAAACATAACAAATATAAAATATGATGTAAATCAGGGACAACTATTTCCCAGTTGTGGTTTTCCCAGTGAATTTTTATATTTAGCCGCTAGTCTTACGTAATTTTTTCCTGTTTCCAGGTCTAGCTAGTTTAATTGGTCTCGGTATGGTGTCACCGAACCCTGCATTCACAACTATGACAACGACGCTCGCACTTTCTGGTATTTATAATATTTTTTATATCTCAAAAACTTCCTAATAAGATTGATTAGTCCATTAACTTACAGGTTTATGCCAGAATGGCCAGAACTTCGTCATTATGTAATGTAATGTAGGCAGTTAGATAATTTGGATTATGTTTGCTTTGGAAGATTACAGGCTTCAAAGATCCAAATCCTCCAAGTATAAAGCCTATTTTTTATTTTATTTCCTTTAAGATTATCCGAAAAGTAGTTTTCATAGTCGCTGGCAAATCTTCGCTTATTACGTTTAAAGATTACATATTTGACAATTCGTATTTAAAATACTATTGTTTTAAAATGACTGAAGTCCACCTTTGATCGTTGAGCCTAGCTACGTACCCTATAAAGTCATAAATAACTTGTAACAAATTCCCATTTTTCGCAGGTGTGGTGGGCTACCACACAGTATGGGGCGTGGTGCCGGCTCTACACTCTCCCCTCATGTCGGTGACGAACGCAGTGTCAGGCATCACGGCCGTTGGTGGATTGTTGCTCATGGGCGGCGGTTATGTACCAGAGACGCCAGTACAGGTAAAGTTAGTGAATTAAATATTGAAAAGAAGCATGCGTTACTTTACTCAAATTCATTATAAATAGTTAATGTTTCATTTACTTCGGTATTACCCGCAAAATACCGACGGACCCATGCAACATCACCTAGACCAAAATTTTGATTGTTAATTAAAACATCCTCAGATAACACAAAATACTTATGACATTCAAATTGTCCTAACACACTTTTATTCAGGTTTACATTTTCAAAACTGGCAATGTTTAGAATTTCAAATTTAAAAAGCAGTATATACTCGTAGGTTCAATTTTAGAATTCTTACATTCATCATAGTATTTTTCAGATTTTAAAAAAATCCCAATTAAACCCCTATTGTGTAGCACCTATATTTTAGCGGAAAATTAACTAAAAATATTAGCAAATTGTAGAGTATTTTTCGATCAATCATTATCTGATCAATATTGAAAATATTGCAAATTTTCTAATTGCAACCCTGTTTATTACATCGCTCGTTTGGAGCGACATATACAGTATTTAAATTGTTAATGTATCATTTAGAATTCAACAGTTTAATTTTAAAACATTAATTTATATTATGTCAAAATCTTTTTGTGTGGAAACAAGAAAACAATATTTGAATTATATATTATTCTGCAGTGGCTAGCCAGCACAGCTGCCCTCATCTCATTTGTGAACGTGTTCGGTGGATTCCTGGTCACACAGAGAATGTTGGACATGTTCAAGAGGTAACTTATCTTTTTACTGATATATTAGTATATTACTAACTTAAAAAACATGATTTCAGAGCGCTGATCTTGTCTAAAAGAAGGATCTTATATTTTAAAATTTACTTACTACACTCCTTTTGTTATTTAAAGTTTCATTTGTTTTAATTAAAATGAGATCACATTAAGAACAGATTTTGATAGATTAAAATCTATTTGTGAAAAATGGTACGTTTTTGAACTTTTCATGTAACGAAAAAAGTGAAAATTAATATTAAAATAATAATTAAATAAATTTAAAAAATGGTAATTAATATCGCTTATTTCCTCTGCATGCTCTTATTAAACCCGTTTCTACCCATCTAGGCATACTGAGAATGATGTTATTGATGGTCTCCTGGGATAGTCTCTGCTATTCCACAACTACGGCGATTTGAACGAATAAGTGAATTTCAATATGTGTAACTTTTAAATTTCGGTTCATTGCCACTAGTTCCATTAAAAGTTCCATCATAGAACTAGTGATATTTTTTTGTTATCACTAGTTCCATTTTAAAAGGAATACGAAGACAATGGAACTAGTGTTGATTTATTTTATGGTTCGTTGCCACTAGTACCATTAACAGTTCCATAATGGAACTATACTAAAGCCAAACTCGATTGAGAATGCTTGTCAACAAACAAATGAAAAATGAAGGTGGAAATCACTAGTCATTTTACACCTATTTTTTAAAATTAACTAGTTAATAACGAATTCATGACAATAAATTAGATTAGTAAGCTTAAAACTAATTAATATATTCAATATTTTATAAATAAGATTTTTTAAAACAACAACATATTTTTAAATTTATTAGGCATAAAATGTGTTGTATTTTCTACCTTCATTTTAAATTTGTTTGTTGACAAGCATTCTCAATCGAGTTTGGCTTTAGTATAGTGATGATTTTTTTAGTCACTAGTTCCACATTATTATCTTAAGCACTTTAGGCACTTGCAAAATTTTTCAAGGGTGTAAAAACACTATAGTTAGAAACACTTAGGTTTTATTATAATTTTATTCAATAAAATCAACAAATATTTATTTTTCCTTACTTTAATTAGTTTTACTATAGTACACTGGCTAAACACAACTATTTTATTTAATTGGTTGTTATTGGCCATCATTGTGATTATTCCTTAGTTAATTTGTTGGATCAAATGTAATAAACAAACATCCCTAAATTTGGCTGGGCAGGGAGAATAACTTGAACAGAGGGGGTGAATGTTGACGCGCGTCACTAAGAGATCTCTTTTAAACCTACACCCGTGTCACAAGTCTCGGGCTCTGTTCGGAGTTTTTCTCTCAGCCAAGCGATGGACCCGGCACCTGCACGATGAATCCTTTAAACTTTAAGACATTAGTCTCTCTCAATTTAAATATGATTCCATTTTTTGTCGAAAAGATGTCGCCGCCATCCGACAACGCGTATATTCGCGGACTTTTTTGTTGACCTTTTTAAGGTGTGGAATACTGTACTACATTATTTTGATATATACCGTAGTGTTTAGCCAGTGTACTATAGTAAAACTAATTAAAGTAAGGAAAAATAAATATTTGTTGATTTTATTGAATAAAATTATAATAAAACCTAAGTGTTTATAACTATAGTGTTTTTACACCCTTGAAAAATTTCGCAAGTGCCTAAAGTGCTTAAGATAATAATGTGGAACTAGTGACTAAAAAAATCATCACTAGTTCCATTATGGAACTGTTAATGGTACTAGTGGCAACGAACCATAAAATAAATCAACACTAGTTCCATTGTCTTCGTATTCCTTTTAAAATGGAACTAGTGATAACAAAAAATTATCACTAGTTCCATGATGGAACTTTTAATGGAACTAGTGGCAATGAACCTAAATTTCTAAATTATAACTATTATTTGTATATTACTTATTCATTAAAATCCTGATGAATGAACTCTATTTGTAGGCCAGGAGACCCGCCAGAATATGGTTACCTATACGGTATTCCTGCTGCAGCTCTGCTCGGAGGATATCTTACAACAGCAATGCAGGTAAATAAATAAATATTAGAATACGTACGTCTAGAATACTTCTAAATCCCACAAAGTAATCGAAATCTCATATTTTTTGCAGTAGTCATTCAAATTCTGAAGAACAAATGTCTATAAACTATCTAGCACTATAGCTATATAAAGACGCCCGCGGTCTCACCTGCGTAGTTTCGTTTCTGTGGGAATTTCGGGATAAAATGTGTCCTATCATATGGTATATTTTTGTAAAGTTTCATCAAAATCTATTCACTATACTAAAGCCAAACTCGATTGAGAATGCTTGTCAACAAACCAATTAAAAATGAAGGTAGAAATCACTAGTCATTTTACAACTATTTTTTTTAATTAACTAATGAATTAGATTAATATATATTCAATATTTTTTAAATATGATTTTTAAATTAACAAAACATAATTTAAAAATTTATTAGGTATAAAATGCGTTGCATTTTCTACCTTCATTTTAAATTTGTTTGTTGACAAGCATTCTCAATCGAGTTTGGCTTTAGTGTAGTTTTTACGTGAAACATTAACAAACTTCCATCCATATATACAAACTTTCGTCTTTACTATAATAGTAAGGATACATTAATGTGAGCTAATTAATTCATCATCATAATTAATTAATAATTCTAGTAATAATTCCACACATTATTTGTAACAGGGTTATCCTGAAGTACACCAGATGGCATACCTCGCTTCTTCATTATGCTGTGTCGGCGCTTTGGCCGGCCTTAGCTCGCAGACTACTGCGCGAAAAGGAAACTACCTTGGCATGGTAAGAACTTTCGACCTTATTACCATGATTTTAGGATCTAATTTGCTTAAATACTTTATATGATATAGGCATCCGATGATTAGAAAAGGCATTCTTAAAGAAAAGACGTAGCCAAAAGACTCGACCCAAGTCCCGCTCATTGGAATCTTGATGGCAGAAGCTTCAATCTTTTGATCATTGTAAAGGCATTGAGACAATAGAGACACCAAAGAAAATTACTCCTACGTTTAAATTAAATACTCTTAACTTTAACTTACAATATAAAATTTTTGTTTGTATTTCTTGCATGTTAAAATTTTTTTTTTTTAATAAATCACGTAGTAGTAATGTTCTCGTCTGCTGTAACTGTTTAAATTTGTTGCAAAGACAAAACAAATTGTACTCTGTTGCAGTACATATGATATTTAACGTGGCCACTTGGGTTTCTACGCTCGTCTTGCTATGCTGACTCTTTAGTAATATGAGGATGCATTTCTATACAAAAGTATTAATACATACTGGTTAGGAATAGAGATTGAATCGAGTGTTATTGTATATAGATTGGTGTCACTGGCGGTATCGCGGCTACGTTGGGCATGTTGACGCCCAACGCGGAGGTGTTGGCGCAAATGATCGGAGTAGCTGGTATCGGAGGACTGCTTGGGAGTGTTATTGCTAAGAAGATCGATATTACCGACTTGCCTCAACTTGTCGCTGGTTTTCACAGGTACATTTTTAATTCAGTTGAAACTATTGTATATACGGATGAGATAAGGCCAGATATTTTTCTTTATAACTGTGTACTTTCGATTAAGTAAATGATTGATATAAAAATACTGCTGTTTTAAATGCTTTTTTAAAACTTGATTTAATAACAAATAAAATTATAAAAATTGATCAAATAATAAAAAAGTTAAAAGACCTACCATTAAAAATTCAGTATTTACTCATGCCTGCTGCCTGAGGGATGCATAAAATATGTCAAATATTAAAAATATATTAAAATACATGCCCGTTTTTAGTTAAACTGTCATTCCTTTTCACTCATTAATAGACTTCTAGACGCTAACATATCGTTAAATCTACGGTACGCTTTTAAGACTCGTGTAGACAGAGAGTAGAAAGAGACATGTCGTCAGTTACTCGATGCAGCGATATCGAAAATATCGCTCTCTTTTGCCAAAATCGGTAGATACAGCGATAATTTAATTTCATTACAGCCAAATACTTACATTATTACGGCCTCCGTGGCACAGTGGTATGCGCGGTGGATTTATAAGACGGAGGTCCTGGGTTCGATTCCCGGCGGGGCAGTTTGAGGTTTTTCTTAATTTGTCTAAATCTGGCTGGTGGGAGGCTTTCGCCGTGGCTAGGTACCAGCCTACCGACAAAGTCGTACCGCCAAGCGATTTAGCGTTCCGGTTCGATGTCGTGTAGAAACCGAAAGGGGTGTGGATTTCATCCTACTCCTAACAAGTTAGCCCGCTTCCATCTTAGATTGCATCATCACTTAACATCAGGTGTGATAGCAGTCAAGGGCCAACTTGTAGACGATAAAAAGTTGAATTTTCAGTTTGGTGGGTATGGCGGCGGTGCTGACGTGCATAGCGACGTACATGCATGACTTCCCCGCTATGGCGCTAGACCCCACCGCGGCCACGCTCAAGACATCGCTCTTCCTCGGCACTTACATCGGTGGCATCACGTTCACGTAAGTTTAATTTACTTTAAATCTATCTGCCTATTTTATAAAAGCTAAATATACCTATATTCGTACGGAAACGGAAACTATTGCATGTATCTCTAATTGAGCTCCTAAAAATCAACATAATTATCGACCAAGCTGAGCTTTGGCAATCCATTTAATCCAAGATAGAAACAGTTGGTAGAAAGCTTGGCGCCTTGGCAGGTGAAGCAATACGCGCGTACTATCTACAAAATATATTAAGGCTCTAAACTTTAGGAAAAGTGCTGAAACATCAAATCTGAAAAAAAAACCAGAGAAAACTTTGTTTCAATCCTTAAATGGGTCAAAAAAGGTCCTAAGACTCTAAAGGTTAAGGCAAAAGAGTTCATTGTTGGTTTCATCTTCGCTTAACATCAGTTGTGATTGCAGCTACGACTTTATACTAAAGCCAAACTCGATTGAGAATGCTTATCAACAAATAAATTAAAAATGAAGGTAGAAATCACTAGTCATTTTACGCCTATTTTTTTTTATTAACTACTTAGTGACGAATTCATGAAAATAAATTGGGTAAGTAAGTTTAAAACTAATTAATATATTTGTCGGCGAGGTGGCGCTTCTATCGCGCGAAACATTGTTGGCAAGGTGGCGCTGCGATCGTGTGAAACGTCAGGCTATGACATTGACAGCTGTCATCGCTTGGGATTGGTCTGTGCTTGGTTTAAAATGGCATTCTAACGCCAGCCGCGGGACGGAACGGACGCAAGCGCAGAACTCTCCACGTTTCGTATTGCGATCCGTCTACATCGCATTAGAGTTACCATATTTCGTGTAAATTACTAAGTAAATCGATTAAAGAGGTTATTTGTGATCAATCTGCGAGTTTATTCCGAAGCAATATCACCCACACTACCCAAGATGGCGGACGAAGATGAACCAAACTCTCCGACGATCCCGCTCGTCCCTCCCATATATTCAATATCTTTTAAATAAAATTTTATAAATAAACAAATCATAATTTTAAATTTATTGGGCATTAAATGTGTTGCATTTTCTACCTTCATTTTAAATTTGTTTGTTGACAAGCATTCTCAATCGAGTTTGGCTTTAGTATAGATGCAGTAAGCAAGGTTAACAATCGGCCGTCAGAGTACACACTCAAAGCTTGTTAAATACCTGTAATTTACTTTTGTTACTTAATTTACTCTTGCAAATGAAAGATTATTTATTTATTTACAGCGGATCACTAGTCGCGTACGGCAAGCTGCAGGGCGTGCTATCATCGGCGCCGTTGCTACTCCCCGGCAGACACGCAATCAACGCTGGACTACTCGCGGGCTCGCTGGGCTGCGGTGGCGCTTTGCTGGCGTTCCCTGACGCCCCTGGCCTGCCTTTGCTATCCGCTGCTGCTCTGCTCAGTGGCATTCAGGGACTGACTCTGACAGCTGCTATTGGAGGTTTGTAACTTTGTACTTGTAGTTTCCAATGTTATATCCTTGTGCCTCTGAACACGTCAAACCGCAGGTCCCTAACGTTATGAACCCGCAAATTCGAATAAAATCAGTGTGGTGTGTCTATCTATAAGACGGGAGGTCTGGCCCTTTAATGAGCCCTTAAATTAGGCTGATAATGATTATACGTACTTCGGTGGTAGGTGCGGACATGCCCGTAGTGATCACGGTGCTGAACAGCTACTCGGGCTGGGCGCTGTGTGCGGAGGGCTTCATGCTCAACAACTCCTTGATGACCATCGTCGGCGCGCTCATCGGCAGCTCGGGAGCTATCCTCTCATACATCATGTGCAAGGTGAGGCTTGTCTACATGCACGTAGTGATCACGGTACTGAACAGCTACTCGGACTGGGCGCTGTGTGCGGAGGGCTTCATGCTCAACAACTCCTTGATGACCATCGTCGGCGCGCTCATCGGCAGCTCGGGAGCTATCCTCTCATACATCATGTGCAAGGTGAGGCTTGTCTACATGCACGTAGTGATCACGGTACTGAACAGCTACTCGGACTGGGCGCTGTGTGCGGAGGGCTTCATGCTCAACAACTCCTTGATGACCATCGTCGGCGCGCTCATCGGCAGCTCGGGAGCTATCCTCTCATACATCATGTGCAAGGTGAGGCTTGTCTACATGCACGTAGTGATCACGGTACTGAACAGCTACTCGGGCTGGGCGCTGTGTGCGGAGGGCTTCATGCTCAACAACTCCTTGATGACCATCGTCGGCGCGCTCATCGGCAGCTCGGGAGCTATCCTCTCATACATCATGTGCAAGGTGAGGCTTGTCTACATGCACGTAGTGATCACGGTACTGAACAGCTACTCGGGCTGGGCGCTGTGTGCGGAGGGCTTCATGCTCAACAACTCCTTGATGACCATCGTCGGCGCGCTCATCGGCAGCTCGGGAGCTATCCTCTCATACATCATGTGCAAGGTGAGGCTTGTCTACATGCACGTAGTGATCACGGTACTGAACAGCTACTCGGGCTGGGCGCTGTGTGCGGAGGGCTTCATGCTCAACAACTCCTTGATGACCATCGTCGGCGCGCTCATCGGCAGCTCGGGAGCTATCCTCTCATACATCATGTGCAAGGTGAGGCTTGTCTACATGCACGTAGTGATCACGGTACTGAACAGCTACTCGGGCTGGGCGCTGTGTGCGGAGGGCTTCATGCTCAACAACTCCTTGATGACCATCGTCGGCGCGCTCATCGGCAGCTCGGGAGCTATCCTCTCATACATCATGTGCAAGGTGAGGCTTGTCTACATGCACGTAGTGATCACGGTACTGAACAGCTACTCGGGCTGGGCGCTGTGTGCGGAGGGCTTCATGCTCAACAACTCCTTGATGACCATCGTCGGCGCGCTCATCGGCAGCTCGGGAGCTATCCTCTCATACATCATGTGCAAGGTGAGGCTTGTCTACATGCACGTAGTGATCACGGTACTGAACAGCTACTCGGGCTGGGCGCTGTGTGCGGAGGGCTTCATGCTCAACAACTCCTTGATGACCATCGTCGGCGCGCTCATCGGCAGCTCGGGAGCTATCCTCTCATACATCATGTGCAAGGTGAGGCTTGTCTACATGCACGTAGTGATCACGGTACTGAACAGCTACTCGGGCTGGGCGCTGTGTGCGGAGGGCTTCATGCTCAACAACTCCCTGATGACCATCGTCGGCGCGTTCATCGGCAGCTCGGGAGCTATCCTCTCATACATCATGTGCAAGGTGAGGCTTGTCTACATGCACGTAGTGATCACGGTACTGAACAGCTACTCGGGCTGGGCGCTGTGTGCGGAGGGCTTCATGCTCAACAACTCCTTGATGACCATCGTCGGCGCGCTCATCGGCAGCTCGGGAGCTATCCTCTCATACATCATGTGCAAGGTGAGGCTTGTCTACATGCACGTAGTGATCACGGTACTGAACAGCTACTCGGGCTGGGCGCTGTGTGCGGAGGGCTTCATGCTCAACAACTCCTTGATGACCATCGTCGGCGCGCTCATCGGCAGCTCGGGAGCTATCCTCTCATACATCATGTGCAAGGTGAGGCTTGTCTACATGCACGTAGTGATCACGGTACTGAACAGCTACTCGGGCTGGGCGCTGTGTGCGGAGGGCTTCATGCTCAACAACTCCTTGATGACCATCGTCGGTGCGCTCATCGGCAGCTCGGGAGCTATCCTCTCATACATCATGTGCAAGGTGAGGCTTGTCTACATGCACGTAGTGATCACGGTACTGAACAGCTACTTGAACTAATTTTTTTATTTAAATTCAAAGTAGTAAGTAAGCGCGTGCCAACATTAGCATTAGTACCTTCTTATTTATAAAAGTTTCTATTTATTTCATTACATTCATCAACCATTCACACTCAACTGATGCCTTAGTGCGTCTACGTTAAGTAACCGTCGTTTCATATAGCATATATTTATATAAAAGACTAAGATTGTTATAGTGATCGTTACAATGGCGTTGTAAGACTAAGCTTCAAATCCCTCCTAAATGAAAGGAGGACTATTGTAGGCTATTCAAATTTATCGATTATGGTAGTAAGAATCAATATTGAAACGATGTCCAGGCCATGAACCGTTCGCTACCGAATGTAATCCTGGGCGGCTACGGCGTTGTGTCGAGCGGCTCGGCGCGGCCGGCGGGCGCTACTCACACCGAACTGAACGTGGACTCTGTCGCAGACCTCATCCACCGAGCCTCCTCTATCATCATCACTCCTGGTAAGTTATCCTTTTATTATTACAGAACATGAACTGTTTGTTGCCCTACCTTATTATGCGCGGCTACAGTGAATCGTAGTGTCTATACTAAAGCCAAACTCGGTTGAGAATGCTTGTCAACAAACAAATATAAAATGGAGGTAAAAAATTCCCCATGTTTTATGCCTAATAAATTTAAAATTATGTTTTGTTATTTTAAAAAAATTTATTTAAATGCTATTGAATATATAAATTAGTTTTAAGCTTACTAAACTAATTTTTTGTCATGAATTTGTCATTAACTAGTTAATTAAAAAAAATAGGTGTAAAATGACTAGTGATGTCTACCTTCATTTTTAATTTGTTTGTTGACAAGCATTCTCAATCGAGTTTGGCTTTAGTATAGCTATGATCTTATTTTTAACGACTACGATTTTGGACATATCGAGCCTCCTCCATCATTATCACATGGGAAAATAATTGTTGTATCAAAAATCATGTTATTTCTCCGTATACTATTTTCCCATTTTGTTCACTATTGTCTGAAGTAACAAATATTTAAATATTTTTAAAAAATGTATTTGGAATCTCAAATGAAGAATGTTAATATTCTGTTGATAAGAATCTTGTATATTGTTTTCTTATTTATATTACATTTGGGCTTTTGAAACGTCAGTACGTTTGTAGTAAAACAAATATACAAAAGGAAGGCGAACCTGTCTTGTAAAGAAGCCAGCAAGAAATATAGTAATATACGAGTACTGCTCTTTGCCAATTTTGCGCTGATAAATGCAGATCCAATGATATACGCGTCGACTTGAGAACCTCTTCCATTTTTTCGTCGATTAAAAATTAGACGGAATATAATTGTTGCTCAAATGTGCTTTATAAATTTTCAGGTTATGGCTTGTGCGTGGCCAAAGCTCAATATCCCATCGCTGAATTAGTGGACATTCTCAAGGGAATCGGCAAGAAAGTGCGTTTTGCCATTCACCCTGTTGCAGGTAAAGTTACTTCATGTATTTTTCGGCAGAGTATACAGTCAATTGATGACTTATATCATTAATAAAAAAATATGAAATTAGTGAAATTTTCGACAGATCGTTATGTGATGATGCCTATGATTCTGCAGTAAAGTGCATCTTATAATATGGGTATCTTTAAGTCAAGAGTCAATAGGCACCTTCTAGCCAAGCGCATGCCACCATAGGCTGCATTATCGCTTATCATTAGACGTGATTGCAGTTAAGCTAGCCTATAGCATTAAAAAATAATCATTTTAACATTACTTTTTGGACCACACACTGTATAATATAATAGTATGTTTTAACCGAGATAAAAATTAAACATATACTCCGAACCATATAGATTGGCAATAAAGGGCGTTGAACTTTTGAAAGTTGTTAAGACAAAAGGAATAGACAAACTATATAATGCTATCTATCTCTCTTTTTCCTTATAGGGCGTATGCCTGGACAGTTAAACGTGTTGCTGGCTGAAGCCGGTGTGCCGTACGACGACGTGTTGGAAATGGAAGAAATTAACGAAGAGTTCCCAGAAACCGACCTCGTTCTTGTCATTGGTAAGTTAGTCAGATTTGGCATAATTTCTTATTTTGTACATGGAATCTCCATATATTAGTTTGTTTTTTTGGCATATATTGTTTTATCTTATGTTTTAATATTTTTTCGGCAAATGAAAACTAGGGATATAATGAAAACTAGTATAGTGAGGGAAAGTTACTTAAGTTATTGGAATCTTCACGTGATATATGAAATACTTGGTATTGACCAGTACGAGTATCTGAATAAGGTAGCTTAGAAAATTTAGTTTGCATTTCTAAAGAAAATACCTTTAAAGTTTCTTCAAAGAGAAGAGATATCAGACGTTAACAAACCGACTGCCACATTATTCGCTTATGCACAGTTGTGTAACCTTTTTTACTTAAACTAATTTTTGTTGTATGTAAACTAATTTTGTTGTTGTGTTTAAAATGTATAGTAATTGGTTAACCCGCGCGCTATGAGAATGGAATGCGACAATTTGGTCGACAGCAAACTCGCGCCGAAGCTCGCTTAAGTTATCTATACTCAGACTTTTAATTACATTACTAGTTAAACAAAAACCTTCCTAATTTATACCTTGCTCTTTACTAATAAGGTGGCCTTTCACTTATGAAATAATTATTGAATGACTATACAATAATTCGCTTGGCAGGTGCTAACGACACTGTGAATAGCGCAGCCGAAGATGATCCTAACTCGCCGATCGCTGGTATGCCTGTACTCAAAGTGTGGAAAGCTGATCAAGTGAGTTTCCTCAATTCATTAAAGTATTTTTGTAATAAAAAGTCAAATATTAGGTAGAAGTTAATCTCAATTTCAATATTTCTCTCTATTATTAAATTATTTGCAGACATTTCATTTTTAAGTATTCTTTTGAATGCAGAACTTAGTCTTTACTCTTTGGTATATTTCAAGCTTATAATTATTGTGCCGTATAAAATGTGAGAATCTCGGAAACGTCTCCAACGATTTTCATGAAATTTTGTATGCAGGGGGTTTCGGGGGCAACCAGGACGGTCAACCAGGTACTAATATAAAGTATTAAATATAATAAGAATCAATAGTAATCAAGGTCATTATTTCAGGTTGTAGTCATGAAGAGATCGATGGGCGTAGGCTACGCCGCTGTGGACAACCCCATATTCTACAACCCGAACACCGCCATGTTGCTAGGAGACGCCAAGAAGACTTGCGACGCACTTCTCGATCGTATCAAGAATCTTACCGCGTAAATAGATAGTGTAAACCTTTGTGGTTTGAAGGTCTCTACTTAAAAAATCAAAATGGCGACTGGTCTTAGGCTTTATCTTCGAACCTCATTGTCCATTGACACAAATATTCGTTTCGTTTCTAATTCCGTCAAAAGCATTTTTTGCATTTATGAATTTTGAAGGATTAACGGATACCAACAGTGTTGAACATTTTAAGGCAATTAATATTTAACATTGATATTTATGTTTTACTAAGGGAAATTTTACATTTGTTTTGTATTAAAGAAATACTTTAATTTAATCCTTCAAAATTGATGAAAAAAGAATTTACTAGAGCATTTTTATTATTATCATGATATACATCATCAAAAGGATTGTACTGCCATTTTGATCTATTTACATTACATACATTTTTTTCGTTACTGTCTAATTTACATAAATTATTATAAGTACAATAAAATCATTTTTCTGTTCTATTTATATTAATTTTATGTAAGATGAAAAATTCTGAATACGCTTGATGCTCATTTTGTATGATCATTTTAAAGCGTAATTTTTTTCGTAAAAGCACAAAAAATGCAATTCACGACTTTTATTAGAACTTTATAATATTATAAATTTTAAGAATTGTATTTACTATAAAATAAGTATTTTTAAGATGACAAAATGAAGTTTACATAAGAATTGTATTTTTATAAATTAAAATTTAAAAAAATTAACCAGCTTAGTAAATAGTAATTCGCAATATATACCGTGAAGTACATATTTACGTAAGTAATTTAAATGAGAATTATGCGAGAGAGATTTCTATTTATATAGTTAGAGAAATTTTATGCAGTTCCATAAATACCAATGGACTGTCAAATAACTTCGCACCTTAACCCAGCGGTAATAAAGTCTAGTCTTCCTTGATAAGCCGATATTGCAATTGCAATGTTTTTCCAGTGTTTGTCTATACAGACTCAGTAGCTCAGAATACAGCATAGATTAAGTATAATATTTTAAACACAATTTTAATGCTGGGTACAGTAACTAATTAAACTTTATTTACAAGACAATTCTTTATAATTGTACTATCGTGTGTCCACGGTCTTTATTGATACATTTTTCATAGAAAACTAAGCCCATTGGACTGTCTAATAAAAGTACTAAGCATTGTACTATATTTATAAAGGCAAACTTAATCATTACACATACATTTATTCATGCAATTATATGTGGGTAAATGTTTTTAAAGTGTGTACCCATCCTTAGGCTGTTGGGTGTAAAATTATTAAAGATACAGATCATCACGATTAAAAGTCTATCAATTGTGTATTAGATATCTATTGAAAAAGAATAATGCAGCTATTTTTTGTATTTAACCATAGTCAATAATCCATATTGTGTCGTAAAAATCTATCATGGAGTTGTGATATTCTGTAATTTATAATAATCACATTCCGATGAATTTTGAATGCTTAAACGTACTCGTAGCAAAGAGAGCACCCCTCTTTTATCTCTTGGCAGAAAACTGAAATTTTACTGTCCATACATTTTTTAACTGTTTTTATTGTTTTAAATATTATAAAATATTTAAATAACCATAGTTCTTCATACTAGCAGCTAGAATTGCAATGTAGAATATTTTCATTGTACTCTACTTATTTTAGTGTTTATTTTCGATATTAATTTTAATACGCTTAAATATTTTAAATGTATGCAGTATGAACTGTACAATACATGTTATTAATAAAATGTACACTTTACTATAAAAACACAAGTATTCAGATGTATTCAACATAATTATGTAGAACTTTTGATTTCACATTAAGCTTCTTTGTGTTTAGTATAATACATACTTATAACAGATAATTATGTATTATATGTTTGAGAGTAGTTTACTGCATTTACCCATGCTTTTATTATCAGATACTAATAGTATGTTTTCAGTGTCGGTGTACGTTTTATTTATTTTTTATTTAATACATTTGATTTTATCTTTTTATTGTGTTTAAATTCAGAAATTAATTGTGAACTAGCAGTTATAAAGCTCTCTGATATGTTTTCTATAATATCGCTAGAGAGATTCACCTGGCAACTATAACTTGCTCAAAATCAACGATATAATAATTGTTACCTATGTATTTTGTCATTCCATATTTAACCTATTTTATTTCCTTATCAACAGAAGCTAGAGTTTAATTATAAGATTTTAATGTGTAATTGTTGAGATTGATATCTGCCATACTTATTTAAATAAATTAAAATAAATTTAAAGTGTATTCAGTTTATAACATTGTAAAAGATTTGCCGCAACAATTATCTTTATTGATTACCGACTAATTAACCGTAGATTATGAGATCTTATTATTTAACAATAATAATTTATTGAAATCCCATCCCACTAGCTTTCAAGTACTCTTTCAATATGAAATAAAAGATAAAATTTAAAAGCAATATATGTTAAATAAATAACATTGGAATAATCACCTCTTTAAAACCACATGTACTGTTGCAATACAAGTGTTTTATCTACTTTTGAGTCTTGTGACGTGCCTTTTTAAATAAACTTTTAATAATATATTGTATTTTTTTTAATTTCATCAATATCCTATAATAAAATTTAAGCTTTTTAGTAGACCCTACTACTTACTACATTAAATACAAATGAGATTGCTTTTCTTAGACCAGTGTTGAAAATCTGGCCAAAAACAGAATTTAACTTTATTTCGTCTTCCTTATGAAATCTCATGTATAAAGCTATTTGCTGCACATACTATATAGTATCTGGTTGACTGAGCATTGCTCGGTATTTCTTTTTTGAAAATTATTCGTTTTCTAAAAAATAACGTTGAAACCGTTTCCGAGATTCTGATTATACATATAATATTTTAAAAAATCTCGTGTATTAGATTATACCATTTCAAATTACTTGTAATTAAAGTAGTCTCTGTAAATGCTTTATTTTGTTTGACATTGACACTTAACCAAACGTCAACTGCCAAATTCAAACTTCATGTTCATGACATTTGAGTTGGTGGAAAATGGCATGGTGGGCATGTTTTTAGTGTTTTTAAATAGTTTTGGATATTAGAATTCATTTTATATTTAGTTTCTAAAATTTTTCTTAGTTGGAGATATATGAATTGAAAGAACTCTTAGATATACATAGTATAGAATTTTTGTACATCTCCATTTACACACTGCGACGAAAATAACACCATTCGGTAATCCATAAATTTTACCCTTTCCTTAAATGTTTCACACTATAGTTTAGTTTTGTGTTTTATTACGCTTAGTAGTTCATTTTCGGCATCGCGTCGTGTGCATTGTGCAGCATGGTATGTTTTCAATTATTTATTTACCTGTGTTTTATTTTACTCGTAAGTTTTCCATACTGGAATTGTTATGGTTTATAAATAATAATGACTCATTGCAGTAAGCAAGTTTGATGGAATACACTTGTAGTAATCTCAACTATTAAAGTTACTGCATATTTGTGCATAACTATTGTTTTACTTATAATCTATAAATATTCACTCTTTGTAGGCAAATAATAAAAATATGACAACAAACAGTAAACTCGCCCTCCCAGTGAGTCGTGAGGATGACCCAGGTGTGCTATCTGTAATATACCGATTCTTCAAAAAAGTAAGTACAAATATGTTTTATAAGAATATTACATTTTATACAACAGTGTACAAGTAAATAGATTTATTCTGCAATATGAGTAAGTCAAATTATGTTTATTCATTGATTCCTCAAGGCACTGGAGTGATTGAAATGTATCAGAAAATTTTCACTCCTTACTGAGTTAATACGATATATTTTTTGGAGGAAGAAATAGCTTATGTGAAATACTAGAATAGAGTCTATTTCTTTATAAAGTTTTATAAAAATTTGTTTAGTAGCTCTATATGCATAAATAATGAACTTTATGCAATATTCCCAAAGGTTTTGTATCTATAACATTAGTAGGTTTTACTATACTGTACTATAATAAAAAGTACATTACTCTAACAATAATGCTATTCTTTACTTTTGTTTGTAAAGTTCTTTTAAAAATTTTGGTCTCCATTTTATTTAGATCAATAAAACATCAAAATACCAAGAGCTTAAGGCTTGTTCTACCAAATGGAAAAAGAATTAAATTCATTTAGATCTAACCAAGATTAGGCACATACTTCTCCAAAGAATTACAAGTTGGTGTGCTACAAGTACAAATTATAGTAATTGCCTATTGCATTTCAAATCAGTTCCTCTAACAAAATGATGTCAAACATTTGTGACTCACAGTAACCTTGACTACACTATACTGATTCACTGGACAGGTATTTGACCTTCCACTCATCTTCATGTACTTGTTATCTACTTTATTATTAACATCTAATTAGTTAAAGTTCTTATTGGCCGTTATACAATGCCGTAAAGTTACATAAAATTAGACAGAAAATTAATATATAATGATAAATTTAATAAATAATTGAAACAGTAAGGTTTAGTCTATTTACTATTTATTTTATTAAATGGCAATGTGCCTCAGAGAGCATATTAAACCTGTTGGTATTTTATTATTAACATTTCATAGTGAATTTTACAAGAGTAGATACATACCTTATCTTACCCTACCCTAGGCCACCATTTCACCTTTTAGTGGCAATGTGGGTCTAAGCTCCTTGATTAACAGGCTGATAGTGAAGATGTAGAAAAATATTACATTCTTTTACATTTATAATGACTATAGTATGCACTAGACAAGCTATATGAAATAGTTCTGGATACATTTTAATTAAAAGCAGCTTTAGTTATGCTTTTAATTAATTTATTGTTTTCATATTGTGGTAAGTGATATCATGTTAACCAGATAAGCAAAAAATGACATCATACAGGCTAAATATATTCCTGCTGGACAGGAAGTGAGTACCTTATAGAAACCTTTATGGCTAACGAAATGCTAACAACTTTTTTCATTACATATTGTTTTCATTATTATTATAGCGACAAAGATAATGTTTGTTTATGAAAGAGTTTGAATGTAGTAAAATATATTTTAGTTAATCTGTGAAGTAGCAGGCATAACTGAAATATTTGTGAATGCAACATGGCAAGCTGTCCATTGTGCCTTGACGGGTTAAAGTGATATTATAATACTTATTTACTTTTAAATAGTAAATGTAAACTAAGACTACCATAAGAGAAAAATTAAAAAAACATCTAATATAAATTGAATGTTTGTACTTGTATCTAAAATTGCAATAGGGCAATAAATGAAGAGTAAGAAAACACTAAATATAGGAGTATATTGTGTGCTTGTTATAATTTCTAGAACTACACAATAGACGATTTTCAAGTGGCTTTCACAGGTTGTTAAAACAAATTGTCAAACAACATTTAAATATCTCAGCATTCCATGAATTCACTCACTTCAGAGACGAATATCTTAGCATTCCATGGATTCACTAGCGGGTCGGGTGACGGGTCTATCGCGTGGCTGAGAGAAAAACTCCGAACAGAGCCCGAGACTTGTGACACGGGTGTAGGTTTAAGGGTGCCCTTAGTGACGCGCGTCAACACTCACCTCCTCTGTTCAAGTTATTCTCCCTGCCCAGCCGAATTCGGAAGGACCCTACTAGAGCAGCTTTGGACACTCGTTCCAATATGGAGCTCACTGCACTTCTAGTAAGGCCAAGGTCTTTTAGCAAATTATAGAGAGACTTCGCTGGTATACGTCTCGCACTTCTACCGCGTGTAAACTAACCACATTGCCATTTTTGGTTAGTTAATTCGTAAGGTGATAATATTTATTCACTTTGAATACATGGTCTTTAGGGATGTTTGTTTCCCACGGCACTGTAATCTCAGCAAGCAAGCAATACGTTTGATTTGTTTGGAAAAAAGAAATATGTCCGGTCTAGATGTCGGGATAACTAAGTCTTCCGGGATTTTATAGTGCTTTTCATACGTGTCCATTAATATGGTCCAATCAGGAGCAAAGCCCAGAATTAAGTAAGGCTTGCTGGTGGAATTTTCTTGGTGGAATATTGATTCAATAAGATTTACGGAAAAAGTTATCCTAAATCAATATAATACTATCTATCTAGTGTATTCTTTATCATGAAACTCAAAAAGTTTCTTAAGTGTTTATGCTTTCTGTTTAAAATCAATGTAGCATAGTTTATTTTTATATTTTTTATTTGTAGGTCGCAATAGTAGGCGCAGTTTACTTAGTGGGGTACATGCAATGGAGTGTCGCATGGCTGATAGGCCCCGTAATACTCTCCGTCATGCGAGAGCAGTGGCGCAAGGAGAGCGAATATCGACGCAACCTCGCCAAAACTGCCGCTATTTCATCGGAGAAGGACATTGTCCTTGCAAGATTAGACGATCTACCTTCATGGGTAAAGTATTGCTTTTCAAGTCTTGATCTTTTAGCCCGACTGCGTCAGAAGGAGGGTTATGTTTTTCAAGCGTATGTATGTATGTCCATTTCTTCGGCATGCGCTACAGCCTAAACGGCTGAACGGATTTTGACATGTGAGGTGTCGTTGAATTTGTAAAAATTGTGGCAGTGACATAGGCTATATAAATTTTCAAAATGGCGGCTGTAAATGGAGAAAAAAAGGGGGGACGTGTGTATTTCTTTCTCTTATCTTAGCAATATGGGTGTCAAATGAAAGGTTGTAAAAAGACCATTTCAAAAATATAAATATCATATCATGTTTATATTGCCGTTTTAACAAAAAATGGCAAAAAGTGTACCAAGTGTACAGTCTCATTTCTATATCATAAGCTAAAACTAAAAAGTCTCAAATAAAATTATTATTATAAAAACAAAAACCTGACTGCTTAGAAGTTATGAACTGAAAAGAGAAAAACAAGGATAACTATATCTATATAAAATTCTAAATACTTTATGGTGCTGCAAGCGGGGACAAAATACTTTATTTCTGCAGGGAAAGAAAGATCTACCAAAACTACGTTTGTCCCCGCCTCAGGTTTTTGTTTTTATAATAATAATTTTTCAAAATTATGAAATACATATGTCGTTTTGTAAATATGGTGTCTTGATTACTAACAAATAATCTAAACTGTGTGAACTATTGTCATAGTTATTTAAAATATAAAAATTTTTAACAAAAAATAGAACCGACTCAAAACGCACTAAAAAGTAAAAAATAACTGTGTCATTTAGTTGCTTTAATTTACTTAAGAATATCTATGAAGTCGATACGTGTCGAATTGAGAACCTCCTCCGTTTTTTTTCGTCGGTTAAAAATACCACTGATGTTTAATGTGATTTATACTTTTGTAGGTATTCTTTCCTGATGTAGAAAGAGCAGAATGGCTGAATAGGGTAAGTTCAGCAAAATTTAATATTAATACGTAAACAGCTAAACCTAAACCTAATGTGGTGAGGCTTACATTGAATTTTTTTCGTCAGATAATTCTCCAAGTATGGCCCAACGTCAACCATTACGCAAGAACTCTCCTAAAGGAATCTATTGAGCCAGCGGTCGCCGAAAGTTTGGCGAATTACAAATTGAATGGATTTAAATTCGAACGAATGATTCTGGGCACTATTGTAAGTTGAACATTTTCCATTAACACTTTGAATTAACATTTTGCCGATACCTTAGCGGCGTCCTATGTTCATTCGACCTCTGGACGTGCCGGAGCGGCGGCGGACGCCCGAGAGCATCAAAAGACATTAAAATACAGTTGTCTCGGCACTCAGTATGAGTTCTTTCCATTTGGAGTCGAGACACTGGGTCCATAGGGCAGAAGCGCTCAGGTGCTTCATAAGGAATTGAGTAGGCGCCTCAGGGAGGCAACAGGCGACCCTCGGGCAGGCAGCTTTCTCGCGCAACGAATATCTATCGCAATTCAGCGCGGAAATGCTGCCTGCGTGATGGGCACCCTACCAAAAGGGCAAAATTTAGAATTATGCTTATAGTTAAGTTATTATAATTTTATTTAGTTATTATAGTTATAGTTAGTTATTATAATTATTCTGTTTTTTTATATATAATTTTCGTGCCTTTATTGTGAAATCAATTAATTATGTCATTACTTTGAATTAAAATATAATTGCAGTGAATGCACTAGACAGGAAATACTGGATGTGGCTGGAATAACTAGACCTAACTAATGAGTTTAGAGATATTGTATGAACATTGTGCTTATTTGTTATTTTCATTTGTTTGCTTTGTTTGAAAAATATATGGCATCCCATAATATGACATTTTTTTACAACATTTTACGATGTAGACATGAGATATGTAATAGACAATACTAAGCTCGCAAATAATCTCTAGATATTTTTTATCATAGAATCAGATTTAAGGTAAATTAGCGTGGGCATACTGAAATAGAACAATGAAAAATTGGTTTTATGACTGCAATAACTACGTTTTGTTCGTAGGCGCCGCGCATTGGAGGCGTCAAAGTGTACGATAAGAACCTATCGAGGGATGAGATCATCATGGATGTAGACTTGTTGTAAGTTTGCTTTCTTAGGCATACAAATGACTAATTCAATAGTCCTTTAGTAACAATCTAATTGAATATGAATCAGTCATTATGTAGGTTGCAGCAACTAAAACAAATATACATAGATGCATTTATTTTTAAATTACCTAGTCTTGTTATCTATGACAAACACAACTTTATGGTTCTCTATTAAAGTTAATTAGTTTGTTTTTCCAAACCTTTTGTTATGAGATTTTAGATACCTAAAACAGTAATCATACTTACTTATGCTAATATGTACTATGTAAGCAACACACTTATACCGTTTAGATAATCCCTTTTCACTTTTCAGCTATGCAGGAGACTGTGATATATCATTCATACTCCAAAGAATTCGGGGAGGCATTAAGGATCTACAGGTAGGTCATTGAGATTTTCATAAGGGAATTTTATAATTTCATATTACAAAGAAAATATTATAAATACACACTTTATAATTATTTCTGGAATATAAAAGCTACAGAACACGATCAGCTGATGTAACCCATGGGCGCCGCTATATTTCCCTTGGCTGCTCTACAGAGCTTCTTTAACTTCGCACCTACATCGCGGCCGGCTTAAATGCAACATGAAATAGCAAAAACTTGAGGCAATGGAAAAAAATTCGCTTCCAAAAATTAAAATAAATATCAAGATAATAAATAGATCAAAGCGGAAAAGTTACACAATTAAATCATTGTAATGTTTGCAGTAAACTTTACACGAGAGTTTCTATATTTACAAAACGTTCTTTGGATCTGGTAATAGGCAAAAGAAATTAACCTAAGAAAATAAATAGGTTCAAGAAATAATTTTGCGATACAATCAATAACATATTTGTAACTGTTATGAAACAGCAAAATTAACGTACTCGGTAAGCATAGTGGCGCCTGGTGTGTTATGGGTAATCACTTAACATCAGGTGATCCGCTTGCTAATTGCTGAATATTATATATATATTAAACATACTAAACATGTTTGGATAAAGTTACAGTTTTATAAAGGTCAGAATAATGGTTCATTGCCACTAGTTCCATTCAGACACTGGAACAATGATACTATTTGTCATCACACATCCATTTTTCCGAAGACAATGGAACTAGTGTTGATTTATTTTATGGTTCGTTGCCACTAGTACCATTAACAGTTCCATAATGGACCTAGTGATGAATGTAGAGTCACTAGGTCCACATTATTATCTTAAGCACTTTAGGCACTGCGCAACTCGGCTGTCTATAGATAGAAACACTTAGGTTTTATTATAATTTTATTCAATAAAATCAACAAATATTTATTTTTTGTTACTGTAATTTAGATTTACTACGACATGGCTACACTGGTATATATCAAAGAAGTTCCATTATCTTGATAATCAGCAAAATGCCGCTCGTGGGCGGACTGCAGGTGTTCTTCCTCAACAACCCCGCGATCGACTTCAACCTTGTTGGTGCTGCGGATATTCTAGACATGCCTGGATTTAGGTACCAATCGAAAATATTATAACATTAGAATAATGTTTGCTGTAAGCTATACTCGCGAGTTTCAGGTTATTCTATATCCACTTCATGTTCTGTATGGAAAAGCTTTCTCACGACTTCAGAGGTTTTATATTTTCAAAACATTCTTTGGATCTGTTAATGGGTAAAATTTAATTTAATTACAACAGATTTGCAACTTTTAAGAAACAACAAAATTAACTTGTCATTCATTGATTTTACTAAATATGTTTAGATGAATTTACAATTTTATAATATGGTTCTTAAATATGAAAATAATGTGGTTATTTTTAAAATAAATTAAATCTAAATGAAAAAACTTAAAAGCCAAGTGCCCAAGTTACTTAATTTCATAAAATTAATAGTTTTATCTATAATTATTATATAATTTTCAGCGATATACTGCGGCGGTGCATCGTCGAGCAAGTAGCGAAGATGATGGTGCTGCCAAACAAACTGCCCATCAAATTGAGTGATGAAATCCCCACGGTTGATCTGCGCATGCCGGAGCCAGAAGTAAATATTGCGAATGACATAAATCCTGACATTAAAACAGATAAATATAATAGGAGATATATGTGTGTGTGAGATCCTGGGTCGGGTTGTGGAATTTTGGATTTTTCTTTCTTCAAATAGATTTTAAGCCCATAGTCAAGAATCCCCATGCCTGGGAAACCACCTTAAGCCATCTGATAATGGTCATTAACATTTGATAGTGATGATAAATGATTTAAATTCCAACCCTCATTGAAGCAATGTGTTCTATTCTCCATATACTTTCTACTATGAGGAGGGAGGCCTGGGACCTGTAGTGAGCCGTTACTAGGCTGATCATCAGTCTTTTAACGATATGATGCATGTGAAAAGAGACAAGAAAATTTAAAATAAATACATGAAAATTAATTATTGTCTTAATTGTATTGCTTGGATAGAATAGCTTAAACTTTGAATATATTTTAAAATAGGCTTTTATTTCCGTCGAAATACTTTGAAAAATAATTATAAAGACTTTTCTTTCTTTTAGGGTGTACTCAGAATTCATTTGGTCCAAGCACAGAATCTCATGAAGAAAGATGTGTCTATGTTGGGTAAGTAATATTATCAATTCTGCATAATACATTAAATTTTTAATTATCCAAAAATGGAATTTTATACTAATAAAATCAATATATTTACGCGTCTTTGCTTTTCTTACGACTAAGTAATTCTAAATGGTTACTCTCTTTACCAAATTTCACATAACTTAAAATGTGATGCACACTTGGCTTGTCTTGTATAGTAGCCATTAGTAACTATATATTCAATGAGATGTCGTCTTTCGTGATATCAGATAAATAAAAACTACGTATTTTACTTACACGTTTTACAGGTAAGGGTAAGTCTGATCCCTATGCGATCATAACCGTTGGCGCCCAGCAATGGAAGACCAAACATATCGACAACAACATCAACCCGCGATGGGAATTCTGGTGCGAGGTAAGTTATGGTTACATTTTAGCTGTAACCTGACCTAGTTAATCTTTTATAACACTCGAGCACGGTTATGGTTAATGCACTGTTGTTAAGTTCAACTCTGTTTCAGTCTCTGTATAATTCTCTGTTACTGTACGTTCTATTGATGTAACACTTGTAGATTCGTTTAGCGGACACATCTGCACTTTTCCGAAATTGTTTTTTCCAAATTTTAGGATGTGTTCGTTTCTATTCTGGTTGTAGACTCCTCCGGTAAGTATTATTAAGTTTTATATATAAGTATGTTGTGTATATATTTATCGATTTTCAGTTTTTTTTTAATTTTTTTCGATGTGCTCAGAATTTGCAAGTGTGAAAATAACTATGTAATATAAAATTTATGTTTTGCTATTTTTATTTTAACTTATTTCTCCATTTATTAGGACTACTAACGGTACTGTGGTATTTCTCAATTAACATTTATATTACAGCCTTGCATGTATTTTACTTATACTGTAAAAGCGGGCAATCCATAAATGATGTTACAATTTAAATCGGTGGTGGGATCGACGTAGTTATTGTCTGTAATGGATAGGGGCGAGTACGATTACGTCAAATTTTTAAACACTCCAACTGTCTATAAGCCCTTGAAAAATAATGACTCAATGATGTTTGTATTTTTAATTAGTATTTTATTTTATTTTTTAATATTGATGTTAATGTTTATTTAAAAAAAATTGAAAATAAAAATTAGAACTGCTGCTTTTTAAATTGCAAAATATCACAAATATGTCTCGGAGAGTGGATGGATTAAAAATCACAAAATTCTTGTAACCTAATTTATGGATGGCTTAGAACTTTTTAATTATATTTTGTTCAATAACAAGTTTCGAGTATCTTTGTTATTGCATTAACTTTATTTTCGCATGTTTTTCCTGCATTACTAAAGTAATTTTTTGGGAAAATAATATTGGCATGTGGTTCAGTGTAAAGACGTCTACTTCAATGAATTTCATTTCCTTAATTAAATTAACAATTATTTCAAATAGGTATCTCATACTGTCAATTGGTGATGTCCTTAATCAGAAAGCCTTCTATATTTACCTTTCTCAGTAACAATTTCGGCTTTACTAAAATAAACTAAACTGTCATCACTTTTTCTTTCAATTCAATACTGATTTAATTATTTTTCAAAATTTAAGTTCTTATTTTTCCAACTTATTATGTTAAATAAGTAAGATTGTGTCCCACGTATAAATTAAACTATAGGAAAATTAATACCCTTAAGTTTACTTCTGCTATTTTTCTAAATTTCTTTTTGCGCTTAGTAACTTTCTATATATACTACGCAACTTATAGTTACGCTTTATGAATCTGACTAAAAATGTTAGAGAAATGATTTTGTTTTCCTTACTTATGTTTGCGTGGGACTATGCGTGTTTGGCGTAAAGGCGCGTATAATGCAATCAATGGGCCAAGCGCTGGATATAGAGGTGTTCGACAAGGACGAGGGGAACAACGATGACAAGCTCGGCAGGTGAGTAGCCACGACCGGGTGGTGGAACGCAGGGTAGGTGCCGACAGCTTCGAAACTACACTTTTAATATACAGAAAAAATATCAAGCCAGAAGATTTCTTGTATATATTTATTTATATAGTTATAGATGGGATGCCGCAAGCTTGTATGTTTGATAGTAGTAGGATAGATGGTTCAACTCTTCTGTGCGTTTTTAATTTGTGTGGCAGTAACGTCACTCAAATGTAAAATATGTTAAGCGCACAAAGTCACTGTACATTTACAAGGATTGATAATACATAGAGCCACGCGCAATGATGAGTTGAATTGACTGTAGTTTGGCGTTTGTGTTGCTTGTTAGAGAATAGAGCTCACAATTTTTGTGCGGTCAACGAAAATGTTTCTTATACTATTTTGTGCAGTGGTAAATCACCATGATGTATAAAAATTGTTGTCACTCCTTTTTCTTCGACCGTACTTAATTGCTTTTGTTGTAAATAATTAAGTATACGAAATCATGGAACATTGCATATTATTATCTAATTTTCTTGAAATCTCTCGTTGAATTACAAAAACAAGTAATAATAAATTGTAGTTGATTTGTATTTAAATTTTACATATTAATCAAAAAACATTTATTTTTATGAAAAATTAATTGTTTTTCTATTTTTTTATATTTAAAAAATGTTAATGTGCAGTGCTTTCAAGTTTTCAACACTATGCTATGTGCTTATTTGCTTGTAGATATATGTTTATTTATATATCTATATATCGTTTTGTTATTACACAAAATATCACTTTTATGTGGATATTGAATGGTTTTCTAAATTGTGCAAAGTTTTCTACACATATTTATTGAAAGATCAAGACTCAAAATACTATAAATATATATATTTTTTCCAGTGTTTTATAAGTGTTTATACAAAATGTGATAGGGATTTTTAATGTACTTTATTTACAAAAAAATATATAATTTACGGAAAAGGACAGTTTAAAAATGATGAAAGTCCGTAGGTAATATAAATTACTAACCCAGCCCGCGTAGATCCCGTTTCAATGGAGGCGTCGAGAATCTGTTATTAGTGAGCGACTACATCACGAAATGAGTAACTATGCTAACTTTCAAATCAAGCGAGTGTTTATTTTTAGACATTTTTTGATAAATCAGTCAGTCAATGGTGTTTCGCCCAAATATATAAAGGTGTAGATTTTATATGAAACAAGCTAAATAAAACAGGTTAACAAAAACGGAATTCAAACTTACATTTTGCTTTGTGAAATCATTTTTTTTGTGATAAATTTTTCAGAAGCCATAAAAGAACAGATTATCTTAAAACAAATATTTATAGAACGAGTGCAGTTCGATTGACCAGATTTTCGTCTAAAAAAACAAATTCGTAACGTTTTGGTTTTAAATTTATAAGTACAAGTAAAACAACTTGAGATGTAAGTTTTGTTAATTGATTATGATTTTTCCAAAGGCGCTAATAAGTTCAAGAAAGGGTCAAGTGATGCAGTGCGAGGTGTGGGACTGGGATCCCGGAATGGGCATTCAGAATGATGACTATCTCGGCAGGTCCGTTTGTCCCTTCACGTCTCAAGCGCCTCAAACATCTTTGCCATTATGTTTTGCGTGACCCCGCTCTTGCAATCTTCATATTGCTTTTACAAGCCTAAAAGTTTTCAGTCAGACTATATAAGACTATCAAAATTTTGTTTAAAAAAACCGTACAAAGGTTTAAATTAAAATTATGCAGGCTTGTCAGGCAATATGTAGATTCCTAAATGTTTGTTTTCATTAAAACATAATATTATTTACATCTCGGGTTTCGTGATTTTGTGTACATTTTGACGATTGATACACGTTTGGCTACACGAAAACAATAATCCAAAAATTCTTCTTTAGTTAAAGTTACCTATTTAATAAGATGTGTAATGTGTATCTATGTATATATCACACATAACAGTATTACTGACATTATCCTCAGAGCAAGCGTTTTTGCAAAACTAATAATCCTAATACGAGGTTTAATTTATTTTGCGCTTTTATTATTTTGTGTGTATATAATTGTGGTGGGTTGTGACAGTCTGTGCCACGCGGGAGCGTGTCGAGCGTTACCGTGCAACTGTTCGACTGGGACCGGGCGGGCAAGGATGAGAAACTGGGCAGGTTGGTTGCCGCAAACAAATGTATGAGTACCGAAGTATGTACCATTATGCACAGGCATGGGCACTGCATGTGCGGCAGACGTATTCATACATGCAATATATACTCTACGGCACCAACGTAGCTTGGTTATTGAGATAATTTGACTTTTTAGATTGAAAGTCCTGTTGAAGTCAAGATTTGTTTCACTTCACCTTTTTTAAAATATACAAAAAAAAATAGTTTTACAATGTTTTTATACTATAAGTATTTTAAAATTCTAATTACTTACTAGATAGTGAATTTATTGACTATGAATTGTAAAATTTAGTGTTTATATTAAAGGAATGGTTTCAACATTCCTTGTAAATACAACACTGTTTTACTAAAATTTCATAATTCCAAATATCATCTCATATTTCAACATGTTCCAATACACTTCATTTACATATTATTTAAAATTTGAAATTTTATCACCACTTAAAAGCCATCATAAACCTGCAAGTTTCTAGCTGCCTTTCATACTTTTAAACTTTAAACAAAGTCTTTAAAGTAACAAAGCAACTAAACCACTAATATATTTAGTATTTACCTTTATGAAATATAAAGGCTTTTATTTATCGATTCATTTGCACGACTGTCACATTTGTAGGAATAATGCATAAGATAACTCACATAATTAAATGTACACAACACGCTTAACCCTAACTCGATTAAAATTAACTACAAATTACACAATAACACCTCTTGTCCTGGACATACATTAGAAAAAGAAATTATATTGTTCTAATGAATGTCAGGATGCAAAATATCAAGTCAAAATATTAAGTTTTCATCCATAACACTTCATTCAACAGATAGCACAACATAATTTTTGTCTTAATATCTATGTTAATAAAATATTAAATATATCAAACGATTAACTGTTGTACCTACGACTAATCGGTACATACGATAAAATTATAATAATGCTACTTCTCGCTTTGTATTGTGATCCTTTGAGCATCTTAATATTGTAATATACTTCTCAATTGTTGGAATGTTGTATGTATAAATCAATAATTTCAGTTATGTTCTATATTTTATGTGCATTATTTTGCAGATGTTCTTTAGACATCTCTCAAGTAGTTCGCGCCGGCCGTCTTGACACGGTAAGAGAATTTTTGAATTTTAAAAGTTTCTCTGTATTTCAATTTAATTTATTTTTATTTTTGAATCACGCGGGCTTCAGAAATCTGTTCTGATAGAAGAAATTTCTCTGTCGGAAAGGTTAGGGTTGATATGTGATCGTTTTATTAAACATGACCAACTATATCGCAAAATACATTTTTTTTGTAATTGCTTTCGAATACTTTCAAGATATAGATTTTAAAAATAAATTACTGTCAAAAAACGATTTTCCCAAAGAATCTATTCCGGCATCTCAGGCAAATCTAAAATTAGCGTTTCTGTATTTCATCCTAATAATACTTTATGATATATTAGAGGACGCACCCGGTTTCACCCGCGTAGTTCTTTTTCCCGTGGGAATTTTGGGAATAAATGTAGGCTATGTGTTATTCTGATATGTAAGCTATATTATTGTAAAGTTTCATAAAAATCCATTCAGCAGTTTTTGCGTGAAAGAGAAACAAAAATCCATCTATGCATACATGCAAACTTTCGCTTATCTAATACTAGCTGATACGGCAAACGTTATTTTTCATTAAAAATTAAAAAAAAATTAGATAGTAGCCGATTCTCAGATCTGCTGAATACACATACAAAATTTGGTAAAAATCGGTAAAGCCGTTTCGGAGGAGTGCGGTAACTAACATTGTGACAGGGAAATTTTATATATTAGAAGATTAGTATGGATTGGTTTCAATGTATAAGAAATTAATAAAATACGTAGTTTATTTATTTTTGTTAATTTCAGTGGCAAACCCTGCAGCAAGCGAAGACAGGAAAAGTCCATCTGCGTCTGTCTTGGCACAGATTATCTACTGATTTGCTGGACCTCAGTCACGTGAGTAACTACTCCAAATACATAGTTAATTCGATAAAAATATCAATGTAACTTGGATTCATTATGTAGACATAAATTAAACCCAGATTTATTTCTGTAGGCTATTACGGAGACGCAGTTGGTGAAGAACGCAGAACTTAGCTCGGCAGTAGTGTCTGTATACATTGATTCATGCAGGAATTTACCGGTAAGTTTAAAAAAATGGCAAGTATTAGTTTCTGTACTGAAATATATTAAGACTGATAACTGCAGGGTTCAGATATATGAACAGTTGTAATTATTGAAGTGAGCGACCTGATTCATGAACTAGTTTCCTTTTGTGGCATGGAAACTAGGTAACTAAGAAACTGTTTGGGATTTATATGTTGAGAAGGGGAGGGTGAACTTTGTACAAAAATTTGTTCTTTGTAGTTAGAGACAGAGCATCTGCTGTACACTACAATCATTTTCATTTTCATCAGATATTGAGAAGTTTTCTGACAACTTAAACCTTTTTAGAATCCCAGTTACGAAAGCGGATTTAAATCAAAAGTGTAGGTGACAGCCTCCGTGGGGCAGTTGTAGAGGTGACTTTATAAAATAGAGGTTTCGGTTTCGATCTCCAGCTGGTCCCATTGAAATTTCCTAATTGATTTAGGTCTGGCTGGTGGCTGACTAGTTACCCTGTTGAGAACGACGTACTGCCAAGCGTTTTAACGTTCCGGTACAATGTCGTGTAGAGACCGAAACTGCTGTAAATTAAATCATACTCCTGACAAGTTGTCCCACTTTCGTCTTATATTGCATTATCACTTATCATCAGGTGTGATTGCAGTTAAGGGCTAACGTGTAAAAAATTAAAAAAAAATTTAGATAAAAATATATAGTCCCTTGCAGAGCAGAGCGTTTCGGAGGAATAGGTAACTAAATTGAATAGGAAATTTTATAAATTATTTATAATTTGCTAATGCACTACATAGTTAATAGGGAAAAGGGGAATATCATATGGGGATGATTAAAATACGGGAATGTTTAAAAGATATGGCTATAATTCTTAATAATAAATTGTGCATCTCGGGATGACCGACAGAAGTGATAACTTAAATACGGCTAGTGCTGTGTGTTAGAGTGAGAGAGGAGGAGCTTGCATATCGCTGCCATATGCGTGATAGAAAGGAGTTATCAGTTCAAAAATATAGTACAGTTGTCATTTCACAGAATGCCCGCGCGCAATCTCGCCCGGACCCGTACCTCACCGTGACGGTGGGCAAGAAGACCGAGAACTCTGCAGTGCAGATGCGCACCGACAGCCCCGTCTACGAGATAGGCTACTCGTTCCTCGTGCAGAACCCAGAGATCGATGTGGTGGATATTAAGGTAACAACGAAACAATATAATACAAATGAATTGCTTACGAGAGATAAGGACAGCTACTCGTCCGTTATTGCATATTTATTTATTACTAGCAATCGCCCTTGACTTCTATAACGTGTGTTCAGTGATGATCCCGTCTCAATTTAATTTTTTTATAGTTTCTCGTCAACCAATATCCTCTCCCCTTTCGTGTTTCTAAACATCTACAGTTTCGTTAAACATTATACGTATTTCCATAAAAACGGTTCTAGTGAGGTAATCTCAAAAGCTAGACATATACAGTCGAGGACATTTTTTAGATAATTTCAAGAGGAATAATTTTCCCAGACAGTTCGTTTTATATGTTCAACTGCTTTCCAGCGCCACGGAACGGAAACACATCAAAAGAATATAATGCAAATGAATTACTTACGAGAGATAATGATTTATTTATTATTTTACTGAAATGAACAAACTATAAATATGTAAAGCCATTAACATTCTTCAATGTATCTGCTGCAAATTTCCCAAATATTTATATATATTAAAGTATAAATAAACTAAGACAATTATTTTACCTTGTCAATAGCAAATAAATTAACACATACGCGCACCGTGACTGGCTGTTTCAAAAAGCCCATGTTCAATCTCTTGGCAAGGTTGACACCAACCGTAGCTTCTATTATTACTGTCACTGTATTTGCATCAATCAACAAAGAATCGAGACTTATCAGTAGGTGATCTGAAGCTGTACACGTGACATGACATGACACATTATGGCTAGCTAACCGTCGGTTACTATAAATTTACTGTTCACCAAAACCAGTACGCCGGTTAAGGACGTACACCGGGCGGTTATCTTAACCGAGTTCACATTCCCCGGTTATCCTTCGGTTACAGAGTTTGACATATATTTCTAGGTTATCTAATCTATATTTCTTTTGTTGTGATTTCCTAGCATTTGTTGTTCTGTTTATCCTCATATTTTCAATAATATTCTTATATTTTTTATTATTTTATCAAGACATTTATTTTATCTTTCTACTAAAATTGGAAGTACGCTTTTTTGAAGAATTATTAGTTTTAAAATAAAAATAACAGTGCAATAAAAAATATAACTTTAAGTTTTAGTATACCCAATACTTTAATTTTTTATTTACCACAAAATTTACCATCCACAGAATAACAACGTAGATAATAATGTGAATAAATTCTATGACAAATAAACATGCGGCCAGGAAAGACTCGATTCCAGGGCGTTAAATTAATTAAAACCAAATTAACATGCACTAGAAAGTGACATAAACACCAAATTGTGTTTACGAAATTTTGTTACGAATAATTACAATGCCAAATACAGATTTCTTTGATATATGCGTCAGTCCTATTCAAAAGGTGACATTTACATTTGGTTAAGTAATATTTTTCACAAATCGTTCATTCATCGTTCGTTCAAACGCCCGGTTAACAAACCGAAGTTGGAATGCGTGTCATGAACACGAAATAAACGCTCCTTGTGTAAATTACTAATCGGCCGTTCAATTAACCGACGTTTAAAGTAAAGTCTATGCACACCATTCTATGTTATTTAAGGACATGATAATAAAGGGTCCTTATTCCTTCAGTGTGTATGGTTTTAATTCTTCACTAATCTAATTACCGTATTACATACTTGAAGATACCCGCGTAGTTCTCGATCCCGTGGGAGTTTCGGGTTCAGTCATTTTTACGTGAAAGAGTAACAAACATCCATCCATCATACAGACAAACTTTCGAGTTTCGCCGATATTAGTAAGGTTTTTTTTATCAACCCTTTTAGCGGAGAAGGATGTACCCTAGTGTTAAATGTACTTTTACTTAGTTAATATTCGTAAGGTACTACATTATGCTTGATCTTTGTTTTGTCAGGTTTTGGATCAAAAGACAGGCAGTCAGCTCGGCCAGCTGACCTATGGTATATCAGCATTGTTGAAACAAAACAATCTGATCATGCTGAACCAACCAATGAACTTGCAAAAATCTGGTCCTGAATCCAAGATCATTCTAGCCATGCAACTGAAGGTGAGTGTAACTTTTAATCCTAAATAATATATATCAATCAATCACTTAACTAAGATATTTGTTATTGTTAACTGACTATATTAAATAGGTTTGAAGGTTAAAAACGGCTTATATCGGGAAAGTAGCTAGTGACGCTTTGGCGGTTGGCTTCGAAGTCGTTTCATTCAAAGATTTGTCAATTGAGTTTGACATCTGCAAAAGCTGTCACCAGCTACATTCCTTTTTCGCCCTTTATTAGTTTAAAATAAATATGAATTACAATAGTTATAATTGCGCGTCGCGTACACCTATGTCAAAGTCTATTTTTAATATAAATATGTTACTGTTTTTAGATAATCTAATAAGTATAATAGATATACCTTAAATAAAAGTACAAACAAATTGTTAGAACTGAATGTACAATTCTAGTCTACTCTATACACTAAGGAAATGACTGCGCAATGTACAAATACATATCTCACTAGACGTATTATACCTGCGCATTTCGGTGTATTGCAACTTCGGAACATACTAAAAATTTTACGCGAACTTCAGTAATATTATTAACGCAGATTCTCAAAGAAGCTATAAAAGAAGAGGACATCGAGGAGGAGTCGCCTTCTGCTCCCGCGGAATCTGACTCATCTCCTCCCGCCCCCGCACCCCCCGCGACGCCTCCCGCGCCTGCTGAGAGCACTGACGGACCTGCCACTGTACCTTTGGCCGCTCCAGCACCGCCGGGTAAGTCTGAAATATTGATGAGAAAAGAAGAAGGGAAAAGAGAACACACTTAAGGTAGTCATTATGTTTAAGTAAGAGGTATTTTTTATTTCCTTGGAGAAATTTGAAATCTTTTTGAAATTTGATTATAACTATTATCAGTATATTTTAACGGCCTACTACAGACATCCCACTTAATAAGTCAGGGGGTACGAAGACCACCACTCTGTTCAGTTGTGGAAGGCCGGTGTGTTGTAATTTTTAAATGTTGTAACGATTAATAACAGGTGGTAATGACCGCGAACAACTGATTTACGTGGTCTCTGTACCGCTGGGGTGTACCTCCATCAACTTCACCAGCGCAGTATGGTGTGCTGCAACTCCAGAACAGACTTAAAGATCTGACTATAATAAGTTTTTGTACAATCTCTATGAAGCAATAAGTAAATATTTGTTTTCAGCGAATCCACCGATAAACTTTTCAAACACTGAACTCAAGAACATAGATGACTCCATGCCATCCACCACAGCATCTGATGACACATCTGATAAATCTATTCCTGTTGAACAAATTATCAAGGATGTCGGTAAGTTAAACCATTGAACAATACTGTAGTAAAAACAGTTGTTTGTTGTTATAAAGAATCTTGAAAGTTTATAGAAAAGCATATACTTGTTGATCTTTAATATATATTAATTTGAGCAGTTAAAATCTAATATATTAATTCTCTGTCACAGTTTTGTTGTTCTCCAAAACGGCTTGACCGATTTTGATGAAAGTTTATCAGAAAAACATATTTTTATCCTCGTAAATGTTAGGGGTAAGATATTTTTTTTATTTTTTGGACATTTTTTTATAATGTGGCATTAAAAAATACATACACCCCTACACGATCAACCCTTATGTATAAAAAAATGTTTAATACAAATAATATACATGGCAAAACAACGTTTGCCGGGTACAGCTAGTAATCTATAATATTATAGACCAGGAGAGTTTGTTTGTTATAACGTGCAAATCAGGGACTGCTGGTTTTAATTTAAAAAATCTTTTTATATTAGATAGTGCATTTATTCAGCAGGCTTTAGGCTATATAACATCACGCTGCACCCAAAAGTAACGAAGTGTCAGTAAAAAATTGTTCATCTTTGAGGGCTAGTATAATATAATAATTTAAAAAGAGTAACTTAGGATATTTTTATTTCGAATTTATTTGTAATGTTTGTATTTATTTTAATTCTACGCAGAGGCTGGCTTCCGCAAGTTACAATATAAAGTATATTGGAAATAATTTCGTATATTATATATTTATATAACTTACAGATGTGCCTCTCGAGAGTCAAATACCGTCCGAACGCGACTCACCGAAGTTAGTACACAGGGTCTCTTCACTGACCACGTAAGTATCGTATATTGATAGGTACCTCTAGTACCTCTGAAGTTGGAACACGCTGATCTACTAAAATGCGCAGGTCTAATGGCTGAACTGATAGCTATTTTTTATTACAAAATCAATTTGCATATAGCGCAGTCATACGCCTCGACTCTTGTGTTTGGAGTGGATTATTTTAACGACAAGTTTACTTAAAGCTGGATCTTAGATCACAACACGTTGGCCTTAGTGTTCTTAGGTTTCAATATGATTAAAAATTTATTTCTTTATAGATCGGCCGGTGAAGCTGGACTTGGTCGTATCCTGTTGTCACTACGCTACAGTATGCAAAATCAAATTCTTTATGTGGTTGTGCATAAAATTATGTAAGTACACTAACTAAATGCTTCATCTACTACTAATATCATTCATTTCAAATATTTGTAAAATTACAGGAATATACCTCTAAAGGACCCAACCAATGTGCCTGATCCTTATGTTAAGCTTTATTTACTGCCCGGCCGCTCTAAGGACTCCAAACGGAAGACAGTGGTAAGTGGTATCGAGACTTATTCTTTCGTGTACCTTGCAGGCGAGGACTCAATAATAATGTTGTATGCTCGTACTTCGTACATAATAAAACAGTAGATGACTTTTTTACTATTTATTATATTGATTGAATTTAAATAATAATTAACAATTCTTCCGAATAAGGTGTCTTGATCGTGATTTTTTGTTGTACTCATCGGGATGTATATAAATTGGGAATGAAAGTCGTCTGTGTCGTCCTCAACAGATATCGTTATATCTCAGTCAATTTCGCCGCGAACAAATGTGATATATTTATAAGTAGCAACTTCGCCTATAAATATTGTATTGCTATCTTACAAGGCCGACAGATAAAAAGAAAGTGGCCGACAGATAAAAAGAAAATGGCCCTTAAGAAATAATATGCATAGCAAGCTAACCTTAAAAGATAGACAGATATACCACGGAATTTATTTTATCATAAGGCTTTAAAACCATATTTTGTGAAATCGCAAAAATAATTTGATTTTTAATACTGGTATATAATCGACGCATTTCTAAAAGCAAATATCAACGAGGTCGCGAACGACAACTTTCTGCCAAATATCGTTACATTTCAGCCAATTTGTCAGAACTCTTGCCAAGTCGAGGTTCCGTAGCAATCACAAGTTTATGGGGGAAACACTGAATTAAGGTCAATTTTATTCATAATTATTGTGATATCAAAATACATACCAAAGGAAATCAGTTTATCATAGCTTTAAAACCAAATTTTTGAAGTCGCAAAAATAATTTTATTCCTAATAACTTTTAAATTATGTTTTGCTATTTTAAAAAGCAAATTTAGAAGATGGTGAAAGATTAATTGTTTTAATCTTACTGATCAATTTATTGTAGGCATCCCTCAGAACTTGTTAATTAAAAAAAGTAGGTGTAAAATGACAAGGTTTCTTCCTTCAGGGGGAACCTGTTTGGACAGGCAATTTTATTCAATTTTGTGATTTAGTATAGTCTTTTATATTACTTTTTAAGACAGACATCACCCGAGTGCCTCTAGAGTTCAGACTAAAATAAAAATAAAAGCTAGAGGTATTTCACGTAAATTTTCAATTTCAGGTAGTAGTACACCTCAACCAGTATGATTTCCGTGAAGCGAAGACGCTTTGGTTCGATCTTCTGCCGGAATCCTCACCAAGAGAGTAGGCTTAGGAGCACAATTTTGAGATTTTAAATATAATTTTATTATTATAACGCTTATGCAAAACTATACAAGGATCTGTTATTGTTATAAATATATATTTTTTTGTATTTTTATATTCTTAATTTGCAATCAGCAATGTATTTATGTTTTGAATAATTTAATGTAAGAATCATATGTATTTTTTAATTTATGAAGAAAAATATAATTAACACAATTTTATTTTAAGCAACTTCTTATGATAGTGTAACAAAAATTAACCATCCAGTTATTGTATATTTATAATGTAATATGTTGTTGATGTATGACACAGAAAGTTATTTATATGAATGTTTATTGTTTCCTGAATGTTATCAATGTTGTGTATGTATTGTTATATTTAATGCATTATAAGAATGTGTTTAGAAAAATTCTAAATTGTTACTTAAAGTGAACTTAACTTCAGCTTATGAATTTTTAAATAGGTTTAAAATTACATATTATAAAAAGTGAATATTGCTTTAAGTGTATGCTTTTACAAGTCATGAATATATTTTTTTGTGTACGTTTATTTTTCATTTCATCGCCTTACTAGAAAGTTCCATATTAGAACGAGTATCCAAGCTGCTCTACTTTGCTGTAGGATCTTTCCAAATTTGGTTGGGCAGGGCGAATAATATGAACAGAGGTAAGTGTTGACGCGCGTCATTTACGGATCCTTTTAATCCTACATTATTGTCACAAGTCTCGGGCTCTATTCAGAGTTTATCTGTCAGCCACAAGATGGACCCGGCACCCGCACGGTTAATCTATGCAATACTAAGATATTCATCTCTCTATTACATGTATAATCAATATATTCAATAATACAAGGTAAAGAGTAAGGTTCTTTAGTAAGGAAATAACACAATGCCAGTGTAAAATTTTACTCTGTTTAAATTACAATATCTGTCCCACGGATTAAAAAAAGGTTTTAGCAAATTGCTATAATTTGGTATTATAAAGTACAGGGTGATCAACTCTTATTTACAGAACTATTTTCATAGCTGTTGTCAATACTTTACTGATATATTTAATGTAAAAATCCAACAAATGTTAGTTGGATTGTACAGTATTTTTATTAGAAATACCTTTTTAAACCACAACTAAAATCATTGATTTCCTGAAGAATATTATAATAAAAACAATTTTCTTTAATTATAATTAATTTACTTATAAATTATAAGAACTCTTGTTGTTTTCACAGTCCAGTGATTGAGTTTTTTGTTTTTCAATTGTTACAGTCTTTCACAAAAGAAACCTGATTATATAAATGAGAACCCTTAACATTCAGCGTTCTAATGTGTTTGGAGCAATCTTCTGTGCAATAATTTTTCCATAGCCACCCCGGCCGCCATCGTAATCAGAGCGATATTCGTCACGAACCTAAGAAAAAGCATACAAAAAATTAGATTACATCTAATTTTAAATAATCTGAGTTCTGATGAATGGATATTTGTAGGTAACAATAATGCCAGCTGAATGGCTAAACAGATCTGGGTGAAATAAGACTGTATTGTGACATTACGGAGATCCCTTTCAAAATTAGTATTTACCTATTTTTTGGCTCTGTTCAATGCCTTAATTTTTGGACCCCCATTTTGCTAAAAATCTTTGTAAAATTTGCAGAGGAGACTTGCAATCAGACAGTCAATCAGTTAAAATGACTTGTAAACAAAATGTTTGATTTGTTGACAAAAACAGTTACCTGTCCACCAGTTTTGCCTCTCCCATATTGCCTTCCTTCAATAAATCCTGCATCCCAATCACATCTAATAATTCTGTCATCTAATCTAGTACCATTAATATATCTGAAAAATTTTTATTTAATTACTAGAAGATATCATTTAGAACAGACAAATAGAAATTAAAAAGTAGTCCTAGAATGCATTGCTAGACATAATTATGTAGTGTAATAACATATCATTACATAGTATAAAATAAAGTCCCTTTTTTTGTGTGTCCCTATGTATGATTAAATCTTTAAACTACGCAACTGATTTTTTTATCGAGAGTATTTAGAGGAAGGTTTATGTGTATAAAATATGCATAATATATAGCAGAGAAACACATAATTTTTGAGGTTTCTGATGTGATGTAAATTACCGCATTTTCGCACTTACATTGCAAACGCTGGCTGAACCCTTCAAGATACATCAAAATAATGTACTGCAGTATTGCACACCTTAAAAAGGTCAACAAAAAAGTCCACAATGGTATATGTCTATCTCTTAGGGATAACCCACAATAACCATTTTTTAACTTTTACTAGCAATGGCTTATTTACAAAGGAATTTTAAGCATTATTCCTTATCCAATTAAGTATCTTAAATATGTTGTGCATTCAATATAGATCACTATTGCCCTTTACAGCATGGATTTCAAGTAAATATTTTCCAAGATATATAAGATTTTAAATGCATGGACATAGCTAGCGATTGTAAGGGCCACGGGGAATGCGTCAGTGCCAGCATTGCACCCGTGCGAAGCAGGAGCTGGTAACTAATAGATCATAGGACATTGTGCCATGCGAGAGATTCCTATTTTCAATTTTTTTGCTTCAATGCAATGAGAGTGACAATGAGGCCATTATCTAAATGACTTTCAATTTTGCAATACTAATCTGTTTCTTCTTGTGTATTCTATAGTTTACTTATTTGAAGCATTAGTTTTAGTTAAAGAGTGGCAGTTTTTGCTAGGTCGAAAATCCTAATTATAATAAAAGAGTAACGAAAAAGCACCCATCTAAGAAAATGGTTTATTATGCTTGTGAAGCTTGTAGGCAGCAAGAAATTCCTAAGTGGGCCGCATATTTGACATGGCTGCATCTCAGTGAGTTTATAGGCTGACATACCTCATACAATTTTCAGCATCTGGTCTACAATAATATTCGACAAAACAGAAACCACAAGGTGTTTTCTTATATTTATCTAGTCCCATTATAACCCGTCGTATGTCTCCACAGCGTGAGAATAATTCATATATCTGTTCTTCTGTTGTATAAAACGACAAATTTCCTATGTACAATGTAGACGAGGCTTTTAATAATTTTTCTTGTTCACTTCGGGAACCCTGAAAAAATGATAGATTTTTTAAAATATACTCTAATAAATCATAATAAATCTGTGTATTCATTTCGAAGTGAAATATTTGAAATAATTACAAAAGATACCTTAAAATGTTGATCTCGGTAGGAGCTTATTTCAATCGAAGAGTTCATAGAATCATAACTTCTCTTCATTTTGTATTGGGGATATTAATGCCTATTTTTTATATAAAATGAAAGCAAGGCTCCTCCAATAATGAAAATTAAAAAATTAGTATAAAGCGTATGTGGATCGTGGAACAAAATAATCATACCATAGAGGAGAGTAAAAAATGCTATCAAATATGTCAGAAAGGCAATTGACATTGACATTTTGGATTTTCAAAACAGTCTTTACTCTGGGTTCTAGTCTTTTGGCGTGGGATATTTAAAAATCATTGGCTACTGTAGCGCCACCAAAAAAATCAACGCTTTCAATTTATAAATAATATGATTAAATAAGAAAAAATGTATATTTTATGTCTATTTAATTGTTTACAATTAATTAAACTTGGCAAATCAGTGTAAACTTGTTTTATTTATCAAGACTGATAAGTACAAAAAACTGTTATCATGCTTTCTCACTCTTTTATCTCATTCGTTATTATTGTTCCATGTCAACTCTATGTATACTTACTCTAAGGAACTAAATAATGTGACACGTAGACGTACCGCCAAGCGATTTAGCGTTCCGGTACGATGTCGTGTAGAAACCGAAAGGAGTGTGGATTTCATCCCACTCCTAACAAGATAGCCCGCTTCCATCTCAGACTGCATCATCACTTAACATCAGGTGTGATAGCAGTCAAAGGCCAACTTGTAGTTGATAAAAAAAAAATACGTGCGCCATCTTTGTGAAAAAGCCGCCATACTTAATTTCATAATGACGTCACTCCTCTCGACTTCCGTACCATACCTCTAACCCAGAAGAGATCGAAAGAAGACCGGCACTGACTGTTGAATTTGAAATTATCAACAAAGTTCATTTATACAAAATAATTTTGTAGTTCTTAAATTCCAAAAAGTGTATAACTAATAGGTGGCTATCTACGGTACTTTGATTAAATTCTTCCTATTTTATTATAAGTCTTCTTATGTAATATAATATTGTATACAAAGATAATTATGTTAGGTTATCGTTGTGTACATACCGGACAGAGCGAACCTGCCACCGTCTTATTTTTTAAACTCCCCGTTTCCCTGTCGCACCTTAGATTGCAGTGATGTTTAGTTCGTTCATATTTTATTTACTTATTCAGTTTTAATGTCTGACCTCACGATCTTACTATAATAACCTTGACATTTTACTACAGCTACATACTTATATCGGATACCGGTTTAAAAAATTAGTAGATGTGTAGGTAAATACCTACTAACAATAATATAGAATGTTATCCTTATAAACCATTAGCTGTGTCTAGCAGTTTCACCCGCGGGCGTCTACATCGCGAAATGAGTAACTAAGCTAAATTTAACTCAATTGCATTAGGTCTCGTGAAGAGTCAGGAGGTCAGTGGTCGCTTATATACGAGTATGTATGTATATGGTATATGCCTCGTTGGAATAGTAGTTAATTTATGTGGCTTCGATCATGAGGCCCTGTTTTGTGAATCCTGGGTATTTTGAGTTTTCCATTCAACTATGAAATTTTCAATATATACCCGGCCAGGAGTTGGAAAGTTGTTGGTGTTACACTACCGTGTCTTGGTTTGAGCAGTCGGTCCCGTTCACTGTCATAAATATCTGATAGTGATCGTTAAAAAATGAAACATTATCACCCTAAGCCCGCCAATCCGCGTTGGAGTAGCGTGGTGGGTGTACGTTCCATATCCCCTCTCCTATAAGGAGGGAAGCCTAGCCCTGTGTAATGGACCGTTAATATGCTGATAATGATGATGTATATATAGTTGAGCTATCCAAATGACCAAATAAACGTAAACAAAGAAGTTATGTGAAAGCGGGTAAGAATTATCTCTGTCCTTATCTGTCTAAAGAAAAATGGTGCCTGATTTTCAAGAATGATTCAATTGTTTTCTGTCGTTTAGATGGATCGACTATACATAGTTTTAAATAGGTAAATAGATATTTGACCTGTTAACCAATCAAAATAGGTATCACTATGACAAAGTAGATGCATAAGTAGGTAGATATGGAAAAAATGTAAAAATTATATTTATTGTATTTAATAAAAAATAATAACATATCATTACGTACAAAGGTATTTAACCGTAAGTACACTTCTAATACAATAATTGAATAATTAGGTAGATAAAACTATTATTTATATCCGTTTTAAATACTTCTTAAGAAATACTGCATTCTAATAGTCAATATATTTACATAATTGAATTTAAACATTTTTTACAAATATGTCTTCAAATATAATATCAATTTCTCTGCTACTTAAATAAATGCACTCAACAATTTTATTTGTCGTAATTAAAATTAAACGAATTATGAGGAAAAATATAAGATTTTAAAGATACATAAGTGGTTTTTGTTCGTTATTTCTTTTATAATTTAAGTGAAGCACTAATACAATATATTTATTTACTTTAACTTAAGTGACTTTGTTACCAAGGTAGGTAAGTTACTATTCTAGTATAGCTTTGGTTCTTTCCTTTTAGGAAAATGAGTTTAGTAAAAATACTTCAATATATAGGTACCTATAAATAAGAAAGTAAATAATTAAATTAATCAAGTAGGTGACATCCACTACTACGAGTATCTAGGTACTATTTCCCACCACACAAGGAGCTTCATTTTTATAATTTACATTTAAAATGTCAAACATTTTTAAATTATAAGTATCATCAGGCTTCAAAAGAATTAGACATCAAATAAATTGGCAGGTGCGTTTAGTGACAGGTTTCTTTCGCAACGCTGCTCGCACTGCTTCCTCGAACACTAGGTCCATGTTCTCGCGCTCTAAGGCTGAGCATTCCACAAATTGAGCCGCTCTGAAACCAACAGACAACTATATTAATTTTGAAACATTAAAGCAAGAGACCAATTCAACTATTGTCCTATTATTGAAAGTGGCAAGGGCGAGGCCAGGTTTCAATTTCCGGAGAGGTCTAAGAAAAAATATTCTGATATAATTTTTGATAGCCCTTATGTAAGCATTTCAAGGCAGATTTTAGATAGTGAAGTGATAGTTCGACTGTTTTGGCAAAAGATATGGTTATTTTAATATTCTTCTTAGCATTTACATTATATTTGTAGCCTAGCCTAACCTATTACTTTCGGCAAAAGTTATCAAATTCACGCTCCGAAATATATACCTAGGTACTTACTAACAACAAGGCTGAGATCAACAATGATCAACGACCGGTTTGTAAACAGATGAAAAAGTTCTACACAGTTTTGATAAACCGTTTATTATTACTGTTAGACCAATTAACTTTTGACTGAAACTGATTTTAAGTAAAATGATAGACACTAAAAAGAAAGTCTTCTAGTAGATAATGTGTATGAATTCATAAGGCAAGCGCGGGAAAGAAACTTTAAGGAGTTCCGATAGTCTCTCATTTAAAAAAGCTGCGTTACTCCATGTCAGTATTAGCATTCAAAGAAATAAATAAAAATTATGTCCACAAAATTAAAATGGCAGCCGAATAATATTTTACGCAGAAACAGCTTACTATTTAAAAAAAGAATCATAAAAGCTTTGGTTAACTTGACTCTATCGTTTATTCGTGATAAAATATTTCGGTCATCCAGGGGCTCCTCTCATTTCGTATGCATATCTCACAGTGGCAGTTATTATCGGCGCATGAATGATAATGGCGGCGATAACGCAGCTGCCAGCGCGGCGCGCCCGATAGCGCTCTACACTTTTTAAAAACCATTCATTGATTACACTTTTGTTCTTTCTTGTTTACAAAGAAATAATATTGCAAATTAAAGTTAACCTGATCAACTCCATACGTGTTTTATTTAATTCAGTATAAAAGAATTACCAAACACGAACATGTTACCAGAGACACCTTTTAATTTTGATATCTATAATATACCTAAGTACCGGCTTTCCTGCAAATATGTTCTAAAATATAAAAGTTATTTTAATTAACCTTGTTGATTATTTATTTTATTTTATATTTACCTGATTTTCTTTTTCAATGCTTTTCCTTCCTGTGTTGTTATAACAGCTTTACCAGAATTCCGTAAATCTGTTTTAGTTGCTGTAAAAAAGTTAAATATTTTTAATACTGTTGCTTACCTACTCAGTAAATGTTGATAGCAAAATCCTACTTATAGAAGTTGGTCAACAAAGGGTCAAGTAATAAAAAGTTAAACAATAAACTAAGTCCTATTGTACACTTAATTAACAAGTTAACGAGTTTTATAAAAACCAAACACTGAAACTGCAAATTCCTGTAGTCGCCCCTAAATAAGTTCATCCTTATTAACGTAAACACTTTAGGACGATAGCCGCGAATTGGCGTAATGTCCATTTTATTACACTAGGAATTTCCTAACAATCCAAGTGTAGCAGATAATATTATTGAAGGTAGCTGTTGTTGTGTAGAACTGTTTTTGTATTAATTACTTTATATAAGCGACACATGGGTCTGCTCTTTTTATGGCATTATTAAGAAAGAGTTGACGTTAAATGGAGCAAAGAAAAATCGACAAATAACAAATATTCAGACAAAAACGCAATAGCATAGCAACAGTCTAGCAGCCAAACTATGCAAATTAATCAAAACAAATAAAACAACGAAATGTAGTTCGGTAGTATATTAACTGTACGTATATAGATTACAAGTTATACGAATCTAACTTAAGTAATTTCAACGGTTTTGGAAGTTGTTAATAAATGTATTTGCCATGTAGGTATAATCAATCAGAGCGGCAGATAGATAATTATATAGCGTCTAGTCAAGCGTAAAGTCTAAAAATCCCCACCTACTAAATACTACCTAAATTTGTACAGATCAAGCTCAAAGCTTTAATGTATAATCTTAATAACATGCTCAACTCACCTACAAGTACAATAGGCACTGAAGAACTGAAGTGTTTTAATTCAGGGTACCATTTGTGAATAACGTTTTCATAGGATGACCGTGTGCCCACCGAGTAACACACGAGAAAACAGTGCGTCTGAAAAAATAAATTTTTATATTAAATTAGCGTCTTCAGGTTTCGATACTATGGTGGCAAACTCAAAACATGGCTGCGACCATGTTACAGTGAAATCGTAAGCAAGCAAAGTTCTGTCTACAAACATAAGTGGATGTTTGGCAGTCATTAACACTTTAATCTGTTTGTTTATTTATCACTGAAAACCTACCTAACGTGAGGTACGGTTTTCACTGCAGACGAAGCCAAAATTATGCACCTCACTTAAAACTTTTATCTGTGTGTTTATACAGCGGCTTCATCACTCTGAAAACCTACTCTTGTTCGTCCACTGTAATATGCCCCATATAATTATCGAATCTGAAAACAAATATTTGTATCAATTCAACCGACTTTTATATAGTTTACACCGACTCTCGTTTTAAAGTATATAAGTGCAAATAAGGCTTATTTATTTGTGAAGGGAGCAAAAATTTAAAGGTACAGTTTCCACTGCCGACGAAGCTAAAATTATGCACCGTGTATATGAATCATAGCGGACATGCCTGCCCCACACACTGCCGTTACGATCCGCGCGACGACGGAGCAATAATGTTCACCATTTTATGTGTAAGTTTTGAGCGTATAACACTAAAGATTCCATGTATAAATCATCAGTGTCCCATAAGCCGTGGTATGTAGATAATTTTTACACTTACACCGTTATATGATAGCGGCCTTAACCGCTATACCACAAAAGAAAATAAAATACAAAGACGTAGTCTAATCCTCGGTCCAGCGGTGTCCCAAATAATGCCATTTCTAAAGTAGAAAGTATGAAGATAATAATATGAAAAGCAAGAAAAAGGTCAGGCAAGGAAAAAAGAAAGCAAAAAACTTCTTGTTCGTCCACTGTAATATGCCCCATATAATTATCGAATCTGAAAACAAATATTTGTATCAATTTCCACCCACACATATTAGGTACGAGTAAGTACTATCTTGACCTCTCGTTTTAAAGTATATAAGTGCAAATAAGGCTTATTTATTTGTGAAGGGAGCAAAAATTTAAAGTACGCATACGGAAAAGCTAATGAACAAGCATATGATTCTAGGAATGAAATCCGGGAAAAGGGAAAGGTTTTTGAGAATCCTGAGCGTTGCGTGGTATACACTATTTGTAAGAAAAGTAAAGAAAGAAGAATGTCGATTTATTGTTGTTGGTCATATTTAGGTATTAATAACATTTCTATTTTTGATGATTGATGTTTGCTTTCTTTATTCTACCTAAATGTAAGGCCCTGTAAGGGATTCAAGCACGTATCCATGATTTTTTTGGGGGAAGGTTCATCCAGGCAAGTTTGAAGGGATTGTACTTAGGTAACATCCCTTATGTTTATCTGCTGCGAGTACCTACCTAAATCCCAAATTCTCTATTGGGCTTCAATTCTATACTGTCAATTCGTAGTAAAATTCCTTAAAGTAGAAACATTGGCTGGTGAGTACATTATACGGCACTAGTAGCCAAAAAGCTGCCGACACTTACACAAAAAAAAATCGAAATCGCTGCAAGTGTGCCTATAAAATTTGAAGAGTTCCTTCGATATTCCCAGGATATCATCATCAGATCCTAATATGATGACTATGGGACCATTTCGGAAATGTGCCCTTTCTAATACAAAAAGAATAGTTATACGTGGTCATATACGTGTCGAATTGAGAGCCTCCTCTGTTTTTTTCGTCGGTTAAAAAGTAGAAATTCGGAGCGTTTGATCTTGCCGTATTTGTTATTTTTAGATTTGCCGAATAGAATAGAATTTTCCGTCACTACTTAATTAAGTTAATATTAAGTTTTAATAAAATATGTTATAATAATAATTTATTAAAAGATATTATTTTAAAGGTTGTTTTTATGCAATTACAATAGTTAAATATGATGCAGTGTATGGTGGAACGCGCTCGCTTACAAGATTCTTTGTTTTGATGAGATAAAAATATATAGGGAAAACGGAAGCTGGAAGGGCCTCACATCCTTGCAACACGTATAAGGATTAAGGAACCAAACCACCTACGTACGCATCCAAGGATATTGATTATGTAACGGTGCAGGTGTGATTCCTAACAGCTCTATGATAAAACGGTGAACGAGGTACGAGATCAATTAGTTTGCAAGCGCACATCGCGAAATATATTAATAGTCTGTAGAAAACAGACAGCATAGGTAAGTGCTAATAAAAAATAATTATTTGAACGATTTTGTGTCTATTAAGTATCTCGCTAAAATTGTAACATAGGTATCTGAATCTATTCTCAGCTTAGAATTGTCGATTTCCTACTTAGGTATCTAAATTTTTCTTACTTTAGAATTCCATTCAAATCAGCTTTAAAAATAAAAGTCACATACATAAATATAAATACTATGAAATAGGGATGAGACGATTTCTTACTAGCTCATTTGATTGAATAACCATGCATCATTGATTTTAGTTCTTTATACTCATAACGTATACAGGCCCTATTATATGATACCCTTATCAGCATGTAGGTGCGGTATTTTCTCGTTAGTTCGCTTTGCGACATCGGACGACCTTGTGCAACAGTTACAATGCGAGTAGATACGGATCGGCAACGGTCATTGACTACAAAAATGCGTAAGGCCTCGGAATGTGTTACAGAGATGGCTCGTAAGGAAGTTATAAGCGTCACAGCGCACATCCAGTTTCTTAAAGTGGATACGACAGACAAACAATACAACAATGCCGATTGATACATACTTATTTGACTTTATAAATAGTGCAATCGCTTCGCACCAATGTATCGCCCATTACCAATAATATCTTCTAAGTACTTGTAATTGCACTGTGAACACATTTGCTACCGGATATAGTCACTCAAATAAAGGACTAATGCAATCTTCTATGTGCTCATAATCTAATAATTGGTTGTCAACTTTAAATACTTTTATTTTCATTTTAGGTAGGTATTTTTGGGTAATAATCTAATGGAAAATTAGGTAGGCATGTTGTAGTTGTACATACCTAGATACCTATTTGTACCTTAACTTGAAGACAACTTCGTATGACGAGTAGCTATTTTCCCAATTTTTTGATGATGAATTGAACTTGAAAGCTACGAAAAAATTATATCTCGACTAAGACCACGGATCTATAACAGTAAAAAAAACTTAAGTGCTGTCGTACAAGAATTGAACCCGTAATTTAAAACTGTTCTACTACTTATCGAGTTGCGCTGCACTGTATTAAATTAATTAAAAATAAAGTTTAAAAACTATAACCTGACCACGTAAAATAATAGGGACTAAAAAAACGAAACAAGTAACTAATTCAGAAATTCCGAAATGCATTTATGTTTAGAAACGGTTCAGATAAAGCCGTGGTCAAGCCTAGCCAGTTTTCCGGGCAATTACGAATAGGTATTACGAAATTGAGAACTCCCGCGGTTTCCTCGTTCCCGTAGGAATTTTTGGGATAAGATGTGGCCTACGTGTTATTTTAGATATGTAATTGTAAGCTACATTATTGTGAAGTTTCATCAAAATCCATTCAGTACTTTTTGCGTGAAAGAGTGACAAAGATCCATCATACAAACTTTCACCTCATTTATTAAAATCAGTTCAGTAGTTTAGGAGCTACGGCGGAACATTCAAATATACATACGTATAAACTAGAAAATATACATACGTACTAGAAAAATCATAATGCACCCTACCTTATGATTTTTCTTTTCTCTACAGCAAAAATTAGCGACTGGTTAGTGATTAGCTATGAAGGTGTTCTGTATTAATTAGGTAAGTAGGTACATAGGCACTATATAGTTCTTCTGTTACATACCTAGGTACCTACACCTAATTTTCTTTATGGTTGTCACTGAAATAATAGCAGTTGCTACGAGTATTCTATCGATATTATAAAATGTGGTGTTTTGTAAAAACAGGTACCTACTCGTACCTATCTGTTATTTTCTCTAAGTACATAAGTGATATGTATCGGTAGGTTAGCTTTCTGAAAAGTGAAAACATGAATAGGTAAGTAGTAGGTACGAGCCTAGTATGTGTGCACTACCAGTTACATATTTATTACCATCGTGGTGTCGCTCTTATCGCTACTTAAGATTCGAAGATTGCGGATCATGAATGAGTAAGGTAGAGTTCTTACAATAATTACTCATCTTTTTTCAGTAGTAACTTAATTTATGTTAGTGTATGTAGTAACGTTCGCCTAATTACATTTTATGAATATAATTGATGCAAAGTAGTTACTACTGATATATTTACTTTTTATTTGGATAAATATACTAAATTAAATTTCGTCTGAAATATATTGCTTGCCAGATTTATAACGGAAAACTTGTCCCAACAATAGGTGGGTAGGTAGGTACACCTATAGCAGCTGTCCACATACATTGTTTAACTGGTATTTACCACAACGCCACTGAGTCATGTAAAATGATAACATTTCAGTGGATTCACTAAAGGAAAACGTAACTAAATCCACACATATTCTATTCGAGTATCCAAGTAAAGTTTAATAAGTCTCTCTTACTCCAGTACTCGTTCGTTCATTGAAACTCGTACTAGTCAGCAATGCACCGATGAACACAGCTTTGCCTGCCCGTCTACTTTAGATAACAATGTTACCGCATCAACCTGCTAATTTTGACATGCACGTCAAGAACTAGTACATCAGCCAACCCGATGACCTATAACATCCTACCGCTATAGGTAGATGGATTTCCATAATTAAAACGAGATATTACTTACACTGTCGGTACATATTCCTTAGGAAATTCATTTCGAGTGTACACGTAGAGCAGGCAGGTTTTGCCCACCATACCGTCGCCCACTACTGTTATTTTCAGTCTCGGCGCTGTCCCCATGGTGCATGCCACGGCATCCGACAAATACAAACAGTCACACAAAAATCACAATTCACTGTTGGAACAATAACTCCTATTGTTTTATCACTCGTTTTAACTACAGCACCGTAGCATATCGAATTTTAGCGATGACTTGATCATCGGTAAGACGATTCGGTCCTTGACGAGTCTTATCAATCAGTGATGTAACGATCTTATCAGACTCGTAGAAACATGTACGATAACGCGGCAATTTAAATTAAAACAAGCGCGCGCGCTCTTTGATAGTCAAAAGCGAAATGACCACAAATATTAAAATGCGCATGATTCAACTGTGCGGTTTGTCACGACGAGTCAGCCTTACGTCGGCGCGCGGCGCGTGTCCGCGGAAGGCGCAGCTCCTAGCGAATATAAATTCTAATTAATTCCATCAACGTACTCTGCCCAAACTTTGCTAACAAAAAGACGTACGTCACACTATTAGGATACCTACTAACTACCATCAAAATTAATTATAGAGTCTAATGCTTCACACTCGTTTATTTTATCTTCATTGTTCTTAATGACCAATAATTGTTAGAATTTCAATTGTTTTATTTTTCTATATAAATAATTTAGTATTAGGTTTCTAAATTTTACATCGAATTGTAATTTAAAAATATTTTTTGCATATAAATAACTACAGTAATACCTACCTATTATAAAGTATATAGCTTTTCTGTATGTAGATCAATTAATTAGGTAATCTAAATCACATTTCATCATCAAAGTTATAGATATGAATTATGATTTAATTAAGTTGCAATAAAGACTACACTTAAAACCCGTAATTTAGACATTTTATTTTATTTTTCTGTAAAATTAAAAAGTTTAGGAAATTACTTATTTATTTAATGTCAAAAATAGAGATGTAACAATACCTATTAATATTGGTGTTTTATGAAGTCACTGTCAAACAATATGTATGTATTTTCATAATACTGATGTTAATGAGATCAGTCAGTTCTTATAAGTACATAATGGTAACTAGTTACTTAACACTTATACAATAATTAGAAATATTAGTTGCTTTTGTTGTGCTTAACTGATTAGTTAATTATAATATCATAATTATAATTGATAAGAATCTATATAATAACAATTATGTATTATTTTTTCAGTTTTACACTGCTAATGCCTTCAAGAACAATCTCCTCCTTAAGTGCTAAGACTTCTCTAATAAGGTCCTGGTTGCTAGCTTGCAACTGAGCTATTAGAGCCTTATGTTTCCTCTCACGTTCCTTCATTTGCATCATGGTTGAGTCACAAACATCTGCACACGGAGTGTAACTACCTGATTATCAGAAAAAATAAAATAAAATGCTAATATAATTACAGTGCAATAAAAATTAAAAGAAAGTAAAGAAAAAAGACTAAAGTTAGAATAAATGCATGTTGGCAGAATGGCAATACAGATAGTAAAATAAGATAAAAAGTACAAAAATAAAGTATAGTCTGAAATAGCATCTACATTCTCTAATCCTGCTAATTAGGGCTCAGAATTAGTGAGAATTATATATCAACAAAATTAAAAAATACATGTCAGATTGTATGTTTCTGTATGTATATATCAGAAACAGATTGAAGTAGGTCTATGGTAATTATCCAAGTTTACTACTTCAAAGAGACCTCAATAATTAATGTTTACAAATAAATTTCCTTACCAGATTTGTTTCTTATTCTATGCATCAATTTGTCATTTTCATGCTGAAGTCTTGATATCTTATTGTGCAAAATTTTGTCGTTGGTTTCTTTCTGCTTAGTAAGTTGACTCAGCTTGGCTCTGGTATCAACTAACTTATGATATACTTCATCTGATTGATCAGACATTCTTTGAGCTGATGCAACACATGCTTTAGATTCCTTTTTTTCTGAATTCAACTTTTCTTTAAATCTCATAACTGAGCTCTAAAAAGTTACACAGTAATCATTAATTCAAATTATATAGTAGAAAAAAAAAAAAATTATATATAAATGGTACCATACAGTTAATTGCTTGTTATTATGTTCAAGTATGTGGTTCTGCTCCATCAAACTATCTGCCTTTTCTACAGCATTCTTATGGTGTTGCAACAGAGTCCACACAGAATTTATAAGTTTTACCAAGGCTTCTGGGCACAATGTATCATTCTGTACATCAGTGTGCGGATTGAAGAAGTAATCTATGTTGAACAGGCCAAGTTCCTAAAAATATATTTTATATTACAACTATGTTATCGCAGTATTTAAGTGGTAATGTACTGCAGTACTAATTATTTTGTTATAAATGTTTATTTACCTCGTGAAGTCCAATTAAACATTCTTTGAAGTTTTTCAGAGAGCATGGTTCGTAAACCGTAGCCTTTTTATATCTATAATTCAGTAAAAGTTCTTTTACTTCGTCATCTAAACTTTCAAAAGCTGTAGAAGCCATAATTTATATAATAGATGTGACTTTCAGCTTTTTGACTCATAAACAACAACTGGACCAAACCTTTTGATTTGTTTTGTAAAATTAAAAGTAAAAGCAAAATATAAGCACTAACAAAGTAACGAAAGTCGAAACTTTTTGACAGTCAAATTAATTTTGTTATAAATACGTACCGAACAAAACTTTGAATTTTAAATCACAGACGGCTAAAAAGTTTTGAATAACGATTAATCATTAATGCCAAAGATTATTAATGACATAGTTGTGGAATTAGCCTTCTGTCACTTTTGACGTTTTTGCAGATGTCGCAAACATTTTTGCATATAATTTTTGTTTTATCAATTTAAATAAAAAAAAAGCAATGTAAACTGATAATTTTATTTATTACTTTAAATACATATTTCATTATTTATAAAAACAAAATTCAATACTGCATACATCTACCTATTTAAAATCGATAAATTTTAATATGATGGTCTTGATTTGATACATCATCTGATTCTACATTATATTTCTGTTAAAGAAGTTAAGGATAACGTTTTGCTTAAAACTTAATTAAATTAAATTTTGTAAATCCTAAAATAACATCGAGATCATAAACATAATTTTGGTGAAAAAGAAAGGATTTTCCTTCCCCTTTTCAAGATTATCCGCCTTTACGGTTTGTTACGTCTGTTTTTCCCTGGTGTGATTAGTTAGTTATAGTTACTGGTATTTTTCTTCAAGAAATATAAACTTTAGCCGGTATAGATTCAATTATTATCGAATACCTTGTTTTTTTAGAATTTATTATCATTTTTAGTAGGAACTGTTTTGACTATGGAGACATCGAGGAACGTCAGCCAGGTGAACGTCAAAATTCTACTGAATTTAAAATTCGAGTAGTTCTATATGAAATAAACTGAAGCTATAATATGGAGAGTAGAGGTAAGGAGGACAATCTTATATAGGAGAAAAGTTGAAAAAGTGTCCAGTTGTATGCGTTAAATAACAGTTCAAAAATCCTCCACAATGGCGCTGGTGGATGCACAGGGTATGGTATGAATGTAGCAATCGTAGATGAATTGAAGTATGCCGAGTTAAAAAATTTAATTAATTATTGAGAACTTCAACAACTTACGTTGTACAAAATATTGTGGTAAATATAATTTATATTTTTTTTCGTTTTGTTTTGTTGTTTTGTTTTATTTTGTATTTGGCGCTTCTTTTGAAAGTTACTTTAATGCAACTGTGGCGCCATCCTAATTTAATACATTTTGACGGACACTTTTTATATACAGAGATTATCCTCCTTACCTCTACTCTCCATAAGCTATAATTCGATTAGTTTTTTTTTAATTTATTTAACGTCCTAAAATTTGAGCAGTGTGACTTTATTAAACCTTAGACAATACAATTAGCCTGTGCTTTAAACCTTTATAGTGCTATCTACAAACCATTGAATAAGTTTATCTAAGCTATAAACATATCTGGCCCAGTGAGGGTTTTGCTGTGGTCACTGCTGTCAACTCTGTTGACAGAAACCAAGAGTTACAGCTACGACGTTAGTTCCAGTTATGACCGCCGGGTCATATAAGTTTGTAGCACTATACCTATTTCGATAAACACATTTTCATACACAGATATTATATTCATTATCTTCAGCCATGCTTCCAATAATATTTAGGATCAAGTGCATTGAAAAATGCAAATAGAACTTACATAATGGAAAATTGATAAGGGACATTTTAGGTCGGTTAATATATGAAAAATAAATAAAATGCAGACCTATCATATTTTTTATTTGTAATTTATTTAACACATTAAGTTTTAACATTTTCGAGGACTTGACTAAAAATTATAATTAACATTTTCAATATAATGGCACTGTTAAAAATATAGAGAGCAATTTACAAAGGCATTATTGGTGCTTTTTAGTAATAATAAATATTTAGGTGTTGCTGATAACAGCTAAGTTTTTTGTGATGAAGACAATATTCTGTCCGTGCGAACACATCCGAAAACGATCCACGGCGAACATACTCGTACATCGGCAATGGATGTTTCAAACAACTTGTGTCACTTTTTCCGCGAATGATCTATCAGTTTGCTCTGTAACAAAAAAAAGTACAAGCCTCGTAAATAAAGTCTAACAAAATAATTTTAGTTACAACTTTGCAATTTGGATAGGACTTAATGTTTGAAACCCTTGCAAGTATGCATGTAATATTTATGTTAACTACATATTTTTTCACAACCACCCGAAAACCGAAAAGTTTCTAAAAATTTTAAAGATTTTTGCATAACAATTATTTATTGCATAACAGCAGGCATTGCTTTGCGGAAGCTCAATATGTACAAACAATTTTTAATACATATTTTTTTGCGATTTCCGCAATAAACCTAGTCACCCAGATCTAACAGAAAACCTTAACATATGTTTAATTCAGGGACCAGAGCCTCCTGATATGTTGACTCTGTAATATTCAATTGCGAAGACAAAACTATTTCAAGGGATAGATTATATAAAAAATCAATAATAAACAATAATCGAAAAATTATGAAAACCAGTCCTAAGACATGTAAAATAAAAGGTTTTAAGTTTTATGTATTCCAATTGACTTCAAAATATGTTACCTTAGCCAGATGAAGCCCTATCTCGCTGAGGCGCTTATGTTGATACGTTAGCGGTTCGTGCAGCTTGGCGTCGCCGCGTTTGTAGAAATCACTGTAGTCCAGTCGGAAGGCGAGCGTTTGGAGGGAAACCTCAGCGTGCAAGGCGAGCTTTAGAATCAATGTGGTCACGTGGCCTCTACAAGGTAAGATAGAATTAAACTTTATGTAGGTACTGTATAAATAATGTTTTTTTTTCATTTAACACACCTGTATGTTCTTGCCCAAACGTTCAAGTCAGCTTTTCTGTTAGCTAAGAATTGTTGGAAAATCTTCCGTTTTTCCTTATCTCGCGCCTCGTCCGCGGCACTGAGCTGGTAGTCACCTTGAAATACCAATTGCAATAAGATATATGAAACTTGTGGGGAAAACTAACCCTCATAACATTAAAAGAAAGCTGATGCGACTTAAAAAGTTTCTATTAATTATTATTTAGTTAATTTCACTATATTAGCTTTTTCTGCTGACAACTTTCTTTGTAGAATGCCTAGATACTACTACTTGTGAGCATATTTTACAAGCCTATGTGGTTTCTAATGCTAATTATATATATTGGCATTAGAAACCACATGGGCTTGCAAAATGATGTAAACTTTAAATAATAAATAAAATAAACTAACTAGCCCAAGTTTTTATTTTTAAACATACTAATGGGTCGCGAATCTATTATTCTTTCTAGACAGCGTTCTTTTATTGAGCGTGAAAAGTGATGCTTTAATTAACCAGTTCTGGCAACAAGTGTTTATTTTGCAGCAGACAATGTTTATTTATATATACTACAATTTGGCTCTTGACTGCCTGATGCCCATCACACCTGATGTTTCATAGATGATGCCGTCTAAGATGAAAGTGGGTTGGTTAGGAGTAGAATGAAATCCACACTCCTTTCGGTTTCTACACGACATCGTAACGGACCGCTAAATCGCTTGGTATGTCTTTGTCGATAGGGTGGTAAAGGAAGGCTTTCGCTGTAGTAGTTACCAGCCAGACCAAGACAAATTAAGAAAATCTCAATCTGCGTCGCCGGGAATCAAACCCAACACCTACGCCTTATAAATCTACCGTACATACCACTGCCCCTCGGAGGTCGTCGAATATTTTCTTTCGCAATAGGTATACCTGTTATCAAAATGTCGGAAACAAAAATAAAATAGATGCATATTAGTTATAGGCGTTACCTCTAGCAACTCGCTCGGTCATCAACTGCTGGAGTTGGTCGCGTCGCTCGAGCTCGCGGTTGATGCCGGCGTGCAACGTCGTCTCAAAGCTGCGTAGCGTCAGAGTCTCGTTCAGAACGTTGCCGAGATATGACTGCAGCTCCTAAGCGCAAACAACATAATTATTATACGTGTGATTTATTTCATTGTAATGATAGTCACTAAAGAGTACAGCTACATAATGGTGCAATGTAGTCATCATCATCATCACCATTACCAGCTGTAGATGTCTAGTACTGGACATAGGCCTTTTTTAGGGACTTCCAAACACAACGATCCCGAGCCGCCTGTTGCCAGCAGCTCCCTGCGACACGTTTGATGTCGTCAGTCTACCTGGTTGGGGTCGACCAACGCTGCGCTTTCCGGTGCGGGGTCGCCAATCTACGACCTTGGGCCCCCAACGTCCATCAGCTGTTCGAACTACGTGCCCCGCCCATTGCCACTTCAGTTCTGCGACTCGCTGAGCTATGTCGGTTACTTTGGTTCTTCTGCGGATCTCCTCATTTCTGATTCGATCACGCAGAGATACTCCGAGCATTGCTCTTTCCATCGCCCGCTGAGTGACTCTGAGCCTTCTTGTGAAGCCCGCAGTCAGCGACCAAGATTCGGATCCATAGGTCATCACTGGCAACACGCACTGTTCGAAGACTCTCGTCTTCAGGCACTGAGGAATGTAGTAGTAGTGGTGGTATAGTAGTAGTTCAAGAAGAAGAAGAAGAAGTGGTAGTGGTAGTGGTAGTAGTACTTCTATTAGTAAATTCTTTTTTTAAGAAAGCAATATTTTATTTCAGTAAAATCTTTAATACAGATACTCGTACTTATTTACATAATATTTAGATATTCAGAGATATCTTATATCTATATATATTATATATAGTGATTACTCAAACTCACAAGAGAGTGAAGATGAACATGTATAATAAAAATAAATTTATTTTTGTTACTATACCCTGACTTTTTTGCACATCATTACAGTCTGAAGTTGTCGACCAATACGGTCCAAGATGGCGCTAGCTTTTTTACTATTGCCCTAGGGAGGGCCCTTAAAATAGTCTGATGATACCTGTGTGGTGTCGTGTATCATGGCGTGTATGGAGTGTCGGTCGAGCGCGCGGTGGTGCAGCTCCAGCAGGCGGTCGAGGTGCTGGCGCTGCGCGGCGGCCGCCAGTAGGTCTGCCCACGCCGCCTCCGCGCCCTCGAAGCTCGCCTCTTGCAGCGCGCCGCACAGCCGCAGCGCCTCCGCGCGCAAGCACGACACGCGCCGCATCAGACCCCACACCTCTGACAAAATATTCCACGTAATAACTCTGACTACACCCGTAACATGATTGTCTTTTTGACTTCATTACTGCGCTCTACAGCGGCAGATTTGACGTGACAAGTGTTGTTACCGGGCATCTTTCGGAGCCTCTTCTGCAGGATGGTGTGGTCGCGCCAGGCGTGGTGCAGCGCGTGCTCGATGCGCTTGATGCGCCACAGCTGCGTGAACAGCGCGCGGTAGCGAGCGGCGCACGTGGCGGGGAACAGCGTGCCCAGCGGCCCGTCCACGCGGTACTGCAGCGCGAACACGTCCCAGCCGCTGTCCTCGCGGCCATCGCCTGAACAACGTGACGCGTTAACTTTTAGCAGCTCGTCCAGAGTGTGAAATTGACAAAAGCCATTGGGATGATTATATTAGGAGTTTTGAGCTGCTTCGTAAAAATGTACCGACTTGAGGCAGCGCCAAATTAACCTACGGGTTTACGCAGTGATTGGTAAAATTCCCACATGAGACAGTTAGCGATTTGCACGCGTGTCATTTGGTGCTCGAACAAAACGCGCGTCTGCATGTGGATGTAATATTTAAATATACCATCAATATAATGAACACCATCAACCGTTCAACCAGTAAAGGGGTTGTTTGTTTAAAACCAAAAAGGTTTGAAATCACTGATATAGCGCATACTCACAGTTAGGGTACAAATTGACGTGCAGTCGTGCGAGCACGTGCGGCGGCTCGAACTGCGCGTTGGTGGCGCGCACGGCCGTCTCCAGCGTGCACGTCAGGTTGTGCACGTACAGCGACGTCGCGGGCTTGCTCAGCTCGTCCCTAATGTAATGAATGATTATTAAAAGGAAACTGCTTCTTTAGTAAACTACTGTGTAGATTCGTGTTTTGGAATTTTACGGATTTATAATTTAGTGACTATTACAATATGATTATAACTTCTTCATTTTGGGAACAAAACGCAAGAAATATCATCTAGTCATCTGTTTATTGTTAATGATTAAAAGAAGATACGACACTAAAATATTAGATTTAGATATTGAATTCAGATCAGAGTAGGTATAAAACAAAAAAAATCTATAAAATCATACAAAATAGCTTTTCTTCATACATCCAAGTTTAAGGACTTTAATGTGCTTTACTTAAAATAGTTTAGAACACCAGTAACAATAATGAGTACACACTGCAGCAGCGTCATGAGGTGGTGCACGAAGTCGCCCTGCGCCAGCAGCAGGTAGCGGCGGTGCGCAGCCAGGTGGTCCAGCAGGTGGTGGTGCGTGGACAGCGCGGCCAGCAGGCGCGCCGCCACCGCCTCGTGCGCCGCGCACACGCCCGCGCGCAGCCCGTGCGCCTCCCACCACGCCGCGCCGCCCGCCGCCTCCGCGCACCGACCGAGGCTTGTTACTGTATACAACTCATGATATTTAATATTTATATATAATATAATATTTTATTATACATTGTTTTCGTGTAAGTAACGAGGTGTAGTATGGTGCTTGTGGTGCATAATGGATCCTTTATCTCATTTACCGGAGGCATCGTGCGCCTGCAGCAGGTCGTGCAGGTGCAGGCGGTGGTCGGCCGGCGCGGGCTCGTCGGCGCACGCCTCGCGCATGAACACCACGCTCTTCCCGGTGGCCAGGATCTGTGCTGCCTGCTCGCGCGACATGAATGACGGCACCATTCTTTCCCTGCATAAGCGTTTATGGACATTCGATACTTGAATTTTTAATTCTGTGCAATTTTGTCGTTCACTTTCCCGTTGACTTTTCCCACTGTTTCCATAGAAAAAACAGTTCCCACAAACATAACAATAAAAAATTTAATAAAAAAATTGAACCGATTTCAAAACGCGCTAAACAGTAAAAAATAATTGTGTCAATGAATGTAAAAAATAAATTACTTAAGGATATCTATGAAGTCGGTGCCAGCCAAGTTCAAGTTTATTTAACGAAGTAACAAAGCACTGTTTGGTTCTAAGTGACTTCCATAAATGGAAACCTTTGATGGCTCCGACTTAATATAATAGATATTATGTTTAAGTAAATTAAAACAACTAATTGACGCAATTAGTTTTAACTTTTTAGAACGTTTTAAAGTTTTTTACTAAAAAGAATTATTTTTTAAGTTTTTAGTGATTTATCGACACGTAATCTATTCGTATTAAAGTACATTATACGTCACTTGTAGTCAAAAAGCTACCCACACTTACACAAATATAAAAATCGCGTCAATTGTTCCTTTTAAATTTGAAGTTCCTTCGATTTACCCAGTATATCATCAAATCCTAACATGATGACTATACCACCATATTATAATTGTACCCATTCTAATAAAAAAAAGAATTATTAAAATCAGACTACTCTGTATAAATATATGCGTCATACATAAAAAAATATATACGCGTCGAATTGAGAACCTCTTCCGTTTATTTGTTGATTAAAAACACAAAGTATTAAGTTTATATTTAATTTATAATATTTTTCAGCAATATTTAAAAGTTAATAATTAAAGTTATGCTCACCTTACTCTATATTTATCATGCCACATCCTGTCGATAGTTACGCCACTTCTGCTTTCAATGAAAAATTCATTGAATGGGTCGTCGATCTCTCCTGTAACAATATTCTGAGTTGTAAACGAAATAAAAACAATAATGTAAAAGACACAGATGTAGTTTTCTCTAAAATTACGACACGATGCCTAAAAGATATGAATTGGTTCAAACGAAAAAAGTACTTTTCCCAAAGTTATAAAATAAAGCGTCTTTGAATACGTCTGCGCCAACCACGGAAAAGTAAAAAGATGATTTATCATATAAATGTGAATGTTCTTCATGAATACACATTGAAATATCATATATTTATGGGTGTTGGCTTTCGCGGCTCAAGGGATTTAACTGGATTAGTATTGAAATTGACAGATGATGCGTATTAAACTTCGTCAACTTGAAAATATAGGTTTTTATAATTTTGTATGTAAACTTGAGGTTAAATGCATGCAATGCATAACAACGACGGTCGAGTGGCGCAGTGGGTAGCGACCCTGCTTCTGCGTCCTAGGCTGTGGGTTCGATTCCCACATCTGGAAAATGTTTGCGTGATGAGCATGGATGTTTTCCAGTGTCTGGGTATTTATCTATATATTATAAGTATTTATGTGTAATATATATAAAAATATTCATCAGTTATCATAGTACCCATAACAGAAGCTACTTACGAGTACGTTTACTTTGGGGCTATATAGCCATGTGTGTAATTTTTATTTATTTTTTATTTATTTATTTATTTACAACCATGCAACAGCCAGCGCGTGAGCATGAGCAGCAGCGGGTAGGTGAGCGCGGTGAGCAGACGCCGCGCTAGCGTCGCCACGCGCTCGTCGCCGTGCCGCACGAAGCGGTGCACGCACGACGCTAGCTCGCCACCTACGTACACAAAACTTATCAATTAAAAAATTTGTAATATTCGTTTTTTGATATTTATCACAAGTTAACCTAGACTGCAATCACACTTATGTGTTTGTTTCCGTTTTTGCTTTACCTGACATATAGAGGTGAGTTTGAATTATTAGCCAGCGGCAAAATTATGGATGCGGTAATTTATGGATGTATTGGATGGCGTTATGCGTACTGTCGTAAGTGAATAGATATTTTGCAATGCTTTATAATTTTTTATTTATTGATTTTGGGACCAAATCTTAATCAAACTTGTTATTTAATGTAGGTACACGATACAAAACATACGCTAAGGGGATAAACACAAGTTCTTTAACAATTAAACCGAACCCTAGCACTGCTACTAAGCAATGATCTGTACCTTTCTTGTGATGTGCCGTGTGTGCTATATTAGCTAGCCACGTCAGTCTGTGTAGGGGCTCCTGCGCCCACACACAAACGCGACGCAGTGTGCCGCCCCCGCCGTCTCCTTCACACACCTGTTTTAAACAAATGAAAAGTAGACATAAGAAGAACAATCTCTGTTTTTGAAAAAGTCTCTCTGTTTTTGAATTAGTAGACAACCAAAAATATTTAGAGAGTGAATTAAAAAAAGAAATTTAAAGATTCACATTTTTAATGTACCTGAGACTGCAGTATTGCAATGCTGCGGTAGTACTCAGTAAGTTCGTCTCGTATGGAAGCCACTAGGCCTTCGCCCATCAAGCCTGCAAAGTTTAATTTTTTTAGATTAATTGAAATTTTCAACATAATTATGCTTACTTCCAGCATAGCTTCTGCGAACAACACAAACAGCTCGTAGAACCCATAATAATATATTTAATTGCAGATAATTGGTTTTATTTCTTAACGAAGATTTACTGTCAAAGCAAAATCGAACTTGAAATAAAGTGGAACATTAATTGAGGGATTAATTGACATGTTTAGTAATATACCTATAATTGAGTGAACTCTGCGTGTGAGTCACTTGCTCCAGTTGATTCACTAGATTACATGTTAGTTTTTATGACCCTACCTACAGTGATATTTAGCTTACAGTTTTGGAACAAAGTTCCTTACTGCGAGTTGTGAAAGGGGGCTAGACGGAAAAAATTCTCACGAAAAGTTGTAACGCCACTTTTTGCTATAGTAAGCTATTGTATTGCTTGGGAAGGAAAATCCAGTCGTTGCGCTGCTCTTCTGTGCAGCAAAGCAAAATTATATTTTAATATTACAATATCAGAACGTATGTATTTAGCAAGCCGTGCGTGTTCTACGCTGTTACACCTATATGCTGTTGTGTTTACGAAGTCGAGAGAGTATAAATATATTTATAACTTCGTTCCATCCGGGTGTCCCTTGACACTTCACTGCTTTTTATTCTATGCAACTTTTATATTTTGGGTCAACTTAACTCACCAGTGACACATACATGGAGAACTTATGAATAGACATAATTGTTTGTCGTGGTTCACAAGTTTAATTCTGAAGATCTGAGTAGTTAACATAATTTAGTTAGTCCATGCATACTTTTATATCAACATTAACACATTTAATTACTGATTAATAAAGCCTTACAAACCTTGCGGCATAAGTCCAGAGGAAGGGTCAATGAACTCCTTGAGACGATCATGCAGGAAGCCCAGGTGCGCTATCCGCTCGTACATAATCTGCACCGGCCGCGGCCACTCACTCGTACAGCGCGCCTTCACGCCCGTCGCGGCGAGCACGGCATCCCGTACATAGGAACGTTCGCTTGATCTATCTGTACAATTCAATCCTTAGTAGTGCCAACAATGACACAGGGTTGCGGAATCCTTCAATTAATCCTTTTTTTATAGAGAAATTAAAGTTATTTGCAATTATTCTATCATAAAATCATTTGGAAAAATATCAATTACCTACATAGCTAATGATTTTATTTAGTACAGTAATAACCCGCTTTACGCGGTTTCATTATAACGCGAATTTCCAATTTCGCGCTCACATTCGCGAAGGAGTGCATATAACCATATGTATTCATCAACTTCTCTATGTTCACGGGAATCTCCGCTTTAGTGTGGCGATCTAATAGAAAGGCGTAAGATACACGTGAAATTTTTCAAGAATGGTATTCTGCTAGTCTTTGACCATTAGTCAAATCCTACTGTTACAGAAATGGGCTTGAACCTAAAGTTGACTGTTGTTAATCATAAACGACGATACACCGGAATGTATCCCTAACGTAAAGCGGGGTATTCCTGTAGTTCTTTGTATTACCAGTAGAAGACATAATGACTGCAATATTGCTGTTAGTTGATGGCAGACTTTGGCAGGACCCTGGCTGTTTGGGTACATGGCTACTCCAGCTGACAGATCCTATGGTACTTTTACTTGAAGTGGACGCAGCTGTAGATGGTCCCACTTTAGTACTCTGAAACATTCATTATTGTCATATTTCATTCAATTTACATAAAACCTTAACAATTTATATACTAAACATTCCAAAGGAATTATTCCATCTATTGGTGAAAACCGCATGATAATGTGTTCAGTCTTTAAATTGATCACAAATGATGGATATGGCGGGGGACTTTGTTTTATAATAAGTGAGGAAATGTACATAAAAAGTTCATACTAAATAAGTGTATAAGTGTACAAGTTTTAGATTATTATTATTTAAATTTTTGTAGCAAGATTTTTATTACTTACTGACACTGCTATATCTGGTATTGGGAACAGCTGCTGGGTAGACTCTGAATTCTGTGGTGTTTCTGAGAGAGCCAATAACAATGATAGAACTGCTTCTCGCTGCTTCAATACAAACTGAAAATTCAATTAAACTTTTACAGCTTCAGACTATGCTGCGCCATGTCAATAATTTTTCATTAATTGGATGAGTCAATTTAAATTTCATTAGCAAACCAATTACTGCTTTTGCCAGTTCCTGTAAACAGGAACATTTATTTTTCAGAATTCAGTTGTCAGACCAATTAGCCAATTACACACATTGAAACAAGCAACATAAATATAACTAGCTGTACAAGTCACTATTTCTAATAGTCACTTATTCGTATCATAGGACTTTAACATTTTAAATAATACAACATGTTAGGTAAATACCATATCAAGCCATAAACCAGGAGTTAGAGAGAGAACACTTGCCCGAAAAACAAATATACTTCCCAGGCAGAATCCTGAAGAAGATATGTGGACAAGAATTTGCTTAAATCTTCAACATTTTCTGTTTATGTTAGTATGTAATATTTTTATTTAAAATGATTATTTTATACACAGAATTGTGTTGTCACATTGTATAATGCCTAACCAGTGGTAGCACTACCAACATTTTTAAACTGTACAAGTTTTGTTTTTGGGACATCTTGGTCTGACCACTATAAGATGTCCCAAATACAAAACTTTATTCTAGAAGGGTACTCTCTCTTTATAGTCTTTCTTATTAGGTTGTATTTTATTTGATTTTTATTTGTCATGTTTTTATTAATTAATTTTGGCTCCCTTCTTACAATGGCATATGGTGGTTTCACTTTTTCAATTTTCTAGTATGAAAAGCAATACTCAGATGCAGACAAGTTCTCTAAAGGAATTAGAGGACACCCGTGGTTTCACCCACATAGATCACATTCCTGTGGGAATTTCAGGATAAGATGTGTGTGGTGTATGTGTTAATCTCACATGTAGCTTTATTATTGTAAAGTTTGATCAAAATTCATTCAGCAGTTTTTGCATAAATGAGTAACAAACATCCTATCTATAAATACAAACTTTTGGCTTTATAAATTAGTGAGGATAAAAAGTAAAGTAACAACATTAGCTGGCCTAAGTGCCTGTTTAAGTAAAACTATATCATTATCAGCCTATTAACAGCCGACTGCAGGGCCAGGTCTCCCTCTTTATAGGAGAAGGGATATGGAGCGTACACCCACCACGCTGCTCCAATAAGGGTTGGCAGACTTAGGGTAATAATGTTTTATTTATTAACAATCACTAGCATGATGTTGATGATAGTAACCAGGACCCATGGCTTAATGTGCTCTCTGAGACACAGGGGTGTAACATCACCAAGTTCCAGACTCCGAGCTTGAAATGTACTGAACATTTCATAGAAGAATGAAAAAGCTCATAAATATTCCGTGACCCGACACAGGACCTCGTGGTGGAAGACTAGACCAACGAATCATAAAACTATATATATGTCAGTAACTAAATAAATCTTACAGAATCTTTCAGCTTTGCATAAGACTCATTGAATTTATCAGCATCTCTTGCCGACACTTTAGACAGCCGATCATGAATTTTTTGACATAACTGCCTCTCTTTTGCTTTGACGGACCATCCTTTGTCTGTAGCTGACTGAACTTTATCACTGTTTGATAAATAAGATAAAGCTAGCTCATATGCCTCATCTAAAAATATGGAGTTGTAATTATAGAAACATGTTTTATAGATACATCATTATTTATTCAAAATTATATTAGTATTATTTTGTTTACCTTTAAAAAGATTAGAAATTAAACTTTTAAGATACTCTTGAATGTTATTCATTCAAGAATAATAAATACGAGAAAAATTAAATAGATAAATGAAAAATGACAGTTACAAAATTATTTAAAAAACGAATTGCACCTGGATTTGTTGACAATCCTTCACACAGTTTGTGCAGCAATGCAGCAACGCTACTAGTCTGATCATCCATTGCAAGTATATTTCATGCACAGCAATATAGTTTTAAACGCGATTCTAACAGTATTGAACAGATAGAATTATAATATGTAAGAAGTTTTTTAAAAAACCCAGCGTTTGCTTATTCCCTTGTTAACTAACCGGTTTGCGCGCAATATCTTAACTTTCTGAATTTACACCCATGTGTTCTATTAACGTGAGAATATATGATAAGCTGTTCATCAAAAATTAAAAAATATATATTAGCCAATCTTTCGGTTTTTCGTTTTTTCACAAAATTAATTGGTTAAAATTTTGACAAAATTTAATTGGTTAAAATTTTGACTTAGGTTCATAGAATTTTGACATTGACAAACATTGACAGTTTGATACAACAAAATTTTTTGTATTGTTTTTTTTTGTTTTTACGGCCCTCGATACCGGCCTATCATCACGAAATTTTAGTCTATGTGCCGTCCATTAGAAGACTATGAAGAACTTCCAATATATTTCATCGTTCAAGTTAACGCTAGCAAAATGTATTTCCGCTGTTCTTTAGCATGCTTAACATTATGCTGGGTCTGCACTGCACACTGAAATCCTTCGCGAAACGTGAAGGCAAAAGCTTTAGTAGCAGCTTTTATGAATACATATACCGTAAAAGACTTACCCTATATAACTTAGGCACGTTCGCCACAAATTATTCTAGTAAATTGTAATGAAGTATTTCTGCTTTGCACAAAGTTTTTGCATTAGACTTTTGAAGTGTTTACTATTTAACCTGTGTATTAATGTATTGTCTATGACTTTTGCACTTCTTTGTCTATTGTGGTTTGTAATCAGTGGATTTGTGCCTATATACATCATGTCATCATTTTAATCTGTGTCCTACTCTATGATTTGTGCTTGTCTTGTTTTGTGTGGTGATTAAATAATTTACAATTTGTTTTTTCTTGAATTGTTGTTAGTTTATTAAAACTGATAAACAAGTAATACTTAATAGGTCAAAATAAATTTATAGAATAAATGTGAAATCATGAGTTTTTCTATAGACGAAGTGAATTTTCTTGTGTACAGATATCTGCAAGAATCTGGTATATATGAATAAGCCGTCGTGTTACTGTTTTAGACGCTAACACGGATAATGTGTATTGAATATGCACGTTACTATTTATTAATGTTTCATAATTTGTAGGATTTCATCATTCAGCGTACACGTTTGGTATTGAGTCTCACATATCACAAAGTAATATAAATGGAGCGCTTGTGCCACCCGCCGCATTGTTGAACATACTACAGAAAGGTCTGCAGTACACAGAAGCGGAAATCACGATCGGAGAAGATGGTATGTGTTATGAAATTAGTTTGCATTACAATAAAATCTTATTGAGTATAACATTATCTAAAATGATTGTGCTTGTAGGCACAGAAACTCGTCTTACAGAGAGTCTCAGTCTTATCGATGCCGTCACCCCGGACATCGTAGCAGCGCGACAAAATGCACATAATGCTCAAAAACAGGCAAATAAGGAACCTGGTTCCGGAGGTGAACAGAATGGTGTTGATGTGAGTATAACAACCCTATACCAGAAAAAAATTAAAATAAGCAAAGTACATAATACAGTTATTACATTTTAGGGAACAACATGCAATGCAGCATCTACCACGGGAGGTGCAGCAACACCTAGTGCTCCTGAAAATATGGATTTGGATCAATCAATAGAAATACCCGCTAGTAAAGCTACAGTCCTGCGAGGACATGAATCAGAAGTATTTATATGTGCCTGGAACCCCAGCACAGATCTGCTGGCCAGTGGCTCGGGGGATAGCACTGCAAGGTTAATAATTTAAAATATTATGAAAGAATAGTTTAAACCTTAAATGTTCTAATTAAACAAAAAAACTTGCAGAATGTATGTGCTTAGTGTCAAATTTGAGAACATCTACACCACTTTTATTAAATTTTTTAAAAATTCCTTAAAGATCAAGGAAGGTTCACTCAGTAGTAGTATAATGATAAAGTATAAGTAAAAATATTTTATGGTGAAACTTTTACTAGCATTTTCTTTGAGTCTACTTGATAAATTTTATATTGGTGATATGGCTTCATACATTATATACTCAACATTTTTTATTATAAAAAATGTTTTGTGACAATAATATGATCAATATTTAATTGACTTGTTAAATTAATTCAGTTTCTATGGTAGAAATTAAATATTTACTAATTTTTTAGAATATGGGATATGTCAGATAATCCTGTCACTACACCTAATCAACTTGTTTTAAGACATTGTATTCAAAAAGGTGGAGCAGAAGTACCTAGTAACAAAGATGTTACTTCACTTGATTGGAATGTAAGTTTATTTTAAAATTTATTATCCTCCTATGAACATCAGTTAGCAACCCAATTTGGCTATGCTTGGATTATCTGCATGTTTAAATCAGAAAAGAGAAAGTGCCTAAAGAGCCAATGGTTCTTGGGGTCCCAAGATGCTAGAATGGAAAGCTGAGATTTAGTTCTACAATAGTTGTAAAGTCTAATAATGTAATAGTTAAACATGTTGCAGGGAGCTATTGGTGACTAACTGCGCAGGACTGAGGTCATTTGGTAGTCATGAACAACAGCAGATCAGAAGAAATACTTATTATATTTATGATTTTTTGTTTACAGTGTGATGGCACTCTGCTAGCAACTGGCTCTTATGATGGTTATGCTAGAATTTGGACAACAGATGGCACATTAGCATCTACTTTGGGTCAACATAAAGGGCCTATTTTTGCACTTAAGTGGAACAAACGTGGAAATTATATTTTAAGTGCCGGTGTATGTATTTATGTTGAATTATTATTTACATTTCTTTTAATACTCGCAAAATTAACCAGCTCATATTACAGGAGAGTCATTTAAAATATTATATTATATACATCATGTCATTTGGTCTAAAATATAAGTTCTTTATTTTTACCTCAACTTTTATTTATTTATTTAAATCAACGCTAACAATATAAATATAAAACATTGTACTTAAATAATGCAAACACACAATACAAATGTCAAGTAGGAACAAGTAGAGTTAGTTAATAAAATTATAAAACGGACAAACATATCTTGAATTACACTAAAAAACTTACTACTAAGTACTAAAAAATTTACACAGAAAGCAAATATAAATTTAAGATATTGTAACTTTGATGGTATTGATTTAAATCAAATGATTGTTAGATTTGATTTAAATGAGTTTTTCTTCATGTTATTGTGAAAATATATATTATAATAATAGTAACTTATGAGGATACTTGTAACTTTGTCATATTATTTTAGTAACTTGCTTTGTCATTTTAGGTAGACAAGACTACAATAATATGGGATGCTGCATCAGGGCAATGTACACAGCAGTTCTCTTTCCATGCCGCACCTGCTCTGGATGTTGACTGGCAAACAAATACTTCCTTTGCATCTTGTTCAACTGACCAATGTATTCACGTCTGCAAACTTCATGTTGACAAACCAATAAAAAGCTTCCAAGGGCATACAGTGAGTAACTAATATCTGCCGATATTTACACAAACAACAAACAAGTAAACCAACAACTTACACATTAATAAATAAACAATCGTATCAGTAACTAATATCTGCTAATATTTACATAAACAACAAACAAGTAAACCAACAACTTACACAGTAATAAATAAACAATCATCAACATCATTACATCGGCACATACTACCTTACTGATTGCAGATAAACACAGATGGTAAAAAAAATAAAATGTTTGTGTAAAAATATTTTTGAGAGGTCCCATGGTATCATAAATTAATCTCCTCTCAGATACTGCCCTACCATGAATGTTGTTAAAACTGTAAATGCTAGATGTTTCTATTAATATACAAATAGTAAAAATGAAAATTAATTAAAGCTAATATTTTATTAACACTTATTTGCAGAATGAAGTGAATGCTATTAAATGGGACCCGCAAGGACAGTTGCTAGCCTCATGTTCAGACGACATGACGCTCAAGATATGGTCTATGAAACAAGACACTTGTGTACATGATTTAAAAGCTCATTCAAAAGAAATTTACACAATCAAATGGTCACCTACAGGACCAGGCACTCAAAATCCAAACATGAATTTGATACTAGCGAGTGCATCTTTTGACTCTACAGTTCGTTTATGGGATGTAGAAAGAGGAGTTTGTATTCATACTCTTACAAAACACACAGAACCAGTCTACAGTGTTGCATTTTCGCCAGATGGCAAGTTCCTGGCTAGTGGGTCCTTTGACAAATGTGTACACATATGGTCTACACAAACAGGTGGGCTTGTACACTCCTACAAGGGTACAGGAGGTATTTTCGAAGTATGTTGGAATTCAAGAGGAACTAAAGTAGGTGCAAGTGCTAGCGATGGAAGTGTTTTTGTATTAGATTTACGCAAACTGTAAGTTTTGTAGGAAATTTTCTACTAATTATATATTAAATGAAATATATGGCAATATTCTTCTGGAATAACCTTAGTTTTATTTTTTTTTTCAAGTATTAATATAAAGTGAAACTTCTATTTTGTCATTGTACAAAGAAATGAAATTTAAAAATTATTGACATCAGAGATGAAATGTATTGTTTTAAAATTAATTTTTAATGAAATTACATATTTATGATTGATGAGTTTGTAAGCACTATTGTTGTATTTGTGTACACATGAAAAAATTTAATAAAAAATAAAAACGGCTTCAATACACAGAAAAAAGTAAGTCGGTTATATTTTTTATTTCATACTTTTTAAACGACTTCAAAAAAAAAGGAGTTTCTCAATTCGACTGTATATATATATTTTTTATTGATTTGTCAACAATGAACATACGTAAAACCTATACAAGTACCAATATTCGCCAGCCACTTATACAATTCTGACATCGCTGCAAATGTGCCTAAAAAGTTTGAAGAGTTCCCTTTAGTTTCCCATTATCTCCTCATCAGATCATGACTTGGTAAACATTAAACCAATTAGAAACTATACCCTTTAAAACAAAAATTCAAAAATCAAATTGGTCCAGCTGACTTCGTGTTGTAGTGTACTCGTTAAATGTGAACAGTTAAGAAGTAGAGTACTCCTTAAGTTTAAACAGAACCATTAACTGTCCTTCGTCTTTATCACCAGACCCTTAGTGACAGTCATAGCCCATCTAAATGTAATCACGTACCATCACCAAACTATATAACAAAAAAGAATCATCAAAATTGATTCATAAACGACTAACTTATTTGCAATCATACAAATATATATATATATATATGTTACGGTAAGAGTGAATAATTAATGATTATTAATAATTATCTATTATTATTAATAATTACCGAAAGTCGAGGTAAAAGTGATAAATTAATCACATTTGTCGGTTATTATTAATAATTTGACCCTAGTAGTGGTAAATGTAATAAATGGCCAAGGGCGGGGCGGTGTGTGCAACGTGCGAGAGGCGCGGGGGGATGCCACGCGAGTGAACCGCCCAAGGTTGCAAGGAACGAGAAAACAAGGAAGGAGAAAAGGTTTTTTAACGCCCCAACCCGCCCCGCTTCGCGGGGCTCCTATTTCTGGGTGGTTTACAAAAAAAAAATAACCACGAAGGCTAAGGCGGGAGCTCCGCTCCGCTTCGCTCCCGCCTTAGCCTTCTAACCTAACCAACAATAAGGACTTCCGGGCTCAAGTTTTCTGAGTGGTCATAAAATAAATATAAACCTAACTAACAGTAAATAACCAACAAATTTAAAAAATTAAAATATAATAAAATTGTATTCTAGTTCAGAATATGTGAATTTGTTTTAAAGCAAGTACAAGTAACATTGTTTGTTTGATCTCAAATTAAAATAATTGTAAGACTGTGTTTAATATTTTAAATAAGTACCTACTGGTCAAAAAACATTGGGTTTTTATTTATTTTATCACTTTCACCAATATGTGTCGTGAATTATTAATAATTACCAATAAAAGTAATAAATTTCGATCGTTTATTCACATTTACCAAAACATGTGGTTATTATTAATAATTTTGTAAAATTATTAATAACTTTCAATTAATCACATTTACCATACAAATATATATATATATATACATACAGTCAAATTTAGAAACTCCTTTTTTGAAGTTGTTTAAAATTATATGACCGTGTGGTGAGGAATGAACTATGGTCAACATTGTCCACATATGGGGTGAGCAGCAGTTTGATCCGAGCACTGAAATCTCTTTATGAAAATTCTAGTGCTTGTGCTAGATTAAGTGGGGCATACACTGACTGGTTCCCAGTGGAGCTAGGGGTACAACAGGGATGTGTAGAGTCGCCATGGCTCTTTACTACCCACACTTATGTATGGTAGTGAAAGTTGGGTATGGCAGAAGAAGCACAAAAGTAAAATAAATTAAATTAAAAAAAAAAATTAAAAGTATGTGCAGGTTAAAACTGTGTGTGAATGTTCCTGGACCAAATTCAGGACATTTTAAATAAAGGCCAGGTCAAGAGTACCTTAAACCGACAAACTTGTATGAAAGGATTAATGAGAGTGGAAGAAGCTAAAGAAATATGCAAGGACTGTAGCAAATGGAGGGATGTGGTCTCTGCCTATCCCTATGGGAATAAGGTGTGACATTATGTATGTATGTATATTAATTTTTTTCCATATAAATAAGCAATGTATGAATTTTTTTATAATAGAATACTGGAATCCTTTGTGAAATTGTATTTTACGACTTTGAAATTGAAATATGACATCTAATTTAATTGCTGCAATGAATTATTTTTTAATTGTAATGATTTTCCTATACAAATATTTTAGACATAAGATTAATAAAAAAATATACTGCAAGCTTGGCTTTCATTCAATTTATTATTATTATATTTCCATTGGTCTTTTATATGCTAACATATCTTCATGTTTATACAGAGTATGAAGTTTTTCATACATATATTTAAAAAAATATAAAAGATCATCATATTGTCCATTGTATGGTTCACAGCTGTGACTATTTCCAGTGTGAATTGGGCTATCAATTGTGAGCTCTGTATTGTACTGCTCACTTCGTCCCCAAGCACAAACATGTATCTCTAATAATACCTGATGAAGTGCTTCAACAGTTGAAAGATACCATCTAGGACTGCCTTTTTGGTGTCTCCAAAATTGAGATATCCTTTTTTGTAACACAATTTTTGGCATTTTCTGAAATCTCTCATCACAAAATATTCCTTTGCTTTGATTCCAAGTACTATCAATAAGAATAAGACGGTCAATAGGCAATTTCTCCACATGATATATTTCTCCATTGATTGGACTGTCATTGTGATATACCTTAGTCATCAAAGTACCAACATTATAACCAGGTGGTAATTCGGCTAAACGATTTTCTGTGTACTTCCCAGTATCGAGTCTGCCAGTAAATAGCTCTTGCACTGTGCATGCTTCAGTTCCAGGATACAAGAGCACTGTTCTTCCATCATTTGAATATTCTGGCACATTAGGATATGTATAAACATTGACATCCCCGGGGGCCAAAACTGCTGCGTGAGCTGCTGTGCTTTTGCCATCAATTTCACGTCTATGTTTAATTATGTCAACCTTGATTGGCAACTGTGAACAAATAATGAAAATTATTAAAAAACGAATACATTATTTTAGATTACTATGTCTTACCACTTTAAAACTGTTATCTTACTGTACATAAAGGGATGCGTCCTTCTAATTGGGCTACAGGAACGAAACAGGTATAACAGAAATACATCCGAGACTTGCCACAACGGGGACATGGACTACGACTAGTTAGATCATTAAGTACGTCTGAATTTGATATTTTAAGACCTTTGAAAGGCTTGTCATCACGTTGTCTAGCCTCTGGACTTTTAGGGTTCATAATATTCTTAAGCAAATACTTCTGGGAGTCCGAAAAGTTAGGTTAGGTTTTCTTTAAAAGTCACAACAAACAATCAAATCAAACTCAAAGACAAAGTAGGATGGTGCGCCGTGGGTGGTATGTCATTTTGACGTATTAGGGAATTTAGGGATTGACACTTAACAGTGCTTGATTTTTTTTCTTCGTTCCCTAGGTAACGGCAGAATTCTGTTTCCATAGTCAAAACAGTTCCCACAAAAAATATAACGAATTCTAAACAAAACACAAACGGCTCTATCCTAGCCGTTTTGGATGGTTTTGCTCATGTTTTGGCATAGCTTTGGTCTTGCTTTGGTTTTGGCCGTATGGCACATTTTGGCATATTTTTTATTGTTCAAGTGAAAAACCAAATCCTAACTTTAGCTTCTTGGTTCTTGCTATGTTGATCCCACAAAAACGATTTTAATCTGTGATTTATATCAGGTCACGGAATAATTCTAATGTTCAATATAAAGCAGAGTCTATACAACAGAAAGATTTCTTTTTCGTAATCGTAATTATCATTATTTTTAGCAGGAATGCTGGATAGAATATTGAATGTAATAATAAATAATGAAGCCCAATATTTTCACTAAATAGTATAAGAATGCGTAACAGCAAAATTAAGAAAAATATTATTTAAGCGGATTTTGCAGTAAAAATACTTTCTTTCTAATTTTGTTATTGTAAATGACTATATTGAATTTTTATTTTCGTTTGATGTCAAAACAAAGATCAATGGCCTATCAAATAAATAACATTAGTTGAATTACGATTCATCTATTATGTACGTGCCCTAAAAATATTTCATCTATTTTCGTTATTACGTCAAAGTGTAGTGCTTATATTTGTGACTTCAAATATTTTTCAGTAATTTAAGTGCAACAATAAGGTAAAAGATTATTTTATTTTTTAATTTTAAACTTAAAAATACAATAGTAATGTACAAAATAGTTTTATTGTAATATATCTTACTGCCTGCCTTGTTTAGGACAATGACGCCATTTTGTCGCGCCGGCTGATCGAAATTATGATTTTTAAATAGTTTTTATTTAGTTCCTTGTGATAATAATTGTTATTTACTTGTGGTATGACAATATTGTAACCAGCGCTCTGCCCATGTCAAATTTTATACGTAATGTATTGCGCATACTGATCGTGTGAATATATTGATTGAATGTATTCTTTGCCGCAAATATGAACATATATGTTAAGAATACACACTCTAATTTGTCTTTTTGATCATATACTTCATCGAGATTTAAATAATTAAGCGCTTTATATCGTCACGGTTATAATATCTATTTTGTTCTTAGATAATGCACCTGTCATTACTTCCTATTGAATTAAAATGCTTTGTAAGATTTTCTAATAGTAATTTTTTTAAAAACAAATATATATGTAACTATAGCATTTTCAGGACAGGAAATGATTAGAGTTACGTTATAATTATGACAATATCAAAGGAACAAGATCAAATGCCCGGGGAGGTAAGAATTTAATAATAATCATATGTCACAATGTAGACTATACAAATGATTTATTTAATTTTCTTGTGCATATCCTTTATTGATTAATTTTAAAATTAATTTTTAGACAGGCTTCCCTGAGGCTAAGTTGAAAGCATTAGAAGAAAAAATATCGCATCCCCGTTGGGTAGTACCAGTTTTGCCTGAACAAGAGTTAGAGGCCCTATTAATTGCATCTATAGATTTAGCAACAAAAGGTTTGTATTATATTTACAAAACCTATTACAATATTTTCCTTAGTTGTATACAGTATATCTATTTGTAATTTATTTTTTGTTTAGAATATTGATAATAAAATATAATATATTTAATTATTAAAACAAAATGCTAGGAAAAGTAGTATTTAATATTTGTTTTTTTTTTTGGCAGGTGAAGATGTGAACAACCCACACTGTCAAAGGTTTTATAATGATGCACTTACAATATCATTTACAAAGATTTTAACAGATGAGGCAGTTATATCTTGGAAAAATAATATACAGCAATGTGTACGATCAAATTGTGAAAAACTTGTGAAGTTATGTGCCCTAAAATTAGATGATCCAAGATTTTTACATCTTTTATATATGGTCTTTAATCCTGGAAACAAGTAAGGAATCTGTCTACATATGTCCTGACCATGTCTAATTATTTAAAGCATTGCTAAGAATTTGTTATAATTTTAGATTTCACACATTCAATGCACCAAGAACTTGTGAAGGTTTATCCATTACAAATACTTCTTCATCTGGGGGCCAAGGTTCCACTCAGGAAACTGAAGTATTCGCAAGGTCACAAGATCATCGTACACCCAAAGGATGGCTGGTCCATCTTATAAATGTGTATGTATCCTATAGACAACAATAGTTAAAATGGTTTCATGTTTTGATGTGAGCAGTTAAGGATTTATGTTTATATGTCATGAATGTGTTTAGTTGTTTAATTTTCTTGTCAGTATTGTCCATTATAATATTTCAATTACAAATTTTTCAGGTTTGGTCAAGCAGGTGGATTTGTTCGGCTTAGAGAACGGTGTGAATTAATTATGGGTTTTAAAAAATCAGAACTAACTTCTTCAGTGATTAGTGAAGAGAAAATTTCCAATGAAATATCTGAAAGAGAGAGTGATGAATATATAATGAATGCTACTGAAAACATGTCATCAATGACTGATAGTATTGAGGTATGTAACATTATAAACCTGTGTTTCAACTAAGATAAACACATATATTTAGGTAAGGTAGTGTTTATATTGGAATTCATATTAATTGAATTAAATTTTGCAGAGCTCTTCAACTCGCAATGAACAACCATCATCATTAGAACAATCAATCAGTGGTGAGACTCGAGTTGCTGCAGTGTGGCAACTTTTGCGGCCCTTGGGACTTTGTCATGACCTTCTAACACCTCACACAGTTACTGTTTACCTCTTACCAGTATTGGTAAGTTCTAACTCGATTTATGTTAAAAAAACTTGTTTTAAAGATTAATGAAATTGGATGAAGCAAGAGAGATATCCATTGTTTGTGGCAAGTGGAAGGATGTTGTTTCTGCCTACCCTTATGGGAACGAGGCATTATGTATGTATGTATAAATTTGATCCATTTGTTTGTATGTGGGGTAATATCAAAGATACTAAATTTTAATATATTCTTGTTGTTCAATTGAACTCCAATTTAATATTCTTTCTTATCTTCGGTGATAGTATAATACAATGGTACCACAGAGTTAGTCTGGTGGCGGAATTTGATGGCAAGCAATAGATATTCCTGTACTTAACAAAATAAACCCATCAAGTTAACACCCATCTGTTTAGCCAAACATTTTAATATCCATTGATTTTTAAACAATATTTTAGGAATATTTATATTTTTGCAGGAATGCATTCCAACTTTACTAGAAAGTCTTACGGATGAAGAGTTGAAACGGGAAACGCGTGGCAGCGAGAACAAGACGGATACAGTGTCCTGTTTGATCAGAGCTTGCAAATGCGTTTCTGCCAAGACACCACAGCATCACAGTCTACTTAAATGTAAGTTACTGTTTTTAGTTAATCTATTCGAGGAACTCTGTGACACAAACTGTAGTGGTGAATTACATGTGTGTAATAAACAGCAGAATATGACAATATGACATCAGAATCAGTTTATCATTAATCATTGTTAAACAAACACTCACAGGCACTCATATAATTTTTGTATTGGTAAAGCTCTTTCAATTTAACACATCAATATCAGTAACTTATCTGTTAATCTCGCAATTACATTCAAAGTCAAATGGACTTTCATAAGTAGAACTAAAACAGTACAATTTTTTTTTCAATTTAGTTTTAATGTTACTACTAGCGACCCGCTCCAGCTTCGCACGGGTGCAAAACAAAACCGTCAAACGCTCGCTAGTCCCTGCATTTAGAATCTTTTATATCTTGTAAAATATTCCCCTAAATTACATGCTGTAAAGGGCAATAATATTTATATACTACTAGCTGACCCGGCAAACATTGTTTTGCATTAAAAAAAAAAATTTAGATGGAAATTAGATAGTAGCTGATTCTCAGACCTGCTGAATACGCATACAAAATTTGGTAAAAATCGGTAAAGCCGTTTCAGAGGAGTATGGTAACTAACATTGTGACATGGAAATTTTATATACTGTGTAGGGAGTGAGAAAGAAAGGAGACCGGCTTCGTTCTCATCCCTACTCCGTGCTGTTTACTGGGTCAGAAGTGACACCTGTAGACATCTGGCGGGGATAACTAATTAAATGACGATTGATCAGTTTTCGACCGGAGAGGAAAAATGATTAAATTACTAAAATGGCTATTAAAAAATAAGGGTTGATCGTAGAAGGGTGAAAATTAAGGATTGTATGTATTTTTGTATGTTGTATCATAAAAAAATAGAAATTAAAAATTTTGTCTAAAAAATAAAAAAAAAATTTAGGGATGGACTACCCCTAACATTTAGGGGGATGAAAAATAGATGTTGGCCAATTCTCATAGATACCGGATAAGCACAAAAAATTTCATCAAAATCGGTCAAGCCGTTTCGGAGGAGTATGGCAACGAAAACTGTGACACGAGAATTTTATATATTAGATTGCCCTTTACAGCATTACCTACTATATACTCAATTGGTCATTATATGATTAATGCATAAAATCGCTTCGTAAAGCAACTACTTTTGGTTGAAAGTAAAAGATAAAAAATGTTTAATGTGGGTCATCCCTAAGAGATAGACAAATACCATCGCGGACTTTTTTGTTGATATTTTTAAGGTAAACTGTGGTACATTATTTTGATATATCTCTTAGGGTTTAGCCAGCGTTTGCAATATAAGCGCAAAAAATGTGTTGATTTACGACATCACATCAGAAACCTCTAAAATTATCTGTGTTTCTCTACTATATTATACATGTATTATACACATAAACCTTCCTTATAAATTACTCTATCTGATAAAAAAACCGCATGAAAATCGGATGCATGGTTTTAAAAATTTAAGGGAAAAACACAAAAAAGCGACTTTGTTTTATACTATGTAATGACTATATCTTTTATAAATGTTGAAATATTTACTGTGAGACTGAGTGCTTGTTCAAAATGAGTGATGGTGCTTTATATTGTCCTTAAGTATTATGGGATAAGTTTTATAATGATAAAACGTTTAAATGTGGTATTACTTTAATATAATTTTTAACTATTTCTATTTATAAGTTATGTGACAACTCCTTATTGAAGTCTGAATTAATTATGTATGGAAATTAACTCTTTATGGCTCATTTTCACTGGTTGTTTACTGGGTTGATATACAGCATGCGGGGCACCCCTCAGGCAGATTAAAAACCTATGAAAGTCAACAAGTTGTTACACCACATTCAGTTATTCCCCGTAAGTGGTCTTTATTGACCCAAACGACCAATAAAATTCATTGGTCAGTACAAAGTATTTGGGGTGCAAGAACTCAAAAACCAGTTTTGAATGTATCTTAGGACGGAATAGACTCTCTGGCCAATGACTTATGAAAACAGTGCCTTTTTTTTCCGCTGGGAAATGCATTTACGCATCATCTCGGGCGCAGACTGCGCAGGGAGAACTATGCAGTCTGCGCTCGGGTATGTGGGACTCGCTGGCTGAGCAGCCATAATACCCACTAAAACCCAGCGGAGCCATCTGCGTCTTTTTTGGGACGTCAAAGGATCGCGGAAGCAGACACTTTGACAGTCCCGACGTGCTCGTCGGTGCACTCAGTGGTGACTACATGGGTGGCAGGAGATGCGCATATCGGCGTCTCCTACCACCCATGAAAACAGTCCCTGCATTGGTGCTGTATGGCATGATTTACCCAAAATGTCCCGCACCACGCATTCAGGCCCTATCGACTATTGGAAATGAACCATAATCACTGCAATTTTTGTGTAATTTATATCACATGTAAAATCATATTGTTAACTTTAATGTAATTTCATTACATATGTTTATTGTTTTATCTTTAAGGTTCACGAAAAAGTTTCTTCGCATTTTTTAAGAAAATACAAAAACAAAATTAATTTTATTTAATTTATATTTAACTAAAGGAAGTAGATACCATTTTGTTTGATAACTTTTTTCCATCTTGTATAGGGTCATGATCCCATTGCTATAGAAATTTTTGGTACTTCTATCCTAATTCTGGGATCAGAATACCATGACAAGTGGTTTTGCAGTCCTCTCGTGATGTTAACCTGACACTGCCTAAAGAATTTTGAAGATATCAAAACAGGTGGATATCTGAAGGTCTATTCGGCGGATGCTTTGCACAACTCAGCCAAACTCTTAATTTTTGCTGAGTGTTTAAAAATGTGTGAAGTCTAGCGTTATTATGATGAAAATCCACACCTTCTGTTGTTTAATTCAGGCCGCTTTTTCTCAACTTCTTGCTTTAATCTCATTAGTTCAGAATCCACGGTCCTGCCTGGTGGTAACAGCTCATAATGAATTGTGCCCTTCCAATCCCACCACACACACAGCGTCACCTTGTTGCGAGTTAACCCTGGTTTCGCCACAGTCTATCAAGCCTGACCGGCCTTTGACCTTTTACGCACGTTCTTTTCGTACGTGATCCACTTTTCATCACCAGTTATCAGCTTATTCGAAAATGGTTCGGTTTCATTACGTCGTAATAAAGAATCACAAACAAGTACACGGTTCATTAGGTGTCATTCTGAGAGCTTGTGAGGTACCCAAATGTTGAGCTGGGTAATAAACCCAGTTTTTTTCAAATGCGCCAAAACTGTTTAGTAGTCAATTCCCAGTTTTTCAGCTATGTCGTAACTACTGATATGCCGATCTTGCTCCACTATTTCAAAAATGGCATCCATTTTATTCGTAATCGTGCGACCAGAGTTGCATGTTCATCATCAAAATTATCGGATTGAAAACGCTCAAACCAAATTTGTGCTACTCACACAGCGCGTGAGAGTAGGTCGATAAACATTGCAAAATTTTTTCGTTGTATTTTTACCTTTTTTGTAGTAAAATGTATAAAATTTCTTCAATAGATTCACTCTATTCATATCCAGTTAGGACAACCCTGGTCTATGTAGTGCAATATGATTTTAATTTTAACATATTACACGTTTATGTTAATTACACGTTGTATTGCAGAGCTGAAGATTGTATTTAAATATAAAAAAGTTTGAGAAGAGTTTGAGGTCGGCTGGGGACCCTGTAGCTGCTAAGGGGTGGTTTCAGCCTCCCCTCAGCTTCTACATCGTCCCACACCGTGTCCTATAATCGTCGCTGCGCGGATCGTGACGACAGCATCCGTTGCGTGTCAAGTAGCAACGTACGAGTCATGCGTGTATTGCGTTTTAGCAGAACTTGTGTAAAATTGTCATTTGTAAATTTTTATTAATGTACTGTTTTGTAAAATTTACATAATTGTAGCCATATAACTAAATTATTTTTATTTGAAACTTCAACATTGTCTGAATTGATCTTGTCTATTTGTGAATGAATGAAAATACAAGATATAACTTTTAGTGACTGTTTAGTTCGACGTTACGTCTTTTCTTTCATAGCACTATCAAATTAAATGAGGGGTATAGTTTCAAAACCTACCAAGTCCAGTAATGTTTGTTATCCAAAATGGTGCCTCTCTATTTGCTAGCTGGGACTATGCGGTTTTGAATTGAAATGTGATGGACTTTGCGGTATTTGATACTTACAGCCCATTTAAAGTGGATTTTTCTATTTGTTTTTGGTAAGAAATAAATCGAAACTGTGTGTAAACCATAGATTTTCTAGAGGTATAAAAATATTTAAAGTAAAAATGGACTTAGTGGTAGTGAAATTATACCCCTCATTAATATAACCACTTAATGTGAATGTGTTGTAGTGACAAAGACAGATGATTTACATTGATCAATTTTTTATTTACTTAAAAATTTCTATTCTATTTTTAATCTTTCTATGATTATATTAAAAATGAATGTTTTTGTTTTTCCATAAATATTTGTGGTTTGTTGTCTATCATTAAGTCATATTATTTATTACAGCTCTGGATATGTTCCGTTTGAATATGATCCTACGGTTGCTAATAATGTCCTCGTTCAATGGGAAAATGTCGGCGTTGAATGAAATTAACCAGCTTATCAGTTCAGTCTCGCAACAGCCAAAACCAGAATGGCTTACGCCCGCTGTCATTACGGTACGTATTCACTTTACCTCCCTACCTAAACCATATAATCTCTGAGTAATTTTGGCGCCACTGTAATTAAAATTACATTATTTTGTATAATTTTTTTTTCAGAATTGGATACGCGAAAATAAAGTTGTAGATATAGTATTACGAGATTCGCTTCACCAACCCCAGTATGTGGATAGACTAGAGAAGTTGCTTAGGTTCATGATAAAAGAGAACTCACTCACGAGGGAAGATCTGGACGCTATATGGCGAGCTCAGCAGGGGAAGCACGAGGCAATAGTGAAAAACCTGCATGACTTACTGGCCAAATTGGCGTGGGACTTCACATCAGACCAGCTGGATCATTTGTTCGATTGTTTCCAGGTAAAATTAATAATTAATTAATTTAGTTAATTTTACATTAAGTAAAGTTAAAAGAAAAAAATCAGGAATTCTCTTCACTTGCTACACATGAATTTAGCTAGTATAACGATTAGTGTCATTATAATAGAAAAAAATGCCAATAATTTTATAGTGTTGTTCTATCTTCATCAAATATAGCTAAAAACTGTTTTGACCGCGTCAACTTTTAAACGAAAAAAAGGGGTATTATATTCGGTCCGTTCATTTCGAGGAAAGATGCCACAGATAAATACACAGACTGACGTTTTATAACATCAAGCGATAAAAGAAAATGTAAAACTCAGAAACTCTAAAAGGCAATAATTATTTATGTTCTTCTTCAAATTCCTCTCCATTACTGAAGGTCGACGGTCAGCTCTTTGAACCTCTCCCTGTCCATGGCTAGGTAAATTAGTTGTTCCACAGACTTTAGGCCTGTCCACTCCGTTATGTTTCTTAGCCAGGACATCTTCCTTCTTCCCTCACCTTTTCCTGAGATTTTGCCCATCATGATAGTCTGCAGCAAGCGGGACCTATCATGTTGCAAAATATGTCGTGGGTACGAGATCTTCCGCTGCTTGATGGTCTTGATTATCTCGGTCTTTTTCTGCATTTCTCCAAGAACCTCAGTGTTAGACACTTTAGCCGTCCAGCTTATGCGCAGCATCCTACGGTATGTCCACATCTCAAAGGCTTCAAGCTTTTTACGAAGATCTTCCACTAGGGTCCATGCTTCACAACCATATAAAAGTACGGGCCATATCTAGCACTGTAGGAGTCTGGTGCGGAGGTTTAAAGAAAGTTGACGGCCACAGAGAACTTTCTTTATCCTCATGAAAGATGCGCGAGCAATGTCTACAGGTTCGAACTTCTGTGTCGCTTTTCCATGAGTCTGTTAGGCATGACCAAAGATATTTGTCAATTTATTTAGTTTTTTACTTATTCTCTCTCATTCGTGTAACTATATTCAATCATTGCTGTTTGTATTGAATTTTATTTATAATCATTACTTTTGAATAACAAAGAATATCTTTCAAAAATAAACTGGTAGGACCTATAACTGGGCTCAGTAAAATTAATAATTCGTTTAAAGGCTGTGGGCTCTTCTCGGACCAGGGCGCGTTTGGAACCCTCGTAGCTTTAATTTTAAGTTTCCGATTTTAATTATCACGAAATATATTTTAAATTCTAAAAAATACATAAAGATTTAATTGAATAAAGATATTTTGAATTTGAGTTTATATTTTTTTCATAGGCGAGTTGGGCGTCATCTAGTAAGAAACACAGTGAGAAGTTATTGGAGGTTATTCGACGGCTGGCAGAGGATGACAAGAATGGTGTGATGGCTAACAAAGTAAGTTATGAATGTAACAAAATTGTTGTCATTAATTAAAGTAGTCATAAATTAAACAATAAACATTTAAATTAATGTTGTGTTGTTAATTAATATAACTGTTATACAAAAATAAGATAGAGATATAGCTTTTAAATAAATTATTACTAATATATTTGAAACTAGTATTTTATTAGTAGTGAACGAAAAATGTGCTTGTTTCATTTGTGCATAAAAACTAGTCTGCCATCTTTGTGTGTCGTTGACATATTGAATTTAGGATGACGTAATTTAGCTAAAGTTTTATTATTATCCAAACTAATAAACTACAACCAAAATCCTTGTAAAGATTGCAATTTAATTTACCAAGCAAAATATTTAGTAGAAAACCTATTTAGTAGGTAGTGAATATTTTAGTTTTAAGTAATTTATAATAATTAAAATATTTTTTTTGGATTATCAGATTTCATTTAATTCCTTAAATGCAACTCAATTTCCAGGTATTGGTACTGTTTTGGAATTTGGCGCACTCTGATGAAGTTTGTACTGAAATCATGGATGTGGCGTTGGCAAACTTGATTAAAATACTTGATTACAGCTACAGCCAAGAACGTGATTCACAGAAAACTTTATGGCTCGATAAGTAAGTATTGATCAAACACATTACTTTTTAACATTATTTACAGAATGACTCATTGAACTTTGTTGCACCATAGTGAAAGAGTGTACAGCTTACCATAGCCCACATGATGTAAACATAAATATTCAGAGTACTTATTTTCCAAGCTTATTGACGAGTGAAGAGTAAGATTTTCACCCTGGTTACATCACAGTTAATAATAACTATTAATTAAAAATAATACTTAAAAAATAACCAAATCTACAAATAACCGTTATCTCGTATAACTTGTATACAAAGTTCATAATTATCGTTTAAGTTTTTTGAGAGATTTATACGGCGAGAGTGAATCAAATCCAGGACATTCTGATTAAAGGCTAGGTCAAAAGTACTCTAACCTGACGTACTTGTATGAAAGGTTTGATGAAATTAGTAAAAGCGAGTGATATGCTAGGATCGTGGCAAGTGAAAGGATGTGGTCTCTGCCTACATCTATGGGAATGAGGTGTGATGTTATGTATGTATGTAAGTCGTCTAATTTTAAATATTCTTTTAAGTATATTTAACGATAGCTACATATGGAGTAGCTTAAACCTAATCTCGCAGGGAACCGCGGGCTGGACGTCCACTGGCTGTTAATGATGATGATGATGTTGAAACCTAACTTTTAGCTTTGTATTAGGTGTGTGGAGGAGTTGAAGAGCAACGACAAGTGGGTGTTGCCGGCCCTGAAGATGATGCGCGAGCTGTGCTGCCTGTACGAGGCGGCGGGCAACTCGGGCGTGCGGCCCCACGTCACCCGCCAGGAGCTCATCGACCGCCTGCAGACGCAGCACTCGCTCGTCATACTCGTAACGGATTCCCTCACCTTCTACATGGACGCTGTTCGGGCTAAGCTAGCTGGTGTGTACTTGTTAAGGAAGTTATTATTATTATTCTACATTAAATATACTCTCACGCCCGGATACACAATAAATACATATATAATGCCAAATTATTATTATAAATCTTGTTATTGACAATAGGAAAAGTTAAAAATCCTTATGTAGAATTTTTATACATAGATTTAATCTCAAAAAGAGCTGCATGACCGTGCATACTTCAGTATAACTTGTTTCTTTCGTGTATACTTATAATTAACATTATCACCAACATTGAAGTTGTTGATTTTTATAATAAATATATGCCGTCGCACACTTTTTTGTAGTAATATTAAAGAGAAACAATTCTTCTAGACATTGTTTTGTTATATCTTAAAAAGACAAAGCAGCGTTTTCGATGAAGGCCGCCATGCGGCTTCAATTTATTCGCTTTTTGAACAATTGTGGTCACATTTCATCCAACTTACGGAATTCTCAGGAACCACTATCTATTGATGAAAACCGTATGATCGTGCATTTTGTATTATTGCGAACAGACGCGGCGGATGACTTTTTTAACTGACTTACTTGTTAAATTATTACCCTTTACAGAAGAGGGAGAAATAGACTGGGATAATTGGCTGCCAGATGGAAAGTACCCGCATGCAGCGCAAGTTCACGAGCGGCTTAGTTTCCTGAGGTTTTTGCTGAAGGATGGACAGTTATGGCTGTGTGCTGAACAGGTATGTATTCTTTTTTAATGGTAGATAGGCTTGCGCTTGGCTACAATGAAGCCTGATGGAAAGCAGTAGTAGATGCCTATTGACTCAACTTCTATTATTTTCACTAGATGACACCCGCGGTTTCACCCGCGCAGTTCTCGTTTCCGTGAGAATTTCGGGATAAAATGTGTTATTCTGATATCTAAGTTTTATAAAAATCCATTTAGTAGTTTTTGCACGAAAAAGTATATATATATGATACATCCATCCATCCATTCATACATACAAACTTTCGTTTTAATAATATTGGTATGGATTCTGAACAATGAACTTAATGTTTTTAATGTTGTAGTCATCATTGGATAGAGTGATTTATTAGGAAAGTTTAGGTGCCTTTAACTTATTATATTGTGTAAATTGTTTAAAATAAGTTTTGATGAGATATAACAAAATAATGTATTTTATTTTTTTGCTCAGAAGTCATGTTATTTTGAATCTTTTATGTATTCCTTAGCCAGTCTTCAAAAACTTGGCTATGTATAATGTAGGAAATGAACTACTACTATAGTAGTACTATAGTAGTACTATAGTCGAGATGAAGGAAAATAAAACTATCATTCTTGAAAAACTGACATTTTTAAATACGAGAGATAAGGACAGAGATAATACTCGACCGATTTCACTTATCGGTCCTTTGTACGTTTATTCTTTTGATGCATGGGCCGCACTTTAGATGTATGCAGTATTTCTTATCAAATTAAACACATTACTTAATATATGTTTTTTTCTACAGGCGAAACAAATTTGGATATGTTTAGCTGAAAGGCCGGCACACCTGGGGGACCGGGAGGCGTGTTTTCGATGGTTTAGCAAACTGATGGGGGAGGAGCCAGACTTAGATCCCAATATTAATTTGCATTTTTTTCGGCGGAACATTATGACGCTGTCTCCAAACCTTCTAACTCACTCGGGTATCAAATGTTTCGAGAGGTAATCAATTTTTATTTGCAAATATTTCTACTTAAAACTTTTTGAGATTTTGTTTTTAAATCAAATTGTTTGTTGTTACAGGTTTTTTAAAGCTGTCAATTCCAAAGAAGGCAAACTTAAGATTAAACGTCGTGGTTTTTTACTTAATGATGCTGATCTCATAGGATTAGATTATTTATGGAGAGTGAGTAATACATCATTATTTATTTTAACACTTTAACATAGTAAAAGAAGTGATAACGTAAATACTTCTATCGCTGTAAAGTGCGAGAGGAGCCTGCTAGCGCTGCCGCATTATGGTAACTGAGTTAACATTTCCTCAACAAACTAAAGCCTGATATAATTACCAAATAACTGACATAATTAAAGCTTTTATCGTTAGTTAGTCCGTTAATTAAAAAGAAGGCAGTATAATGCGAAAGTCTGCGTCATTTCCAATACACAAGCTCAAATTATTTGATCAAACAGTTCGATCAAAGTCCGGTGGTATGCATGGTGGATTTATAAGACGGAGTTCCTGGGTTCGATTCCCGTCGGGGCAGATTGAATTTGTCTTGGTCTGGCTGGTGGGAGGCTTTTGTCGTGGCTAGTTACCACCCTACCGACAAAGACGTACCGCCAAGCGATTTAGTGTTCCGGTACGATGTCGTGTAGAAACCGAAAGGGGTGTGGATTTAAAAAAACGAAATACCAATTATTCAGATTTCTTCAAGCATTGACAACTTCACTTATCTTCAGGTGTAATAGCATCATGAGATTCATGCCGATTTGATAAAACTGTTTGAAACATTCTGCTTGATCAAATTACTTGAATGTCTATGGGCTGCATTAGAACGGCGTCGTTCATTTGTCGCGCAGGTGATAACTGAGTGCGATGACGACATATCCGCGCGCGGCATCGAGCTGCTCCGCGAGGTGTGCACGTGCACGGGCCCCGCGCTGTCGCCCGCGCAGCACCACGAGGCCTTCCTCACGCACTGCTGCGCGCGCACGCAGCGCCTGCAGAAGGACATGGAGCTGCAGAACGGTAAACAATTTTTTTTCGAAAACAAAAGAATAATGTTTTTTATTGAAATAATACAATAATTTTAATAGTTGTAGTAATATTCCGTGACATCTCATCGGGGAAATACTACCACCAAGTAGCACCGCTGTATTTTGACTTTAAGATTATGGCTGCCGCTGTAATTACTGGTATAAGGGCGGCCGTACACGGACTGCTCGAGCAGTTAGCGGCTGAGCGAAATACACGGACCGCTCGAGCGGTCGGCGTCGACTGCTTGAGCTGTCGGTTGTTGACTGCTCGATCTACGCTACCCAACTGCTCGAGCAGTTGATTTTCTACCACATCAAAGTTCTCAATTACTTGGGAATAATAGCCCATGCATTGTTCTTCTTTATTTTGTCGCTGTGTTCCTTAAGTTTATAGTTTCAAATAAGTTCTTGCGTTTTAATTGCACTAATAAGCGCATCACTATCGCACACGCGCATGTTCAAAAAACAGTCGGCAAATGAGAGAGAAGTCGGAGAGCTGTCGATTGCTCTAGCGCAGTCAACGGCTCGAGCAGTTGGTGTATGCCTCGCAACCGCTCGCGAGCGGTCGACGGCACGATGGAATTTCATCATGCAGTCTCGAGCAGTCGTGTGTACGGCAGCGAATGAATGACTATAGTTCACCGCGCGGTCGCGGCTTTAAGCAGTCGGTCTCAACTGCTTGAAGCAGTCCGTGTACTACTGGCCTAAGAGACATTAACATCTATTTCTCAAGTTGATAGCTAATATAATGCCCACCCTCCTAACCGGTGGTAGAATCACAATTTAAATGTGTTTGTAAACTAACTGAGCCTTATAAATTGTACGAATAAGCGTATACTAGAAAAGCTAATAATAGAAAAGCGTGACTCGAAATTTTTTGTTACTTTATTATAAACTAGAATACAAATAATGACGAACGGTAAAACAAAAGTATAAATCGACAAAGATATACAAAGTTGTAGGTACTTTAATTTTTGAGTAGGGGTCGCCGTCCCTTTCTCGCAAAAAGAAAATTTGAAATGATCTACAATGGCGTTATTTAAGTATGACGTCACACTATTGTAAGGTCTACCTTTTAATAGTTAAAGTCAAAACTTTTCAATATTTGATCAATTTAATTATTTTTTTCATACTTTTATTTGTTATTATATAATAATATACTATATATTTAATCCAGTTTAAATTTTTTTGAACTAGATTTAGTTAAAACACTAGTATTTTAAAAAAGTCACCTACCCAATTGTATGTGATTTGTGAAGTTAATTATGTGCATTCCATTTCAGATGCGACGGAGTGTTGCACTCGCATGTGTAGAGTAATTCGTGCCATACAAGAATATATAAACGAATGTGACAGGAGGTACACGTCGGAGCGACAAATACTTCCGATTTATAGGTCGGGCAGGGGGCGGCAGTGTACTATTATAGTGCGATTTAATTTCCAAACAGGCCAAAGACAACTTGACGATATAGAATTATTTTCGCACTCAAACGAAACACTGCATTCATTACGCACGGCGGTTCAGAGAAGGTACTTTATTAATACCATTATAGACCAACCGCTAAGAGTCCTTGACCGCAGGGTACAGAGGCGCGGGGTTAGAACGGCAAAGGGAAAGGAGACAGTTGCGCACGCGCACCTATCAATACACCTCACCTCTCTCCTTCCCCTTTGTCGTCCTACCCCTCGCGACGCTGTACCCTGCGGGCGAGGACTTTTTTAAGCGGTTTATCTATAATTTATTAATTTACGATATTTAAATATTTTTAATTTAAATAATAATTTATTCTTCCAGACTGAAGTTAACGTCAGACAGCAACATAAAGTTAGAAATGTATTTAAATAAGCTAGAGTTGTATGTAAACGGGGACCTATTGGAAACCAGTCACGACCGCAAAATACTCTCACAAATACCTCTTAGGGATAAAACTGTGATTGTTGCTAAGGTTTGTTATACATAATTACATATTTTTATATTTGATTAAATGTCACTTTGACCTCGTGATACTTCAACTGGCCACCGAACGAAGTCTATGACTAACAGGCTTAATTTGGTGGCTGGTATGCCATTTTATAATGATTTGTAAAACGCGATCATGTCCGTTTCGAATTCAATATCGGCTGTAAGGGGCATGATATCTAAAGTTTAAAGTAATAAGTGCATGTTTTATGCAAGTCCCTCAGCGTTGGAAGTTTTGTCGCTAAATTTCATAATTTAAAAAATCGTAGTTCATTTATATCTAATTACAGCAATGAATCACATATGTAGACCCTTTCATTATGATTTTAAATTAAAAACCAACAAATAACGATTTTTACCCAGACCCTTAAGCTATGTAAATATAATTTTTGAACGCACGCAATGTACGCGCTATGTGTCTGCGTCACCGCCGTAGATAGGTATAGATTACGGGACGTTGATATCGCGTTGTCCGCAATACATTGCGAGATCAAAATTCAAACTCCTCATTTCCGATAAAACCGAAACTAGTAGTTTTATCGTTTTAGAAAATAATTTGTCTCTCTCGTGAATCTTCACGAAGTTTTTCCCTATCATACCCCTGAATACTTATTACTACTTATACTGGCAATAATTTTTATATATAAAGTGTCAGTAAGAAGTAGACAACTAATTAAAAAAGGGCTATACATTATAGGTCTATGATGGACAAATATGTGGTAGTGGAGGCTGTGGATCATCGAACGAGTCGAGCAGCGATTCCAGTACTTCTTCGCCCCCTTCGTCACCCACCCCTGAACACGCGTTGCCAGGCGTTGTAAGTACCACACATGAAAAATATGCTGAAATAATGATTGTTGATAAACTGTCTTTAATTAATAACTTTGTTTTGCAGCTCTTCTCACTGGGCTCGTGGTATATTCCGTTTATTTTAGAATTAGAACACATAGGTATTACTAAATCTCATGCTCCGTTGACCGAAGCCGCGCATCTTTTGTCACAAATCTGCCCTAGTCATAAACAAACGGTATGTTATTATACTATTATTTTAATTGTATAACTGTTCAGTCTATGACGTTGTATTTATTATTTTTGTATAACTTTTTAGGTGGATAGATTAACAGAAGCGCTACTGAGTCGCGAGGACACAAAGTTAAGGGACATGCTTTATGGACCAGCTCCACCCACCGTTGCCTATAATGTAGAGGTAAGCAATTTGTAGAAACAATATTAATAGAAGTAGAATCAGACATCATACGCCATCTATACATCTGCATAAGTAAATAAAAAGTATGTGCTTTTACTCTGTATGCAATTTCTAATTAAACTGGTCAAGGCGCAAGGGTCAGTCGACTGCCGCTTCCCCGTACATTTCAGCCACGCCTGCGCCTAGAGTGATAAAAAAATGCAAATGAAACTATAAACTTACTAACTTACATACACACAGACATATGGTACTTACATAAAAAACAATTTTTAAAATTTTTGCCTGTCATCTGTTTGTTTCTTTGTTCTGGTTAATCTTTGAAGTACCTGGATCGTACTTTTATTTGCAGTTAGCATGATGTTATAAGAAGTTACTAAGGCTAACTAACATAACTAATTTTAGAAATTTTGTTTATTTTAATTGTAATTCTACGTGGACGACGTCGCGGGCGTCCGCTTGTACTCAATATACTGTAACGTTTGAAAAACTATTAATTTAGAAAGATAGCAATTAGACTTTTGTTTAGGGCACAGACCTCCCATTTTTATTTATAGATAAAGGATTAGATCTATTGGGTGCATCCCAGTTGTACCCCCTAATATAGAACTAATGGGACAAAATTAAAGAAATGTCGATATCAACATCTTGTTTGTACGTTACATATAAATTACCTAGTTTTCATAAGAATAATATGAAATCTCTTTTGATTGCAATATTAAATGACCACTTAAATTTGAGAGTATATTAGTAATTGCTGAAGATTATTTTGGGAATGACGAACGATTAAAATAAGCTTACAAAAAAGCTTTTGGCGACATGCTAACAGCATTGCACAAGAAGTCAGAGATCGATATGGATCATAAGCAAAACAATTCGATCGATGTGGAGGATTTGGAATTATCTTTTTAGGATTCCGTAGAACGGAATCCTTATAGATTTGTGAAGTCTTTCTGTCCGCCTGTATGTAACAGCCACTTTTTTCCGAAACTATAAGAACTATAACTATTGAAACTTACTAAATAGATGTATTCCTTCATACAACACAACATTTCATACAAAATAGAAAAACAAACAATAAATATTGGGGGTTCCCCATACTTAGAACTCGATCTCAAACATTCATTAAACCCATACATGTGGAGTATTTACTTCTTTAAAAATGATATTGAGGTTTCTAATATCATTTTTTTCTAAGCTGAATAGTTTGCGCGGAAGATATTTCCAAAGTGATAAAATGTGTCCTCCCCTTGTAACTTCTAAAATAAGAGAATATTTTATTAGACATGACTACTTGGTTTTAACAACTTAGCTTTTGTCGCAAGGGACATTTTTTTGTTAAAAATAATGTGAAATATCAGTTAAAATAATATAAAGTTTATAACTTATATGCTATAAGTAAAGTCAAGAGCAAAAACTATACTACAGTTCTATATTGAACTGTTGGGATATAATTTGACAGCCCGGAAAATATCCCAACAGTTAGAATTACAGTATGGGGTACTACTGGGATGCACCTGATCTGTTTGTCCCTTCTCTTACTGTTATTTTTAAACAAAATTTATATTCAATTTTATTTCAAATATGTACTTTTGTGCAGGTCCTATATAGCATGGTAATGCCGTCCTCCGACACAAGACTAGAACGCAACCGAAGTTTTCAAATGGCCTGTGTGAAGAAAGCTCCTCTATTAGTACAATGTTTATCTGATACCGAGTTTTTGAAGGACGCTGCTCCCCACACCAGAAGGTCAGCATAAATCAACGAGAAAAGCTAAATTGGTTTACTGACTATAATTTTACGTAAAAAGTCATAAGAAAATGTTGATAGAAAATTTCATGCGTCACAAGCCAACACTTAGGGCGATGGTGCCTATCTTTCGCATGTTCCGCGCTTTCAGTTGTTTTTTCCGTTGTTCATCGATGTATAAAATGTTATTACGTCAAAATATAGCTACTAAATTGCTCTAGCAGGATACAACCAGATTGGTTGTCCAGGGAGAAAAATTCGAGCAGAGCAGGAGGACGTTGACCGATCACAAAGGGTACCCTTAAGCCTACACCCGTGTCGCAAGTCTCGTACTCTGATCGGAGTTTTTCTCTCTGCCACACGATGGACCCGACACCCACACGGTGAATCCATAGATTGCTGGATATTCGTATTTCTTCTTTACTTATTTATCTCTTTTGTTCCAGAGTTGGTTATTTAGCTTTGGTGAGATTAGTGAAATTGGCTCTTTACACTTTAGGATATCTCTTTGAAATTATGGCACCTGAAAACGATACAAATGTGGACAGAGATTTTAGGTAAGGCTATTCAATGCTTTATTGTAAATAGAATAATTGTAACCCTCAATATGAAGATTAATATTTTGTATTGTTGCAGGATGGACGTCACTATATTACGTGAAGCGTTACAAACAGTTTCCAATCATAACTGTGAACTTATTGTCAAAGCTATAGCGGAAAAATTAGCTAGTACATTAGGAGATCAGGTATTTTTTTTTATTAATCGTTAGTTTTTTTTTCATATTAAAATGAAAGACCTGTCAACACTGCAACAAATTTAAACTGACCAATATGATTCGCTTGTTTCAATATGATCTATTAACTATATATATAGTATCATTAACTCTGCTATATATTATAGGAACCACTTCTAGCAGCGACTTTCTTAGTTGTCTGGAAAGTAACTGGACATGTTTTAGACATGACTGATACTCGCATGTAATAAAGTGAACTACTGGAGGGGGTTGAAATCAGTCAATTCTTTTTATCATTGGACTTTTTTGCGACCCAAAAACTTAACATGTTTATTTTCTATATTAGAATCTAAACTTTCGCGAGTATTTTCCATATCATGAAAAAAATAATAGCGGCTGTAACTTACGTCACTGTTGTCGGAGTATGCCTGACTATACTAAAGCCAAACTCGATTGAGAATGCTTGTCAACAAACAAATTAAAAATGAAGGTAGAAATCACTAGTCATTTTACAATTAATTTTTTTAATAAACTAGTTAATGACGAATTCATGACAATAAATTAGACCAGGAAGCGTAAGACAAATTAATATATTCAATATCTTTTAAATAACATTTTTTAAATTAACAAAACATAATTTTATATTTATTAGGCATAAAATATGTTGCATTTTCTACCTTTATTTTAAATTTGTTTGTTGACAAGCATTCTCAATCGAGTTTGGCTTTAGTATAGTTTCGAACCCATACTGGATCCATAGTCATGAGCTTGCTTGTTTATGTAACGCGGCTTGTAGCAAACTGTTTACTTGCTTACAATTAATTGTGTGAAAGTAAATAATTAAGTAAATGTTCCACAGATGGTAAATAGTAGTGAAGACAGTGATTCAGTCTCGTCACTGGTGTGGTGGCGCATGCCTACCATGGCCACGGTGCGCGCTCTGTATGCGCTCGCTTACTCTGTGGCGCAGCCCTCCGAGCACAGTGGCTTAGTGCATTCTGATGACGTCACGTGTAAGTAGTACAAACAAATCTTTCTACAAATTAATTTATAAGCACCATATTTTGTAGTATAGGAACATACCTTTGATTTGTTTCTTTCAGTGGTTCGAGAATGCATGGAAGTGGTTACAATTTGTATTGCTTTAGGAGGTGGTCATTTAGAAACCCTTCTCCATGAAACATGGTGGCAAGACACAGCGCTATACTTAATGATTGACTGTCCAAATCCTCCTGTGAGTTGACATAATTTATTATAATATAAAAATATACATTGTGAACTTAATAATCTTAATTATTAAAAGTGGCCGATATTTATGATTTTCGATTTCTTAGAAAATCATTTCTTCATACATTTTATATGTAACGCTTTGTTATCAATATCTCGACACGTTTGTTACTCAAACATGAACACATCAAGAATAAAATTGTCTGTTATAACACATGGGTGCTTTTCCTAAAGGAATGGGTAAAACTGCAGGGCACGGCTAGTTATAAATAATCTACTTAAATGTTAGCGAAATACCACTGACTCGTACACTGTAATCTTATTTTGCCATATACTAAGAATTGATTTCCCGATATTCGCACGGAAACGGAAGGTACAAAACCGAAACTGCACAGTGGGCACAGCCAGTAAAGTATAAATATTGCTTAATAGGACAGGTGTTAGCAAAAATTACAGCTTTGTTGTAAGGTTAAACTGCACAACCTACGAAACAAACACGCGACATATTCTTACCAGAGCCCCGTGTGTTAGGTGCGAGTGTCGTGCGCGGAGCAGCTGCTGGCGATGTGCGCGTGGGGCGGCGGCGGCGGGGCGCGCGGCGCGCTGGCGGCGCTGGGCGGGGCGGGCGGCGCGGCGGCCGACGCGCGCCTCACACGCCACGCGCGTCACGCGCAGCAGTTCCTGCAGCTGCTGTGCCGCCTCGTCTCACTGGCCGGACCCACCTCGCGCACCTTGGACGACTTGGCCATTGAGGCATCCTTCTTTCATTTTTTGTTAACAATCCTTTACTGCTTTTATACTTAGTTAGGAAGTCTCATTAAGAAAATATTTTTATAAATATTTATTTTACAATTATGATATCTCTGAAGATGATCATCTAAATTCCGAACAGTATACTCTGAATATTCAAAAATAATAGTGATTAACCATTAACAATAATTATTATTATCATAAATACAAGTCAATCTGCTAAATTTTTTCTAAAATTTTGATTTTCATTTATTTACGTGAAGAAAGAAAGTAGCAATGAAAGTAAGGCTCAAATTATTATTTTTTTCATAGTATAATATTTTCTCTCACAGGTTGAATGGCTCCGGGCACTAAAAACTAATCCTGCTACATTGGACGATACATTACTTGAGGGCCACTTGAACCTTACCAAAGAACTATTTACACACGTACCGGCCCAAGTTAAATTTCAATATGGCGCCCATCCTGATCATAAGGATTCTGGATTGATCAAGGTAAACTATTATATCGTTCAATTGCGAACATAATTATTTAACCATTAAAAATTATAGATTATTTTATATTGCAATACTAAAAGTTCAGTATATTATATTTACCATTTAAAAGTGTATGTTTTATGTAACTCTTGCATTTGCATAGGTGCTATATGTAGGGTATTTAAATATTTGAAGGATTAGTTTATAGACACGTTGTGTAGAGAAAGAGACATTATGGCGCCCAATAGCAATTAAATCGAAAATATAGGTCACTCTTTTTTAACATCGCGAAAAATCGCAATATTTTTGACTACGATTCTATTGTTCGTACAGTGTATTTTTCTTCACACGAGATATGTCCGTTGACGTATCCTGGGCTTGCAGAGCTTTTAATAGAAGTACTTTTTGTTAGTCAAGATTCACTTACTACAAAATTTTTAAAGCGGCTTCACGTAAAAATCACTCCATTTTACTGTTATAATATTAGTATACTTTCTGAAGGAAGTGACGACGGAGTTCCTGTGGCCGTACTCGTGGGCGTGGTGTCACATGGGCGAAGGCGGCGAGGGGGCGGACGCGGAGATGGAGGGCGCGACGCCGCTGTGTCGCACCGGCGGTGCTGCGGCGGCCGCCACCGACCTGCTGCTGGCACTGGTGCACGGCTGCGTGCCCAATATGGCCGCACTCGTCAGCCTTCTGGATCAGATGTTCTACAGTGGTGAGTTATTCCCGTGATCAGACACAGGTTCACCACCCTTCATCCAACCTGTAGCCTTCGTGAACTTAACAATTTCCCCTATAGCGAGGTTCGTCAGGTCTGCTTTACTAATTTTATCCTCACCTAGTAACCCGATCTTACCACCGCGTATAAGGGACACTCAGCTAGGAAATGATAGCTTGTTTCCAGTTCGCTACACTGCGGGCACAAAGGATCAACTTTAATTACCATTATCTTCATTGTGTGACAGTGTCCAGTTATCATGCTTACTTTTTCTTGTAGCCGATTCTTTTTCTTGAGACCATTTCCTCTTCGCAATTTCTCTCGTCAAAATCTTTTATTTGCTTTATAAAGAATATTCATGTAAAAACTGCTTTTTGACACAGACAAAAGCATGGGGCTAACTGAATGGGAGTACATGCCATGCGTTGGCCCTCGTCCGCCGGCTGGCCTGGTGGGGCTAAAGAATGCGGGCGCCACGTGCTATATGAACTCTGTATTGCAGCAACTGTATTGCGTTCGCGCCGTTCGCGATGTGCTGCTTACTGTTCAAGGTAAATTTTTTAAATTATTACTTCTAGACCCACTTTTGGAAATAGTGAATAAGTACTAATTAGACGCGATCGTCTCGCATGGAATACTGTTATTTAAAAAATGCACCTGTTTTACCGAACTTTGATTAATATTTTTTGGAAATTATATTTAGATACAAATTCCATAACGCATCTATTGTTAAGTAGCTTTAATGTTGCTGTATCAGTACAGTTTTTCATTGCCTGAAAACACAAATAAAACAATATTTTTTTAAAAATGAATGAACTTATCAGATCGATTAATGGCCCCCAAAATCGCCCACATACAAAATTTCAAGAAAATCTCTCTCGGAAATTCTGTTTATATATGATATAATGATATGTTTATATACAAGAATTTCTTGTTTAAAGATACTTTTACTTTCACTAGTATTGGTAGTAGTATTACTCACTTGATTACCTTTTACAATATAACCTTAATAGTCGTATTATTACTACTAGCAATAGAACACATACAAAAGTAACCTTATTCAAATACTATTAATATAATGTCATGTTTAAAGGAGCCGCGACAGACCCCAATGAAGATTTTTCAGGGGATGCTCACCAACACATTTTAGAAAACAACGTAGAGGTAATATACATTATATAAAAATACATGCACATATTAAAACAACTGAACACTCATTTTGTCTCTTTATATTTCAGATGACTATGACTGATTATAATATCACAATACTTAAGCAAGTGCAGGCCATATTCACCCATCTGCACTATAGCAAACTCCAATATTATGTTCCCAGAGGGTTATGGGCCCATTTTAGGTAAGTTAAATTTTTTATTTATTACACACCCAAGACTTTTAAACTCGCGATTAAGATCAAAAGTGCAAAAACACTAAAATATTGTACAATTTTTATAGAAGACAGTTAATTTATCCATAAAATAACTTATCATTACCAAATTTCAGACTACAAGGTGAACCCGTAAACTTGCGAGAGCAGCAGGACGCAGTAGAATTTTTTATGTCTCTAGTAGAGTCTCTCGATGAAGCACTGAAGAGTTTGGGACAAGAGCAACTAATGGCTAAATCTATGGGCGGCACATATTCCGATCAAAAAATTTGCAAGGGATGTCCACACAGGTACCTCAAATTCGAAAAATATGTTAAATTCGACATTCACACCATTTTGATTACATCTTTTACAACTCCTATTTGAGTTAGTGAAAACATCACTAATGGTTGCGATTTTTACTTTAAACAACAAGTTTCTAGATAAAAACAATAGATAACAGCCGATTGTGTCACAAGCTATTATGAGAACCTTAATACGCATTAAGCAATTAAGTATTTTGCAACAGTATGGTGGTTTATTTATTTAAAGACAAAAGTAAAGAGTTCAATATTTTCTAAGTATAAGTTGTTTTTTTTTTAAATTTCATAAAATTTAGTCCATTACAATAGAGTAAATAATATTTATCAATTGAAAGGGTAATGTCACACCCCCGTGCCTCGGAGTTCACGTTAAGCTGTCGGTCCCGGTCACTATCAACTCTCTGTCTATGTAATAGTGATCATTATTGAATGAAACATTATGTAAGCCTAAGTATAAGCCCTCTCGTTATTCGTCGGCCATTAATTAATCATATGCGCACATAAAAAATATTACTTAATTACAACTTTATTGTATTGCAGATATTGCAAGGAAGAACCCTTTAGTGTGGTATCTCTAGATATTAGAAATATGCTTCGGTTGCAAGAATCATTAGAGGCCTATGTTCGTGGAGAACTGTTGGAAGGTGCTGATGCCTATTACTGCGACAAATGTAGCAAAAAGGTATATGTGGTATCAATCATTTGCGGTGTTTCCACAAATCTGCTGCCAAGTGCTGCTGTGCGAGATGACTCAAAAATTGTTATTTCTTTAACATAAACTAGAATAAAAATAATGATGTACAGTGAAAATAAAAGTAAAATATAACAAAGATACATAGAATTTGGAGTAGGGATCTTCCGTCCCTATTATCGCAAAATGAAAATTTGTACTATGGCTGTACTTTACCATGACGTGACGCTATTGTATGGCCGTCTCCTTCAAACTCTTAATATTTAAAGTATAACTTTTTATTATTTGATTAATTTAATTACTTTCTTTAATTTTTTTATTATTAAATAAAGTTTTAAAAAAGCATTCATTACGTGGTAGTAATCTATCACTATCCCTTTTTATTTTACCACTAACCTAATTAAAATCGAAAAGTTGGTCTGTCGCATCTGCTCATAGTTTAATAAATTATTCTCGGCTATTGTATGTATTGTAAATTTTAAAATATCTAATATATTTATGATTGTTGTAGGTAGTGACAGTCAAGCGTCTGTGTTTAAACAAATTGCCTCCAGTTTTAGTTATCCAGTTAAAGAGATTCGAGTACGACTTCGAAAAAGTGTGCGCCACAAAGTTTAATGATTACTTTGAATTTCCTCGGGAACTGGACGTTGAACCGTACACAGGTAATATGCTTTACATTATGTATTTTATTCAAAAATCTTAAAAAACTTTTTTTAAGTCTGTTAGGGCGCTAAATCTTTAAATATTATGTAGATATAGATTGTAAAAATTTATATATAAAATAGATTTCAAGTTCAGGGAATTTATTATTTTATAAATAAATAAATATTTGTATTAGTTTATAAAATCCTTTTTGTGTGCTCGCGTGCCCTAAAAATATGACTAGCCATGTAAATGGGTTCTAGTGATATCAACGAGTTGTATCAAGCAAATCAAATAAAGTAGATAGCTTTATGTCTACACCCTAGAAGGAGTTTGTAGGTGTTATAGTTTCTGAGATTTCGTTATTAATGAATTATACATATATACATTAAAACGACGCGATCTATTTATAATGTGACAAAACCCTTTATTTTCCACATAAATTGACGATACGAGTGCTTACGTTTTTGCGTAGAATCATTTATGGACAAATCACTCTGGATTTTCTATTTAATGTTCGTATTTCATATGAAAAGTTATTTCGAATAATGGTGTCTCAATGTATGTTTATTTGTACGGGTAGCTTGGGGTCTGGCAAAAGCGGAGGGCGACACGACGCTATGGGAGGGCAGTGCCGAGCGCACGCCCGAGACGCACTATCAACTGAGCGGCATCGTCGTACACTCCGGACAGGCGTCAGGAGGGCACTACTTCTCTTATGTGCTGCTCAGGTGACTATTGCCTTTATTTTATTGGCACTATATAGTTTTGCCTCGTTGGTCTAGTGGTTAGCCTATATGGCTTCGATCACGAGGTCCTGGGTTCGATTCCTGGGTCGGGTTATGGAATAATTCTGAGCTTTTTCATTCTTCTATTAAATGTTCAGTACATTCCAAGTCCGGAGTTTGGAAGTTGATGGTGTTACACCCCTGTGCCTTGGAGAGCATGTTAAGCCGTCGGTCTCGGTCACTTTATCAACATCTGATAGTGATCGTTAATAAATGAAACATTATCACCCTAGGCCCGCCAACCCGCACTGGAGCAGCGTGGTGGGTGTACGCTCCATATCCCCTCTCCTATAAGGAGAGAGGCCTGGCCCTGTAGTGGGCCGTTAATGATGATGATGACTATATAATTCATATTTATATTACTGCTATATTTTGATATATTTTTTAATATCTTTTTGAACCCTCTGATTGTCTTGTCCTTTCAATTTGTGGTTTTTATTCAAATAATGTCTAAGTCAAGAATATAATTAATAAAAAAAATTTTAACAAAAAATAAAAACGCCTTCAAAACGCACTAAAAAGTAAAAAATAACTACGTCATTTACTTACTTTAATTTACTTAATAACATCTGTGAAGTCGGTGCCATCCAAGTTTAGGTAAAGTCTTTAAAGTAGAAAGCTCGGGTGGCACCGACTTCATAGATGTTATTAAGTAAATTAAAGTAAGTAAATGACGTAGTTATTTTTTACTTTTTAGTGCGTTTTGAAGGCGTTTTTATTTTTTGTTAAAATTTTTTTATTTCATACTTTTTAGTGATTTATCAACAACGAAAATATTAAAGAACCTACTCGAACTAAATCATAAGTACCAATATTCACTAGCTAGTTATAACATTCCAACATCCCTACAAATGTGCCTATAAAGTTTGAAGAGTTTCCTCGAGTTTTCGTAGATCTCATCATCAGATCATGACTTAGTTAACATTAAACCAACTGATATTTATAACATTACAAACTTCTCATTGATACATATTAATCGAGCCCAATCACAAGGTACAAGCTACTGTTAACCGTTAAAGAGCCCCCTCAGCTGTCCTTCTTCATCGCCAGACCCTCAATGACAGTCACAGGCCATCTAAATGTAAAGTTCTCATTGAGACAAATTAATCGAGCCCAAACACTAGGTAGTTACTGTAAACCGTTAAAGAGCTCCCTCAGCTGTCCTTCGTCTTCATCGCCAGACCCTTGATGACAGTCACAGCCCATCTAAATGTAAAGTTCTCATTGAGACAACTTAATTGAGCCCAAACACAAGGTAGCTACTGTAAACTGGTAAAGAGCTCCCTTAACTGTCCTTCGTCTTCATCTGCAGACCCTCAATGACAGTCACAGCCCATCTAAATGTAAAGTTCTCATTGAGACAAATTAATCGAGCCCAAACACTAGGTAGTTACTGTAAACCGTTAAAGAGCTCCCTCAGCTGTCCTTCGTCTTCATCGCCAGACCCTTGATGACAGTCACAGAAAGAGCTCCCTTAACTGTCCTTCGTCTTCATCTGCAGACCTTTAATGACATCAAGAAACACATGGTGGCTACTGTAATAAATTTCTCATCGAGACAAATTAATCAAGCCCAAACACAAGGTAGCTACTGTAAGCCGTTACGGAGCTTCGTCTTCATCACCAGACCCTCAATGACAGTCACAGTCCATCTAAATGTAAATTTCTCACCGAGACAAATTAATCAAGCCCAAACACAAGGTAGCTACTGTAAGCCGTTACGGAGCTCCCTTAACTGTACTTTGTCTTCATCACCAGACCCTCAATGACAGTCACAGCCCATCTTAATGTAAAGTTCTTATCAAGACAAATTAATCGAGCCCAAACACAAGGAAATGCAGTAAATCGTCAAGGAGTTCTCTTATATGTAGATCGGCTCCATCATCAGATCGACTCCAGACCTTCATCAAATTGTAGTGCTTTTAAATACTTATCAGAAAAATTAACAAACGTACTTGTTGTCCCTACAATTTTTGAAAGTTCCCCTCGGTTTCTCCAGGATTCCATCATCAGATCCTGGTTTCCTTATCATGGTACCACCACCGGACTATCCACTTTCCAACAAAAAAAGAATTATCAAAATCGGTTTATAAACGACGAAGTTATGCGCGAACACACATAAAAAAAAAAAAAAAAAAAAAATATATACGGTCGAATTGAGAAACGCCTTTTTTTTGAAGTCGTTTAAAAATAGTGGTCAGCGTAAATCTCTTGTTTCGAGTTCATGTTTGGGCTTTCTATAACAATTTTCTAGTTTGGGTAGTGCATATTCGTTACTATATCATTATGACGAAAGTTGTATTTTATTATAATAGTAAATGGACTGGAGCAATAACTAAATACTAATTAATAAAAATCAGGGACAACGGAAGCGAAACGGGGCGATGGGTGAAGCTGGACGACGGCGACGTGTCCGAGTGTTTGATGCACGACGACGAGGAAATGAAGGCGCAGTGTTTCGGTGGCGAATACATGGGAGAGGTATGTTATATGCAGAGTTACAGACGCTTGAATATCTTATTCACTAAGTTACATGTATTTACATTTTTTTTAATATAATAAAACTCTTTTACTTATTTAAAAAATTCTAACTGAATCTGACAAACTTATCAGTGTTCAAAAATATGTCTAAAAATCAGCCCATGGCTACGAGGGAAAAGGCATGCTTAAGTATTCATTTTATTCTTTTTTTTAGTATATGTTGTTATGAGTATATGCCTGGCCAAGGGACCCGTTTTTACGTATTGGGTACAGAACTAAATAACGAGACCTGATTTTCCAACGTATTAGAAGATTGATTGATATATTATATTATATAATAGACTATTATTATATTACCAATTTAACATATTGTAAATATATTTCTAAATATTTATCTCTTACTAAACAAGAAGACCAAGCGAATTTTTGAGTTTGTCTAATTGTGTTTAAAATATTTAGTTATATAATGTTTTAGGTGTTCGATTCGACTATAAAGAGAGTGTCGTACAAGCGACAGAAGAGATGGTGGAACGCGTACATGCTGTTCTACACAAGAAAAGATACAATCGAAACATCTGGTCTCGAACAAGCTATGCAAAACATGACTGTCAAGTGAGTGTCTCTTTGGGATCCCGGTTTTAATGTGTTGTCTTTAATTTACTGATTATAAGTTATTTGTTTAATATTGCATTTACATATATTAGGACTTTATATTATTAATACAAGGATAAGCATTGCGAAAGGTCTCTTCAAGTATTACGTAAGAATTAGGGGTCTTTGCTTTGCTTATTTTTTTGATTAATGGGGTCTAGATGGTGATTACGTCAGCAGTCTTTACACATATGGCAACGCATTGTTTAAGGTTGAAAACAACGCATTTTTGGGAAATTTCAAATTCTTATTCAGTTTTAAACTAGTGTCTTAAGTTGCGCTTACATTATGGCTATATTTGTTGCTCTGTTACAGGGAAAATCTCATACCAAGGCCTATTTGGAATTCGGTTCGCCGCAGCAACATTGCATTCTCACACAATCAGGATCAGTTCAGCCCTGAACATTTTAATTTCATGAAGAAACTTTGTTTTATGCGATTGCAAGTTTTGCCTGGATCTCAAAGTGCTGTTTGGGTACGAACATTCTGTTTAAATGTATTTTAAGGTTTGCATATTATGTAATCTTAATTTATTTTTATTAATATTATTTACATACATTTTAGGGACCTGAACACGAAGAGATGTCATTGCTAGCTGTACAAATAGCTTCGAAATTTTTATTCCAAGTCGGATTTCGCACAAAGAAAACATTACGCGGTCCAGCTTCGGATTGGTAATTTTGAGATTATATAAATTATAATAATACTCCTAATAGTTAAGAAAATGATATAGATATGTTTTTAATTTGCAGGCATGATATTCTGTGTCAGCATTTACGGTGCTCCCAGGCTGTAAGGGCCTGGTTTGCCTCGGATATTTTCAAACATTCTCATAGGTATGTCTTTTCCACTGTTATATAAGTGTATCAGTATAGTTTCTGGAATATCTATTTATTGTTATTGTTACATGTTTATTTTTAATTTTTAGGTTATGTGACTATCTACTCTCCTGTCCTGCTGCCGAAGTTAGGATGGTGTTTATGAAAATTGTAGTGTTTTTGGCGCATTTCTCAGTACAAGATCCACCAGGTATGTGTGATTTATTACTAAATTTTTAATGTACTATTTAATTACTTGGAATTTTGACGTTTCTTAATATTTCCGTAGATAGACAAACCAGCTCCCACAAAAAAAAAGAACTATGCATTGGATTCTTAAAATTAAATTTGTACGGGCTCAATTTTATATTTAATTAATATGGCATTCATTGGATTTTCACTTGCAAGGGTAGATCACTAAAATTTAAGAATTATTCTCGACATTATTTTTGAATGTACATAAGTTTATTCAATTAAATTATAAGTCACACCTAAATTGCTGATCCTCATAACACGAAAAAGTATGTAGAAGATATGCACAAATGCTATTTTAATAATTTAATAAAATGTTTATAATATACTTTTATTAATAATATCAATGATGCAAATGGTGAGCAAGACCACGACGCTGATTATCATAATGATATCATGAAAATAAATGTATTTCTTTAATTAAAAGTAAGATAATAAGTAATATACCTTAATTTCCCCTAATAAATTTTCAAAATTTATATTTACTGTAGCTGCAAATACGTACTTTATGGGTCAGGCCGTCGTATTCTGGTCTCCTGCGTAACCCTACAACATAAGATTTCAAAAATACTAAAAATTTCTCAAAACTTTCTCTTTATAAATTTCACAAAAAATTTTAATTACTTAACTGTCCCCATAAAATGCAATTACGCCACGTCCATCCTTTTTATTTTATAGAAATTTAAGAAGAAATTTAAGAAATTCAAAGCTCGTTGTCCCATAAAAATACTTATGATTTTGTACCATTTATCTTCAGAATAATTATCTTTATAAAAAAAGCCTTTTGCTATACGTTCATTTCATTTTTACTAATATATTATGCTACTCTCATAACAAAAATAAATGCCAGAACTTATATCAAGAAATGAGTCACATGTGACTCCTGAACTTATTCCAAAATTTCATTATGAGTTGTATGTGACTCATTGGATATATGATTTGATAAACCAAAAATTGTATACAAAAATGTTTGCGACATCAGAAACCTTAATAATATGCATGAATTAGTTGCTATTAGTTTTATTATAGTTTGTGGCACGACGTCAAATGTCAACTAAGTAGTTCCGTGCATTTTAAAATTTAAAAATAGTTTAAAGCTGTGTATATCCATAAAAAGTTTATTATATGTTAAAATAAGTGACGAAAAAGACAATTAACAACAGTTTCCACCTTAGTTTTGCTTGAAAAGTGATCAAAACTGTAATCGAAAAAAAGAACTGTCAAAAGTTCAAACATCCAACGTACTAGCCAATGTTTAAAAGACATTCTAAAAACGAAAAGATGTGGAATACTTGCTAAAAGTAAACGTTTGTGTGTGCTATGAACGATATAGTAATTATTCAAGTATCTTAAAACAAAAAATAAACTGTAATATTGAATGGACTTTCGTTAGACAGTGTTTTACATCCAAAAAACAGTGTCGCGTTCATAGCTGTCCCCTCTAGTTAAAGCGTCCAGTGTTGACTACTTTCACCGCCTTATATGTTAAAATAGTTTATTATATGTTAAAATAATTGAAGAATAAGACAATTAACAACAGTTTTCACCTTGTTTTCACCTTAGTTTTGCTTGAAAAGTGATCAAAACTGTAATCGAAAAAAAAAAAAAAGAACTGTCAAAAGTTCAAACGTCCAACGTACTAACCAATGTTTAAAAGACATTCTAAAAACGAAAAAATGTGGAATACTTGCTAAAAGTAAACGTCTGTGTGTGTTATGAACGGTATAGTAATTATTCAAGTATCTAAAAACAAAAAATAAACTGTAACATTGAATGGACTTTCGTTAGACAGTGTTTTACATCCAAAAAATAGTGTCGCGTTCATAGCTGCCCCCTCTACTTAAAGCGTCCAGTGTCGACTACTTTCACCGCCTCACAACGCCGAAAGTATTTAGAAAAAATGGAAGATATTAAAGACATACTAAGGCAAATACAAGGGGAAATGTCAAAGCAAAAAAGTGACATGAAGGACATGGAGGAAAATATTAAGCTAGCTATTAACACCCACATAGATGAAAAGTTCCAATGGGTTGAAACAAAAACATTACAACTAGAACAACAACTCGAACAACAACAAACAACAATAGATCATTTAGAAAAAATAATACGGAAAAAAAATATATTATTTTTTGGAGTCGAAGAAACAGAAGGGAACTCCAGTGAATTACATACCATTATTCTTGATATTATCAATAATAAATTGGGAGTACCCTGTCAAAAACATGAAATTGATTCATTTAATAGAATAGGCAAGAAGTCGGGAAAATGTAGACCTATAATGATGACATTAACAACATCATGGAAAAAAATAGAAATACTGAGGAAAAAGAAAGCTTTAGAGAACTCACATATATACATTAAAGAAGATTATCCCGCTAAAGTGCTACAAAAACGCAAGGAACTCCAACACCAAATTAAGATTGAACGAGAACAAGGAAAAAAAGGTGGCTCTGCGATATGATAAAATTATATACCTATCAGGGAAACCAACTGAGCCAAAAACATCAACAGAGAATAAAAACAAAAGATTATTATCTATCTCACCAGAAACAAATAATGCTCCGGACAATGAAAAGGTTGGGTATCAGAAACCATTCTATAAAAGAAGCAAAGCGAAAAACACCATCACGGCCTACATGCAACATCAAAACACAGGAACTACAAGTTCTCGCTTAAGCGGAAATGTAACCCCAAAAAACAACTAAATGAAGCCCCTCGACTACCTTCTCCAAGCCGGCTGGTCCCCGTGGAGGAGTATGACCTACACCCCCCGAAAGAATATAGCATCAGTGGAATAAAAAATAAAAAGAAAACAAACAAACATTATCCTAGACTAGTAGTAGGAACACTAAATGTGCGAACATTATTAACAGATAGCAGGCGAATAGAACTTACATGTGCAATTGAAAAGTTAAAATGGGACATAATTGGTATCAGTGAAGTTAGAAGGGAAAATGAAACAATAGAGGAATTTTCTGACTATATATTATATCACACATCAGGATCAAAAGGTAAGAATGGAGTTGGATTTTTAATTAAAAAGCAACTAAAAACCAATATTGAAAGCTTGAGAGCATTCTCTGATAGAGTAGCTTGCTTGGAAATTAAGGCTTCAGAAAAATCACTATGGGCCATTATACAGGTTTACGCACCAACAGAAGCTTACAGTAAGGAAAATATGGATAAGTTCTACCTAACAATGGAAGCCGCTCTAGAGTCAATAACTAGTAAAAATATCATCATAATGGGAGACTTTAATGCCCAAATTGGCGAATTACAAAAGGGTGAAGAAAGAATTTTTGGTAAGTTCTCTTATGGAAAACGCAGCAAACATGGCCAAAACCTCGTTGAATTTGTCCTACAAAAAGACTTCAAATTTGTAAACAGTATGTTTAAAAGAAAACCACACAAAAAGTGGACTTGGCGCTCGCCAAATGGAACAACACTTAACGAGATCGACTACATAGTGACAAACCGTCCAACTGATATAAAGAACTTTGAAATAATTAATAACTTAAATTTCAATACTGACCACAGGATGATAAGATGCACACTAAGTCTCAACACACGGAGAAAGCCTTTCAGAAAATGTTCATCCTTTCAAGTTGTTAGAAAATTACCTGAAGTAATTGGTGAAAGTGCCATACATTGGAAACATAGGTTTCTGGAAGCACTTGACAGGTCACAGGAAGTTCAGTCACAGTACAACAGCTTTGAAGAGAACTTGAGAGATTTGCTTAAATTCTTACCAAAAGACAAGGCAAGCAAAGTAAAATGTTTAAGTGAAGATATACAAGACCTCTTTGAGGAAAGAAAGCTCTTATACAGAAAGAAAAGATGCAAGGATGTCAAACAAAAAATATCCAACATCAGCAAAAGAATTAACAGGAAAATCAGCAAAGAAAAGAAAGCACATAGACAGGAAACATTCGAAAAATACATAAATAAGAGTGGCGCTCTACGAAAAGCTATCAGCGAGCTCAAAGAAAAATCAAACTGGACCGCTTGCATAAAAAGTAGAAGTGGAGATTTAATGACAAAGCGTCCAGACATCATTAATGAGGCCACAAGATTCTACAAGGATTTGTATTCATCACAAGAAATATTGCCCTCACATCTACAGAATAAACTCTACCAAAACGGCAACAACAAACCTATGCCAAATATCTTAATATCAGAGATTGTGAATGCAATAAAATCACAAAAGAATGATAAATCACCTGGAGAAGACAACATTACAAATGAAGTGTTAAAGTCACAACTAGAAATTCTGCAAAACCCACTTGAAAAATTATTCAACAATATTCTCAAGTCTGCATCAACACCTAGCCAGTGGTCCAAGTCAACAATTATATTGTTACATAAAAAAGGTGATAGAAATGACCTAAACAATTACCGTCCTATTAGTCTAATGTCAAACATATATAAAATCTTTTCAAAAATAATATTAGGTAGGATAATAAGAACTTTAGAAGAAAATCAGCCACCAGAACAAGCAGGCTTTAGAAAAAATTTTTCAACCATAGACCACCTACAGGCAGTAACACAGATCATAGAAAAAGCTAACGAATATAATACAAATCTATATGTATGCTTCATTGACTTCACAAAAGCCTTTGATTCGCTGAGTCATAATGCCATATGGGAGGCCCTCTTTCAGCAAGGTATAAGCACAACTTACATCCAACTACTGCACAGCATATATTCTAAAGGTACTGCTAAAGTGAAACTAGAAAGAACTGGAAAAGAGTTTCCTATAAAAAAAGGTGTTCGACAAGGAGACCCAATGTCACCACAAATCTTTGCCACAGTATTAGAATTAGTATTTAGACAACTAGACTGGTACGCAAAAGGAATCAAGATCAACGGAGAATACCTAAGTCATTTACGCTTTGCCGATGACATAGTTATCTTTGCTAATAGCGCGAGCAATCTAGAAGTTATGCTACAAGAATTTGAAACAGTTAGCAGAAAGGTAGGCTTGATAATAAATATCACAAAAACTAAGATCATAACAAACGGGAAACTAGAAGATATTGTTATACAAGGTGGGAAAGTAGAGTTTGTCAAAGAATATATATACTTGGGTCAATTGATATCATTCAATAACCGTCCAGATGTTGAAATACAGAGGAGGATTGCATTAGCTTGGAAGAAATACTGGAGTTTAAAAGAAATAATGAAAAACAAACAAATTAACATGAACATAAAGAAAAAAGTATACGTAGCTGTAATCATGCCATCCCTTACATATGGCTGCCAAACCTGGACAATTAGGAAAGAGGACGAAGTAAAAATAGCAGTTTGCCAAAGAAAAATGGAAAGAAGCATGTTAGGAATCAGACTAAAAGACAAAATCAGCAACATAAACATTAGGAACAAGACAAAATTATACGATATAACAAAAAGAATAAGGTTACTGAAATGGAAATGGGCAGGACACGTTTGTAGGATGGAAAATACAAGATGGGCAAAAAAATTAACGGAATGGTCACCAATAGAAAAGAGAAAAAGAGGACGTCAAAGAAAAAGATGGCGGGATATATTTCAACAGAGAGTAGGACCGGAATGGATGAGCATCGCTAGAGAGCGGAATATATGGCGTAAATTGGGGGAGGCCTACGCCGAGGAGGCGACTTCTACCACACTTATAATAAACACTGGAATAAACACTAACAATTCTAGCAATTAATGTAAATAAATATGTATAGTATTCAGGTTATTGTTTAAAATCACTTTGTATTGGTAGTAGAAAATAAAAGGCTATTTTATTTTATTTTATTTTATTTATTAGTTTTATTATAAGCATAGACAGAGTACCATTTTTACCCTTAAAAGCTTTGAGAACAATGTTGTATTTATGGTATCGTTGGTGTGATGTTGGGTGTTGCGCGCAGTGAGCAGCGGCTACGGGGCGTGGTGCGCGCGCGACGAGGCGCTGTCGCTGTCGGACCAGGTGCTGTGCAGCGCGCGCGCGCTCGCCGTGCCGCACCACCACCACCACCACCACCACAGCGACCACCGCCACCTGCCGCTGCTCTTCAACCTGTTCCACGCCTACGCGCAGCTCGGACTCGCCGAGAAGCACCAGCTGCTGCGGGTGAGCTTGCACTCCTTATGCGACGTGTCGCATTATAGTACCTTTCTGTTTAATTAATGGACCGACTCATTCATTCGCAAATAATTATGCCAGTCTTTCGGAGCAAACTGTAATTCAGTTACCAAGTTTTATGCGAATATTCGTCTCTTTTCATAAGCCACGTTTTACACCATATAGTACGATTTTCCTTTCCTTTCTTGGCCTTCAAAGCAAATACTAAACCGACTATTGCAATGGCGTCGTCTGTAGGCGTTGTACAGAAACACAACAACTCGCAAATTGACGCCGCTTCAAGTCTGCATGAAGGTGTTTGAAGCAGCCTGTTTGATCAAACTACTTGAATGTCTATGGCCTGCATTACTAATACTAGCACCTGCATACCTGCATTAGTAATACTATCAGATTTGCGATTTCGCTCAATAAAAACAGTACCTGGTTGACCAAGCTTTGCTTGGTATTTTTTTTTGGAAATTATACATTTTCTAAAAATGAAACCTAGTGCTGGATTAATTATTCGCCCAAGAAACTCCCAGCATACAAAGTTTCATGAAATTCGTTGGAGTCGTTTCTACGATTTAGATAATACAAGAATTGCTCGTTTAAAGGTATTAGATAGATTAGAAATAAATTCCAATTTTGTTTGTACTTATTTCTGTTAGGCTTAGTTTACAAGCAGCTTAACATAATAACTATTTTTTTCCATTTAACGGAGTAAACACACGAATTCATTATGCTAATTAATATGTCCAGTCTCAATGAAATGAAACAAATAAAAGGTGGCTAAGCAGGGTGCCATAAAATGTTATCTGTATGTAAAAATAATATATAACTTTTGTTTACAGCTTAAAATCCTGGATGTTGTGTTATCCGTGTGCTTAGACGACTCCTCATCTGCTGCTGGGAAGTATCAATATCCAGATTCTGCTAAAATACATCAGGTTAATGTTTGTGCTACTATGCTTAATTAATATAATAAAAAGTTACTGCACATAAACACATTTTCTTTTATTCACTTTTAGAAATTGTAAAATGTTTTGGCAGCCGTAAAATCAGCGGCACGCGTCTGTCTCATATTGACACCACAGCACAAAGGATACGCCCCATGAATGCTCTGTGAAGTGTTACTGTTATCGACGATGATTTTTCACATACTATCAAACGGGTGAACTATTAGAGGTTCCGCAAACTGAAGAAACTTATGGGCGCATAATTTGTTCTGTTTCTTAATCAGTATGAAAAAGTATGCAAGTGAGCTTATTTTATAGATTCGATTTTCATACTATTTACTTAGACTTGGGCCGATAAAAAGTCTACTTTCTGCAGAGCCTCTTATTGAAGAAACGCATCCCCTTCATGTAGGTGATATGCGCGTTGGTGCGTTGCTGCGACGTGAGCGCGCGCTGCCAGTCGGCCAACGCGAACGACGGCGCCTTGCCGCTGCCCAACCCGTACGCCGACCCGCCGCAGTCGCTCTCGCCGCACTCCCACCTGCACACTACGAGGCCTGTCATCTCGCCCGCCGCCGCAGACGTGCTCTACAACAGGACAGGGTAAGCACGCAATGTATATTTCTCATGGTCCAATTGTAGGATTGATCTCATCGCATATATGACTGCTGCGGTCGCGTTCTCGGAATGGCCTATGTCCAGCAGGGGACGGATACAGGCTGATGCAGTAGCCATAATATCATTACCAGCAAATGATAATATGGCTACTGCGCCGCACAATAAGTTAGTGTGTGTGCAATATTAAGTGTTTTTTATGAAAACTTTTAGTGTTTAATTTCTTTTATATAACTTGTTATTTGTTATCAGGTCTTACATGAAAAAACTAACAGAAGAGTGTTGTGGATGCGAAGAAGGTATCAGACTGCTGCAGTTCCTGTGCTGGGAGCACGCCGGCTGGTCGCGCACGGCTCTCACCGAGCTGCTGTGGCAGATGGGCTACGCGTTCTGTCACGAGCTGCGCCGACACGCCGACGCGCTCACCGCGCTGCTGCTGATGGAGGACAGCTGGCAGCACCACAGGATACACAACGCTATCAAGGTACACACTCGGGCTCGACTTCATTTATTTACATAGTAAATACAATTAAAATATTGAATTTTGTTTTACATCGTCAGGCTTCGAAGAGCATGTTAATGTGGATCTTGGCCACATGACTGTGATAGTAGAAAATTAAGGAGAACGTTCCTGGACCAAATCCAGCTCATTCTAGTAAAAGGCCAGGTCAGGAGTATTATAAACTGACGAATTTGTATATGACGATATGATTAATGAAATTGGAGGAAGCGAGAGAGATATGGATCGTGGGATGTGGTCTCTGCCTAGCCCTATGGGGACAAGGCGTGATGCTATCTATGTATGTGATAATAATAGTTACAATGCTAAACACTATCACCCTTAGCCTTAGGCCGTCAACCATAATGAGTAAGCGTGGTACTTAAAATTTTTAATCCCCCTTACCAATAAGGAGAGGCCTGGCCCTTAAAATTTGAAAACAAGCTAAGGATGATGTATGATATCGTAGGGGGTGTCAGAAGAGCGACCGGGTCTCCTGGAGACGGCGCTGCGCGCGCGGGGCCACTACCAGAAGCGCGCGTACGCGTGCGTGAAGCTGGTGGTGGGCGTGATGTGCCGCACGCCGCTCGCCGTGCGCGCCGTGCACGCGCAGCCCGACGCGCGCCGCCGTTGGCGCCAGCTGCTCGCCTGGCTGCAGGACGAACTCGACCGCGTAAGTGAAGAACACCACTTAATAACAACAATAAAATAAAAAGTAAACATTAACATTACATAAATGGGAGAACAACTAACAAACACGAAATAGGATTGTAAATAATAGGACCCATATATTAGTTTTTCTGAAATTGCGGTAAGTTTTCGCTTAGTCTTTTTAAAAGTAGCCTTAGATAAATAAGTATTATTGTGTTCAAGTGTGCAGTTTCACACACAGGATAAACAATTTAACTCGTCTTTGCGCGCGGCTCTATGTATAATTATATGAATAACACTTGTATACGTACAGTGACTTATGTGCGTGGCTCCTGTTGCTGGGAGGACGACTGGCGCGTCATTGCCACACAAGTTAAAAATGTATTATTACTTGGGATCGCACACAGCGCCGCGCGCACAAATGAGTTTTGACTATCTTTTGTTGTCTATGCTAATACGGCTACCGGATACCGGTCTACTCCTTTGTTCTTTATCTTTAATATCTTTAATATCTTTATCTTTAATATCTTTATTTGCTAGAATGTAGTACAATATGGATCTTAGAAATTAAATTACAACTTACATTCTACCATAATACATGGTGTGCAATAATAATTGAATTTACACATCAATAAAAGTAAATTATAATAGTTAAATTTAAGTCTGTTATAAAATATATAGTGTCCATTACATTATAAAAATTAATTAAAATGAGTATTAAAGTGTTAATTGAATTAATTATTAAGATATCAGTTAAACAATGTTTGTCATTATAAGTAATTAATTATTTTAAAAGGTCAAGGTTTTCTTAAATGCACACTGTCACTGTCATCAGGGTTGTCACAGCAAAAACTATTGAGATGAATTAAATGATATTATGTATGTCGACAGTTTTGTTACAAGGGAGATTGCGTCATAGTACCTATATAATATAGCTTACAACTCGATTCCACGTGTGCAAGTCTACTGAAACAAACTAAAAATGAAAATATTCAATTGTTTTAAGCTATATTTAGCTAAAGTATTGCCCTACTCTTCAGCAGTTAGCAAAAAGGAATAAAGTAAAATATTAATTAAAGAAAAAGAGCACAGTTTATTTCGTGAATAATAAATGTTGCTTCATTGACAGCAATAGAATAATAAACATTAAAAGAAAATAATAAAAAAATTTAACCGACTTGATTGAAAAAAATTATTGTAGCATTTAGTTGCTTTAATTTACTTAAGCATATAAAGTTGGTGCCATCCAAATTTAAGGAACGTTTATACGAAGGAAGTAGCAAAGCACTTTGTGGGTTCTAGGTAAAGTAGAAATCTTGGGTGGCACTGACTTCATGCGAACATGCATTTTTGCGAACACAAACATAAAAACATACACTTTTGAAATCTGGCACATTTGTTCAGACTCTGATGTAGACTAACATATATGAAAACTGGGCAATTCTGAAAATGTGAAACTTAGTACCAACAAGTACAACATACCAATTGTTTATTTGGTCAAATACATTATTTCCATCTTGTAATTTCAATAATATTAGTGATCTAAAAAGACTTAAGTGTCTAGAGTCGAAATGAAAAAAAAATCCATTCTTTTAGAAGTATGGCCCAGGCGGTTACAGCTCCTATAGCACGTGGTCACCGCCAAGCATCTCCAACGAGACTTCCAACGGATATTTTCTAGAACGAAGCAACTCTGCGAGAAAAACGCTCGAAAAGTAAGTATATCTCATGAACGTAATATCTGTCAAATAAATAAAATGTAGATGTCTCTTCGTAATTTAAAATCATCAGCTTTTCACTAAATGAAAGTATAGTCGATACTTTTTCAAATTTTTACTGTCTGTGTATCTGTGTCTCTTTTGTATATGAAAGCATAGGCAAATTTGTATTCTGATTTTAGTACTATGCATGCAATTTTATAAATCAAAGCAAAGATTTCTTGCCCACACTAACACCAAATGTTAAAAGTTGTTAAGCAAATAATTCGTTGTCAGGGCATACCAATTGTGTCCGGACGAGGAGGAAGAAGAGGAGGAGTCGCGCGACGCCGGCTCGGGCTCGGGCTCGGGCGACGCGTGCGACGACAGCGGCGACGACGAGGCGCCCGACGACGACGAGCCCGCGCCGCGCCGCCTCACGCTGGCGCCGCCCGCGCCACCCGACCCGCCCGCGCCGCCCGCGCCCCCTGCGCCCCCCGCGCCTCCCGCGCCGCTGTGAGCGCGCCGCTAGTCGCCTCACGTCCGTTTGTGTTTCGCCCCAACGTTAGTGCGAGGCGCCGCCGCCGCCGCCGCATAGCCGTAGTTTTGTTCGCGCGGTCGCGCGCCTTCGTCGACGCGACGCTTAAGTTATGTAACTATGTTCCGCTTTAAAAGTACCATAGTATTTATTTTTTTTCTTATTAAGACTTATTATTCTATTCGTTAGGAGAATTTATTTTCTATCTGCGCATAGTATATTTAATATTTTATTGTTGTAAGGGATATTTTTAACGTGTTCGATCGACTCCGCTTCTCGTGATCGCTGGCGGTGACATTGGTAGAGTGAAAATAGAAATGACTTTTTTTATATTAATTAACTTACCTAAGATAATTATGATCTACGAGTCACAAGTGGCGCGGGAGGGCGCCTCGAAACGGCTGATTGCCTGTATATTATATGAATGTGATCAGCCGACACTCTGTAATGTGCGTCCCCTTAACTTATCGTACAATTTGTATTCCATCGAAAATCTATTTGATGTATCATGTTATAAATTATCACACGAATTTCAAAACCTATTTTTAGGCAAACACACACAGACACACACAAACACATACAATCGTCTATAAAAGGTTTGAAACCATAATGTACAACTATTACATTTCGGCCGCGTTGTAATAATTTCTTTGGGAATATTTTTTCCTTAAATTTTAATGGAACAAAGCCTTATGACCTGACAAAGTTTTGCTTTATACATTGCGAACCCGCAACTTTGAACCCATCAAAAAGTTTAAAAGCAGCTGTTTTAAGGATATATAATATTCATTATGTAATTAGTAATTATTATATTTTACTGTATGTAGTGAGAAAATTATTTCATACTGACCTCCAAATGAAATTATTTTCAAAGATCCAGTATTAATACAATTTTGCAATACCTGTAATACAATATGGTATAGGTATTGCAAAATTGTCCCAACGACCTTAGCATAACTAAATGCTTGATAAAAATTCAATGTAATTTGCATATCATTTAGCAAAAACATGTTTAACTTTATTTTTTAAAAAGAATTTTGCAGTCCTAAGACGGTAGTGGGGAAAATAAGTTAACTTTTAACGTAAAGTCGCGTGCGGACATTTATAGAACTTCGTCTTGTGCAAAATTGTCTAGCAGTCTCTTGTTTTGGTGGAAATCTCTGGCGTATGTGGATTATAAAGAGCTGTATCATGTATTATCATTTCGAGGATATAAACGAGGAATCATTTTCGTAAGTACACAATTTGCGTTAGCAAAGTTTGGGATTGTCGTATCGCGGTTTTTTTTATTCCCCCGACAGCAGACCCGAGAGCAGAGGGTGAAATGCCTGAAAACGTCACCCGGCTGTCTCTCTCGTAAATCATTAATTTTATGATTGTTCCTTATACCGTCTTTCATAAAGATTTGAATATTCTTATTCATCTCTTATTTCTGAAATACATAATTTTCAACTGCATATTATGATTTATTTTTAGGACTTTTACTTTTGAAAATTTAAATACCATTAGGGATATTTCAATATAATACCCACTCCTTACCGAGGTTTCAACTAAATTGAAAAGGAAAAAATATTTGTCATACTAATATTTAAAGAAAAGTATTGTGAACAGTTCGTGGCTGTTTAAAAATTATTTTGAAATTCGTATCATGAAACGACTATTGTAGTAATGTACTTCAACTTTTTGTTTGTTGAATTGTTATTGCATCAACTCATTTTGATTTATCGTATAATGCAAAATTTATATAGAAATATCATATTTAGTTACATATTGACTGCACATGAAACTGTGGGTGTGGCCAGATTACTACTTTGGCCTAATAGCACTTATGCGTTACGAAGGTTTTTATGACTTTATTGCTAGCTTTATAATAGTAACAAGAGCGTGTAGAGAGTGTAGATATTATAGAGGTATTAAACACTAGTCTAACAGGAAAATGTTGCCACGTCAATGTTCGCTTTGTATTATATGTTATTTATTTTTATATTCCATAAAGGTTGTATATTTATCCTTTCTTTTTTATAGTGGTTAAATACGTGGCGTCACACAGGCTATCAGGGAAATGTGTGAATTTGGGTGACGTCAACTATGATACATACAATATATGCTATTGTAATTTTATACCAGTATTCATTTACACCAGCTGACGAAAGCTAGTGCCGATTATAACCACATTAAGCATTTTTTAAATCGTTTGTACAAAATAGGGAAGTAAGTTTGTTGTCTTATTTTATTTCAAATTATGTAGCTAATGTGTGACGTATTTAATTCTTGTAATTAAAGTATCGAGATTTTACCAACCTTTCACCGTAATATAATCACATGAAGTGAAATGACAAAACAACGTGTGTGGATATTGTTCGACATAAATTGAGATATACACATTCTGAAATATGTGCAATCATGAACAAGATGTTAGTTTTAGCATCAACTTATGTCGGATAGACTACACTAAATATTGGTCGTTTAGACCTTTGTGCCTTAATTTAATTTTCGTTGCTCAATTTGTTGACGCCTGATAGTCTGCATCGTCAAGTAACAAAAATCTCTTAATAATTTTTAAACCAAATAATCTAATGTTAAAATAAATATCGCTTGGATTTTTTTTTAATCATACGCAAAACAAAATTAAACGCTTTCATGTAAGTGATCATTTTAGGTTGAAATGATGCTACGCTTGGTGCCGTGAACGTTAATAATTGTTGTTAACTTTATTACCAAAGATGGATTTATAGAACGAGGGTAATTGGCGACCCTTGTTCTCTATAGCTTAGTAATCGAAACGTTTTGTATCTTTTATAAAATGCAAACGATTAGGGTGTTTTGTTAACAAAAGAAATTGTGATCGATCTTAGGCTTAGATAGGTGAGAAATATGTGGTGTTGAGACACAAAATAAACTGCCAAATACATTCAACAAAATCAATGCTGTGCGAGTTTCAGAACCGTGTAAATATTCATTGTAGTCATTTTGAGTGTCTTTTAAAATTTTTTTATAATACAAAAATTCAACATGGGGAGGTATAAAGGTCAGATAAGACATTTACTTAACATATAAATTGACGTTATAAACGTAGTTCCCACTTGCTTTGCCCCAGTGGTTATGTTCAGTATCAAATTCAATCATTTTGTAAATTCAGTTTTTTAAACAACGCATGCCTATTCGCCTGGAGTAACTATCAAATTATAACGGATAGTGTAAGAATCAGTTGATTTTTGTATAATGTTTCTATGGCAAATAATATGTAACGAATAACATTTGACCTTATAGAATGCTCTCAAAAGGCGTTCATGAAATATAATAAAATCAAGAATAAATTTTTGAAAATTATTAATATTGTTTTTTTTTGATGCGAAACTGCATTGCCTGCATTTTAATGCGAAACTAACGCAAAAAGTTTATGCGCGTAAGATTTGACCTGTGACCTTTGATATGAATGTCTTGATAAATAGTTAACTTGTTATCAGCTGAAGATAGGTCAGGTACGTTAGTAATTAATACGTTCATAACGTGATAAGCTCGCGATGGATCGATACCTCAGTGTGAAGGATCTGGAGGATGCTGCCTTGGAAATACTACCGAAGGCTGTACGAGATTACTACAAGAGTGGCGCAACCGAGGAGTACACTTTAGCGGAAAATAGAAGAGCATTTCAAAGGTTCGTTCGACTTACTGTGATAGTATTGCTTGAATGGAGTATTTAATATTTAGATTAAACTTTATTTCAGATTGAGAATTAGACCAAAATGCATGATCGATGTGTTAAATTACAATCTATCTACTACAGTTCTGGGTGAGACAGTCTCTATGCCTGTGGGTATTTCGCCCACTGCTATGCAAAGAATGGCTCATCCTGACGGGGAACTTGCCAACGCTAAAGGTAGAATGTTTGTTTGTCGAGTATAAAATATAATAAATTATTTCATTGAGGTTGCTCTAAGTAATCATTTGAATATTTCCTCTTGTACAGCTGCAGAAGCCGCCGGCGTAATATATACTCTGAGTACAATCGCCACGAGCTCTATCGAGGAGGTCGCAAATGCTGCGCCGAATGCCATAAAGTGGTTTCAACTTTATATTACCTATGACAGGTCAGTTAATACTCGACTATAGTTTTCGGTCCTTTGTTTACTTATATTCTGTTAATGACTAGGCCTCGCTTTAGGCTTATATTTGACAGTATTAGCCATAGTGATTGTTATGTATTAAAATATTTCAAAATTGTAGAAAGATTACGAAACAGTTAGTATTGAGAGCTGAAAAGGCTGGTTACAAAGCACTCGCCCTGACCGTGGATACACCATTGTGTGGCATAAGAAGAGCCGATATACGTAACAAGTTTTCTCTACCACCACAATGGAGGTATGATTATGTACATTTTCCGTAAGTTGTTCGTTAGAAAGATCCAAAGAATAAGTACTATAGATCCTATTATTTTACAGAATGGCAAATTTGGATGATGTAGCGTCGGACAAAATATATGATGCAGGAGTGGGTAGTGGTCTATTTGATAAAACATTAACTTGGGACGAAATCAAGTGGTTGAAGAGGTAACCAAAAATATAAATAAGGAAGAAATTAATATAATTAATATTAAAAATTATTTCGTCCAAAACAGATTTTTACCAGTCATCCCGTTTATTGGTGATTTGCAATTGCCATACAATAAATAATTTAGCTTGTTACATATTATGGATTTATAATTATATTTTTTCCTTATACCTATATGAGTTCAATATATTTTACAGTATAACTAAACTACCAATAGTGGCAAAGGGCATTCTACGCGGCGACGATGCGGTGAAAGCCGCGGAGGCCGGTTGTGCCGGCATACTCGTCTCTAACCATGGCGCTAGGCAACTGGACGGTGTCCCGTCAACAGTGAATATTATATACATTATTAGAATATTATATCAAAATGTTGTAGTTCTAGATCAATAATTCCCAGTGATCCAGGTGGATCTCCAGTTGTTCACTAGACTCGACGGGGGGTCTACGTTGGCGTGACAAAAAAGTGGTGGCTCACAATTCGTGAGCGGAAGTCTATAAAAATGCATCTGGTGTCATAGTAAATAACTAAAATATTTGTTCGACTTCACCTGTCGATTTTTTGATTGGCCAACTTTTCTTTTTTGACATCCACTCATAGCACAATCAATTTAATACATTCGCCCTTTAATTGTAACTTTTTTTTGAAAACTTATAATTCAAGGTTGAAGCTTATAATTTTTCAAGCAGCAACATATATTTCTGTAGCTAGATGTAAACTTTTCGCCGAGATTTGGGAAATGTTTAAAATTTTGCTGCAGGTGGTTTAAGGCTTAAGAACCATGTTGATGATGAAATTTTTTGTAATCAATTGATTCTTGATAACATTTAAGTTTCATTTTTGTAATAATTGATTAAATAAATATTTTCTTCTTAGATCGAAGCATTACCCGAAATAATAGACGCTGTCAAAAATTTTAATGTCGAGGTGTTCATGGACGGTGGTGTAACTACAGGAACAGATGTGTACAAAGCTTTGGCCTTAGGAGCAAAAATGGTATGAAAAATTTACATAAGTAGTACAGTAAACTAGCTAGGTGTAACTTTCATCTAAATCTCATCTTCAATAATCGGAAATTGCTCAAAAATGGGGTGACGTGATTTCTCGGTGGAATATCAAAACAAAAACGGGCGCAAGCGTTTTGAACTCTTTGTATAAGACGCTAGGTCCTATAGAGTAGTCGAGGACCAATAACTACATCTGCATAGTTTAGCTTTGAGAGAACCAAAGATTCAGTTACGGACTTTATAAATTATTTTTAATCGATAAAAACAATTACGAACTACCTCTGCAAAACTAAGACCAGAGTGCTCTTCAAAACTAAGACTAGAGTCCATAAGTAAACCTAAATTTGAATAGTTCCCTCGATTTTCCCAATATATCATCATCAGATCCTAACATGATGACTATGGGACCATTTTGGAAGGGTGCCCTTTCTAATGAAAAAAGAATTATCAAAATCGGACGACTGTGTAAAAAGTTATGTGTAAAAAGTCATACATAAAAAATATACACTTCGATTTGAGAACCTCCTCCGTTTTTTTCGTCGGTTAAAAATATTGAAAACAATATGGTAAATTATACGTAAATGTAAATCATAGTGGTATACACTTTCAGGCTTTCGTTGGCCGCCCTGCCGTATGGGGTTTAGCGGTCGGGGGTCAAGCAGGTGTTCAACGTATGCTGAGTATATTCCGTAACGAGTTGGAATGTACACTGCAATTGGCAGGTGAGTGGACTTTATTTTCGGATAGTAATGTAATTGAGGTGTAACTCTTTCAACATAGTTACTTACTTTCTAATATGGGAAAAATTGGCTTTGGATATAGCAGTGAACAAAAAAACCAAAGCCAACCCCTTCGAACTGTAAAACATACAAAAAAAAACAAAAATCGAAATTGAGAAAATCGGGGCTATGAATACGATGGGGACAGAGGCTGCAGGCCCACATCTACCATTATTGTTCAGTATAATCGAATATTGAAAATTAAATAAAATACAATCTAGAAAAGTATCTATGTATATATACGTATGCTAGAGTACGCAGTATCAACAATTGATAATGATAAGCAAATATACAGACGCGTATTAATGCGCATTATGCGCATTTGTTAGCGTCTGGTAGAATTCACACACAGAAATTTTGATGTTGATATGTTTTATTTCCGCAGGTACGCCAACTGTCGCTGACATAACCAAAGATATGGTGCGCCATGAATCTGCTTACTGTAGGCTATGATTAGTAGGTAGATAATATGGGGGTGTAGGGTATATCATGTTATGGACGTGTTACTAATGAAAAGCAGTTTGAAGTTTTATATATTTAATGTTTGATTATTAGGTTTCTATACAAATTGTAGAGAACACTTGGTGTCATGTACGCTTCCCGTGGCCATAGAGTTCTTGAAATTTTCTGAAATAAAAACTCCAATTTAGTGCTGGTAATAAATATAAGTAGTAAATTAGCAACGATTTATGTAAGCTTGCAATCAATAAAACGTGTCCACACAGTTTGAGTTTTATTTCGTTATATAAGTTTCACAAAAAATAAATAACCTTAAAGTCACAGCCATATATATTAATGGCCCGTTTTAATTTTTTAACTGTTTCTTGTAGGAAGGCATCGTTATGAAATTTGTATTTCAAAACGAACGAATCGTTACATGTATAGCAAGTATGTAAATCGCTAATGTCCATGCTAAATTGCGTTGTAAAGTTTGTCCCATTTTGGTCTTGCCTTTCTGCACAATCACTGGCATTTCTTTGACGCAAATAATTTTTGAAACCGTGATTATATACATTGTTCTCCACTACTTCCATTGAGAATTCTTTCGATTTATTAATGCTGTTTAAAAGGTCTTTAGCCGCGAACATATGTTTGAATCCTTTGATAAATGTTGAGCAGGATTCGTTTACTATATCCATAAACTTAGCAGTCATAGATTTATCGTGTGATTTGCTTGCGTTACGGTTAATTGTTTTTCTGTTAATTATATTGTTACAGACCGAACGATATCTTGATACGCTGCACATTGAATTTGTTTTCCGGCTAATTCGGGATATTGGTTTTACATAAGCATGCTTATTACTTTTTGGCGTTGAAGCAAATGGAGGCTTAAAATATTCGTCACTTTTAGATATTTTTGAGTTACTGTCCGATTTAGATAGATGAAAGATTGTCTCATATTCAGAAGCCAGTATTTCTTCGGCTGGAAGTTGGTTAAGCTTAAAGCTGTACTTTGTTTTGCCAAATCTTGGTTCCTTCATCAGGAACGCCGAATCGCTTTTATTTCTTTGTCGTCCTAGATTGTGGACTGATTGTTCATTTATTTTCGGTTTGTAGATTTCTTCAAACGAGGGTAGTTCCTCAATATTGTTAATTTTGTTATTATCATGCAATATATTTGTAAAGTTATTGTTGCCAAACTGATTTTGCCAACCTATTTCCTTTAAAATTTTGGCAAGCAATTCATTTGTTTCATTCATAGAATTATTAGTATCATTCATAGAACTTGGAGCTGTTTTAGTATTTTGATGTGTCAACATACGCTTGTCTTTAGCTTCGATGTTTATTTCTTGTCCTATAACTTAAAAATGTATATTATTATATCTTTTTCTATACAAACATAAAATATACTTACCATTTATATATATTAACACCTAATGTTTGATTGGCAGTTAAATAATATAACTTACCTTTTCTATGTGTAAATAGAATACTAGAAATCCATTTTCCCATCTGAAAAAAACTAATAACTTTAATAGGCTGTGTAAAAATGAACCGTAACCGCATATTAGAGAGATTAGTTCCTATAAGAAAGTAAATAATGTACCTAGTAGGTATTTATTAAAAAAATTCATACTATTATTTCTTTTAATTACATTTTATTTACTTTGATAGTTTTTGTTTCGCAAATCCTCGAAAACAATTGTTTGGATTTCTTTTATCTTTTTATTTTTGACAAATAGAAAAATATGAAATGTATTTGTTACAAACCTGAGTAGCTCTAGATATAGCTATATATTACAACATCATCTTAAATTAAAAAAGAAACAGTGCTCTTTTTCTAAATACGTAACAAAAAACGTAATTCGCAGTTACCGAGGAGTTGGGTTCATATTTCCTTAAATTTAAACGAAGCTCGTGAAACAAGTCTGTTGCTTTTAAAATTTCGCTATGATATTCAGGCATTGTATTTTCAACAACTAAGTTCAGTAGTTGTAAACATGCTGGATTGTGGAGCGATCCCCTAAGTAATAATGAACCATATTATTGTTACGAAAATTAGTAGATAGTACCTACTCGTAGTAAATACCATAAACAATTCAGCTAACATACCTGTTAAAAATTGTCATTCCGTTACTTTCATGAAACAATTGAACATTTCCTGGATGATTCGTTAGTAAACTTATTAAAATTTGAATAGGATCAAAGTTTCCTCGCTGACATCTATGTATGCACTAAAAATAATAGTTTATGAACAAAATATACTAGAAAACATGAAAAAAGGGTAAAACATTTTTGCTAATGAAAAATATACCAGTTACCCACAATAAAAAAATATCCTTCGCCAGACTATAATCTGTTTCTCAATCAAGGAGCTGTGGATTTAATGTAAAGGAACATTTAATCCACAGCTCCTTGATTGAGAAACAAATTTCATAAAAAAACATAGTAGGTACTTGCCAAGGACACAAGGTGAGAACAATGTGATTGATTAGGAACATAGCTATAGCATGCTTCACTGATGCTTCGACAAAGAGCCTTCCATAGATCTTGTTGCTGAAATCACGTTTACCTATTGATTAAAAGTGTTAAGTTAACGTAGCGAGTAGCCCCTTTATATGTAACTAGCGCCAGCGACCCCGAAAATTCTGTTTTCTGATAGTTCGACACACAGTAGCCTGTGTCCTTTCTCAGGCTCTAATCTATCTTTGTGCCAAATTTCATTTAAATCGGTTCAGTAGTTAAGGCGTGATTGAGTTATAAACAGACACGTGTTACTTTAGCTTTTAAAATACTAGAAGGCGCCCGCGGTTTTACCCTCGTAGTTCTTGTTCCCGTGGGAATTTCGGGATAAAACGTAGCCTATCTGTTAATCCAGGTTGTCAGATAACTTCATACCCAATTTTATTAAATTCACTCCAGCCGTTCAGCTGTCGTGAAGAAGTAACAAACATACACACACACTCAATCGCCTTTATGATTGTATTATGATTAGTATAGATTACTTGCTGTGCCCAGCGTTTCGCCAGTATGGATCCCGTTCCTGAGGGAATATTCGTTAATCCGTTCTTAGTGAGCGTCTACATCGCGGATGAGTAGGTAACTAGTTTAATTTAAGTCGATTGAGTGTATTATTTTAAAGATCTCGTGATGAGTCAGATATATTTCGCTTTGTAGGAATAGATAGGGATAGGTGTATTTTAATTTTCCGTTCAAACAAAATAACATTATTTTCGTATACAATCTAACTCAAGATAACAAATTAATATTTTTGAAATATATTATAATACTTGACGGTTTATGGTAGATTGTGTAACTTTTAACCTCATGACTCACCACAACTTATGATTATCTTTACTTAAGCATTGCCTATATACATATGTAATACCTACTGATACCCAAATTTAAGCAAAAAATACATGAATAATAATATTTATTCGTCAAATAAATATATTAATTCATGTATAAAAAGTTCATTCAGGCATGGTGAGAGCGAAGGTTTTTGTATCAACTGTGGCCTGGGACCAGCCACCATTTTAGTTTTTTGATAATAATTGACAGATGTGCACATGCTCATAAAACACATCATAATTATCAGCCTATTAATGGCTTACTACAAGGCCAGGCCTCCCTCCTTATAGGAGAGGGGATATGGAGCGTAGACCCACCAACGCGGGTTGGCGGGCTTATGGTTATAATGTTTTATTTTTAACAATCAGTATCAGATGTTGAACAGGGGTGTTTTACCACCACGTTTCCGACTCCAGGCTTGGAATAAACTGAAAATTTCATAGAAGAATGAAAAACTCAGAAATATTCCGTACCTCAACCCAGCATTCGAACCCAGGACCTCGTTATCTAAGCCACATAGACTAACCACTAGAGCATAGAGGTAGTCATAAAATACATAGGTTGATATTAATACCTTTATCTTGTGCTTACTTCTATTATAGGTTCAAAGATTTTTGTATAAAAAAACGCCTGTTTTGTATTTACCTACGTAAAATTGGAAAATGAGTATTATTACGCATGTATTATTAAATAGTTTTAGCACATGTCTTTACCATCATAAAACTCGTGAAAATTTCACTCATTGTTGTGAGGCAGCCACTAGTTCTGATCATATTTTTGACATAAGTGTGCAAAGTATTGCTCATAGATCCGTTTTCATTGACAACATTTAATGTAGCAGATATAAATTTAAGACCTACTATTGTCTTTGTTTGTAAATTGCTCTTTAGAACTAGGTTTAGTTTTCTGTACATTGTATCACATTTTATTGCCTGATTGTATGCTATATTCTGAAATAGAATAATATTAACAATATCAGAATAAATAAACCAGGAGATTAGTGAATTTGATTGGTTTATATCTTGTGTTACCTTTGTTAATAAATGATTATTTAAAGTAGAAAATATTTTTACTAGCACATCTATATCATTTGTGTTAGATAATATATGTAACAATTCCTGAAAATCTTTATGTTGTACCGCCTGTGACGAATTTGCCTAAAAAGAAACATAAAATTGAGATCAAAAATATAATTTCAGATATTTGAATTCAATCCGATCTGAGGAGTGTATTAGTTTAAAATATTTTCGTTAGCTACTATTTACTGTGTTTGCGTACCTGTAATATCTCATGTGTGTTTCTTTCTTTTTGTACAAAACTAATATATTTATTATTCATGACTAATATTTTATAAAATCATCTAACTATTTAAAGTTTGAATTACCGCTAAATATGTTTTACCATAGAGTACAGTAAATGTTACTTTAAAATACTTTTTTTTAATTCAAAAAGAGATTAGATCTGTGTTGGGTCCTAGCCATTTTGCACATGTGCAATTTACGATAAATCTTATTGGTTATAATTGTGGTATTAACCATAAAAATTAAGAATTATGTTAAATGATTTGATAAGAATTTTGTGAGATAGCCACTTTGGTATGCACATTATTTAGTTGAATTACTTTGTTGCACTTTATTACTGGAGAGACTCTTGTAGCATCTCTATAGGAAACTACCTCTGTGGAATTTTACTACTAAAAGTAGAGACTAAAATTGCCCGGCAAATTTGAAAAATCGGAAGGCATTCCCAAGATTATAGCGCAAATATTGGAATAATTCAGTTTGATACTTGCAATTAAATTTTTTATAAACGAATAGCACCTGTTTTTCTTATAAAATATATTTGTACGTAATGACTAACAGGATTCACTATGCGACAGAATTTTAGATACAGTCGAAGACACCGATTAGACTATGGTTTCGCTCGGACAAAACAAGACTTATTGAAGCAAGAACTTCTTATGAGAGGGTAAACCGCTTCGTTTCGTAACGCTGTACGGCGCCAGTCTGTCTGATTTTCCGTTCTCTCATGCATTGAATGGGCGGTGCGAACTCTTTACCTACTTACAAAGGCGTTTATTACAATTTTAGGTCTTGATACCGGATTATTTCCTGTTTTATAATTTTTTAAATATGCTACTTCTCACAACTAGGTAGGTACCTATTATTATTACAATTTTGCCTCTAGATATATCCCTCGCTTAACGTTATCTCTTTTTGCTTTTCTAATAAAATGATAAGATGCTGTCTTATTTGATATAAGATAACATTTGCGATAAATTCCTTATATTATAATATGATATTTACTTAGGTGGGAACGATAACTATAAATAAATATATTAGGACAAATTAAGCGGGACATTTGTGTAAAATGAAGCCAGCTATGATAGAGGGTATTCAAAATAAACTCTGCCTTTGAGATTAATAACGACTCCGAGCCGGCTTACATTTTTCTGAAACTTTCTTACAAGGGGTGAAAATTCAGTATTATTCTAACGCCCACCTATGACTTGAACCTAGGACCTCGTGATCTGAGGCCACAGTCTAGCCACTAGAACAACACGGCTGTTATGTTTAGAAAGAACCATTTTTTTTCTCTACAATTACAACTCTATTTTGTTGTGTTTGGAAGACTTTCTACGGATGAAGTCGCGGCCATCTGCTAGTATATCTATATAATAATTTTACTACGTACCTGCTGTAGTTACCTGCTTCTTATCAGTGGGAGATAATATAGTTAGGTACCCAAGTATATAAAAGTAAAGTTAATGAGAATGAAATAGTCTGATCTTAAAATTATAACTCGTAATGGATAAATATATCAGTGTGAAAGAGCTGGAGGAGGCTGCTCTGGACTCATTACCGAAGGCTATTCGGGAATATTATAAAAGTGGTGCAGCTGAGGAGTTTACTTTAGCTGATAATAGACGTGCATTTCAAAGGTTAATATTAAATTATTAATTATTTATTCGATAGAATCCAGATCCATTGAAAATCAATATTGTTTTCTATTATTTTCCGCGATAAACTGTCGAATCCAAGCGATAATGTCGCACAGATTCGATAAAACGTACGTGTCACTCTGAAACCAGCGCATCTTCGGGAGATTTTGGTTTACAACGTTCAATTGAAAATTGTTGAGTCAACATCTGAGCAGAGCCGTAACCAAAAATTTATGCGCCCTATCTGGCATAGGGCGTAACTGCGCCCTACAAACTTGTAACTGACTCTAAAACTCTAAGGTACTGTTTGTATGTGGTCTGGTCATTTCTGCGCCATCCAGGGTCTGCGCCCTGTGCCTGGGCACCGCTGGCACAGCCCTAGTTATGGCACTGCATCTGAGTAGAGTAAGTATGCTCCGTTATCCAAGTTAATGAATCAACTGAATGTTGTAATTTTCTAAAATGAAGTAATAATCATCAATTATTTAAAAAAAGTCGCCGTGAAAAATCATCAAATTAAATTATTATAAGTTTCATTTTAGGTTAAGAATTCGTCCAAAATGCTTAGTCGGTTGGACATATTGCGATCTGTCCACTACAGTGCTAGGAGAAAGAGTCACAATGCCTGTGGGTATATCGCCCACTGCTATGCAAAGAATGGCCCATCCAGACGGGGAAACAGCTAACGTTAAAGGTAGTAATATACTATATGGTAGGTATTACCCATATAAGTACCTACTAGTACTAGTAATAAGGGTTTTCAAATAAGGGTTTTCGTACAGACTTTCATCATTGACTATCACAATATTGGGTTGGCGGTGATAAGGTTTAGATTCTCTTGTAACGATAATTACCAAATGTTAATGACAAAATGTTCGGGACAGATTTGCTTAACGTGCTCTCCGAAGTACAGGGTGTGACATGACTAACTTCCCAAATCCAGAAATTCTTGGAAGAAACAAAAGCTTGTAGCCTGCGACCTAGAGCTCGTACGCTGGACCTCATGATCTGAACCCATATAGCTAACTAATCACTAAACCATCCAGACGGGTACTAATTTTTCAAACGTTTCTATTTTATTGCATAAGACATAATTTATTTTTAAATATGTTATATATTATAACTCGTACTTAATATTTAAAATTTTACACCGTTTTAGACTGTTTTCCAATTTGCAGCTGCAGAAGCTGAGGGAGTCATTTATACCCTGAGCATAATCTCTACCAGTACCTTAGAAGAAGTGGCACAAGCCGCGCCAAATGCTATAAAATGGCTTCAACTTTACATTTATAAGGATAGGTAAGTAATAAAATTCTTTATGTCTTTAACACGGGCAAAATATTTATCATTCGTGTTCAAAAAATCTAACTATAAATTTTTCGTAAATAGAATTCAGGCGGTAAACATCTTAAGTTATCACTTTTTTGTTGCTAGGTATTTAAAGAATTAGCTTTAGGTAGGTGTTACATTTTTACATTGATCCAGACATCTTATTGATGTTAACTTTAAGAAAATTTGCACACCATGTATTATTGTAGGATGTGAGATGAGATATTTTTAAGATCCTTAATTGTCCGTAGCTAATTCAACAGTAATGGTGATTATAAAAGCTTTTGATATTTATGCATCTACGTATGTATCTGGGTATAAATTATTATTTAAAAATATTTCATATTTTGTTTATAGAGAAATGACAAGGAAATTTGTGTCAAGGGCTGAAAAAGCCGGATACAAAGCTCTTGTTTTGACTGTGGACACTCCCGTATTTAGCACACGAAGGGCAGATGTACGGAATAATTTTGCTCTACCGTCACATTTGAGGTTGGGCGTAACTAATTAAATATTGAGTAATTCTTTTATTTTGTTTTTATTTTATTACTTTGTTCCATAAAAAATATTTTTTTCTTTAAAAAATACTAATAGGTTGAATTAAATCTTTTACAGATTGGCTAATTTTATTTTGCCAACCAATAAAGACTCCGTAAAAGGTGGAGGTCTGAGCAATTACATGACGAATAGGTACATTTGACAAATCATTAACCTGGGAAGGAATCAGATGGTTAAAAAGGTAAAAAATATCGCTCTATAGTAATTAGCGTCGAGACAGAGATTCCTATTATCCCTTTTCCGAAGAAATTACTTAAGTTTTCTATAATACTATACACAGTATAACTAAACTACCAATAGTGGCGAAGGGCATTCTACGCGGCGACGATGCGGTGAAAGCCGCGGAGGCCGGTTGTGCCGGCATACTCGTCTCTAACCATGGCGCTAGGCAACTGGACGGTGTCCCAACAACGGTAAATATTTTAAATTTTTAACTAATTTTATTTTTAACAAATAGAAAATAGGTTTGTTTGTTTGGTAGGCAGTTACGCTATACTCAAAGGTACTTAAATGGACATAGGTTCCTTTTACCCATTTGTCCAAGACTCAAAGTTGAAGGGGTTGTGAGTTCTAGTCAGATCTAGAAATCGAGGATTAGATTGTCGCTCATTAAAGTCGTACCCACTCCTAACAGTCAATGGTCTTCATGACTAATAGGAGGGAAAGAGGAATACTGGTTAAATATTGTAATATTCTCTTTTGTAGATCGAAGTTCTTCCCGAAATAGTGGACGCAGTCAAAGATTACAATGTTGAAGTGTTTCTGGATGGAGGTGTGACTTTAGGCACTGATGTGTACAAAGCGTTGGCCTTGGGAGCAAAAATGGTATGAATACTTTCAAAATAACAATATAGTACATTACAGAAAATGCACTAATTTGAAAGTTGCATGTGAATTGTGAGCACAAGTCTTGTTCAAAATTTTCAGGTTTTCGTTGGCCGCCCAGCAATATGGGGCTTAACAGTCGGTGGTCAAGCCGGTGTTCAACGCATGTTAAGTTTATTGCGAGAAGAGTTCGAATATACACTCCAAATTGCAGGTGAGTTCATTATTATAGATAGATAGAGATCATTATCGTTTTTATTAGCCGATAGACCAAAGGATATACTCGCATTGTAGGACCTTCCAGTTTCAGCACCACGTTCTGTGTAGGTAAAAATGATGAAGTGTGTTTTATTTCCGCAGGTACACCAACTGTTGCTGATATAACAAGAGATATGGTGCGACATGAATCTGCTTACTGTAGGTTATAATATTTAATAAGCGGTAGATGGGGATTTTATAGTTTTATTGGGATGAATTAGAAAACTCTTAAAGTTATGACTATGGTCATGAAATGGTATGAAATTCTGAAAAAAAGAATGTAGCTTGTGCTAGCACTAACAAACATTTTATACGATGTTTAAATATTGTTTCTAATAAAGAGTAATAATCATCCCATACATTGTTTTATTTTAAATATCTCAAAAGGAATGGGTAGCGTTATCAATGAAACGCAGCGCGATCGTCATATTTGAGCCAATTTATACAAAACCTAACAAATTGTATATCTACTAAAACCTTCCTCAGAAATTATCATTTGGTGGAAATTGCATAAAAATATATACCTAATCGAAGATTTGATCGTTCTATAATCTGTGGTTCATTTTATACAGCTTAACCGTCTGTGGTGACTGGTGTGTGTGCTTGTGTCAAACTGTCAATGTCAAAATACTCAAGCTTTTAAACTTTGAATTGAAAAATAAAAATATAAATCCCGAAAACTCGAAAAGGTTTTTGTAATTTTCGTTTTCTGTCTGTATGTTATTACAATAACAACGCGATGGATGTAGGAGAACTACTTTCATTTAAGGTAAGCCAATATAACAGAAATACAAGTTTGTTATAGAATCTTATAGCTACTTTTTAAAACTCTTCACAGCCTGTACCGACGCCAAAAAGGCCAAATGAAGAAGAATTGGAAGACTCTGATGATGACAACAACTACTCGTCAAAGATACGACGATTAAATAAGAACACGATAGACCGTTTCTCACAATCATACAGTACAAGCCTTCCTAAAGAACCTGTTATAACAGATAAAGAAAGAGAAGACATTCTTAAATTTGTTGAAAATGAAGTAACAGAGGTTAGTATGTTTTCTGAATATGAGACTACTGTAACAAGGCATGTGTATCCTTATTTTTGTAACAATTGTATAAGCTTTACAATGATACAAGCATATTATATCAGTATGTAATGTCTATTAGAGTGCATTGCAAAAATCTGTTAAAATTGCTTGTATGTATTTTGTGTGGAAAATATATGCCGGGACCCAGTGGGTTGGCTTAATGCGCCAAGAATTTTCATGCAAGCGATGCGATTTGCCCATTATCATAATCACTACAATCCTACAGTTGCAACATTCATCAGTGTCCTATACTTTATTTGTCAAAGCTCTGCAACCCGGCTCGTCATTAATGTGCTTAGTAAGCATTAAGCACTGCAATGCAGCCTGGCAATGTATGCTCAGACCTCAACACCACTATTATATATAACAATGTAAATGGTTATTACCAAGCTTAATTTGTGGTCTTCAGAGCAAAATGTAGAACACCATCTATTGCAGGATTATTTATAACTGAAATATAAAATATAGAAAATAAAGATGTGTATGATATATAAACTTCAATAAAAAAATCCATGTGATCAATAGTTTAAAGGTTGATAAGAAAATAGTAACATTATTATTGTTACAGGGTGAAGTACTAGATGATACTGCTGTAAAAAAGTTAGTCCTCAATTTTGAAAAGAAGGCTCTTAAAAATAGAGAAATGAGAATAAAGTTTCCAGACCAACCTGAAAAGTTTATGGAGAGTGAAATCGATTTATTTGAAGCATTGCAGGTGAGGTTTTTTTGTCTTTTAGACAAACTAATTTTATTTTTTTGGCAGTATATTTTGTATTAATTTAAACATGTTGAAAAACATACAACTAGTGTAACAATTAATGCTATGCTACCAAATAATAATTCAGTGGTGTTGCTGACATAGTTTACCCCAAAGTAGTCTATAATGAGTAGATGCTGTAAGATCTGACAATATTAATAACAAGATGTTAAATCATTAATTAAGACAGTAAATTACTAATCTATTACAGTAACTTTTTTATCAGATTAACTTAATAACTTCAGGGCCAGTATAAAAAAAGCAAACTTTTATTATTTGCTTTGTTACAATGTATATCAAGATAATGCTTGCTTTATTCATTCTATATGTAGGTTATTCTCATTATTGTATGATCATGCTTTTAGGAGTTAAGTGCAGTGGCCACAGTCCCTGACCAGTATCCACTGCTTGTAGAGTTAAAATGTGTTAACTCTCTGTTGGAGTTGCTGTCACATGATAATACAGATGTCTCTACTAAAGTGGTTAATTTATTGCAAGTAAGTGAAATCTTAAAAATTTCCATGTTTGAAATTCAAAATATATTTTGGATATAGAAATCTTGAAAACAAGGTATACTCATCCAACTGTATATTATTATAACAATGTGAGTCAAAAATTACATCTTAAACAATTAAAACAGAGCAGTCCATATCTTAGAGGGGTGGAATCACTATCATAGCATTCAGAAATTCTTGGTAAAACCAGATAAGGAGAGAATCTATCTAGAATATATAGAATTTCATAAGTGTCAGCTGACTAATGATTTAGTTTCTTCTGTATTTTGGGCAAAAATTTAAATGTTCATACATTGATCCTTAACAATATAACCTACTTACTTCACTGTAAAAGATAATAGATTTTGTGAATTAATATAAGTTTTTGTCATAGGAGTTGACAGATGTAGACATATTACATGAGAGTGAGGAAGGCGCGGAGGAGTTGATCACTGCACTGGCGGAGGCGGAGTGCGCCGCTCTGCTGCTGCACAACTTGGCGCGACTCGATGAGCAGGTGCCTGATGAGAGAGACGCTGTTCACAACACTTTAGGTATATATGTGGTTAGTTTATTTGCAGTGGAAGTGGGTGTGAGAGGTATACCAGCAAAATCTCTCTACAACCTGCTTAAAGACCTTAGCCTGCCTTGAACTACAGTAAGCTCTATTATACAGCCAATTGTCCAAAGGTTATCTAGCAGGGTTCTACTAGAATTGGTTGGGTAGGGAGGGTAATTTGAACATGGGAGGCAAGCATTGTCTGGTCATGAAGGTTACCCTTAAGCCTACATCCATGCCGCAAGTCTTTAATAAATGCATGAGTGTTTTAATAACCTTTATTATGCAACTGTTTTGTAATTGACTAATTTATGGTTAAAATGATACTGTTTCAGGTATAATAGAGAATATAACAGAATTTAGACCAGAGCTCTGTGTTGAAGTTGCCAAGCAAGGGTTCATACAATGGATACTGAAGAGACTGAAAGTAAGATTCGATTATAAGCAATATGTATTTAAGTTCTATTTCACTTGGTGCTTGTGAGATTAAATTGTTATATTTTCCTATTTGTGTTTAGGTAAAGATTCCATTTGATGGCAACAAGTTGTATGCAAGCGAGATTTTATCGATACTCTTACAAAATACTCCAGAAAATCGCAAGTTACTGGGCGAACTTGATGGAATTGACGTTTTACTACAACAGTTGGCGGTGAATATATTTTGAAATTACCCAATCCTTACAAATGCTCTTAAAAATAAATTTATAAATATTATTACTGCTAATTAATACACAACTCATAATAGATATGTTAAATTTGGGAAGCATATTATAAATATATATATGCTCCCTAAATTTAACAATGATGGATAAAAATACTATTGATGAAACTCCTTTACTTTTCTACCAAGAGGAATTTTTGATATAATGTGAATAGGTGTGAAAACAGTTTTCTATCAAGAGGAATTTTTTATATGAAATAGGTGTGAAAACAGCCAGCCGGGAGATCATAATATAGTTTAGATTATTGTAGAGCTACTGAAACTGTACCCATATTTACTTTCTGCTTAAACTTATATATATATATATATATATATATATATATATATATATATATATATATATATATATATATATAAACAAAAGTAATTTCTTCATTATTACGGCGTTTTCGAACGTAGAAAGTAAATAATTGAGTCCGACCGCAACCATGAAATTATCGAGACTTATAATATAGTTCAGATTATTGTAGAGCTACTGAAACTGTACCCATATTTACTTTCTGCATAAACTTAAACGCAGAAATTTGCGAAAAAAGTAGTTGAAATGTAATTTCCATTCATTTTTACGGCGTTTTCGAACATAGAAAGTAAATAATAGTAATAAGTCTCTGAAGCTGTCGCATATTACGTTACTATTATGTATATTGCGATACAGTTCTACAAACGCCACGACCCCAGCGGCGCGGAGGAGCAGGAGGCCATGGAGAACATGTTCGACGCGCTGTGCTGCGCGCTCATGGAGCCCGCCAACAGAGACCGCTTCCTGCGGGGGGAGGGGTTGCAGCTCATGAATCTTATGTTGAGGTAAACATTATATATAGTTATAGCGATACAGTTCTACAAACGCCACGACCCCAGCGGCGCGGAGGAGCAGGAGGCCATGGAGAACATGTTCGACGCGCTGTGCTGCGCGCTCATGGAGCCCGCCAACAGAGACCGCTTCCTGCGGGGGGAGGGGTTGCAGCTCATGAATCTTATGTTGAGGTAAACAATTATATATAGTTATTGCTATACAGTTCTACAAACGCCACGACCCCAGCGGCGCGGAGGAGCAGGAGGCCATGGAGAACATGTTCGACGCGCTGTGCTGCGCGCTCATGGAGCCCGCCAACAGAGACCGCTTCCTGCGGGGGGAGGGGTTGCAGCTCATGAATCTTATGTTGAGGTAAACATTATATATAGTTATAGCGATATAGTTCTACAAACGCCACGACCCCAGCGGCGCGGAGGAGCAGGAGGCCATGGAGAACATGTTCGACGCGCTGTGCTGCGCGCTCATGGAGCCCGCCAACAGAGACCGCTTCCTGCGGGGGGAGGGGTTGCAGCTCATGAATCTTATGTTGAGGTAAACATTATATATAGTTATAGCGATATAGTTCTACAAACGCCACGACCCCAGCGGCGCGGAGGAGCAGGAGGCCATGGAGAACATGTTCGACGCGCTGTGCTGCGCGCTCATGGAGCCCGCCAACAGAGACCGCTTCCTGCGGGGGGAGGGGTTGCAGCTCATGAATCTTATGTTGAGGTAAACATATTATATATAGTTATAGCGATATAGTTCTACGAACGCCACGACCCCAGCGACACGGAGGAGCAGCACAGCATAGAGAACATTCAATGTAACAATGCTTAAAAGATGCGTCATTGAAGACGATGAGGGTTGCGCTGAGTTTTAGTGGGTATTCTGGTCACTTCTTGACCAGCCAGTCGCACATACCCTCTAAGAGGTATCCCGGGTAGCCGCGATGCCCTAAGGAGGGATATGTAAATGCATTTCCTAACGCAAAAAAGGCCATTGAGAGACATGTTCGACGCGCTCTGTCTGTCAGTAAATAGTGACAGCCTGCTGCTGTTGGCTATGAGCTTGCACCCTTACATTCAACTTATTAGTAAAGTGTATGGTAAAGCAGAGTTTGACAGTAGCGATTGGCCTCGTCAGGTATACACCGACCCTTATTCACATATCTCACTTTGTTTCTTTTTTTGCAGAGAAAAGAAAATGTCTCGGAATGGATCATTGAAAGTGTTGGACCACGCGCTGGCAGGCTCCGACGGGCGAGATAACTGCAACAAGTTTGTCGACATATTGGGCCTCCGGACCGTGTTCCCACTCTTTATGAAGACGCCAAAGAGGAAGAGGTTACTTACTGTTGACCAGCACGAAGGTATTATTGTTTATTTTTTAATAGAATTCCTTCAAATAGTAGGCTTTTGGAAAGTTCTATTTTAGGCATAATTTTTCATTTGGTATGAAAGTCTGCTGGTAAAAGTCAGACCTTTGATTTTTACATTACACTTAGGTATGAGGATAGAGCTCCCTTCAAACAGCATATGGGTTGCAGGGAGCTGATAGACCTCACATTTGGATCTACACAGCCGGCTTGCTCATTCAGTTCCCTCGCACTACACGCCCGGCGGAAGAATTAACTAAAGTATATGTTTCCAGAGCACGTGGTATCTATAATCGCATCAATGTTGCGCAACTGTCAGGGCAGCCAACGACAGAGGCTACTCGCAAAGTTCACTGAGAACGATCTGGAGAAGGTTGATCGCCTTTTGGAATTGCACTTCAAGTATATGGACAAAGTTGATCGCACAGAGAAAGAGATGGAGGTGATTCAATATTATATACTATTGTTTATTTAGTTGGGTTGGTTGGGTTGGGGTAATTCATATAACTTTCATTTCAAAAAATGTTGTGTACTGATTTGGCTGCCTGCCTAATGTAAATACTTATACAACATTGGCTATATTTCGCTTTTATATTGTTATTTTTTTTTTTAATAAAAAAAGTATAATAAACAAGATAAAAAATATTTCAGGCTGAAGGCGAAGACTTGGATGACGAAGCCCAGTATTTAAAAAGGTTGTCCGGTGGATTGTTCACTCTACAATTAATCGATAGAATCATTTTAGAGGTACGTAGAACAATATGTATCATTTTTATAGATAACCACAAATACATAAAGTTAACGAAGAATTCAATTCAACTAAAGCATTTCATTCACTACAGCAATTACAAAATTCCTTGCCGGCTCTATACTTTCTGTCTTTTGGTAAAGCCAAATACAACTAAATTTGACGGCCTCAGTGGCGCAGTGGTATGCGCAGTGCATATATAAGACGGAGGTCCTGGGTTCGATTCCCGCCGGAGAATGAGATTTTCCTAAATTTGTCTAGCTGGTGGGAGGCTTTCGCCGTGGCTAGTTACCAGTCTATCGATAAAAACGTACCGCCAAGCGATTGAGCGTTCCGGTACATCATTTAGAAACCGAAAGGGGTGTGGCTTTCATCCTACTCTTAACATTTTAGCCCGTTTCTATCAGGTGTGATAATAGTCAAGGGTTAACAAGTATGTAGTAGATAAAAAAAACAAGAAGAGAAAGATCTGAAGTCCTAGGTTAGATTAAAAACAATTGTTTGTATTAGTTTTTTGGTATCAATAAAACAAGATGAATTAGCAGCGATTATTTACCAGGTGTGCACGGCGGGCCCGCCAACGGTCAAGCAGCGCGTGCAGCGCGTACTGTCGCTCAGGGGCGGCTCTTTGAAGATCATTCGACACGTTATGAGAGGTACAGTATCATAATAAACAATTGTTATTGTTATATTGCAAAACTATGAAATATTATCATTTGTAGCAAAAACATTGCCATTTTAATGCGCCAAGCGATCGCGTTCCATGACTCCACAAAGACAGTATTCTGTTGGTTAGTTTTTAATATTAAATATATACTGACGCTAGGCGAAAACTCGCGTGAAATGTCTTTATTTTTGCGTATAGCAAATTCATCTCTATTTTATCAACACTAGAGTACTAAATTTTATACAAAAACTGAATCCAGCGTCGCATCAATTATTACATAAGGCTTGTCATAACACACGCTTGTCTCTATCTGCAGAATATGCAGGTAACCTGGGAGACGCCGGCAGCGAGGAGTGGCGTCAACAGGAGCAACAGCATATATTGCAACTAGTCGACAAATTCTGATATTAGCTTTTTTATAAGATAATTTGTAGAATTATAATGAAATAAAACCACGTAAACGTTAAAATAGTTTTATTGTATGTGCATTATTAATAAAGCAATCCATAATATCGGTAACAATGAACGAAAATGTCAACAATATGCTGTAAGGGCCGGCGCACACGAGAGAAAGCTCAGTGTGAATGTAAATGTCTGTCTAAACTTTAAACGAACAATTTAAAATCGTCGTACGTCTACGTCGGAAACGATGAACAAATCAGTTCTGCTCGTATTTTATCACATTTCGCCCGTAAATGCTAAAATGCTCTCTTCACCGCACGAGGATTAGCTGTGTCAATTTATTGCAATAAAAAACTGCTAATAATAGTTTTGAGTCACAATGCGTTGCGCCTCTGCAGCGTATGCGCCGGCTCTAAGTGTACACAAGTAGTGCAATATTGAAATGAAATAACATTCACAATTATCTGTGTTCGCACAACGCATGCGCTATTCAACATCGCGTTATAAAAACAATCTTTTAATTCTTTATCATAATAACAACAAAATATTAGGCTATTTTAAAATTATATATCTATAATAATTTAAGCAATATGTCAACCAATTATAGAGATACCGCGAGAATTAATTGTCTTTAACTCTGATTATTAAACTTGACCGTCTGTGGCACAGCGATGCAAATGTTTGCCCGGCGTATGAGGTAGGCTCCTGGGCCATTTTCTCAATAACAAAAGTCAACCTTAGAGTTAATGTTTATAGTCTGTGATTTAGGCTCCATATTTTCTATAACTTTTTTAAACCGTCTATTTAAAATTTAAATGGACTGAAGCCTCTTTTACTATCACTGTATTTTCAGTATTTTAATCAACTATGTATAGTCAAACTAACCCCATTATCTATTTTATACCTATTCCCCCATACTACCTAAAAGTGAAACGCTTCTATTCACTAATAAAATTAAAAGTAAAAAAATAAAACTATAATAATAACTAAGTAGTAACAATACATAATACAAATTACTTTTTTAAAGAAATAAAATCTTAACTACTCCCGTAAGACAAAGTCCCGTTATAATTCTTTATGGGTAGGCACACTTTCTCTGAATCTAGATTAAGATAGAAGCAAATGGAATAATCATAGCCCAGAAAAATCAACAATATTTTTTATATTAACTACAATACAGTATTTGCCAATTCCAACCACAAACAAATATACTCAATACTTTTAGTACTCAATGTCCAGATTGTTAAGTGTGTAAGCGCTTTCAATTTCCAATATCTTATCACATATTTCGCTCTTTTAATCACTCATGTATATAAATTATAAATTAGTGTGAGTGATCATAAACAGAAAAGTAATTGAGAAATAAATAACTAAAATATTAGTTTCTTCATTTACTAATGTCAAATTAATATTTTCCAATAATCAATTATCTGAGCGTATGTGGAATATGCGGTACCCGAAACAACTTTTCAACATTTATTAATTAGTCCTGAGTTTGTAAGGGCTCGTTGTTTTTTGTTTCGTTCTGACGTGAGCCGCGGGTTCCATAGACGCGATGAGCCGCTACTCAAAACGTCCATTTAATTCACTCTTAAAATTTTAAAATTCTTATCAGACATCCCAAAGTGCTATTTGTAATGTTAATGAAAGGAATGTACCATAACATATTGACGTATTGAACAAAACATAATAATGTGCACTTCTATACGCTACAGATTTTATTTCTTTAAGCTGAACTGAATTAAAGGAAACTACTTGAGATTTCCAATGTAAATTATGAAAATTGCAAATTTATTCGCCATTTTTATAGAAATTCCGGCTTTATAACAAGGAAATGTCGTAGCATAATTAATTAACACTATCTATTTCTAGAATACAATAACTGTAGCCATGGGCGTATAATATATTGGGGGGGATTTGAACCCCTCCCCATAAGAAAGCTACGCCCGTGACTGAAGTCATTAAGTGACTGACATCAACAATATCTCAATATATCTTGTTTGTCACGGTTAGGTTACTATAAATTAAACCTACGTGATACAAAATATTAAGTAGGAACAGTCAACTGCCTTATAAGTACGAACTACCATTATTTTTTTCAGGTGACTTACAATTTAAAATACTCATATAAATTCATTTTGTTTGTATAATATATCAAACACTTTTTTGGGCTTAGTATTTACTAAAATTGTTGTACAGCAGCCTACTTGATATAAATGTATTTTAACATATTTTGATATAGATGTTCTATTTTATGTTGACAGTTTCAGTTTATAATTGTGACGCCTCTTTTAAGGCGATTAAATACAAATAAAAGCGTTCACGATTGTGGATCGAACGGTTTACTCGCGTTCAGTCGCCGATCTTTGTTTATATTTGTCTGTAAACTTTCGAGCTATAAACCAGTTTATCAAAAATCCTTTGTTTAGAAACTACTCGCAAACAGATCATAATATTATTGAACAATATTTTTTGCATTGCTGACGTTTCTTCAGTTTACACACCTATGCCTATCCTCTCTGTAAACCTTAGTACTACAACCAAAGTCGAAACAGTAAAATTATAAAATAGAACATCTATATTTACAGAGTTTGCATTGTCAATTTAATAATATGCATCGTTGTTGTAATAGTCCATCCCTGAACTTGAAGCAAATATGCCAATTAAATTAGCAACAGACTTAAGAATAAGAAATTATAAACGGGATTTTTGTATGTTTCTTTATCTTGGCGTTCCAGAAATTGTCTCCAGTTGTCTGGGGCATAAGTTATTCAGAGTCAAAGGTTATAAAAAAGAAATTGGTTGTCTGTAAAGTCGGTTTACTGACGATAGTTGAACGTGACAACGTCTTAAGAAAATACTGATGGAATGGTAGCATTCAATTGGTTATTAAAATTTTTAATTTAAGTATATTTTTATAAATATTAATTTAAATTAATAAAATAATTGATTTTGATTTTATAAATTTATAATAAATATATTAATTTTTAATTTAAAATTAATATATTTAATAATTATATTTAATAGACGCATGTCGAACGCTGCCGAACGCAAAGGCCGATTGTGCTTCTTTGTCGCTCGTTCCGCGCTCTCGCTTGCACTTCAAGCCTTACATGGAACGCCTCAAAGCGAGGTAACGACGCATGACGTCATGTTTTTTCGTGCGTGCAGCCGGCTCTATCGAATTATAAGACGTTGTCACGTCAAAAACTTTTGGCGATTTTCGCGGTTTCTATTGCTCTTGCTTTCTATGATCAAAATTATAGAAAATGACATTTTGGAAAAACTTGTTTGATACAGTCTTTTTTAGGCTTATCTGTTTTTGCGATAGAGCAGGGCTCAGCTATACGTACTGTGTCTGTAGATTCAGAACCACAAAATCGTTGACCTCGACTTTCGGAAAACGGATACTTTAACGGAAATATTATTGCATACAATAAAACCTGCTGTAATGAATCTTTCTTTGGATATAGAGTAGGTAACTGAGAGCGGCAAAGTTCTTAAGCAAAAGGCTTTTACAGCGCTGAAGCGAATTTTAAGTATCTTGAACAATCAAGAGATTTAATATTTGATGCAAATCAAGTTCAAGATTGATAAGTCAGTCGATATACTCGTACATGCGTTTTATCGGCAAAGGAGTGCATAGCGTCACTATGTCTTGTGTTGTGTTTGTTTTGTACATGTCTTTTGAACTCACTTACATAGTAAAATATGGTTATAAGTTTTACCATGTGTGCAGTAACTGAGTGTACACACATCTATAATAATTATTTATAAACTATTTAAGGCAACTCTAACTACAGTCACAATAATTAAATTATAGGTAAATATTTAAATGGAAACAACGGCCTCACATTTACCACCGTCGAAACAGGTAGGATCTCAACTATTTTATCCATTAAAAACAAACGCAAGCGCCTTACTTTATTTAGCAGTTAAGACCTTGTCCAGAAATACGGATGAGTATTTATACAAACTACTGTACTCTGTCGGCAATGTATAGTCGATAACATTATACCATTATACATTCTATATTTTTAAAGCCATACACATTTTATCTTTTGAAAGCATTTTTACATTGATTAAAAAAAATTCAACAAATAAAAAAAATTGGCAAATGCCTACATATTTTATAGTAATCAAACAACAAAATATTATTACTATCAGATGAAACCATTGATCTCTTAATTAGAAAGAGGATGCACAATCAGCGACTCAAAAATGTCTTCACTAAATGAGCGCAAAAACAGGTTTTGTGTGGACTTTTAAGTAGTTTCGCATTGCAAATTCAACCTTAAACGGATCCATCAAAGGTTGAGTTTGCTCTGATTCCTGGGTTTTATTAGAAATAGATTTAATATTGACCTTTAAGCAAAGGCATTAAGGTATAATTTTCTTTACGTATTCCAAACTGCCTAGGAAGCGGTCAATTTTCAAGTGAAATATATAAAAAATATTGTGAGACCTCTTTTTAATTAGAGGGCAAAAGATTCAACCTGACATAATTATCCTGTAGAAACCGTTAAATAATTTCGCGAATAATAAGTATACCAAATAAGGAAGAGAAGAATTTCACACAAAAAAAGTTCAATTATAAAGTTTGAAGGCGAGACTTGGTGGTGTTTCGTCGGTTTTAGTTGTGAAGTCTTTTACGATAAATAAATTCATTGTACATTGAAAACGAAAAAACAATTTTCATATTACCCAGCGAAACGAGACGCAACCGTACGTTACTATAGGCGTGGAATGTTACCATTTCTGGGTAGGGTAAAATGTGCGACCATATAGTACGACATAAAAGAGTATAAATTAATAAAAGTGGAACTAATGTGAATCGCTGTGTTTATACCACCGCATTACCAGTCATTTTCATATCAACGACCCTTAAAGCGTAACCAATAATTGTTGATAATTTTATCCGATAAATTAGATTCATTCTGGGAAATGGTAATTTGTCAGACGAGTATATGAATACATACCGAATATACTAATGCAGAATAAGTTATGAATAATATTAAGTTGCGTTCAAGTACATTGGGTTCTATTTTTACTACGAAACGGTTTCATCATGTTCGTGTTCCTTTGATTTTATGTTTTATTTTTGTACTATGTGAAAATCATCCGAAATAATTTTTAATTAAACACACGCCTTAAAATACATTGATTAACGAATGACGTGACATAGTAATGTTGTCATTACACGATTTTACGCAAGTTATATTAGGTACCGAACAAAATATCAAGTATCACGGTAGTTGCGGAAAACACAGTGTTACCATATGAACGACGCCAGCGCCCTCATTTATTTTCTACTCTTTTATATCGCACTACACTCATCTGTCAGCAGCGCAAGGCACTAAGGGCGAAGTGTAAGCTCTACTAGGGGCAGTCTTTGCTCATCATCTTGGTGATAGCTTTGGGAATGTCTTCATTGGTCTTGGAAGCGATGCTGCTTCCTAGCAGGGTGGGCGCCGGTATTGCGCCCTTTTGGATGCCGTGTGCGGTTTTTAGTAGATCGTAGTTTATTTTCTCTGAGACTATTGAATCTTGCCTGAAAAATAAACTTTTGTTAATGATTTCAGTTGTTGTGTAATGCGGTTACGGATAATGAGATAAGTACGTTCGAGTCCTGTAGGCTTAAGATGCGTCAATAGATATGTACTGTGTAGAAATTTATTTATTTACTTAATGACGACTGTCGCTGGAGAAAGCAATATTTTCTATTTTGCTGCTATTGGTCGATAATGTGTTATTTTCACTACACGAGGAATCATGTTTGTCGCCGCATCCTAAGCCTACTGGGTAGGTTAAATTTTTAAAAAATTACTTCAGGGTAATTTGTGCGTGGTAATTGTTATGTTCAAAATGTTAATTTTTTTTGGCGCGAATTCTGCTCCTCGGAGTGTATGTTAAGCCAGTCATTGCATTGTAGCTGCGTTGGGGTGTACGAATAAATTCCAAAATTAGGCTGATGATGGTCATGATGGTAACGTCAGAATTATATGAATCGTACTTATAATCGGGGTGCTTGGTGACGAAGTCCCTCATCCAGGTGGCCATGGTGTGTATCTCCCCGCCGGCGCGGCGCGAGATCAGCTTGAGGTACTGCTGCACGGAGCAGTGCGTGTCCGCGTCCACGTCCATGCCCGACAGGTACGAGTCGATCAGCGGGATCAGGCCCGGGAACACGCCCTCCTGCACAACACACGACATGCTACTTAGGCTACGTTCAGATAGACAAACATCGCTGACTTTGTGCTGTACAAATGACGAGCGACAATGCGCGGTATCTTCCATAAGTTGACAAAACATTGTATCAGTCCCAGGAACACTCCCTCCTGAACAGCACACAAAAGGCGCTTAGGCTATGCTAAAATGGCTAAGCACTTGATAACTTTTGACATGACGAACAACATTGCGCGATTTATTTCATAAATTAACAAAACAGAGCCTCAGCATCATGCTCGTGTGCACAACGTATGACAAGCGATTTGGACTACGTTTAACTCGTCACCTTGGACTTTTCATATGACATGCGGTCATACACGGTACGGTTCATGATTCGAAAACCAAATATAGCCTAAATAATGTGTAAAATTTGGGTGGCCCATAAACATATAGTCGTATAATCGAATATAAAGACGAAAAAAGAAAATCCTCGTACTTCGAATATCACTGCAAACTACGATTCGTCTGTTGCCAATCTTAAACTGGGTTGCAAATTATAGACCTTATTAGAAGGCTCAGAAGTATGCGGCGGGCAATTGAGTGAGCAACGCTCAGAGTATCTCTACGTGATTCCAACAGCATTGGTCGTCCGTCAACCCTCAGTTAATGGAAATGTATATTTACCTTTCCGTTGACGATCTCCTGCACGGTCATCTCGAGGTACTCGTCGGAGTCGTGTGCGGGCGGCTGCGCGCGCAGCATGGAAGGCGCGCCAACGTCCCGCCGCCACCAGAAGCGTTGTGACGTCACCGCGCCGCGACGTTGCGCGCGCTGCATGTTCTCGTCCACCTTCATATTAATATACTTTTAGTACCATACTTTTTAAATATGACTAACTAATATTTTATTTAAAAAAACAGCTAAGGTCAGTTCTACATTATTGCCTTGCCTTAAGTGGTTTGGGGCAAATCGGTTGGATGGTTCGATGTTTATAACGGATATAGGGAGTACAGTCATTGTATATCTGGGTCTATTACAGCTGTTACAGATCATTTTATTTTACCCTGGTGACATCCTGTTCAAGGTCTTGCCCTTATACTTCGGACATGCCCTAGCAGTCGAGCACATTGAGATAGAAGATTAAACTTAAATTTAAGATTCTGCAATTCATAATATTCTACTAAAATCGTCATCATCGGTAGCTCTTCTATTAAAGGGTCCGGAATCATCACCGCGAGACCATCGGTTAAATCTTACACCGTCTTTACGACTAATTACAGAGGAAAAGTATATCAGTATTCTGTATATATAAAATATAAAAATTGGTACTAAGGTAAAATGACACTTGTTTAAATGCAACTTACCTTGCTAATAGGCATAACGAAGTTGAGATTGTAGGAAAGAATGACCCGTGTGAGAAGCACGACGAAACAAACGTATGCCGCATTCTCGAAGTCTGTGAGCTGCGCTTCGCAGGGGCGGAACTCTACGCGCCAGCCGATGGGCGAGTTCGGGGGCGGCGGCTTGAAGCGCATCGTTTGCCAGTTCGTTGATTGTATGTTCTGGAACAATTAACATGTTGAATGACGGAATTATAAATCTTTGGCCTAAAAATAAACAAAATCGCAAAAACATAACAATTCATTGACCCAAAAGCAAATCGATTGATGTGCTTTGCAGCCAAAATTATGGGATTCTCCGAGTGTCATGCTCTTTGCCAAGTTTTAAAACAAATAAAAATTAAATGAGATTTCTGTTTCTCGGATTTAGGAGAAGGCCAAGGCGAATGATCCTGGAACAAATTCAGGACCGAAAACCAATGGATCCATATGAATATAATAAGAATGGAAGTATACAAGGACCATAGCAAATGAAATGTATAGTATATATGAGATCAAAATCTAAATTCGTTTATGTCAAAAAGACTCTGTAAGCACTTTTAAAACATCAAGTTTAACTGTTTGTAATGATTGTACAGACTTGTAAGAAAGGTAGAATGTTGCGTGATGATATGTATGTACAGAGGCAAGCAAGTCTACCGAGCAGTTTGGGAGTGAATAATAGTACCTCGAAATGGTCCGTGTCATTAAGGTCGTCTTGGTGCACCCTCTCGCTGAAGAGCGACACGGTGTCGCGTATGAAGAGGTGCGCCACGTGCAGCGCCAGCGGGTGGTCGATGCCGCCCTCGCGCAGCCGCCGGTAGATCGCCGCGTCGTGAATTATTGGAATGTCGTTGTATCTATAAAATTAGTAAAGTCCATTCTAGAACGAGTGTCCAAAGCTGCTTTAAGAGGATCCTACCAGATTCGGTCGGGCAGGGAAGTGACCCGTCGCACAGCGTACTCCTAAGCCTACATCCGTGTCGCAAGTCTCTCTCGGACTCAGTTTGGCGTTTTTCTCTCTTTGCCAAGGAACCCGCAAGGTAAATCCATGGAATGCTAAGATATTAGTCTCATTACAGCTTTTTGTGGCAAAACCCCTCCGGAGATGTAGTACCGCCATGTTTATTTCTGCCGTAAAGCAGTATCGCTTTTTGTATATGAAGGGTGTAGCACCTGTGCCTTAGGTTTATGGGCACTGGGCAAGAGCTGGTGGACATGGACGAGTTCTTAATATGGAACGCGAAGCAATTTTATAGATGATGATTTTCCACTTAACATCAGTTTGGAACGCTGCTCGGCTCGTCCACTCTTATTACAAAAAAACATAGTTTTAGGCGACTGAAAGAAATTAATAATACAATGTTCTTACTTTTCATGATCAGGAGATAAATATGAGTCGATGGAGTCGTATCGGGACTTCTGTATGCGGAACTTGTTGTTGTTGAGCGGCTCGAGGCCACGCTCCTCGCGCGTGCGGCAGTCCACCGACGCGGAGATCACGTTCCAGCGACAGTCCACGTCCGTGAGGAAGCCGCGGTAGATGGGCGACGCAGCCGATAGCGCCAACTATGTATGTTTTAATCCACCAGTTCATATAAGTTAATCCAGTTCGCATTCTCAAGTGCCTACATTCAAGTTCTACCGTATGTAACAAAATGTGAAAGGCTTTGCCACGCGTTCAGTTTGCCGTATGTTTGACAAGGGCAAGGCATTAACGTTTGAATGCGCACGGTCTTCAGTGAACTTAGAATGGCACCGCGAGATAAGTTTGTAATTCGATTTTATTGGTGACTTCCTTTAAGTTCGACTTACATAGGGTATATAAGTACGTAATTTCAAAAAAACATTACAAAATTTTATTCGAAAAACAAATAAATTGTCTATTCCTCGGAATAAAGAAATGCTAGCCTATTTTTTTCTGAATCCCTGACAATTTGTATACGAAATTGTATGATAGTTCGTTTAATTACGGCTTGAAAGGGTATTAAACAACTCACATTTTGCATTTATAATAAGTATTAAGAGAAAATCAATTACCATAATGGGACACAAGGGCGCAAGTTGGTCATAGAGAGTGCGAGCCTCCGTGATGCAGCAGGCCTGGAACGTGAGCTGTAGACAGCAGCACCCCATGCCGAACCCCATCGCGTCCATGTACACTGCATCGGGCTGCGCGACGCCTGGCTCCAGTATATGGGACTCGTCTATAGGAACTTTGGTGTTTTTGTCGCGATATACTGAAAATTTTACAATTTTTAATTGTTAGATCTGAGCTTCTACTGCAATGCAATCTAAGGTAGAAACAAGCTGGCTTGATAGTAGGATTAAATCCACACACCTTTCGGTTTATTCGCGACATCGTAACTGAACGCTAAATCGCTTGCCAGTACGTCTTTGTCGGAAGGGTGGTAACTAGCCACGGCCGAAGCCTCCCACCAACCAAAATTATATTTATAATAGTACACTTAAACAAGCCGGCCGCCTTTTGTACATGAGTTATTATGAGCAATATCAGGAACAAATATGCGCTGGAACTGTTTGGTCAAGATAATAGACGCTCGCATCAGAATCTAAACCAATTAATCGACAAAAGGGACCAATGCAGTTTCGTAAACAGTGTTAAGTTTTGCGCTCGCCGCTACTCACTACGAACTTTTTAGCGTCGTTAGAGGTACCCACCAAGTTAAAAAATGTAAAAAGGTGTTACATATAGTAGCAGTAACAATCGTTGTGTAGGTAACTTAGTTGATGATAGAGGTACGCGTGTGCGAAAATATAATAACAATATGTGTCGGTTCATGTAGTTTCTGAAAATATTATGACAAGAGCTTTGTTTGATGATGCGCATCGCAATAATAATGATCGATACGACCGGATATAGGTACTAACAAGCTATTGAGATAGTGCTATTAATCTTAAGAATAATAGAGTAGGTATATTGAAGTCTTATAGATAATGACTACTTTGTGCTGTAGCGACGCAAGTCAGACCAAGGTAGATTGAGTTTTAAATGAAAAGGATTTTTTAGCACCTTTCATAATTTCATATGTACAAATACAATAAAAAATGTTTTAGATACCTGGAATATTGATAGCCACTTTTTCTCCTCTTCTCTTCCTGATATTAGATGTTAAGGTTTTGAAACGCGGATGTCCAGGAAATATACCTTCATCTGGGAAGAAATGGGATCTTGTTACGCCTTTGTCTGGTGTTGGCGTATACGGTGGACTCGTAAAATTAGGACAACCTAACCTGTAACAATATACACTCAAATGATACCATCAACATAGACACAATAATTAGGGTTCCGTGCATAAAAAGGAAAAAACGGAACCCCTATAGGATCACTTTGTTGACTGTCTAGACCTTTTTTCTCAGGAACGCGGAGGTATCAAGCAGAAATTTATATGAAATAACCAAATCTATGGTCCCTTAGAGTTGTGAAAAAATCGAACTTCTAGCCCCAGGCAATCATAAGATACAGCCGTTTATGCCGAGAATTTCCGCAAATTGTCGACTCCAGCAAGCAAATCGAAATTTATAGCGTACTTCCCGTAAACTTAGAATCTTGAAATTTGGTATGAAGTTACATCATATAGCATATATAAAGGAAAAATTGTAATAACTGTAATTTTTTAGTTACATCATACAATAAAAGTGTTTTTAATAATTTTAAGCTTACCCCGTCTTTTCATAAACACGTAAAGGTATTAAATTAAAATTCATATCATACACTTAAGTCGTGATTAATTGAAATTCATAGCATAAAACCTTTAAGCTGTGACAAAATCAAACTTCTATGTCAACACAACCAAAAGATATAGCAATATAAGCCGCATATTTAACTCACAACTAGACGCAACTAAATCAAAACCCAACGGGTAGTTCCCGTAAACTTAGAATACTGAAATTTGGTAGGAAGCAACGTCATATAGCATAGATAATGGAAAAATTACGAATTCTTTAAATTTTAAGTTACATCTTATTATAAAAATATGTTTAATAATTTTACATTTACCCCGTTTTTTTTCATGTAGGCACAGAGGTATTAACTCAAATTTCATATCAAATACTCAAGTCTATAATACTTTTAAAATCAAACTTCTATATCAACGCAATAAAAGGATACAGCAATACAAGCCGCATATTTAACTCGCAACTAAAACAAATTTAAAACTTCTAGTCACCCTAGAATCTTGAAATTTCGCATGAAGCAATGTTTTATAGTACATATGAAGGAATAACTGCGAAAATCTTGAAATTTACGGAACTCTCGGTACGCGAGTCTTACTCGCACTTGGCCGGTTTTTTTTTACCTATTTGCAGCCTGCTGTCGACGCTCATGATTTGTTGTCAAAGATTTGAAACTGGTCGGGAGTGCTTTTGATAAAAAGTAAATCAGGCCATTTATGTAGTATTTGGGATTTAATTTTTATTAAATATGGAATGAGACGCAATCTCAAGAGAAAAATAAAGTAATTCAAAAATTATCTATAATAACCCGATTATTTGGTCGCGTTTATCAAATTTTTGAGAAGTTTTACAAAAATTCACTTGAATAATTTCTTTGGTAAATAATTCTTAGATTAATCTTATTAGTTCCTAGAATTTTAGATCCTTCATACTATTAGTATCTAAGATGACAGACAAATAAGAAGACTTTCATGATAAACCACTCATAGTTCCACACTGCTTAACAAACAAAATCAACTGAATACACCAAATCTATCAATTCGACAAGGCTACATCAAAACAAATAAAAGTGGAACTCAAAATGAACATTGTAATATATGCAAATCAGGCGAAAACTTATGAACAAACAATTCTATACAAATAGAAATACTTAGTATCTACTAAGATTTATTTATAGATCGTAGACAAATGTAAAAGATCTGTAATTAAATAACATTGTGCAATTTTGAAATAGTCAGCAAATTGTTGCAAATTGTTTATCTTTCGCAATTGCTAAATTTATCTCAGTAATGGAAATCATGAATATTAATAGAGAACCCATGACTTGTAGTTTTGAATTTACGAGCAAGAAGCGTCTAGTGATATTTGTACATGTAAATAAAACTGAAGTATCTGTTTGTATTTTTAAATTAACAGCTTTTCACTAAGTGCAATTTCAGCATATACCTACAAAAATCAAGTTTTAGAATTTTTCTCTGTCTGTTTTGGCTAATCTCTGAAACACCAAATAAAAACATTCTTGTATATGATATCCAGATTCAAGTGTCAGAGTGACATAGGCTAATTTATCTCCCGATTTTCCCGCGAGAACGGGAACTACGTGGGTACACGGTAACTACTGAACCGAATTAAATGAAAGTGGATACAGAGATTGTTTAAAGCCTAAGAAAGGTCTTCGGCTACTAATATTTATATAATAATAATAATATCTTTATTGGTATGTATCTTACATGTAAAATACAATTATAGTAGCAGTGACTCCCACACTAGGATTCCCTGTGTCGTGGGACTCACCAATATTATATTTTTTCGAACTATCAAAACAGAATTTATCGCGGACGGAGTCGCGGTCGTCCGCTAGTAAATAATATTTAGATCGTATGGTGTAATTAAAAAATGACCTTGAGATTTAAAACGAGTTATAGAGGACATAATTAATCTCTTTACAGCAAAGTGGAAGTTTATAGTATTAGGCAGGCCAAAGACAAGTATGGTGCTGTAATGATTTTCTAATGTTGGTTGAATTGTAATCAGTATTGAGACATATTAGAATTTCCTTAATTTATTACGAATAAAGCTTTTTTTGTTTAGCATTGTCAATACATTTAATTTTATATTATTATCATCATTACAAAATATTGTTTAGAATTAAGTACCCATTTCGAAAGCAAGTATAATTTCCAATTATTTAATTTTAATTAGTGTTGCAACTTTTCAAGAACACAATAAAAAATTGTATGTAAAAAAGAGATATATGCCATCATGGGCTTCTTAACAAAGAAGAACAATCCATCCATATATTGTTTTGTTATATCTCAAAGGGGTAGAATTTTAATTGAGCTCCCACGCGGCGCGACTGTGCCAACAATTATGGTTTCATTCGTCAGGGAAATTCATTTTATAATATATAGTGATAGTGATATTTCTACAACCTTGTATTCCTATTTAATCTATTGGCCTTCATTTAGTCTAAAATCGAACTCAGAACATAGTTCACAAGCCCAATGTAATATTTATTACTGTACCAGAGTTTCTCTAATAATGACCTAACAAAATCAACTAATTTATGTAAATGTGTCACAAATGACTCATTAATAACACTTTAGTCAACATAATTTCTCATTGTCTTATTTATTTACACTTACCTTGGAAAATTAGTTATACTCATTATAACTTCGCCATCCTTTAATAGAGTACTAGCTTCCGCTCTACGGTAGCGCATATTCGCTTCTACTATATTGAAGTGCGCTAGTAGACCTCCGTATGGCTTTCCTGGCGTACCCTCCACCATGTATGCCCCATACTCTGGACGCCATAGAGATTTCACATCTATAAATCATTCCAATAAGACATTAAAGATTGTAAAATACAAAGCATAGTTCAATCAATGCATGATTGTTTGTTCAACATGTAACATAAGATTTCCTTATTACATTACTTGAGTTTACCTAACATTGAGTTGTTGATAAATATTACGCAGTCATCAACTAAGGTAGAAACAGATCCAACACGCTTTTCGCCGCGATTTTTTCATACCCTACATGTGTATGTTGTGTAAACTGTGTAGTTTAAAATCCAATTTTGCTAGATAAACCATTGACTCCATTTCTACTATAGTAATGTAATGTAGTTTTGGTATATAATGGGCGCCCACGATATCGTCCTATATTTATTTATTTACAATTTTGGGCCATCCCTTGACAATGATTTAGTTATCTGGGATAAAATGTAGCCAAACCAAATCTTTGGTGTAGCCGAAATTCATCTATCTTCATTGCCAATTTTACCCTAATTGGTTCAATAGTAATGGTGTGAAGGAAAATTTCATCTTCATAATTTTAGTGTGACTAACTGGTGCTTACTATAACTCTAGTTTTCCTGGATCAAGAAAAACTCTCCTGCTGGACTATAATCTGTCTCTCTACCAAACTGCATTTGATTCTGCTCATTAGTTTAGGGTTTGTAGTACAATATACAAACATCCATTCATCTATAGTTAAAGTACATGTCTAGCAACTTCCCAGAACATCTTCCACATTTTTTTTGGGATAATAATGTTTACAGCACTATGAAATGACACTAAGCATAATTTTATTTAATTACTACTATTCTGTTTAGTCAGAAAATACACAAAAATGTTTTATAATATTTTACTATATTATTTCTAGGTATCAGTATATTGGAGATATTGAGGTTATCAAGATTGTGTGTGAAATAGTAAAAATCATCAATTTATCCAGCTGTCTATAATGTTTATAATAGTAAGATATATTATGTTTCAAATAGTTTCTTACATATACTCTATCTGATGTTACTAGTATGTATCCAGCATAAAAGTAATAAAATAAATCACAAATTTATGGATGATTTGCAGATTTTAGATTTACAATCTGTATGTAAGTTATTTGTATCTCTAATATGAGTAGTAATCATGAATAAATAATTATAAATATTATAGGACAATTACACACATCACTATATAGCCCCAAAGTAACGTTATGTAGCTTGCGTTATGGGTACTATGATAACTAATGAATATTTTTATATATATTATACATAAATACTTATATAGATAAACACCCAGACACTGGAAAACATCCATGCTCATCACACAAACATTTTCCAGATGTGGGAATTGAACCCACAGCCTAGTATGCAGAAGCAGGGTCACTACTAAACATTTTTGGTTTTTAGTACAATTAGACTCTTAATAATATAATTTATACTACTAAAAAGAAGCATGCATTACTTTGCAGAATTTCATAGTTAATAATATATTTATTTTCCTACTTTCAAATATTATTTAGGTATAGCAAAATAAATTTATTATTAACTCTTCAATTTATACTCAATTTAGTATTCAATTTGAAAATGCTTATTAGATTAAAGTAAATAATGTTACAATAAAATAAAATATACTTTGTGGGTCTGCTTGTTCTTTCTCTTGCAGTTTAGGTAGAAGCTCGTCTGCTCTTAAGCTAACTGTAGCACGCTGGTTCTTGTCATCAAATTTAACAATAATGTACTCCACCTAAAATATAAATTCATAAATTATTAGAATTTGTAGACATACAAAGCAACCATTACTGACTAATCTATCAATGCACAGTTGAAACCATGGAATGGTTTGTGTTAAAATTTGGCACACATATAGCTAGTTTGATGAAACATGAGTAAAGAAAGGATTTTTCCAAAGCAAATTCTTCCAGACAACCTTACTGTTTATGTTTTACTCGAATGTATGTATGTATGTAAATAAAAATAATTGTAATGCGGCGTAAGTATTTGCCAGTTTCACTAGCGAGGTCAGACATTTATGAAACACTACAATATGTATAATTTAAATTTCTGACAACAAATTAGAAAGATATTTCTGAAGTATAGGTATTTGCAAAGTAAATATTTTATATTAGTGGATATATAAAAGACTGACCTCATCACCCCACTTAAGAACATCTCCAGTGCGATCTCTAAGTTTGCCGTAGAGATTAATAAACTGTTCAATTCCATGTACTCGCACGTGTTCTGCTAGTGCTTTGGTTTCTTCCCAGGAGAGAGGGCTTCCTTCAGTCAACAATCCCATACTGGGAACTTTAGGCCAGTGGATATAAAATCTTCGCCAGTTAAAAGTTTTCAAGATCCTGAATGTACTTAGGTTTTTTAAGTAACAGCAATGGTTCATTTACTGCACGATTCGGTTAAAAAAATAAACTATTGAAGTTCGTATATCACCGCTTTTTAAAAAAGTATGAGTCAACGCACACCACAAACGTTAAAATTTTATAATTGTACACGAATTTAATGTATAAGAAAGCTGATAAAATTAATTGAATATTATAATCACAGAAATTAAACAGCGCATGATAAAAAGACAACAATTCGCTGTCAAAGTCGTTTTACAAATGTCAAATAATTTGACAATTTGACACTTTTATAGCGAGATCATAGATTACCGACTCATGCTAGCAAGGTGATTATTATATTTTTTATATCATGACTCATATTTCCTTTATTTCATAGTCTAACAGTTGGCAAATCACCGCCGTTGCCTGCCGCAGCAACTTCCATCAAAGATACTTATTACCCTGAGAGCCAAAGCAATTCGATTCGTCGAGAAAATTTAATATTACAATACCCAAACGCAATAATGATAAAAACACAAAAAGAAAAAGATCAATAATTTTATTAAAACGAAACTTTGATAATACAAAAGTTAATTTAAATAATTTAAACATTTCTTTTTCCAATAGATAATACCTTTTTAAAAGTAGCGCTAATGACGTCTATAAAACATTTTATTTCCTTTGCATAGACCAAGTTATAAAACACATGAGCGAACTGCATAATAAGTCATTCTTGTTTGCTACATGATTTTATTTTTGATGACTGTCGGATGTTGATGATAATAACCGGAACCAACTCTGGGCTTATAATTTAATTTTAAGAAAGTTATTTGAAGAAAGAAAAGATTTAGGATTCCTGCGACATTAGGTCCCCTAGAACTTGGCATTTGAACTTAGGACCTCGTTCGTGATGATAATGGTAAAACAAAACCAACGAGGCAGTCACATGTAAGTACCTATACGTATATAAAAATATTCTTTTTGTTTTTTAGTCATCTGTGGTGGTGATCATCAAGATGAGCTGTCAATGTCACAATTAGTTTTCTAATTTCTTTTTTCTGATTCTGTGGTTTGTGGATATGTGTGAAATTGTGGTGCGAAATGTTTTGTGGTTTTTATTATAAGATTTTTATAATTTCAGTAATTAAAGATTCCTTTTGTGCTTTTTAAGATTCCTAAGTTTGCGAATAACTTTTGGCTAAATTAATTTAAGAATGCGTGAAAAATAAAACGAACCAAATTGGGTTTTAGAAAAAGTCATTAGATATTTGGTAAACATGGTGCCGGTCGTTATGGAAGGGTGTGCGCAGGGAACCGAGGGTGGTGGAGCCCGTGGTGGTTCCATATCTCTTGGCTTGTTAATAGATTTCATTGTGCAAAGGACATACGATGAGCTTACTGTACTGGCAGAATTGTAAGTGTGACTTTCATTTTGTTTATGGCGTTAGCTTACCCAAAATCTTACTTATACAACCATAATATTGTTTTAGGCTGCCTCGTAAGACTGACATGGAAAGAAAAATTGAAATATACAAATTTAGCGCCAGGACACGTCAGTTATTTGTACGTTTACTGGCATTGGTTAAATGGGCCAGCAGTGCTACGAAGGTGGACAGATCTGCTCATATTATGGCTTTCCTGGACAAACAAGCTTTACTCTTTGTTGAAACTGCTGATGTCTTAGCTCGTGTTGCAAGAGAGACACTAGTCCATGCGAGGTGGGTTGAAGATTGCTAATTGAAATCAACTTGCAGTAAGCTATTGCAGTATGTATATATTATTATAAATTCATAGTTATTATACTGCAATTGCTTATAAGAAAAAAGATTGAGAGGTCATGCTTTGGTCTATCTTATACATTTTTACTGCATCAATAAATATTGGTGCTTTTGACATTTAGAGTTAAATATCCATTAGGTATGTTTTCAAAATGGATATACTAATAAAAACTAAATTAAGAGTTACAATGTGGCATAAATAATTCCAAACCTGTTAACTATATTTACATATCATACTTTACAATTATATAAGACAGTGTAAAATATTTATTTACTAACAATTTATATAATCAGGTTGCCAACATTTCACATGGCAGCAGCGGTAGAAGTACTCACTGTAGGCACATACAGTCGTTTACCAGCTGTGATACGTGAGAGACTGGTGCCTCCGCCCAGCCTAACACCAGCAGAAAGAAGGTCTACTTTGCGAGCACTAGCTCATGTTGTACGACAACGCCTTACCACAGCCTCGCTGCCCACTGATGTTAGAAATTTAAAGGTAAGGTTCTTACACCTTTTGTTTTATATTTGCTATTACAATCAAACTGCTGAATGTTAAACCTCTTTAACATGAAAACTTCTAAAATTAAAATGTAACTGCTTGTTTCTGTTTCTTCAACCTTCAAAATACATATTTGCCCTCTACAAAAGTAATCTTATAGTCTTTGTATCTACTAGATATATATATTGAATACATATTTCTTCACCTAATTGTCAAAGCCGGAAATCCTCTATAAGTAAAAAACTATAATTAAATCTAAATTCAATGTGTGTAGTACTGTATTAAGTAATCAAAAGTTTTAATTTTTTTTTGTAGGTAGAAAATGGTAGGGCCACATTTAGTGTTGGTCAAGAGTTCAGTGTATCACTGACAGTCATGGGTGATGCACCAAATGTGCCTTGGAGGTTATTGGATATTGCTATTCTAATACAGGATAATGAAACTGGAGGTATGTATAAATGAAATAATAAAATGAAATATCTATAAGTTAATATACCTATCTTTGTATGTTTGGTCCTATATTTCATATGATACATGTAATTGTAATGAAAGTTTGGTTTATAAGTCCACATTTGTAGGCATACAATCATTTCACAATTGGTTGTAATATTACTTCTTGCTATTCCAACCCAATAAGCATTAAATTAATTGAAGGCTTTTGTCCCATCACAACAAATCTATTCACACATCTTGGTGGTGGATAGATATTACAGGAAAAATTTTGAATGTGTCCTAATTGAACAGAAGCTATCACAATGTTGAGCTCAACTGATTTTTAAGTCTTGTTTCAGAGGGTAAGCCATTGGTCCACACATCTCAGTTGAATTGGCTGAGGGGAGTAGCGCAGGCTCGGCTGGCTTCAGCTGGTCTCAGCGGAGCACTCACAGCTCTTAGATATTTCTGTCGCTCACTATCCCTAGAACTACTGTACACTCAGACTTTACGGCTGTGTCGGGATCGTCTGGCCCGTCATCTACAAGTAGATAGATATATACCTGGACAAAAATTGCAAGTTTCATATTGGAGGTGAGTGCTGCAGTATTGGACATGATTTTCAAACTAATTTTACTAGCTAATATAATTATTAATCCCATTAAAAAAGCAACATTCACATAATAGTACCTAGTCAGGGGTAAATAAATTGTACTATCAACAATAATCTTTTTGATGCTTTGTCTCTGTTTCAATGTTAAAATGTTAACTTATAGTTTAACAATTTTTATGTCAGGGAGTTGGGCTGCGAGCTGGGCTACCGTCTGATCGTAGGCGCGGAGGGCGAGACGCTGTGCGTGTGGCACGTGCCCGCGCTGGTGGGCGGCGAGCGCGTGGCGGCCGCGCTCACGCCGCACGCGCCCTCCATGGAGCGGCTACTGGCTCACACCGTGCACGTGCGCTCCCGACAGCGCCTCAACGATCTCAAGGTGCTACTTAACGATTTAGGGGTGAGTTTCATTTTGTAATTTTTACGCTTCAAAATCAAAATACATTGCGTAGAATCTAATTATTTTTGTATGACTTGTCAAATGTCAATATCAATCTCTTGTATCTAGATAGATAGATAAAATCATTACTGCACACATATAAAGAATAACAAACAGAATAATATATAAAACAATGATTAAATATGTACAAGGGTGGTCTTATCGCAGAAAGCGATCTCCTCCAGACAACCCGCACAGTTTCATTTCAAGTGGATTCATTATACCTGTATGATGAAAGCGGCAAAAATGGTAAACTGACAAAGTTTCAAAGGAAAAACATTAATGGTTCAAACCAAAAATTCTAAAGAACGTTATCGGTTACTTTGACAAGTGACAAGTCCACTAGGAGAGTTAGTATATTTATGTGTTTGTTTGGTGAGCAGGTGGAGTGCAGCGTGGGTGGCTGGCCGTGCGTGTTGGCGTGCTCGGTGGTGTGGCCGTGCCTGCGCGCCGAGCAGCTGCTGGTGTCGGTGGGCGCGCACGGGGGCCGGCTGCGCGCGCGCGTGCCCGCCTACCCGCACACGCCGCGCATGCCCGAGCTCGCCGCCGCCCTTACGCACGCCAACCGCGCGCAAGTGCGCCAGTTCCTCACCACGCTCAGGTATCTTCCACCTCATGGCGGGATAGCATGTACTAGTCTACGCCTATTTACAAAGAGACACATTGTAACCTTTCCTATAAACAATATTCCTCTCGTTTTCACGGTTCCCATATTCAAAGCATACCAAAATTGTAAAATGTTAGCAAAAGAGAAGAATGATCATTTAGGGTATTATTTTAAATATTTTTTACTATAACAGAAATCCTGTGAAAAACCTATACTTTCGTGGAATTTAACTTTTAAACATAAAACCACAAGGCGCGGCACCCTTACTCTTTAATCTACTTTATAAAGTGTTTTAAAATTAAATTCAATATATTAAATTATCAAATATAATAATTATTGTAAGGTTCTGGCTGGTAGCGCGTCGCTGTGAAAAGACTCTTCAGCACTTGCCGGCCAGCGTGTGCGAACACCTCCCGTTCCTCCACGGGCCCGATCATCCGCTCAACAAGCTGGCCCCCGACCGACTGTACGTCACGCTGCATCGGCACACCGATCACATACTAGTGAGTAATAGGCTTTTATGGTCCAGTCATAGACTAATACATAGGAGTGAGATTATGATAATTCGCATCCAGCTGAAAGTTTGTAGGGTTGTTCAAATAACCATCGTAAATGAAATCTAACCAGTTCTCAACCTGTAGGGTTAAGATTCGACCGAAGAGATAACAAGAAATGTGTCTCATCGGTTGTTATATGATCAAAGCGTCATCCAATAGCGGCGAAAACTTCGAAATGGACTTTTCATATTTTATTCGATGGCAAAAAGATATCTCCAAAAGTAGCTCACTTCATCAATTTCTGAGTGAATGCCTTCCTATTTTAGGCCTAGCTATGAACAAATTGTAGCAACTTGAGTTTATAACTAGTACAATTTTTTGAATCGTTATATCTCAAATGGTGGCTCTTTAGGAAAAAGTATGATGATACATAATTTTGATCTCCAGGTGGTAGAAATGAAAGAGGTAGCGGCGGGCGGAACGGCCACTACCAGTTCGAGCAACAACAGCGGTAGCGCGTGCAGCGTGGCTCTGGCCTTCCACCTCGCAGGCGCGCGTCGCTGTACGCCCGACGAGTGTGAAGACGAGGTGATCATCTGTAGTCGAGCCGTCGAAACGAAATAAAACAAATGAATCATTCTTGAAAAACTGACAACATTTTTGCTTATGATAGATAACAATATATATAATACTCGTTGGCTTTTACATATTGGTCTTTTGGTTACGGTTATACTTTCGAAGCCTCGGCCGCACTTTATTGCATTTCTGTGGAATGCTTTAAACTCTTGTTGTCTGTCCGTCTGTCCGCACTATTTATATGTAGCCTTACAACCCTCAAACAGCTTGGCCGATCCCTAATATCATGACATATCCTTATAGGAAAAAATCAGAAAAATGTCTTAGCTAGGAAATGGATGTAAATTGCGAAATTTGTTGAAATCAAAATATTTCTAGACTAAAAATTGTTTAGAATATGAACTTCCGGTTCAAATTTTATACCGAATGAAGAAAAAACCAGTAAAAGAACATTGGGTTCAATGTCGGGCGTAGCAGAAATTCAGGAGCCGACTGGAAGCCGTTCTCTGACCCGAGTTTAGTATTAATCCAGTTACTTATTTCATCACACAATTAACAACAATAAGTTCAAGGTTTTTGTCAAACGCAAGCTTCTCTTTAAATGCAGTAAGAATGCCATTAAAATTTGAGCTTCAAACACATTTTGGTGTGGACCTGTGGTGTGGAGCAAGCCACCGTAAAGGAGTCCAAGGGAAATTGTTTGTGTTATATTTCATTACACTGTCTTGTATTTTGTAGGCGTCTTCATCTTCGAACAACGCTGCATCAACGGCGACAGCTCGCGCCTTCCTCAAGCTGCACTCCCTGGTAGAGCTCGACACGTTCACGCTCACGCACGGACCCTTCACACCGCTCGACACACCTGGTAAGTACTATTGTATATAGTAATATATTTTGATGGTTAACTAAAACGGCAAAATAAACTAAACTGATTCAGAGTGGCGCCAAAATTCTAAATTCGAAATAGCCTGTTGCGCGGGCCCTCAGAATTTCGTTGCGATTTCCGTGCGCTTGTGCCATTTAGCTTATAAAGCTGTGCAAATCAATATCAATTGTTACCAATAAATACCAAACAATTTAATTGAAAACGCTCTATCCAAAGCACTATCTGTACACCCTAATAGGAAAAAGTTAAATCATGTGCATATATGCATTTTGTAGGCATGCAGCCGGGCAAACGCAAGCTGTCGGCCGCCAACACGCGCGCAGTGCGCGTGCGCCAGCCCGCCTACTTCTTGCCCGAGCTGGCGCACGTGGTGGCCGCCGCCGACGAGCGCGTGCCCTTCGTCAACCTCGCGCAAGAGGTGAGCTAGTATATTCTGTAGCGCGGCAAGCGAGACGGTTGTGTTTAAAATTAATTCTATATTTAAAAAAAAAAGCTCAGTCTCGAATTCCTATAACAGCTAGTTATCGGCCGCCAACAATTATTTTTTATATCTCTCATTTATTTTATTTACATTTTTTTTTTAATTCTTAACAATGTTATATATAATACAAAAATATATAAAAAACACTATTAAAAAAAATCTGCTCCTCCATTTGCGGGGCCTTTGCGAGCCCAAGCAACTGGTGGTCAGGGCTCCAGAGGGAGGCACCTCACAATACGCGCCGTTTCAAGGACTACTACCTTCTGTATCCGAACCTTGATCCAACAATTAAGCGAAATGACTATCGGAACAATAATGGTTGACTCAACATTCCACATGGCGGTAATCTCGTGAGCAAGGTTTTGATACTTTTCCTTTTATATTATTATTAATTTGTTGCATAATAAGATTATTTTAATTTAATTTGAAACGTTATCTACGTCACCAGTTGGCAGCGCGCGGGGTGACGCACGGCGGCGTGCAGGCGGAGTGGTCGGGCTCGGCGCTGGGCATGCGCATCGTGGCTCTGCCGCGGCCCGAGGGCGCCAGTGAGGCGGCGGCGGCGGCCCTGCGCGCGCGCCTGCTGGCCGCCACCGTGCGCCTCACCACCAAGAACCACGCACGAGTGTGGACCGCTGAGATAGTGTTCCACGGCTCTCCTGTCTCTACGCCCAATCCCAAAGAGCAAGGTATCGATACAATTAATACTTTCCTTGGTGTACAATTAAGGGGTCTTGTAGCTGAGCATTGTAGCTTTTAAACAATTAATATAATTGGATTGATTATTATCTATGTAAGATAAAAATCGGATGGGCCTGCTAAATAGATACAATGGATATTTCAGCCATAAGCCCGGGTTGGAGAACGGCGTCAACCGTAAGCCTTGCCATAATAATAAACTATCCCACAGAAATGCGAAAATTTACTTTATTTCAATTAAATTCATGTCTGTCACTGTCCAGGAGTTTTTAAAATTTGAATAATGTTGATAAAAAATATAATAATCATTACAAAAGCAACAGCAAATTAGGGACTTTATAATATGTGGGTGTAGTGGAGTAGGCAGGCATCATCTATTCAAGTACGTTTAATAATTAGGCCATATCTTTTCTCCAGTGCGATCGCGGTCAAGCATGTCTTTACCAGTATACTAAGATGGATGTTATTGGAACGAAGTTCCTTATCGCGCGATGTGAAAGGGGGCTAGACGGAAAAAATTCATACGAAAAGTTGTCACGACACTTTTTGATCAAAGGATCTTGCCGCCGCCTTTGATGTGTGTGCGCGTGAGCGGCGGGGGCGCCCGCGCTGTATGCTGTCTCGCGCTCTCGCTGCGCCCTCTGGTGTTTCGGTGTACAACAACAAATATTATTATTACTTAAAAAAAATAAAATTTTATTACAATTCCTTCAATAATTAATCGAAAGGAACTTCGTTCCATCCGGGTGTCCCTTGACACCTCTCAAGTTAGTTTTAGTTAGACATTAGTTTTAGTTTATGGTATAGAAATGAGACGGTACCCTTAGTACACTTTTTGCCATTTTAATGTTTATTTTTTGTGACAGGTGAACGACGGTGTGTTTATCTGCAGTATGAATTGGGAACGGACGCGGGCCGCACAGCGGATGCGTTCCTAGCGGACTGGGCGGCCATTGTACATTTGCACACGCTTTTGTATGATTTTATGCTCCGACCCAGTCAAGGTAATTCTTATGTCGTGTTTCAGCCAAAACTTAGATGGTAGATTATCTAAATTGTCAACTGTTTCCACCCAATCTAGTTATCTATTCTATTATAAATTAGTATTGTAATAGGCAAACAAGTTACCACAACCTACCTGGTAACCTGCCCTTTCATTGTCAGAGCGCGAGTCGCTGTGGCAGGGTGTATGCATTCGCTCGTACACGTACCGCTCACTAGTGCTGGGCTGGGGTGCGGGCGCGCGGGCCACGGCCGTGCTGCAATGGAGCGCCGCCACGCAGCGCTACACCGTGGCCACGCCGGCGCACCAGCCTGCTGCCAACGCACACCATCTGCTGCACCACCACCTCGACCACTATCTGAACTGGTAATGTTGCACTCGTACTCGTACCGCTCATTGCTTAGGGCTGCAGTGGGGCGCTGCTCAGCATGGTCTTTGTTTTTGATTAAATAATTAAATTGTTTGTATAAGTACATATTTGTTACATAACAGTATGTTGTATGTTCAGGCACAAGGACCTGATGTCGCTGGGCGTGGTGCTGCGCGAGACGTACGCGCCGCTGCTGGCTCTGTCGCGCCTGCCCACGCTGCCGCAGCTGGGCCTGCACCACGTGCGCACGCTCATGCCCACGCCCACCTTCACGCTGCTCGCGCACTCCTGGAGAAAGGTAACGATGTATTTCAAACTATGCCCTGCGTCCCACATACATAAATAAAGTCAGTTCATGTGGTAATATGGTAATCCGAATAAAAATTATTAGGTACTATTCCAAAATATAATCCAGATTTTACTCACTCCAATAGCTAGATGCGCACGGATGAGATAAGTCGTGTAGACAAAATGACATATGATCGCCCAATAGCGCGCTATTGGAAATATCGTTCTCTCTTTTCCGGGGAAAACAGCGCTATATTTCCGATTTCGCCGCGATTTATCGTTTTCTCTTCATTATATATATATCTCTTCGGGCACTTATACAAAACTGGTTTATGGTGTGGTGTAAAAATGGTACAGTTACACCATTTATTATTCGACTTTGTTTTATATAAAAAAGTTTACATAATTAATATTTTATCAAACCTTGCACCAAACCACATTTGGGAATGCCTTGTTTAAACAGAGTGTCATACTTTCTAACAATTACATGGTTTCTCGTGCAGATTCGCATAATATACGCTGGCGCCTATTCTATAGAAGTGGGTATTCGTGGTGGTAATATGGTCACAATACGGGATGGATCATATTCTAAGTTCGACCGAAGTACAGTTGTCGACGAATTTGCTCCAGCGCAAGGACTCAAGGTACGTAATATTTACATGACTTATATATGCAAACATATATATGTAACTTCTTCCGTTGGTCTAAATGATTAACCTTTATGGCTTCAGACCACGAGAATCTGTGTTCAAGACTTACGTCGGAATACCTTTCTCTCTTCCAAAAACTTTCTCCATGAATATTCTGTCTGCAGTTAGAAAGTTGGAAGTGTCATACTGCCGTGCCTCGAAGAGCACCTTAAGCTGTTGACTCCAGTCAGTATAATTTGATACATGATTAACGTCTAACTGTGATCAGTACAAGAATAGACAACACCCAAAATGACCGCCATTGGAGCTTTGTTGTGAGTCTAATCTGTCCCGGAAAGAAGTCTGTGAGGCAAGTGTGAGTTTTTCATCGAGCGACTGCGTAAAAACGTACTCACTCGTAACGTCAAATTATATAGAAAAAAAGCGTTTACTCTCACTATAACTAGATGGCGCTACTCCAATTCCATATAAAATTTTCGTTTACTGTTCTCGTTATCGACGCGGTAAAATCTTACACTAGGCACACTGATCTGTCCTGCAGTGCATGAAGACAAATAATTGTTTAGTTATTTAGGACAGAGAAATCCGACAAATAGAACATCATGAATATGATAGTAGCCTTGAGTTCTTCTGATTTATACATGTTGTCACTAACCCTGTTTCATATTCATGTAAATAATACTATTTTATTTAGACTTTCCTGTCGAGATACGTAGATGACAACATCAGCGCGCGGTTGCTAGCAGAAGATGACAACCCTCCTTCGCCGATGTCGCCCATGCCTCCAGGTTTAACAATATTATGTTTTTACTTATTCTTTATGTGAAAAATGCGTGATGAGGGTACAGTGTTGCAATTGTAGGGCATTACAGTAATCCAAACAACATTACAGTAATCTGTGAGTCGATCTCATTCAATCAAACTTGTTTTAAAATGTCTAACGATTTGTTTCTTTTTGAAAATTGTTCGTAATTCTTATTGTGTGAACTGCAAAGATAATAAAATAAGATCAAGGTAATAAATAAATAACTAGGTTAACATTAGCTGTAAAAATGAAAATTTGTAGGCAAACTTTTATTTATTGGAATTTTTAACAAAACGAAACAATAACATTGATACGAAAAATATAATTTGCAGGCGGTCTCCGTTTCCCCGCGCCGCTCACCCCGCCGCAGCCGCACACGCCGCACTCCGCGCCCGTCACTCCGCATCCAGCCTCTCCGGCACATCAGGTCATTGTCTACTTTTTTAGAATCTTAACGAATTGTAACATCAAACGTTATTTTGTCAAAATATTTTATAAGTGAAATTTTAATTAAGCTTTATAATCTTTTCTCATATGATATTGTTACACTTTGATTCTAGTAGTATTGAGCTTTCGTTTATTTTCCATTTGATTATGATCATATCTTATCATTGTAGATGGGTGGCGGTTCATTCAACCTTACGTCTCCACCGGGATCTGCGGGCGGTGCGGGTGCGGGTGCGGCAGGCGGAGCGGGCGGCGGCGCGGGCGTGTCGGCGTCACCCGCCTCGCCCATGGCCCCGTCGCCGCTAGCGCCCGCCGCCTCTCCGCATCCGCCCCCCACCTCTCCCTTCACGGCATGGCCCGCCTCGCCCTCGCTCCCACGACCCTCGCCCGGGCACCACCCCTCGCCGAGACACCATGTCGACTACAAGGGTAAGCCTAAGTGAGCTAATATAGCAATCGATCGGTAACTATAATTATGGCCTTCTCGCTCGCTCATTTTAATAAATGAGCGATGAAATGAGCTATGCTCGGAATTCCTCTACGGGTCAGGTCATTACAGGTCTTATACCTGTAATGTAGAGATTCGCAGAAAAACGATGACATAGCTCAACGACATGAAATGAACGGCACATAGTTTGAAGAACTGATGAGGGATGATTTGGGTCTCAAGGAGCTGAAATAGCGGCCTAGCACCGGATAGCACAGTGTTATAAGCTCTATTTAGTTGGAAAAGCGACACCCAACTATCTGCAGGCGCCTCAAAACAAAAAGATTAACCGAAATGCAACTCAAACTTTAATTGATACGATCGACAGGACCTCAAGCGAGCTCGTCGACAGCAGCATCGCGCGGCGGCGCGGCTTGCGGGCGCGGCTGGAGCGGCGCGGTGGGCACGCCGCTGGCGGTCAGCAAGCTGGAGGCGCTGTGCTCGCCCGCCGAGCCGCCGCCCGGTGCACCGCCCGGCCCGCCGCTCGCGCCGCTGCAGCGCTTCCTCGCCTGCGTTTACATGAAGCGAGCGCTGCAACGATTTGTGCATCAAGAAGAGTTTGTGCGTATTTCACTTACGACTTTTTAATATTGCAATTAGAAAATAATCATGATTATTGTTATTTATTTTTACTAATTTAAATTTCCGACATTACAAAACCATGATTCTTTGAGATGTCCATGTGTGTGTTGCAGCTGAGTATGGTAAGCGTGGACGCGACATCACTGACGTTCCGCTGCGAGGGTGCAGGGTTGGCGGCGCGCGTCACGCTGCACCCGCAGCACATGCAGTCGCTGCACCTGCAGGTCACGCCGCTCGCTGACGTCAAGGACAACTGGTCCGCCGACGACCTCCAGGTACGTTCCGCTGCGATCGCGCGGGGCTGGCGGCGCGCGTCACGCTGCACCCGCAGCACATGCAGTCGCTGCACCTGCAGGTCACGCCGCTCGCTGACGTCAAGGACAACTGGTCCGCCGACGACCTCCAGGTACGTTCCGCTGCGATCGCGCGGGGCTGGCGGCGCGCGTCACGCTGCACCCGCAGCACATGCAGTCGCTGCACCTGCAGGTCACGCCGCTCGCTGACGTCAAGGACAACTGGTCCGCCGACGACCTGCGAGGGCGCGTCACTATTTGAAATTAAATTCTTCTAATTCTACTAACTCATTACTGGTAGTGTACTTTCATAAAATTTGTTGGCAACGCTGGTCCAATACACAAGACATGCAGATGATAGTACGGGTGCGTTCGCAGGTGATGGAGAAGTTCTTCGAGCAGCGTGTGGCGATCTCTCCATTCCGCGCGACGGCGTTGCAGGGCTGGGCGCGCGCGTGGGGTGCGCCGGGCGCTGCGCTGCCGTCGCTGGTGGCGCTGATGCGGGCCGACCTGGCGCCCGTGGCTCCGGCGCTGTGGACGCCGCACTGGTTGCTGCGCATCCCGCCCGCCGGCCCGCAGATCGTGCCCGCCGGACAGCCCGCCGTGCTGCTCGCCAAGCACAAGATACTCTTCTTTGTGCGTACATCTTCACATTGCATACATAATAACAGTGTCTTAACTTACTATAAAACAAAGCAGCTAACCGCTGTCTGCTGCTGCTGATCCAACTGATCTACTAAATTATCTTTACAAAATATATAAAAAAAGCAATGAAACCAAATGCTATGTTTGTCTAAATCAAAGTATATAAAACATGCATTTTAAAAAAACTATAAAAGGCGCTAAAATATATATTGATATGATTTGTATAGATCTGTCTGACGCGAGGCGAGACCCAGCTGCTGCTGCCGCTGGTGTACGACGTGCAGTCCAACGCGATGCAGATAGCGGAGCGGCGCGAGGGGCAGCAGCCGCACCTGCTCGCTGTCAACATGCATCTCAAACGGTGAGACCAACTACCACTATACAGACGTTCACTGTAAGACACAGGCCTTCTGTAAGAACAAGATTTATCTAACTTGACCATGTATCTTGTCTCACCTATTATGTTCATTTAAAGGCCTCCCAGAAATATTGCGCATGGTTCTAAGATCATATGGTCGCATGTCATGGTCATGAAGTATGTAGACGCGGGCGAACCTCAGTTGAATGAAGAACACGCAGCAAGAAGTAGTCCATAAATTACAGATGTTTTCCAATACTGGGAAAACAGCTTCGGAAAGGAAGCTGCAAACATTTTGTGCCCATAAACGCTGTTTTTGTATGTAGCTGAGGTTTAGTTGTAAAATGACGTTCTTTAGTGTATATATTATCAATTTAATTAACAATAATAAATTAATGGACACATATAAAAAGCACTATAAAATCCCAGAAAACTTAGCTGTTTCGACTTCTAAATTGGCCATTTTCCTTTTTTCTTGTTGTGCTTACAGTGTCGTCGGAGACAAACATCCCGAAAGACCATATATTCAAAGTGAATATTCAGTGTAAATATTATGACCATACTAATCATTGACACATTAATACTATGGACTTCCGGTCAGCGCTAAAAAGTGTCCGAACCTAAAGAGGGCTAAAACGCGAAAAAGATTCCAAATCGCATTCAGTCACATATTACCTTACTGGGAGAATACACGTCAATAATGTTATAGAACAACGACTGCATAAAGTTATTTTGTTGTTTAATTTTTGAATTTATTAATTGCTTCATTTTTGAATTGAAATAATTTATATTATTAATTAATAAACTATTTTTTAATATTAAATTAATGAATATTAATCAAAAAAGTTTTACCATAATGGTAAAATGGACCCTTCCGTCCGTCCGTTCGTTGGTCCATCCTTCACACTCAATTATTTTGATAACTATAAGAATTATCCACATGAAATTTGGAACAGTTATTTAAAACAGTGACCTAACGTCATTGTAGTAAAAATATATATTGGTTGGTACTAGATTTATCCCAGCATACGGAGGTCACTGATACATTTAAAGTTTGCTGTGAATATAATATATAGGTTAAAGATGCCAAAAAAATTCAAAGCTACCTACTCCACACCATTTATGTTGTCCTATTTTCACGAGAAGCTACCATGTCAAAAAAAGGCTGCCATGGCAACCGTCAGTCAAAGCTGATTATTTATTGCAAGCATTTAAACCGTTGCAAATTAGACTGTATAACAATAAAATAAGACATATATTACAATGTTTTACTTTGTTTATAAAAATACAAATACATTCTAGTATATATAAGATATCTCAGGACACTTTTGTCGTAAATTTTGCATTACACCCGAAGTCCATAGTACTAACTATTAACATACGCGCGCGTCACTAACGGATCCTCTTTAAATGTACACTCGTGGCCCAAGGCTCTATTCGGTGTTTTTCTCTCAGCCACGTGATGGACCCGGCCCCCATGGAGAATCCATAGCATACAAAGATATATCTTTATGTAAATCGTTTCTCGTGTAATCGCTCACTATCGTTCAGGTTCGCGGAGTTCAACCAGTCCCACGGCGAGTGCATCCTGTGGCCGGCGGTGCGCGACCTGCTCATCAACTTCTCCCTGCCACCCGACGCGCCGCAGCCGCCCGCGCCACCGCCGCCCTAGCGCGCGCGCCCTCCGCCGCTGTAGGGGCGCGCGCCCGAGGGCCACTGCAACTACCTGCAGACCTTGGCGCACTACGGGATAAACGACTAACGCACTCGTACTCGTACTGACGATACCACATTGACCCCTCCTTTACTTTTGTTGTTCACGTAAAATATTTTTACGTTTTACGTTTGAGCTTGATTTTTATATAAATGGCAAATGGTTACGTAAGGTTGTATCAATGTATTCGGTCAGGTTGTAGAGAGTATGGACTCTTTCCGGTTATGTATTTAGGCAATGTTGTATCTATTTATAATGATTGTAACGCAATTCTTGAGTGAGAATCAACTGCGAACTGTTCTTTGGGCTGCCTCACAAGTATTAATTGAACTCAATCTACTATCAAGCGCTATTTTATAAATATTAAAATAACGGAATCTTCTAAAAATAATCACTGGGTTTTAGTTTTTGTTTATAGGAATATTAATATTGTTAAGGTCTTTTTGTTATCAAATTTTATATACATGATTGTGTTGGAATATGCTAACCATTACAAAAAAATTGTGGAATTTTCTTATTAGCGTCTTTGTAGATCGACAATAATTTCATGTCGTAGGTCGCAAGTGGAATGTATTATTGAATATACACGTGTTATAAATTAAGAGTTCATCAAAGAACTGATTGTTCAAAATTATTATTTATAGATACTTTTTCTTTATAAAATAAGACGTAGTATTTAAAGTTAGTTAAGATTAAATGTAAATTTGTACAAATTTAAATAAAATTTACCACTTTATAATTTGTTTTTTAATTTTTATCTGGGTTAAACGACATTGTTATCTAGTCAAAACGTTATTTTCTTAGAAAAAAAACCCCGGCCAAGTGCGAGTCGGACTCGCGCACTGAGGGTTCCGTAAATTTTAAGGGCTAACTCTAAAACACGGGCGGGTGCGGGCGGGCCACAAATCCGCAAGCGGGCACCCGTCGCGTGCGCTCGTCTCAGTTAGCTCTGCTAGTATAATTTTGATGTCGAGCGTGTACAGTTGTGTGGAGTAGATTACCATGGATTATTTACTAATTTATTACTTGGCAAAAAGACGTCAACGAGAACAACGTCGACTGCATAACCTGTTCTTGAGTAGGTAACTCAGCGGAGAATTCGATAATTCATTCGCCATATTCCATAATATTGGCCGAAATTGTATCAATGTTCATGATTGTACCTAGCCTCCGACGCGTGTGACCGTGGCATCTAGCGGCGCTCATCTGATTTGTAGAAACACCCGCTCGCGTGTATCCATCGCGGGCGCCCGCGCCGTGTGCCCGCCACCCGCGTTCGCGCTCCGTCGCACGCGCCTGCGCTGTCCATACTATTTTTCATTATACACCCGCGAGCGTGCACCCGCGCGAGTTTTAGCGTTAGCCCTAAGGTTTTCGGAATTATTCCTAAACATTGCTTCATGCGAAATTTCAAGATTGTAGGACTAGCTGCGAGTAGGAGAGAGATAAATATGCAGCTTATGCTGTATTTTTGACTGTGTTGACTAAGAAGTTTTATTTTGTTATAGCTTAAAGGTATTATAGAGCCAAGTATTTGATATGCAGTACAGTAATTTAATATCTTTATGCGTTCATGAGAAACGGGGTTAAGTGTAAATTATTAAAAATAATTTTATTATATTATGTAACTAAAAATATACATATTTCATCATTTTTCCATTATCTGTGCTACATGACGTCGCATCGTACCAAAATTCAAGATTCTAAGTTTACGGGAACTATAGCTTGGTCAATCCACGATGGCTCGTAGTGTTTTGTTTTTCAAACGCTTACAGTGCAAGTGTGCAATAAAAACTGCAAGAATGTGAGTTCTATTACTACGAAACGAGTAGCAATGTGTGCACACTCACACAAAGTGTCAAGTTAATTATGTCAACAAGAATGTCATGTTTGACTAGCAGTATGCTCTACTTCATTTTAACCCTTTGTTTAAAAATGAATATGTCGTGTTGGTCCTGCACAGCAAAATTATATTGTGATATAGGTTAATATATATATCGGAGTATCACCATTCTTCTTGGCATCATTTTTAGTGGTTCTTAATCTCTTGGGCGTTTTCTAGGGTTACAAAGACTTTGTCTTCACGAACAGATATATTGCAAGTTCACAATGTTTTGATACATGAAATAGATTTTTATAATTCCTGACGTATTATAAAGATTCAGAACAGTAGTTTATTTACACCCATCTTACTTTACTCCCTAATTTAATTTACTTCTTAAGAACACTTTTACACTGGTCCAACCCGACCAGTGTAAAAGTATATCCTCTCCGCACTCCAGACACAAACTAACTACCCAACTCCTTTATTCCCCTCAAGATGGTGTAAATACTCTACTAGGACTTTTGCGCCTGACTCTTTTATTGGTTGGAGTATTAAAACAAATCAATCATTCATTCATTTATCAAATCAAATTGAATTTAACTTTGTTTTAAAGTTTTAAGTAAGCACCTATCTCATATCTCTCATTAAATGATTAACAATTAGTTCTATTACGATTACTTTCATAAAAAAAAATTGGTTGTCTGTAAAGTCGGTTTACTGACGATAGTTGAACGTGACAATGTCTTAAGAAAATACTGATGGAATGGTAGCATTTAATTGGTTATTAAAATTTTTATATTTTTATAAATATTAATTTAAATTAATAAAATAATTGATTTTGATTTTATAAATTTATATTTTAAATTTATAATAAATATATTAATTTTTAATTTAAAATTAATATATTTAATAATTATATTTAATAGACGGATGTTGAACGCTGCCGAACGCAAAGGCCGATTGTCCTTCTTTGTCGCTAGTTCCGCGCTCTCGCTTGCACTTCAAGCCTTACATGGAACGCCTCAAAGCGAGGTAACGACGCATGACGTCATGTTTTTTCGTGCGTGCAGCCGGCTCTATCGAATTACAAGACGTTGTCACGTCAAAAACTCGTGACATACCAAAAATAATTACATCCACAGACAGTAACATTTCCATAAACAATGACGTCTATTACAATATTACAACAATCTATTCTAAGTCTCTAGTCTAATTCCTTCGACATATAAATTAACCCATTTAAAAATATCTTAAAAACACACATACCCACAATCATCTCAGATAGGTACCTAGTATATCTATTTTTCTTTTGTTTAAACAGTTTAATGATTGAGCTCAATTCCACGCTGTCTTGTCTACCATACCCCTAGTGTTTTTGTAAAGCGTGAACCCATGATATCTATTATTATTTTGATTCATTACAAGTTAGTTTATGTAAACTAAGATGGAAGCGGGCTAACTTGTTAGGAGTAGCATGAAATCTACATTTCTTTAGTTTCTACACGATACCGGAACGCTAAATCGCTTGACGGCACGTCTTTTTTAGTAGGATAATACCAATGACCAAAGCTATTTTGCTAAGCTAATTTGGAAAATCTATATTGGCAGTAACAAACCAATCAAGTGACCTTTGTAGAAAAATTAAAGTCGAGTCGGTCAACCTGAAGGAATGGGCAACGGAACGATTTTTCTGGCTAAATCACATTTAAATATGTAGTTTATCATCATACGATACGTTTTTTTGACATTATAAATATAATATTGGTAAAAAAATTAAGGTGGAGTATCATTCCGTTGGGTCATGACACGCAGCGATGCAACCTACAATAGCCCGTGTACACCGAGCCGTGGTCGACTCGAGACTGATGTTCGAACTGTACTCCCCGCACCCTTCGGTTTCCCCTCGCGAGAAATAGTGGGGCGCGTCTTAGTGAATTGAACTATCAGTACCCGTTAGGTTTTGATTTAGTGGTGTCTAATTGTGAGTTAAATATGCGGTTTATATTGCTATATCCTTTGAATGTGTTGACATAGAAGTTTTATTTTGTTACAACTTAAAGGTATTATAGAGCCAAGTATTTACGGGTTTATGAGAAAAGGGGGTAAGCTTAAAATTATTAAAAGCATTATTATCATACGATGCAACTAAAATATACAGTTTTCTAAATTTTTCCATTTCAAGATCCTAAGCTTATGGGAACTATCCGTTAGGTTTTGATTAACTTGACTGTGTCGAAAATTGGGAAAATTTTTGGTATAAACGGCTGTTTCTTTTGATTGCCTTGGCCTAGAAACTTGATTTTTTCACGACTCTAGGGGACAGCAGATTTGAATATTTGATATAAATTTCAGCTTAATACTTCCACGCGTTTTTGAGATAAAATGTCTTGACAGACAGACGGGCAATGAAGTGATACTATAAGGGTTCCCTTTTGTTTTACTTTTAAGGTACGGAACCCTAAAAATAGTTAGAATGGAAGGAAATTAAGAAAATAATTTTTCCGTTTTTTTAAAGAACTCATTTCAGATTTACTTTTAATTATCAAAACGCAAAAGTCCTATAGTTTTTTCGGCTGAAAATTGAAAAATTGGCTTGTAATATAAATTGAAAAAAAATTCATTGCTATCGGATGAATGGCTTAGGAACTCAGAGAGGACTTCCCGAAATTGAATATTTTTACTTTGTTATAAAATAGCATAGGTATCCATATATCTGCAGCATTTCTGCGGTATATATTTGCAGCTAGCGTTAGCATTTGTAATGTTAAAGTGACCTTTTATTTTCATTTTTTAATAAGTTTCTTTTCTAATCTGTAATAATGAATGACGAACAGTGACGGATAACAATAATTTTGTATTTCAACCTAAAGCAAAATAAACAATGTCGAATTATTTAACTTAAATTCTAAAGTTCATTATAAAATATGGCAAATTCAAAATCACAAACAACGATATATGCTTTCGAAAATAGGGAGGTGGTAAGTTAAGCATTATAGTAGATTGTTATTATGAGACACAAACAAATTGTATGAGAAAAATAACAGTTTGCTTCTTAGCAAAGCCAGTGGTCGGAGGTGTGGTCCACCACTCACATCCCAGTACTAGACAATGCTTCTGGAGGTGCTAACGGAGGGATAAAAGGTCGCCGCAAACTACGACTGGGTTCGCTCGCTCTTGGAGCTTTTCTAACTATGCATTGCAGAGTGTCTGCTTCAGCGCTTACGGGCGGGTTTTGTAAGTAAAAACAATATATTTTAAAGAGAAAACTAAACTGAAACTTGTACTTTGCGAACGTTTTAGTCGTAGCCATAATTTAAATTCTGCTTATAAAATTTCGATTCATTGACCAAAATCGTATCATCAGCGCACTGATATTTAAATAAGTATGTTTTGTGCAAAATGCGAACGTCATGCATATGTACATAAGTATATGTTTTTAGTTGTTTTCATGTTGTTTCTTATTCTGGCGACGGTGGCGCTTGCAAATCCGCTGCGACATTTTGAAGTATACCTTGGACAGTGGAGTATCAGCGGGCCGGGCCGCGCCTTTCGCATATTGCCAATGTTTGAAGGTTATTTACTGTGTATTCTAATATTAGGATTCAAAAGTTGAAACTAGATATGTCTGATAAACATTCAGTTACAGAAAATAATGAAAACATAAGTATACCTATTTAAGTTTCGAACTTCTAACCTGATATATAAGCTCGACTTAGAGATCCGGCAAGTGCGGGATAGTAACGCAGACGCGTATAATTCAAATGTATAGCCATTTGGGTGCGATTATTGTAACTAGGTACTAGCGGGGTTTGCGTACACGCGTATGCGTTTTACCCGCCGGTACTCGTGAATAAAGCCAAACACAAGGCGAATGACTATCAGTGTACAAATTAATTTTGGATTACAATAACTTTCTACTACTACAACTAATTTAATTTACTTGAAACGACAGGTCACAAATGTATTAGCATATGTCTTGTAAGAACTTGCGATTGATGCACATTCAACAGTATCGCTAAATCGAGTTGCCACAAAAAATCTCATCGCAATTCCCAATGTACAATTTTTTGTAAACGTAATGACATTAAAATTCACTGCTCATATATGACTTCTCCTAGTTTTCTATTTTTCAAACAGGTATCGGTATAGCAATATGTATAAATGCGTTAGTGCGAGCGATTGTTTGCTGCACGATTGCTGCCATTACTGCCATCTACGTCACGCACTCTGTTGGAGACTCAAAGTTACCGTACACATATTGCAGGTAGATTTCATATCCTGTTATCAAATCGCCATTCAAATAATATAATTACGATATAAAAATGCCTATTTATTCGAGTTGCGGCGAGCAGTTCTCATGTTTTAGTAAGATCAAAGTATAAAGTATGTGCTTAGATGTTCGTTACTCTTTTCGCAATCTTAACCCCAACTTGTTGAATGGCACAAAATAAATAAATTGCAGACTTTTTAACTCAGAAATTGAAAGTGAATACTAAATGTTTCTCTTATTGAAATTCTGATGTTGATTATCTGTTAATTTTATTTCAGGGACTTCGATCTAAAGCCATATGATCCAATACTAAAAGAAATTAACATTCTAATGTTAAGAGAGGTAAGAAAACATCTCATTTGTTATTTTTATAACAGCAGATGTAAATAATTATAAATATGATTTTTGATTTTTCCAATTAGTCCAGATTCTCTTTGACGACAGGAGATTTCGCAGACAGTGAAAGCAAAATAGAGCCTGTTACAGTGGGTACAAGTGATTTCGCTTGGAGGAACACAAGTTATTTAAAACTTAAAGCCAGAAAAAGGTAGATATGGCTACAAATATTTTAATAAATTTTTGCTTATAACAAGTATGTGTTCCAAGTTATAAATAAGATTTACAAATTTTTAGGTCGTCACATAACATGACAAGGCTATGGCAAAAAATAGAAGTGTGCAACGAAAGCTACAAGATTGGCTATCCTATTTTATGTAGCACTCCAGTGTATAACTTTTTTTAGTAAGTATGATTTAAAATCGTTGTGAAAAAATTTAACTATTTACCCTTTATCCATAGGTACCTACTTACTTTATTTCCGACAATTTAATTCTCTTTTCGGTTCTCATGTGCGCCATGATGAAATTGTCGTGACGTCATCTATAGGTATAGGTGACGTACCTATTACGGTTTACTGAAATGATGCAAGAAGAACAAGTAATATATTTTTTCAGTGTGGAAGTTGTACTGTTTCGCGAAGACTATAACTTCGGTCAGTTTAACATTCCGTTGGTATTCTCCATTATTTTCATTTGGACGGTGCTGTGGTTATTGCTGGTTGCAGAACGTTTAAATCACGGGAAGGTATTCATATGTTTTTACCTTATCTAATTCATACTAAAATCACAATTTATAAATAATCAACTTGCGGTTTAAGACTTAACTGATTTTGATTATTACAGATATATTATATAGATTTTCAGTCATGACCGATATTGATTAAGAGTTCTTTTGTTTTTATAGGAGTACCAGTTTCTCAATACAGATAACAATTAAGTAGATTTGATTTATTCTGTTAGATGTATATTATTATATAACACCATCCCATATTTTTAGATTTACGTTATCGCAATTTTTTTAAGTGCAATAAAATATCTATTGTTCCTTTATTTTAAAGCACTAATAACATTATTTTGTAGCTTATTTGGAACAACATGTCTGCCTGGCTTGTAGTTATTCCGTGGATATGGGCGGTATTGTTACTTGTATCTGCCGTCGTTAACCTCATCTCTTTGCCCAAGGCTTTACGCAGAGTGTTTAGAATCGGTGCTAAAGAAATTCTTGCGGTAAGTACCTATTGGCTGTAAAATAATTTTAAAGAACAGATTTTTAAAATATACAAAGGCCTAAACCGAATTGAATTGCGCTCTGTATTTGTACAAAATACTTTAAATACTATATAGCTAGTGTTAAAGTAAGTAGATAGTTAATAAGTTTTGCCGCATTTTTTAAACCAATTTCAGTATTTTTTTAAATAGATCTCATTTTAACAATATTTGACATGCAAATAAATTTTACGGTTGGTTTATCATTCAGGGTATGGCAGATGCATTAGAAGTAGCCCTTTATATACATTCTGCCAGTATGGGGACGGAGATTATTCACGGAAAAGGATTAAATCATTTCGGTAAATATATTGCGAGTAGATAAAATACATAATTATTAATTATTATATGAGTCGACTCAACGATTAAGTAAATAAGTGTGTGTTTATATGTATTCAAGCGTCCGGGCACATAGATCCGCACCTCGGCGGCGAGAACGTATGGCATAGCGGGCTGCTGCTGGCAATGTCCGCACTGCACGCCAGTGGTGCCGCCACCTGCGCTGTAGTGGACTGCGTGCAACCCAATACCAAGAGGATGTACGATATGAACGAGAGTAAGGTCTATCTGGTGGTTACGAGATTGTATGTACAGTAAAATAAAATTAAACGTTTGTTTTTAAAGGCATATGAAGTACTTAATTACACAAAACAATATTTTCAACGTAGAGTTATAAAAATGACAATTTTTAATTTGTTACCAGGCACACTGTGGATCATTCCAATGTACTCCAAGTGTACATTAATACATAATTACTCACATTTCATGTAAGATTTTATACTTTTATATTGCGCCTACGCACCACAAAACAAAACATAAAATTAATTAGTAAAACTAACTAATTTTATGTTTTGCTAACTAGTACTTTAGCTGCTCCGTACCTCTATCTATATTATAACTCCTGCAAATTTCATAAACGCATGTAAGCTACATTTTATATTATTATTCCAGGTCGGTACTCATATTCAGCGGGCTAACGTTTTCGTATATAACAGTGGCGTATGTTCTTGTTAAAACATCACTGCATACTATATTTGAATATAAAGTTAAACTAGTGTAAGCTAGCAATTTATTTATTTTTCTATTATTTAGTACGCTATTTTTAAATTGTTAGCAATAGCATCATGTTAATTTTGAAGACCTTATTGGCAGGTTTGCAGAACAAATGGTGGTAGCTGGCGTTATACTAAGCTGCATGGGACTGAGCCTTCTATTTGCCACTACTGTAAGCTATAACAATTTATTTAAACTTCCTGTAGTAATTTAAATGGAAGATATAGGTACAAAGCTAAAGATGCTTTTATTAAAATAATATTCCTTAATGTTTATGCGCCACGTAATCCTATTATAAACAAATTACACGTCTAGATGTCGACAAAATTCAAGTTCGATTCGAGCACGAGGCCTACGCACTATATAAACTAATTTTATTGTAGGTACAAAAAAATTTACCGACCGGCGATTTAATATTTTATTGTTTTTAGATGTTGACTCTATTTAATTGACAATGTTTTTTAAAGTGTTTATCAATCAATCACTATGTACAATTATTAATACAGGGTGGTATAGCACTTCTGGAGAGCGTGGACGCGGTCATGACAGGTGTGGCGATGCCGTTCGTTTGTCTGCTGGAGCTAGTGGCGCTCATCTACGTCTATCGGAGTCCCGACTTCGTGTCCGATATGAACATAGCCACCGAGGAGAACGCGTGCTCCTCGAGAATCGACACGCAATGGCAACTAATCCCTGCAATAACTTTGGTTAGAACCATCTCTATTTGTTCATTCGTACGAGTAATATTTAAAAAAGGTTTTATAGAGAAGACATTATATTTTTCGTATTCTGCTCAACAAACTTTCAGTTGGATATTTGACTCAATTTATTTTATTAGTTTTATGGTAAAAAATAAGTGGTCTTACTTGTTTGGGAGCCCGCCATATGGCATTTAGAATGACGTCACCTATGTAATCAAACATTGACTTTTCACTCCACTGCAAATGTACCTCGTTCGTGTATAAATGTAATACTCAATCCTATTGGTTGATGTCTTTTGCAGTTAACGCTTATAATGAAGGTGTCGGTACTATGCAGTGCGGAGATGCCCAGCTCGCTGATGTGGACAGCTACGGCGGTTCTGGCTGCCGTGGTGATCGCAGCGCCGATACGTGCTGCGCGCAACATTTACAGTTTCTTGAAACAGCGTCGCAACGAACAGAGTTAATATATTAAATGCCAATATGTATTCAAGTAATACACATAAGTGTAACTATGCTGCTCTTTACCGAGAGTAGAAATTGAAAAAAAAATTAGAAGATGATTATAAAATTAATATGTTAAAGCGCGCAGTCCATACATGAGATTTATATCAGATTTTCGGGAATGGAAGGATTTGATGTTGTGGCAACGCTGATACAAAACTCTGCGCACGCCACCTTTTTGATAATTAACAGAACTTTTGCTATGATGCAAGTACCTTAACGGGTGATATGTATTAGTGGTCTGCCATTTGCTGAAATGATTTGTAAAGTGTTGTATATTAAAATGTATTAGCCATTGTGATTTGATTGTAAATTTTTCATCTTATAAATTATAGAAATTAAAAAACCAATGATTGAAAATAAACGTTTATTCTTTCAATCATTTAAAATATTTATAAATATAGACCTTTGTACAATGTATCGACATGCGTACACACGATATGAACGTCGGAGCGTGTCACAGATTTTGAGCTTTTTTGGTAAAATTGTATTAAAGACAAATAATAAAATGTAACACGCACGGACAACAGGCGCTGCTTGATCGCCCACGTTCGCTAACTGTATGTTCATATGCGTCGAGACAAACATTAGGAACGTTCAAACCAATAGCAGACGGATGCTCAGTTCACCAGATACTCTACTCTAACCTACGATGTCTATTCCACCATTAAATTAAAATATCACAATATGTACATATTACTCAGGACTATTCCATAATATCAATAGTAATTACTATGCGACAAAGATTTAAATATCTGATTTAAATTATTCAAGATATTACACAGATCCCAAAAAATAGTAAGTGAATAGTGGAGATGAGACCTAACTATTAACATATGCGAATGGAGATGATGAATGATGACTTGGTGCGAGCCAAAGGCAGTCACCGGCGTCGATTGCTTTGTATTGTTCATTTTAAAGGATTGTATCACTTTTATTTTCAATCACTGATTGCGACCCCCACTAACTTCAAAGGCTGATTTTCATATAAAAATCCCAGTTTCCTTTTTTAAAGTAATCAAGAAATATTAGTGAGTTTTAGCAAAAAACTACTATCTAAATTTAAGCTTGCTAGTTTTAGCAACTTTACTTTCAGCTAGCAAATCATGATAAATAAATTACTTCGGCATCGACGACGGTGACTTCAAATGGTCACCTTAAAATACAAATTTTAATTTGGTTTACAGTTGCACGAGTGTCAGCACATGATGATGTGCTAACGTATTTATATTATTTTACATTTAAAGATTCGATCTTTAACACTCAAAGCGCCTTCGTTTTCACTTTTTAAAAATAATACTATCCTCGTAGAAACAAGTCAAGCACCTATACCGATACCTCAAAAGATGACGTGCGTCAAGGTTATATCACATTAGACTTACCCAGCATCTGTTCTGCATCGTCTTCAGTATTCCGCAGTCACTGAAGACGATGCAAGCATATCAAATGTAAAGAATTGAACGTTTGTAAATTATACGAAACGTGTGACTGTGCGACTCTAATGAGCTCCGACCCTATAGCTGCTTCTTGGCTCATATAATATATATTAAAGTTTAATCTGACTAAACACGCAAGCGTCGCGCGGTATAGAGTGGTGCTTGTTTCTACCCTCAATCACTCGCTTTGTGAACACGATATGGAGCCTCATTCACTGTGATACACAAATCATTATATAGTACTTGTTCACGTTGGAAAGCGCGGGCGCGGCGGCGGGTGCGGGCGCGGAGATGTGGCGAGTTCGTGTTCACATTAGCCGCCAGGCGTTTGTGCGAGTTTGACGTGTTGTCAGATATTGTAAACATGGACGACGATCTTTTATTTTTAACCGAAAATTCATATCTAAAGTGGGAGATGATAAAAATTAGAATTGGTGTGCACGAAATTAATAAAGAAAGAGAACAGTATGGTGAATTTCATACTTTATATAGTAATTTGAGAGAACATCCTTCAAGATTTTTTGGATATACTAGGATGACTGTTAACTGTTTTGATTACATATTGGATTCAATAAGGAGTGAGATTTCAAAAGAAGACACAAATTTTCATAAAAGCATAAAACCCGATGAAAGACTATTTGTAACTATAAGGTGAGTTTTAAAAAAAGAATTTTCGTAGTATTTAAAGTTTAATTTCCATAATTTGATGTGTTATATTCGTAAGTATTGTAACCATGGTAAGCCGGGGTCGTGACACCATTCATTTCATTCATAACAACTTCTGTAATTTTGTTTCTCGTACGTAATTTTTGCATAGGAGTGAACTGCTTCATATACGGCAACAGACTTTTAAAAAATAACAGATCTTCGCAATCTTGTTCTTGCCTTTCGCTGCTTTGCGACAGTTTAATTTGTAATAATTCCAACTTTTTCTTCTCTAATTCCATGAACTCCTGTCTTATATCTTGTGCACATTTACGTTTGGTGCTCGTATATTGTGTACTTGTAGATGAACCAGCTATTGACTGGGGAGTTGGGGACCGCTCATTATTATCACTACAGTTTCCATCAGCAGTTTCATCTAAATTGCCTTCATTTAATTCTGGGGTAACGTCATCTTTTATAAACTGCATCATTTGAAAATATGGCCACATTGAAGTGTTTTGATCAGTTCCAGCATCACCAGAACGAGAAACCGGAATTTTTTTTAACTCTTTCATAAATTGGTCCCGAATATTCTTCCATTTTTTTCTTAAAGCCTTTTCTATAAAAAATAAATATTGTTTAGTGTTGATGCCTTATAATTTTAGTAGGTATATGAAGTAATTAGTATAGATATATCTACGAAAGGAGCGTGGGTAGGAGAAAAACAAGAGCACTCGGTCACTATTTAGAGATGCTGTGTGTGTCCAAAATTAAAGTTGCCAAAATGATCGCCGACCTTCGTTAGAAGTGGCACCTTAAGAAGAAGAAGAATTACTTCATATACCATTACATACATATTAAATTTTACATAATAATTATTTATTTCTTTATTTTATTCATTTTTGTACACCACAGAAACAAGGAAACAAACAGTAGAATATACAACATATTTTTTTTCATATGTTTCAGATATCTTTCCACTGGGTTGGCATTTCGATCTTTGGCTTATAGCTTTCGTTTGGGTGTTAGTACAGTGTCTGAGATTGTTTATAGTACCTGTGAAGCTATTTGGAAAAAAAATTTGAATGTCCACATGCCACTGCCATCTGAAGACCAGCTTAAGCATATTTCTTCAGATTTTGAGAAAATGTGGAACTTTCCTAACTGCATTGGCAGTTTGGATGGTAAACATTGTAGAATTAAACGACCGAAAAAATCAGGATCGGCATTTTTTAACTACAAGCATTATTTCTCTATTGTTTTGCAAGCTATGGCTGATGCGAACAAAAGATTTTTAACTATTGAAGTGGGAGGTAGAGGAAAGCAAAGCGACGGCGGTACATTCAACGCCTCGTCCCTGAACCGGTTACTCGAAAGAGGCGCATTCAATATTCCAGAACCAAGAACATTACCCAATTCTAACATTACAGCTCCATATGTTATAGTAGCCGATGAAGCTTATCCTCTTAAAGAGTATCTAATGCGTCCATATCCACAAAGAATATTGAATCAAGAGAGAGAACATTTTAATAATAGATTGTCAAGAGCGAGAAAAACCGTGGAGTGTGCATTTGGAATTTTATGCAATAAATGGCGAGTTTTGTTAAAACCTATTGAAACTGATGTTAAACATGCACGCCTGATTATAAAAACCGCTTGCTTATTGCATAATATTGTAATTGATATAGATGGTTACAATTGCAATGATGAGATAACAACTGAAACTCAGCACCAAAGGCGACAAACTGGAAGAAACAACAATCCATCAAATCGAGCTAAACAAATTCGGAGTTTATACACGAAATATTTTTGGGAGAACAATCGTTTAATATATACGTCGCCATCTTTGTAATATATTTTTGTATCTTTTGAAGTCTGTCATAATATTCCTATATAAAAATAAAAAGTTTAAAATAGGTAGGTACCCACAATATTTCATTTACTCACCCTCCATATCCGGAAACAATTTCGCAATTTCCTTCCATAGCTTATTGAGAATATTTCTGTTCATATGATGCCTGTGTTTACTTTGCCAAATCGGAGTTCTAGCCTGAACAGCACTAATAAACTCTTCTGTATTGAAAGACATGATGAAGACGTGCTACCGTTTCTAGCGACAAGTTCATACTGGTTGAACTTACCTGACGTAGCGAGTGAATCGCGCGCTCGCCGCTAGTTCGACGTGAACACACACAAACATCTCACGCGTTTGATATTGCCGCGAGCGGCGCGCGCGCGACAGACGCTAAGTTGCCCGCTACTTAGACCGCACGTGCGTTTCGTATGTGAACACTTGGATATAAACGCCATATGTTTGATATTTCGTGACCGCGCCCGCCACCGCGCCCGCGAGTCAATGTGAATGAGTACTAAGATTTAATATATACCACTATAAAAATATCAAATGCGCACTGTTTTATTAGTGCTTATATAAATTAAATATTTTATGAATATTCAGAAACAATAGGATACCGACATTAAATGTCTGGTGTTTTATTTATTAATTTTCATTAAATTCGAAACATGGATAATAATATACCTTTCACAACCTCTAACACGTTTACGACTACCATAAAATATTTTAAATGAAATGTGAAAAGAGCACCTGCGAGACGGACATCCTGCAACTATTCTAAGTAATTCGTTCGTTTGATGAGCTATCGCTTATGTTTTAATTTATATAAGGTCATGTAGCGTTTTTAAGAATTGACTGTCAGCAGTGAATCCGGCCCCATATCACAAACACAAGTTCAAAGGCACATTTCTTGTCAAACAAATTCACAACACCGGCCTCCAACAAATAAATTACATTTAATTGTCGCGTCTCGTATCGCAATGTCCACTTCACTGGGTCCCACGACACATCAACTGGCCCTGGCACTATCGCCAACAATAATCTACAGTACAGTACAATCGATAAGTCACAAATCGAAGATAAATTCACATTATAACGTCCGTCGGTAGTTTTAATAGTCCTAGAGGCAGCCGGAACTTTCTTTACGGATCAAATACAATATTAAAAAATATACAAATTGAAAATTAGTTATTGTAATAATTCACATTTATAATAATCGAATTGGGATGGCTATTGATACATTAAAAATAAATTAAATAATTATTAAAATGAAGAAAATAAAATAAATAACATAAATATGTAATTGTATTCGTAATAATATTGATTGATTTGTATTTGAACCATAGGAAACGAAACGACATTGCCTTCTTCTATACACATGCTCGCAATTTCGAGCATAAAGGTACACTTGTAGGGTCAAATGGAGGTCACACACTTAGTTCAAGACCTTTACCATTGACATAAGATTATATGAGAGACATTTCTTTTCCACAGGAATAGATCAATCATCATCATCGTTTTTACAATCTACTACACTAAACAAATATGCCAAGGGTATCGCGGTTTGAGCTAAGTGCGCGAGGTCCAGTCGGCGGGCGGTGCGGTGACTAGGGCGGCGCGCGTCACAGAGTGCGCTGGCTGCGGCGTCAGAAGCGCCGCAGCGCCGCCGCCGCGCCCGCCGTCGCCTTGCGCGTGGGCTGCACCGACAGCGGCGCCACCAGCATCGACGCGCCCTCGCCGCCGCCGCCGCCGCTCGCGCCCATTTCCTGACACATCACATTTTATATATTTATTATTTTATTTTTAAAATAATAATTGACGCACGCAAGGAATAACTCCTACAATGTGGAATCGCAAGTGCTAAGCTTCAAGTGTCTGTTATTATTATTATTACACCAAAAGCCATGTCCTTCAAACCGGAACATAGCTATGCTGATTGGTGGCAAAAATAAGCATGTTGGTTGTATTTCCCCGGACGAACTGTTATGTGTTAGCGGAAATGTCATTACCAACTGCGACAAAATTAGTTGATACAAATTATAAATAACTACCACAATTTCACCCGCTCAGTTTCCATTCCCGTAAGAACTTCGGGATAAAAAGAAGCCTTTGTGTTGTTATTCTGATGTATAAGCCGTATTGTTGTAAAGTAACATCAAAATGAGTAGTTCTTGCGTGAAAGAGCAACAAACATACATACGTTCTCACAAACTTTCGCATATGTAATTGTGTAGACTATTCCCGTGTTTATTTTATATACTTACATTGATATTGTTACAACTGGCGAGCCTCATCTGAGCGAGTTGCGACGCGGGCGTCAGGTTCGATGTTGAGCCGAATGGGGAAATCATTGACGACATCGCTCTCTTCAGCTTAGAAGGCGTTTTGTTGAACGATAGTGCACGTCCCACCTGGATACGATTTATTATATGTATTATAAAAACTATCCAATTTACAATAATTTAAACAAGGTATACCAAAAACCAGAATACAAGCAATACTTTGTGATTGATAAATTGGGAATTTGGGAAAAACGACATTAGTATGGTTTCAAGCATCCTACACCCTTCTGAAAATACAAAACAACCGATATCCCGCCAAATGTTCTATGTTAATACAAATCACCGTTAACACTACTTTAGTATACATCACATTATTTACATAATTTGTTTGTAGAAAAGAATGTTTAATTATGATTATATTTATATATAAACTTTATATCCAATACCGATTGCCATATGAAATTAGTAAGCAATACTACGTGATCCGATCCCCGAGAACGACTAATGGAACATTCAAATTGTGGCGACACAGGACAACCTCACAACTGTAGGTATGGCACGCTCACAAACAGTTAATATAAATGATCCTAAGCGAAGCGTTAATCTGTATGTTTGTTTTGAAGTATGATGTGATTTTATACAATTGTTAGCAAGCAATCATCAACACATCACTAACGTGCACGCTGATTCCTGTGCATATATAATACTTCAACAATGAGATTTGTTTATTCACAATGCTGGAAACGCGTTGCTCTTATTGAAAAATCGAAATTTAATTGTGTTTATAATGCAATATATTTTATATTGTCATCCAATTCATATTATTCATACTATTTCTATTTACGATAACAGAATATTAATAACTGTTTACAACGTACATTTTAACAAGCAAATACGATCACAAGGTTACATCGATAATGATTATAACAATGACAAGACAGTGTGACGACACGGGTCAGGAAGCGGCGTGACGATGAGGCGAGTGGCATGATGGTGGCTCTCTGTTGGTGGTGGGTGGTTGTGTGGAGCGTCGAGCGTCAGACCTGTGCGAGTAAGTGAGCGCGCAATACCCATGTGTCAAGGAGGACGGCGCCCGGGTCGGCGCGCAGCCAGCCGCCCAGCCCCGCCAGCGCCTCCAGCTACAACACACCCGCCCGGTACACTACGCTTGTACTCGCTTTGTTATGATACACTATATGACCGTGGTTGTCAAACTGCGCCTTAAGGATAGCCGACAACTTTAGTAAACGATTCCTTCTTGCACTTGTGCTGTACGTAAATACCAAATATAATTTTCTTTCAAATTAAGATAGAAATAGCATATCAAAGTACATTTTAGTTGATGGCGTCTAGTACACAATCCAGACTGTGGTCTCAGTGATACCTGACATTATTTTATTTGGCCATTAATCAGAAAAATGAGATGCTATATAGGTATGCAGCCTACGGTTGACTGCGCTTGACATTAATACCTATGTTGCAGATGGTAGGGCAAATGGTAGCTGGAAAGACATTTAATATCTTCCACCAACCAAGGCGTGACGCATCTAGGGATTAACAGGAAATTGGTCCAAGCAACCATTCTTGTTTTGTAGACCAATATTTTCCGACTTCAAGTGTACCTTTGCATTACAATGCTTAACTTTATCATAATTCGCACTCTGCACGGTACATATATTAGTTTCTCTGATATACCGCGACTCGGCTCGAGAGCATCTAGTTGTATGCGGTGGTGTGCACTTCATACATGCATAAAGGCAATTACGTTGATAAATGTCTTGATTATATATTAATTTATTTTACAATTTTTTTTCACTAATATAACACAATGTTCATGTTGTTCAACGCCGCCGCAATTCAATTTCTATAAAATCTATGTACACCATAAATGTCTTCAGCAGCGAGCTAGTAAGTTATTTATAAAAGGTAACAAAATGTCAAATGCGGAAACGAATCAGTATAGTCCAATAAATAGTTCATATTTCTACATACTTTCTACTCCAGTTTAGTATTACAATTAGTTACCCAATAATAAGATTACCCATCCAAATATGATTTTACTACTTCATAGACAATAATTAATAACTATAAATTAGACGCCTTTATAATATTATGAATTTTGATGTCTGGCGAAATCACCCAAAAATATTTTTGATGTCATGCCTTAGTTACGTAGACCACATTTTATTATTTTACCGTATATTTACTTTGTTATTTATATGTTATTACTAGTGATGCAAGCTAAGCTAGATACACTTCTAATAACTAGTGCATGCTCAATTTGAAGATCAACTATTGATATCTCAATATACATTATCTACAATAACCACATACATTATACTGAAGTAGAATTTTATATAAAATAAATAGTAATATGTTGTTGCGTGTTTGTGCGCATACCTTTATCCTAGTCCGCGCCGCGAACTTGGATACCTTGGAGAGTGTGCTGAGCGCGAGATCGCTCGTGTCTATGTCGAGCTGATGCGAATCCAGGCACGCCAAGAACTTATCCTGTGTATCAACGATTCATATTAGTACCTGGTTGACCGAGCTTTGCTATATACATTGGCATAAAGCAAGATCTAGTTAGGTTTCATTTTTAAAACATAATTAAAAAAAAATAAAATATAATTGAAAACAAGAATTGCTCGTTCAAAGGTAATAGATTACAATGAAAAATGGAGTCTCTTTATCCATAATCGATTTATATAATATACTTTCTCGTTATTAATAATACCTAAGGAATTGAAATACTCAAATTAATTGAAAATCTATCCAAAGGACGTGACACAAATTTTGTGATTTTTCAACCCCTTTGCCCTCTTGCATTTTGTCATATTTGTAAGATCTTGCACTGCATAAAATTGTGAACACCATAACGAGGACACTGCAGTGTGGACACGACCTTCAGTATTGAAGAAAACGACGAAGAAGAAGTAAGACCTTCCCCTCCTTAGAATGTAATATATAATATTCCTATTCAGACTGGACGTAACATATTTTATTTTAATTATCACACTTACAGCGTCAGGCTTGCAGACAGTGTTGGCCATTTGCCGACAGAGCTGTCGCAGAAAGTGCGACTTTTCGACCGCCTCGTCTGTGATCATGAAGGAGTATAGCTTCTCCTTCAGCTCCTGGTTGCTGCGGCACATGAGCGCAAACACGTTGTGGCAGTCTGTGAACATTATTTATTATTCAAAATCTCATATTTAGTGGATGACGTTAGTTCTTTCAATAAACCTGCTTGTTAGTTAAAGGCAAGCCAGTTAAAAGTAAATGAGCTACCCGCATGTGAATCGAGACTCTGCCAGTAGCTCACGTGCCAGTACATCGCAAAGCGTTTGATTTTCCCCATTGAGGCAAATTAGGACGAGAGATGGCAACCTTTCTAAAAACTGGCAATACCAGACACAAGCATGTGTATCACGCGATGACCAGTATGAAGTTCAACCGTGTACTTTTTGCCTATGACGACGTCACAAATCTGACGATGACGTCAGATTTGTACTTAACCACCCAGATTGGTAGCTGGCGGCTATGAATATGTGGGAAACCTCAATATATAGTGATGTTGCAGTATTCAGTCATTAGTGCGATGTTGTTTTACTCTTGTAACTGACACTATTAGACACTGAAACTTTTAATGATAATGACCAACATCGAAACGTACTCTCCGAGCAACAGAGGTCTTACCGTTGTACCAACGAGGCAGTTGATCCAGTTATACATAGATAACAATTAATATTACCTTCCGCCTCTCGAATGTCGACGACTCGCTTGACAGTGCTGAGCGGCATGAGCGAGATGTGCCTGTAGGGCTTGCTGGAGCCGATCCGCATCGTGCCTGTGCCGTTCGTGGGACTTTTACTGTTGAAAGCCTACAACATTACATACCCGAAGTTTTAAATTGAATTGAAAAATGCTTTATTTGCTGAATATATACAATTATAAATGTATTTGGTCATTCTGGTATATAAAAATTAAAATAACGCACGCGTTTAAATTCAAAACACTTAAAAAAAAGTAGATGATGGCTCATGGCTCGTATTTTATAAATGAGTGTAATTTTGTTTGTAACAAATTTCATATTATCGAATCTATATGATGATACACATATTACATGTAAGGACGGAGATATAAATAATAAAATTATAATTGTAAAAAGAAACATTCGTTACTCATAAATAAATGATTTAATCTAACCTTGGATCGTTTCTTGCACACTTCCATGGTATCGGTGAACAGAAATAACACGAGGTGGTCTCCGCGCCCGCAGAGCTCCTTCGACAGCTCGACCACTTCGCAGCGCGCCACGAACGAGCGATGCGACGACACCAGGTGAGCCTGCGCACATTTGTCATACAATTATAATTACATGGTAGAGGAACAACACACAGCAGGGCTGCAAAGCGACTAACGTTTTGCGGTAGCTAGGGAATTGAAAGAATGTAAAACTATACTTAATAATTATTAAATTAAAAAATAATTACATAAAAATCTATAATTAAACTATGTGACTAAGTACGTAAAAGATCAGCTATTGATCTCATACATTTATAACTAAAACCTAACCCTAAACCTAAGATGACTACAGATCGGCGATCGAACAAGTAATGATCTTATCAGACTCCTAACTTTAGAGGTACCAGCGGTTCACATGTGTCTTGCATGCAGATCTAAGTGTCAGCGCCTCATGCTGCTGGTGCCGTGTGCACAGTTTTTAATGCATCGCTTACACGGCAGCCTTGACTTGTTTGTACGTAACAAGCATTCATATATCTGTATATATAAATAAATATGTCAAACACACCGGACACTGGTCGATGTCGTTGTATATGTCGAACATCTGCAGCTGGCCCTCCGTCTTGCGCTTGTCCTCGTTGATGTGCGACATGACCTCGCGCAGCCCCGCCAGCGCCGACACCAGCGCCGCGTGGTCCGGGTTGCTCTTGTGTGTGTGCTTTAGTATATCTGTTAACAACAAACATTATATGCATGACAACGTTAATATGCATGACAAAATTTGATCACACCCGTTTATTTCATTTATTATAATAGAAAAACTCACGTAATAAATGCTAAATAATTAAACTACGTAAAGTGTAAACTCACCATCTAATAAAAGACTTATACTGGGTAATCGCTGCACTGGTCTTATTAAGAGTTCCTGTAAGCTTTGTCTGCCACATTCTGGTTTGGTTTGACAGATTTTCAGGAATGCATGAAATCTGAAACAACAAAATATTTAATTAATATAAATATTTAATATTAATATAACGCACCAACTGCCACGCAAAATGGCCGTCTTACTAGCCAAGTGCGGAAAAGACCCAGGAATAAAGTAACAAGAACTCATGAACATGAAAAGAGATTATCGAATTAACTTTTTTGGCGCGAGGCAAATAACACAAGGGAACTGAACTAACAAACCTTGCCTTTCAGGATGATAAAAAAAGCACATTCTAATCGGCACATACGAGTAAAAATTACGATATCACAAAAATACACTTTTAGCTTACTAGCAGACGCCCGCGAAGAAAATAATGTATACCAGCCTTCCAAGAACACAAAAATAAAATTGTATGTCAATTTTTAAGGAAAAATAAATTTAACAAGCTATCCTTAATAGATATTTATATGTAAACGCAGACTTTTGTAGTCCTAATAAAGAGAAACAATCATTCCATACATTGTTTTGGTATATCTCAAATAAATGTAGGCTTGAATTTTCACACAATTTAAACAAAATCTTAAGAAATTATACAATAAAACCTGCCTCAGAAATCACTCTATCAATGTAAACCGTATAACAATCCGTTCAGTACTCTTTGATTTTATCGCGAACGGATGGATGAGGCGAGAAATTTATTTTATAAGTAGTGATAACACTTCAGTTTTTCAGCTGGGGTTCACCTTCAAACGGGCATCACCTTGGGTTCTCACGGTCGCACTGCTGCAGCATCTCCTTGGTGTTCTCGAAGAAGTTGACGAAGGGCGGGTAGGCCTTGACCATGTCGGGCGTGTAGCGCAGCACCAGCCGCCCGATGCTCACCTCCTCGCTCCAGTGCGCCTGCGCGTAGTGCAGCTCCTCCAGCATGCGTCTGAACAACGTGTTATGGAACATTAGCAATACTAAGAGAAACGATTGCGATTGTGTGTGTGTGTGTGTGTGTTATGTATTTCCCAGAATTGATTAACACATCAACTATTTTTTATATCGTACAACTAATAAGTTCCTGCAGTATAGTATAATTATTAAAATGAAAAAAAAAGCCTATAGTTGAGCCACCGAAACAATATAGAACAAATGAAACATTCTTGAAAATTTAATACTTTTGCTTGAGAGAGATAAGGACGGAGATAATACGTGCCTGCTTTCACATATCGGTCCTTTGTTTATTATTATTAGGGTAGCTTTGGTTAAAAATAAGGTTAAGGTGTTGATTGTAAGATTAAAGTTAAAACTGATTTTTACTACTCACTGATGTAACTCATAAATAGGCGGTAGGTTTCCGAAAATAATTTTGAGTTCTGTATTATTGAGCAACGCTTGAGTCTTGCCATTACTGCTATCGTCCTCCGCCATTTCTTCTAAGGGTTGTTTAAACATCTGCGAATAAAATACATCATCAGCATTGTCCAACTTTGAAAGGTTCATTGCTGTACCAGGCTTCTCTCCTTACATAAGCTTTTGAATCTGCGACACCGCTCCAATGCAAATTCGAGGTCGTAGGTTGTAATAATCATTATCAAGTATCAAATTAAGATAATGACTGGTACTGATGACATGAAATGCTTCATAAACGGAGTGTAACTTCTAACTTAACTTCTCAATATTGGACTGCTATGAATTTCTTAAAAAAAATATATAGATTTTACAGTCTGTTACAAGGCGAGGGTGAATGGAAATGTTGGAAGGGGAAGGCCTAGGCGAATGTTCCTGAATCAAATTCGGGAAATTTTAAATAATGGCCAGGTCAAGAGTACCCTAAACCGACGAACTTGTATGAAAGGATTAATGAGAGTGGAAGAAGCTAAGGAAGTATGCAAGGACCGTGGCAAATGGAGGGATGTGGTCTCTGCCTACCCCGACGGGAATAAGGCGTGATGTTATGTATGTATGTACAGTCTGTTCCAGGACTGGAACCTAGTATTTTATCACCGAATCCACTTGACAATGAGGCGTAATAGTGTAGGGAATGTATTACTCACGTTCACTATCGTGTGCAGTATTCCCACGTAGTTAGATTCCGTCTGAAGAAGCTCCATGAACACTTGTTGCCGTGGAGACATTAATTTTCGCACTACATTGTCAGGTACTTCCGATTCTGGAAATAATCGTTTATAAGCATATCGTAATAATTCAAACAAAAGCCATTAACTTAAAATTAATTTTATTTTTTAAACTGTTGACGGCTATTAATTTTAATCAAATATAGTCATTTTATGAGCATAGGATCTTTTAAGTAAATTCAATTACAATAATGCAATAGAAATTAATAAGTATTCAGCTCAAAATTGTGATCCAAGGCCGCCTAAAGATACATGGCATGGCGGTGTTGACTGCGTAAACATTGCGCAGTATAAACATTTTCTTTTATATAATGGCGCACTTCAGAAGGTTAATAAATAAAGACACAATGAAGGTACAATACATTATGTTACAGGGATAACGCAACTTATTAATTGGGAATGTGTAGCTGTTCTTTAATGCGGCTGTCAATAAGGCTGTTACTCAGCACCTAGATCAAGATCAAGCCTTTATGGCGTTTTTGTTAAGTAATCAATTAATTATTAAGATTTGAATGTGTGAGCATTACCTTCCAATAGTTGCTTGCCGTCGGGCGAGGGCGTACAATCCAACAGATTGTTGGACAGGCTGAGCAGCACGGCGTCACCCACGGACGAGCGTCGCTTGTGCAGCGCCGCGTCGTTGCCACGCAGCTTGCGCTTCCGCAACCGCTGCAACGCCGCTGGGGTGCCGCCCGCATTCGAGCCCGCGCTCCCCACCTCATCCACCCCCGAACACGTCACCGTCGGACACGCGCCACCCACGGACGACCGCCGCGACACCTCGTCCAGGTACTGTAATACCAAGAAAGATAAATATTGGTCACAACTTGAAATTGTGCTGGTCAGTTATATTTATTAAATACTTATAGCTCAAAAACCCACAAAAATAGCGCTTGCGTAGCAAATCGGAACTATGTAAAAGTAGCTAGAACTAGTTGTAAGTTAATAATAATAATTCAGTTCTTTCTCCTTACTTTTACTATTCATAGGCGTTACTAACATTTTAATAACTTTCCGATTTAACATTAAAATGAAGTGTAACGGTACTTACATCCTTAAAGAGATATTCCCGTTCGTCCTGGGCCTCTTCATTTTGCACGGACGCCCAGAACCACTCGGCCTTGACGACGTGAACGCGCGGCGAGCAGTCCGGCGCCACGCCCGTGTTGTGCTCGTCCACCACCTACATCAGAACGTCGCAACATACAATCAACACCAAAACAAATACTTAAGTTAATAGATAGATTACAACATTATGATAACTCACACCTGCTTGTGCATGATCTATAAGCACCTACACATTCGACGTAACATGCAAGCATGATAGCGAAGAATTTTCGAGACAGAATGATACCTTGAGCTGGAAAAGGCTTTTTTACTGCATAACGACGTACCCTAAAATTTAGTAGTAGTGTAATAAATGGGGTTAGTACCGGCAGCGATAGTCCATGGCATTGCGACAAGGCGCGCGCGTCGCGGGTGGGGGGCGGCTCGGCGCGCTGCTCGGCGCGGCGCGGCGACGGCGCGGGGCGGGGGAGGAGGGACTGGGGACCGCCGCGTTCGCGGCTCTCTGGCGCACCGCAAATAGAGTGGCGGTGCGCGCGGAGCCACACGCTCTGAGGTGTTTTAAAAACCATCGAGTCGTCCAACTCGTCCACGTCCGGATCCTTCAGCGGAGTCCTCATGTCCGTACTGTCCACCGTGTCCACTTGGACCGGAGAAATGTCGAAGTGGATATCGTCCAGATCTCTCTTTGGTGTCGAAGCATTTTTTAACTCCGGCGGTAAATGACAAGGATCCACCTCGACGGTGTTTCGTTCCCGCTTTTCGTATTTCTTTTTCCTCTCACTTCTAAAAGATGCGGTGAATGATTTTACGCTTCTCCGTAATTTTGATGCAGATTTAACAGTTTTGGAACTCCTTATGGACGCAAATGAGATATCGAAAAATCCGGATTGTTTGCTCATATTTAGCGATGAAATGGAAGTGTTGTCGTAGTCCCTGATGGGCGACGACGTCGACGCTACGAACTCGCCAGCAGGGTCGGTGGGCTTTACGCTTTCGGGACTCACTGGCTCGACTGTGATCTCGCCCGATGTTTTAGACAAAGATTCTTTTTTTGTTTTCTTAAATATGTTCGGTTTGGTTTTAAACTTAAACGAGTCTTTAATTTTTAGCCTTTTAATTGACTTCCAATTGACATCTTCTGATTTATCCGGAGATAAATTATTTCCATCTATTACACTAATTTGAAAGTTAGAATCTGTGGAGTTACGGCTCCTCTTTTTCCCGGACGAAATGGTAGTATTCGATTGCTGCAATTCTTTGTTTCCTGTCGCAACGGGTAAGAGAAAGCCTGCTTCATCTTTCGAATCCAAGTCACACAAACTCTTGGTTAGAGACGAATGTAAAGATCCTGCTTCCGTTAAGCAGTCTACGATATTAAATACATTAATAGACTTATTCTTAAAGACTTCTCTCTTATCTTTAGCATTGATTCTGGCACTGCCATGAATAATTTGAGATAAATATTTGTTTTCCTTATCGTTATGCTTCCGAAATTCAATATGACCTCCGCCGCTATCGCGGACATCTGAGCACAGGTCGTCAATATATGAATTTCCTACATTAGTAATACTGACATCTTCTAGGTGAATTCCTTATTGTTACTTAAACTATTTCTAATACTGTCTCTTGCGCGTTGCAAGCGCTCTTCTCTATCGTTTGTTTTGTCTTCGTTGTGTTCGTTGTGTTTGGTGGGACTAGCGCGGCGGCCCGAAAGGCGGGCGGACAGTCTACGGTAGAGAGAGCTCTTTGGAGTGGTTTGGGAACGGTTTGGCGTGGAGCGGGACGGCTTCGCGGAACCGCTGGGGGTGTTAAGGTGGGGCGAGAGGATAAGCGAACGACCGAAAGTCTCCCCATTGGCCATTACCTGAAACATGTGTGAAACACACCACACAATGATGTAATGAAGCCATTCCAAATACAAACATGCAAACGGTTTTACTATTGTGATAGAAACAGTTAGACATAGAAAAGCTGTTATTGTTATGGAAATTATTTGTTTTTTAATTTTGTACTAGTTTTTGTATTATAGAATTCAAACGTTGAGGCAATCAACAAAGAGGTAGGGAATGAAATAACATAAATTCTCTACAACCATTCATCAAAGCAGAGTCCAAGGTTATAACATGAGTACAAAGCAAATGAAAAATACATTGTGGAAACTGTACATGTGAAATGACATATAAACAAACAGTAAGATAATGTTTATAACAAACAATACAGATGTCCAACTACAGACAGATTTTTTATCTGATCGGGTAAGCAGTGATTAATGCGGTGGTCTACGGCTAGTGCACGAAGCTACGTTAATAGACAATGGGTCGACTTTACAGTGCAGAAGGAATGTAGCAAACGGTGGTACTAACGCTTTATGCGAGTTAAATCATATCGACGAATCGGATTATAAGATGAAATATAATACGAGAATTACTAATTTGATTTGACACACAACAGAAACTTCTAAATCATGTGCGACAATACTTTGTGAAGTCTGAAGATGTTTGCATGTAAATTGCTATACAAATAACAACTGACATTGAAGCAATTACTAAATACTGTGCTTGTATTGGAAGAATGAGAAGCAAACTATAGACTAAGTAACGCTACCCATAGTTTGTAATGTCTACAATGTAACTAATAGTGAAATGTTTCGAAAGGTGCTCGCTAGGTGCATGCTAAACTAATATAGTTAAAATTAGTGTGTATATAAATATCCTGGTATGTTAAGTATCCGAGAGGTAAACACTTTTGAAGTAACATTAGTGATTAATAAATATTATTTGTAAACACTGATTTTAGTTCCTTGATTCGTTGAAATTTTTAGAGCATATAGCTCTTCAATTTTAATTTAATTGTCACCATCAATATAAAATAAAACAAGTGTAAATAGTACAGTGGAAAATAAATTATATATTGATATTTAATATGAACTTGATCAAAAGGGTTATACATATAACCAATAAGATGTATAGAAAGTGTTAAATTGCATGCATATATTACATTAATTAGAACGCATTGATGTTTGTTATTAGAAGTTTTATTACTAAAGTTATTGTCAATTAAGCTAAAACCTTTAAATTCTTCCCCGGTTTTGTTTGATTCATTTTATTTATCGAATTTCAAATATTTTGAGAAAACCGTTAAAGCCTCATTTATTAAATAAACGTTTCAGTAAATTAATGAGCCAAATTAAAAAAATAACATACATGCTGTACTCTAAGATTGATTAAATTTCATCTTGTTTTAACCTGATGTGAATTGCTTGTGCTCATTATACCCGGGATATAAGTAAATAAATTATTCATAATGTAGGTTATAGGAAAAATGTAACATCATTAATTTCTCAACTCCCTCATTCGTGAGATAATCAATGCCTACGTACGTCAGTAATCTAACCGATACAATAATGTACATATAATACAAATTATTTGCACGCAGTGTCTTAGTAATATGAGGAATATAATGGTAGAGACTTACGACATGCGTGCAGTCTGGGTCGTCGAGCGGGCAGGCGGCGCCGCCATTGCTGGCGAGCACCTCGGCCATGTGCTGCGTCTCATCTTCAGGGAATCCAACGAAGCACACTCGCGCACCCGCAAACACTTTCAACTTGTGCTCCTTCTGAAACCAAGACATCTCTAAAATTATTGTCTGTCTTTTTTCAAATTTCTGCATTCAGTTACAAGTAGATATTAAATGTATTAAATGAAATGACATCTCTCCGATGTATTCTGCGTGGTCATTTATACGCTTTTACAATTCAAAATGTTTGAGTCAGGGACCACGTTATTGGATGCGATGGACCCAGCAGTGGCACTGGCTATGAGCCATCCAACTTACGCTCCCAGTGCTTTAAATACTTTTAGGATATAAATGTAGTAGCAAGTGGAATGATGTGCTCTCTGCCTACCTCTATGAGAGCGAGGCGTGATGTCATGTATGTATGTTCCGGTACAGTCAGGCTACTTACAATGATGCTGTCGTTGGTAGCGAAGCAGTCTGCGTCGTCGCGGCGCTCCCAGCACGCGTCGACCCACGAGCGCGCCAGCACGGGCACGCCGAAGCCCGACGCGTACCGGTACTTGTCGCCCGTGGCCGCCGCCGCTATGAGGTGCGTCACTTTACTCGACATGTCTTTGCGGATTGAGCCCCCCATGTAGTGGATCAGGGTTATCAGGTACGTCTGCGGGATATCGAATATAATAGATATAGAATATAGACATGCTTTTTATTAAAGAGACATATTCTATTCAAGACTGGTTAGATGACAGAATTATCACTAGTGAATGATTGTGTACAGCAGAGAAGTCGCTATTCATCACACTTTTCTAATTTTACAAAATCTCAAACCTTTTTTTTTAATCTAATGAAACATATTTAATAATTCTAATCATGAACGAACAAAAAATTCTCATGTAAATATTCATTATGCGTCTTTTTTTTACTACCTGACGCATATGAACTACCTACTTAATATTTAATTTCATATTAAAAGAATAAAGAAATCAATTTTAACATCTATTCGTATTTTGAATGATGCACAATAATATTAAGATAAAAGCCTATTATTTTATTTTTTTTATTTGTAAGTTTTTATTAATATGGTTTTAACAGTATCAAATTACTAAACAAAATTAAATTACTTTGTGACATGCGCAGGGAGCTTCAGATATTATAAATGACGAAGGTCTGCCGATCATCTATTGTGTTTGTTTACAAAGTAGTTTACTTAATCAAAGATTTGCTTAATTTTTAACAACGGATGCTAAACTGAAACTGCGTAACTGTATTCTTTTGTAGGACACAAATCGTTAATTCTTAGATTATATATTATCTTAATGTATACAAAATGAAAAACTCACAAGTTCATCCTTTTTCCGGAATCCTGAAAAACATATGACGGCGCCGCGCATCGCCAGCGAGTAGAGCGGGCGCGCGTTGGTGGGCGGCGCCTCGTCCCGCTCCGCCAGCTGCAGCACGGCGGTGGGGCCCAGCACCCTGCAGCGACACAGCAAACGTCCAACAAGTTCTATAACTCGGATACAAACAGGGTAAAATCACTGCGACTAAGTATAATATAATTGATGTCACCAGGCGGCTTGCCGAGCCGCTGGAGTGGAATATGTCCATCGGTTTGAGAAAAACAATAAGTTGAGTATTTTAGGGCCTTATATCACAAAGCTATATGCAGCAGGGAAAAGTACCCCCAATCTTTATAATGTTTGTTATGTTTCTTAATTTGATTACACTTAAGTCTCTATAAACAAGTTATACGCAGAGCGACACTTTTAGCCACTAAGCAACTTAATTCGATATGAAGGGTATCTTGATCGATGAAATTACAGGCATGTGACCGATAGTGATGTTCAGTTTACATTAAATAATAAACTTAGGTGCGAGAACTAGTGAAATGTCATGAAAGGATAAATGCACAACGCCCTTAGCGGAAAACGGAAAAAAAGCATTCGTTTGTCATACAAATTAGCAGAATTTGCATAATTGACGTCATCTTCAGTGTTTTGTTTTAGAAATAATATCCCTATTCGTGTCGTAAAAATAGGCAGACAGGCAAGTAGTGGTCTACACAATCAATTGACTGATCGTACAAACATTAGAACTAGATCGGCCACAATAATTGAATATACAAACTGATCAGCTTGACAAGCGTCAATAGCAATAATCTTAATTTATTATTCCTATGCGAATTGCGCAAGAACAAATAAAAGGTCAAGTGAGAGTGGTGGCGTGCTCGACATTAGTAATTTTCATACGAGCATGTTATGGTTTTAAACAGTAAGCAGTGCACGTGAAACAAAGTTTTACATAGCACGCACGTTACGTTATAAATTTCCATACAATGCGAGTGAACAGTATGGTATAGAACTATAGAGCAAAGATTAAACGAACCTATTTCGAATAAAATACTGACATTGCCTATCATTGGATGCCCGATTTATGTAGCGCGCTAAATTGTAAACGACCTTGTATGATGATTGCAGTTTTTGGGTTTCAGCAGACTTAGCAAGTCACAGTTGCTCCTTCGCGGCGCCAAAACCTTAATTATATTATAGAAAAACACAATTATTATGATTATCTTATGCAACAATATACCACCACTAACATGGTTTAATTTGAACCAGTTATCTACTCAACTGTCATATAGAACCAAATAAAAATACAGTTAATCATTCTTAGATAAAACAATATTTAAACATTTTGAAAGTTTAATTTTCAAAGTTAAGACTTTGAAAATTAAATGTTGGTTTTTTTTTTAATTAATAATTACGCCAACCAATAAATATTACGCACAACACAAAACAAAACCAATTATTTATTATTTAGTATATTATGTCCAAACCACGTCGACGATATTTTTACCCGACATCAAAAAAGGATTCTTAATGACTCGTAAGTTTTTATATTTTTATAACCGAGAGTTCCCGTCATTTTAAAACGACATGATCACCACCAAACATCATTCCTTACTAAGTCTCAGGTGTAGGTAAAGAATCTGAGAATAGTGAAAAAAAAATTCATTGTCTATAATATGTTACGGCAGTGATATCAATAAGTCATACGGTATGGGCAGGCTAAAACGTTTTCATAAATTCCACCATATAAATCATCCTCGCCCGATTGCATAGAACGCCACTTGTGACTGAGATTGTGGTCGAACGCCAGAATAGCATGCGGCTTTTAATAGTAGCAAGAGGGAGATCGTCCATTTATTTGTCTGTAACAAACGATTTCCGTTTGAGACGGGAACCGGAAGGGTGAGACGTAAATACTCGTACACCTAGCGGTGACTATAACTGTGTCTGTGACACTACTGAGGGGCAATTCTGTAAGGATGTTTATAAGTCGAATGTGTGATTAACGAATTTGTTTGTCTTTCCGCGATACGGCCTCCGTGGTGCAGTGGTATGCGCGGTGGATTTATAAGATGGAGGTCCTGGGTTCGATTCCCGGCGGGGCAGATGAGATTTTTCTTAATTTGTCTTGGTCTGGCTGGTGGGAGGTTTTCGCCGTGGCTAGTTACCACCCTACCGACAAAGACGTATCGTCAAGCGATTTAGCGTTCCGGTACGATGTCCCGCTAGCTGATGATAGCCCGCTTCCATCATGGATTGCAACATTACTTAACATCAGGTGTGATAGCAGTCAAGGGCCAACTTGTAGTCGATAAAAAAAAGATACTATAGATAAAGAGATAGAGAGAAATCCGAAACTTACAATAAAAAAATAGTAACAGAATAGGGCCGCTGATTCTGTGATATCTGTACAAATAAATACAATTGAAGTTTCTCTTTGCATATGAAACTATACTAAATGCATTTATGAAAGTATTATAATATACTTACGGTGCTTAAATATATCAAACAATCAATTTTGCTGATAATTGCAAAAGCTGATATTTGGTTCCCCACCAACTAACTTATACCCCACCAACTACAATATCATGAAACCTGACTTTTGCTCACATTTACTCACCTAGCTTGTGTAGTGTAATAAGCCAAGGCGTCACATCACTTTAGGCATTACAGCGGTCCAAAATGAACTATTCCTACAGGTAGGACTAACAAAACAGAACCGCAACGTAATGCGTATATAACTAACGTAAAAAACTAACTACTTTTTAATTTAGCGTAGCGTATATTGTCTAGATTAATTGGCTTCCCTCCGATTTATCGTGAAACACTACAAGTTATATCCTATACTTGCCTATAGTAAGTACGTACATTTTATAATAATTATCAACTACCCCCGAAAAGAATAGAAGCCCTTCGTCGTGTTAGGTGTACTTATATATACCCGACTGCCTCGTTGGTCTAGTGGTTAGCCTATGTTGCTTCGATTGTTGTGGAATAATTCTAGTTTTTTGACGTGACTACGCCTTATAATTCGATAGAGCTGGCTGCACGCACGAAAAAACATGACGTCATGCGTCGTTACCTCGCTTTGAGACGTTCCATGTAAGGCTTGAAGTGCAAGCTAGGCCCGGAACGAGTGACAAAGAAGCACAATCGGCCTTTGCGGTCGGCAGCGTTCGACATGCGTCTATTAAATATAATTATTAAATATATTAATTTTAAATTAAAAATTAATATATTTATTATAAATTTATAAAATCAAAATCAATTATTTTATTAATTTAAATTAATATTTATAAAAATATACTTAAATAAAAAAATTTAATAACCAATTAAATGCTACCTTTCCATCAGTATTTTCTTCAGACGTTGTCACGTTCAACTATCGTCAGTAAACCGACTTTACAGACAACAAATTTTTTCTTTCTCCTAGGAAATTTTCCGGGAAATTGGCTCGAAAAGCACGTAAAGCCGTCGATCCCGGTCACTGTCATCGATATCTAATAGTGATCGATAATGTTTTGAACATTATCACCCTAAGCCCGCCAACTCGCATTAGAGCAAGCACCAAGAGTATGGTGGGTCTACGCTTCATATTTTCTGTCCTGCAAGGAGGGAGGCTTGGCGTTGTAGTGGGCTGTTTAATGGGCTGATAATGATGATGATGACTGACTATTCAAAAGATAAGTTTGATCTATGCATTTAAATAAAAAATGCATTTATTTACTTGAGAATTTGAGATTATTGTGATGACTTTATTATTAAAACAAATATGCTCAAAGGAAATTCTCAGTAGTTTTTATAACAATGGATGGTAATAGAGTCACAAAGTGACAAACTTGTCGGTTCAAAGGTCCATTTGAACTAACTGTGTAGAGCTCGAACAAAAAAATAATATTATCATATTTTTTGACGGGTATTTACATGAAACGCGGAATGATACTTATAGCACATCAGCTGAAAGCAGCATAGCATTCAAGGAATAGCGTATCGTTTACTCATCGGCTTTCCCTTATTCACCTTGGTGATGTTATTTTCTAAATTCGTCATTTTTCGCATTAAAAGTTGCTTTCAAACTAACATTTCCCGGATATTACAAAGATTATTTATGGCTTGTTTATTATTTTTAACCTGAACTGTCGAATTATTTCCAAATATTATATAGAGCATCTGAATTAGCCTCTTCTAAGTCACTAATATAACAAAATGCAAGCAATGTATCTTTTAAAAAACGCAGTATCTTCAAGCTAAAATAAATCTACCAGTAACTGCGTCATATCGGATGGCAAGTAGGTACAAATTGACTATTGGGTTAACAAGCGAATCTATTAGGTCTGCACGGGATCGGGAGCTGAAACGGTCGCGGCGGCGGGCAGGGACACAGTTATTGGAGTTGTCAATGTTATTGTGGGCGACAGGCTGGCGTCTCGTGACGCGCTACAGGACGTCACGGACAGGACACCACTCGGTGTACACAGGATAGAAATAGTTCTGACGATCTACGCTCCGATTCAACAGCATTCGTAATGTAAGCAAACGGATTCGCACAGGTTAATCGTGGGCTTCTGTTTAATACGCATGTCACATGATGATACCCCACACAGGTTTGCTATTCAACACTACACTATTTATTAATAATTATAATTGTTTTTTCTCCCAGTAATATCCGTTATTACTTCTCGTAAGATTTAAAATGCAAGAAAGGATATTATCATTAAAACAAAACGGTAATAACATAAAGAACTTAACAGGAAGCTTACGCATCAAATTTATGATAAATTGCATCTGGCGTTTTAGGGTCACATATGAGCTGATGAGGCGGCTCCTCCTCCTCGGGTGTCGCCGGCAGCCGCGTGGGCCCCATCGTCACGACCGATTTAAAGTGCTGGCACCTCACTCAACAATATAATCAGATACTAGTCCGGCGTGGGCTCCATGCAATAATGACACATCGTTTACATTCATTGGCACTGTGAGACATCGTGAACTTCTGATTTACCAGTCACACGCACATTCCATACGCATCGTCGCGAAGTTCTAACGATGATAGAAAAGAACGCTATCACGAGAACAAATCACTGATTCAACTGTCCGGAACAAAAGCACAAGCAGCACGCACGATATGCGTTTCACGTTAGATCGAAAAACCGCCGTAAGGAATGTAAGGCCGAAAATAGCAAGGAGCGTCGCGCGTCGACAAGGGCGACCCTCGCGCTGCACAGTACGCGGCGGTTCGACGTCGAGCGCTGCGACGGCGGAGCGCCCACACCTACCCGCGCCTTTATTTACATCATACATCTTTCGTGAAATATACTCGCGCCTTACATTCCGAGAGTTTACCTTTCTTAACTACTGATTCCGTATATACACTATACGTCATTGTGCTGACCTGACTCATTCATTCATCAAAAAAATTAAGAATCTTCTAGTACTTTTTTGGAAAAGGGAATAATCAATACGAGGAACTATGTATAAAGACGTTTGTTCTTTCAACATAGGGATATAAAAAATAAAATAACAGCGATTTTTTTGGATATTCACATTTGGTTGAGTGGTGGTAATGTCTCTGAACTCCAGGTGGACAAAGTCGCATAAGTTCACTAGTACGTGCACTACTTAAAGCAAATTGACATTGTTTTTATATACAGTTGGATAAACAGCCTACTTTAACAAAGTTGTTAATTAATAGGTACATAAAATCCCCTGCAGAAAATTATTTTGCAGTAAAGACAAATGACCCTACAAATGACCTAAAATGATGTTTAGTCTGGTCTTCGTGCTTATCGATATTATATACGAAGATTTCAGTAAATAAACAACGTCGGTACGACTGGATTGTTCAAGATTATGGCAACTGCTCTATTAATTCCCGTTTACGAAGTGTGGCGCCAGGAGTTACTAGTATACACATGCAGATTGTATTATATATTCATACATTACACAAAACTGCGTACACACCCGAACACTGAAATCTTAAATACTGCAGTAGTGTAGTTAGCGGGTTTTACTAAATTCGGGAAGAAGAACGCAGGGAAATAGATCGTTTTTCCAAGACCATCTCCTGTACGACTTGGAGCTCGGGAGGGGGTATAATCGGTATAAATAATATATAATATATATAAATAATATATAATATATATAAATAATATATAATATATATAAATAATATATAATATAAGCGTACGTGTTATGCTTCCTTTACACTCGCAAAGAAGAACATTGATCATGTTAAACCGTGCCGAATTAAAACCACCTTTATGCGAATCAGTTATTAAATAATAGAATTATAAATACAAGACGAATAGTAACGATATATCTCATGCACATTAAAAGGAAATTTAGTTTACTACCACTAATACTAGATAGCAATCACCTATCTGCTTACTTTATGTTATCAGAATACGAGAGTGATAACTCTGAACTGCTAGAGATAAAAAACTGTGATGCGTGTCATCTGTCGGCAAATAATAACAATAATTATTATTATATCTGCCAATGGATTGGTCCCAGTCAGCCTCGTTTACCATCTGAGGCGGTTAGGGTTCCGTGGCATTTCACTCGAAGCCAAGATGCAATATTCGGCTAGGATAGTCCACCGGTATCTCTCTGGTCTCCCTCCGGGATAAATCCGTCCGGAGCATATATGTATTTGTGTACGGTATAATGCAGCTTTATTGAAGTGATTTATTGAAAAGACATTGTAAGTACCTAAATGATATGATCATAGCAAATATATCGTAGGAATTTATTATATTGCTTATATCACATTAACGTTGTTTACTTATTCTCTTAGATTAGGGGTTGTAACCTCTATTTTTATGTTCATAAAACGCATAACAATAATTATAATAGTTAAGGTGACATAGTCCGATATACATCATTCATTTAATACCAGTATTCGCGCTCAGATAAAAAAGCCATACAACTATCTATCGGCTATCATACTAATAATCGGCTGTATTGAGTTAAGTAGAAATACTAGCTGCACACGAGCGCAGTCGTGAAGGTGCCGCATTTAATACTATAGAATATTTGTCATAAAAAATATTTACATAATTAGAGGCTTGATTTTTTGGTTGCAAATACAACACTCATGCTATTCTGATTATAAAATTTTTATCAAATATGAAGTGAATAATGCAATAATATTATTTCCTAAAATATCGCGTAAAATACGACATCTATGCAGCTACACCGTGTAACTAATTAAAATGGTTCCACTATGCATCTTTTGTATTTTGTGGAAATTAATTCTTTTGTAAGGTAGCGACGATGACGACAAATGACGGAGCACACGGCTAAGAAACGTGAGACGTGGATAGTAGTCGCGCTAAATGTTTGCAGAGATACTGCTTGATCGCGGCACAAAACGAGCAAACAATTGAGCCTCCGATAACTACTACTTGAATGTATAGATGAACATTCATCTACTTATTTGTAATGTGTATACATAAATACATACATCACTTGCGCTAATACCAAGTTCTCGTGTTATTAGAGCGCGGGACAAATTGCGAGATGAAAAGGTAATGTCATTTTCATCACAGTGTCATTAAAATAATATAATAGATATATTATTTTCTAATTAAACTAAATTTAAACGAAAGAAAATCGATTTTGATAACGAAATTAACTGCAATTTACATTAGTCAATTATTTATTTATTTTGCTTATCTAGGCAGGAAATAAAAACAGCAAACGGCCGTCTCGGCTTACTCCACAATGAAGAAACCTCATGAAATGTGATATATGCAATAATCAATTACTATTGCAATTACAGTTATAATTACAGTTGTAATTACTTTAGCTGCACAGGTTGACTATTGTATTTGTATATATAACGATACAGTTCAAATAATACACACTAATTAGGTAAGTATAGCTTTTTGTTCAAGCAACCTGGCACGTTGTGTTATTCCATTACCATACAGAGTACATGCAGTCAAATGCTAGGTAAACACACGTTACACGATTCGAAACGCATAAATTCTGTATCAAAGTGAGGCGGGCAGCTTATTTTTCAGGGTGAAGTTGACTATTAATTCGTGTTTGCGTGCTGCGGCGCCGATGGCAGTCACGGTGAATGTTTAATTTCGTTAATCGCTCCGTGCACTCGGGTTATGTACGCACGAGGTTACTAACTAGAATTTATTTAATGAAATATAATGTTAGATTTAAAATGCAGAATTTTGGAAAACTACAGTACTGGCAAATCTGCCCTTCTAGTCTGGTAGCACTTTCCTGGACGAGATCCGTTACAAATGCTTTACTGGGCTAAAGCTACTAATTGATCAACCATAAATTTCTGGATAAAACTAACTGGTCTTATGTATAGATTTCGTACCGCCTAATATGTGCATTTATTCTTTTAAACCTTAACCATCGATTAAGCAGTTATTCAGTTTGTGTTATTCTTTCAGGTTGGAATGAGGAGTGTTTTCAAAAATTGTAACCAACACTTTATTTTACTACCTTGTCAATTTTTATACAATTTAACAAAATTATATTATGTAAGTACTTAATATGTGAAGTAAAAATAATTTTTGTTTTAACCGTTTGAAAACTCGAAAAAGTAACATTTATGGTTACTTTTTCGAGTTTTCAAACGGTAAAATTTACTCTTAAATTACTCTTAAATCTTGAACGATATAAAGATTTAAATGTTAAACAATGTGAGTCAGGAGATCTCCCAAGAAGAGTGATAAGCAGATATTCAAAACGAATTTTCGCCAAGCAAACAAGTGGCGCGGCGTCGGCCGGGCGGAACAATAAACAAATATTAGTGGGAAGCGTCAGACCTGACTTGCCGCCGATTACAAGTAGGCTTACTTTCAGCCCTAGTACAGTCCACACCAAACTTCTTGTTCGTTTATATTGGGGTTTAAGCAAGCGCATAAGCATTGATGAATCGGGCTTCAGGGCTAAAAAACTGGGGATATTCTGATTGTTTATTTACTTTAGGCTTCTTAAGGGGCATTAGCGTCACTAGGACTAGGGAGAGGTTTAGACTTCAGCTTTCGCTGGAACTGGTGAAGACAGCAAATAATCGCACGACACTGATTGTTCAGATCACGCTACATCCTATAAAAATCAACGTCCGCGAGATGCAGTGTCGTTGTAAAATCGAGCCGCCGAGTCCGTGACGACGTTCAATTTAAACTCAACTCTAATTAGATAATATTACTACAGGTAACACAGGGGAGAAGTTTGTTTCAGCTCGGAAATTAAAAAAGGGACGTTAGAAGTACCTACAAATATTTAGTTGTTTAAAATATAAGAAAGACATAGCCATCTTTTTAACCGATGAAAAAAAAACGAAGGAGGTTCTCAATTTGACACGTATAATTTTTTTTTATGTATGAACACACATAGCTTTTTACAGTGTTGTCCGATTTTGATAATTCTTTTTTTATTAAAAAGGGCACACTTCCAAGGTGGTCCCATTGTCATCATGTTAGGTTCTGATGATGATATCCTGGGAAAATTGAAGGAACTCTTCAAATTGTACAGGCAGACTTGCAGCGATTTCGGTTTTTGTGTAAGTATCGGTAGCTTTTTGGCTATAAGTTCCGTATAATATACTATGGCAGTATAGCACGAGTACGTTACGTGGCGATAAATCACTAAAAAGTTAAAAATAAATTTTTTAACAAAAAATAGAACCGACTCAAAACGCACTAAAAAATAACTGTGTCATTTAGTTGCTTTAATTTACTTAAACATATCTAGGAGTCGGTGCCAGCCAAGGTTTCTACTTTAAGGACATTACCTAGAACCCACAAACTGCTTTACTACTTTAAATAAATGTTCCTTAAACTTAACTTGTTGGCACCGACGTCATAGTTATGCTTCTTAAATAAATTAAAGCAACTAAATGACACAGTTATTTATTACTTTTTAGTGCGTTTTGAGTCGGTTCTATTTTTTGTTAATTAAAAAACATTTCAATGTTTAATATGGTTATTTGATATTATTCTTACAGGATTGAAAATATCTGAAGAAAGTGTATCTTAAATATAAGTTACAAAAAACAACCACAAACGATAAAATAAATAACAACGTCACATTAGCAAGGCAAAGGCTTTAATATTTATTGACAAAACCTTGACACACATATCTAGTTGAACGGTGATGTACACTTTTGCAGTAGAAAATAATTAAAAAGTTTATAGGCGTAACTAAAACTGTATTCTACTGTCTGTAACAAAAACAATCAAATACATTCCCGAATCCCACATAAGCTATTTCAGTTAACTTTATGTACCTCCACTTTTGCGACACGATAAAATGGACTTTATTTTTCGCTTGTAAAATAGATTGCATTAAAAATTAAAAAATATAGCTGCGTTCTTTTAATCATGATGAGAAATGATGCTCTCACTCGCCGGACACTCTTTATAGAACGAAGTTTGAAGTCAGTAAACTAAACTTCATGACCGTTACTAACGCCGAAACGGTCCTCCTATCATGTTGCCTATAAAATAATGTCTTTTTGGGTCAGTTACAATTCGGCGACAGCACAACAATCCGAATTGGCGTGTTGTATTCCCATTGAATTTATTAGAATAGTATTCAATAGTTCAAAAGTCCTTGAAAAATGGCAATAAATGCCGAAACTGTGCACAGTCACACACTTGTGATCTCGAATTAGAGGTCAGAGCCATTCTTGTCAGCGACACACTGCTTCAAAATATAAAAAATATTCATTATCCTTTATATTGAGGCAAAATAGTCGTAAACGTTTCCGTTCTAGTCACTTTATGTCCGGATAACCGACACAAGTGACCAAATGAAACAACCTTCTAAACGTACGCATCTAGGTCTTATTTTAGAATATCTAGCCAGCTTTTAAATTGGAATATATTTTTACACGTATACTTGAAAGTGGTTATGTAACGTCATGTCTGTGTTCTAGCATAAATTATCTAACCGATTGTAAAGAATGCTCGAGATATTATAATATGAACGAGATGATAACAATAACTTATTTTTACTCGGAGATGCAATGCTCATATAGAGGAGCTCCATTAAAAAATAGTAAATAACGCATCTCTTCTATTCACCGTGATACGACAGTTTTTAGAGGATGTGCGATGTATTTAAAAGTAATTTTTACCTACTGATATTTATAATTTGTCGGAAATTATTCAGGCAAAAATCTTATCTGCAGCGTAGATCAATAAAAACTATTTTGCGACAAATCTATCTTCAACAGTGGTTAAGTTTATAAGTTTAGTACCAATGTCGATACGCGTTGAGATCCTTTTGTGAGAAATTTTGCAAAAATTGCTTGCATTCTGAAAACTTATTCAACTGCAACTTATTCAAAAGCAACTGCGTCCGGGAAGGCCTAACCGCTGGGTTCAATAAATAATTTATCATTATATGAGACAAATAGCCCAGTGCAGATATTTTGACGGGTGAATTTTCGATTGAAAATTAGGGTGTTTTTTCGATATTAATTCAAAATAAGGTGTAAAAATAAATATTTTTAATCAAATAATTTACAGCGTATTTGGGACATAAAAAGGTAAATTTTCACAAAATTTCGTTAAAAAAAAATTTTTTTGTAAAAGATAAAAATAAAAATCCAAAAACTTGGTTTTTGTATTTTTCACACAAATTTTGAGGTTATGTGAAAAAAGTGTAGAAACAAATGTTTTAGATCTTTTTATTATCTACAACTTTGCCATTCAAGTCTTTTCCATAGGACTTTTAGTTTTGCCGGAAAACGAGAAAATCCGTGTTTTACCCCTAAACCCTCAACCCCTACCCCTTCCCGACCTCAGATCGCCCGTAATTTATTTTTCGTTTCATTTTTATGGCATTCTCTTCCTTTTGAAATGGGTTACATCCTATTATGATTTTTTTTGGTTTTAAAAATTATCGACCCTGGACTAAAAGTAATTGTATGTTTTTGGGAAAGAGTGCCAAATTACGCACAGGTAACTAACTACACCTAACGGAAGCCGAGATGAACACAAGGCGGAAGCAATTCTTAAACGCTGCCAAATTTCACACCTATACGAGTACGACGGCGAAACATTAGACATGTTAGTTCCACAACACTCATGATTTGTTTTAATAAGTTAAGTTGTATAGAACTTAATCATATCACATGAAATTACTTTAATTCAATCAGGCTTCCATTTGAAAAGTTAAGTAGGTATACTCGTCTGTATGCAGGGACCCTACCACCGGTTTGAGGAAACAGATATGTGAATAATTTAGATACATAAAAGGATAAATTATTTTAGTTTAAATTTATCATTTCATTTTAATAGCTGTTATCTTATGGAATGATTGTTGTGTTGTGAAGAAAATTAAGTTAATTTTTTTTTCATATTTTAATTTTTTTATACAAGAAACAAGCCGTTACCCATTGATTGAATTTTGAAGTAATTTTCTCGTACATTTTATATGGCTCGCCTTCCTCGCTCGCTTTAACGCTTCTTCATATCTCACGAACTTCAGTTAGTTGCATATCACCAAGTAAACGTTTTAGGCAGGACTACGTCTATTTAGTTTGGTGGTGAAGTACATATGCCTCATATAATTTAATTTTATATAAAAAAGTATTTAGGTGAAGTCGAAAAACGTCAACGATAGTACATAATGTTACGAGCTAGCAAACTTCTGTGGGATCGTTATCCACCGCGCGGTGTGCCAATATTTTTTAATTGCTAATAACGATCAGTTTTAGCACAGCCGTCAAAGTGTTAATAGCCCAATATAAAAACCGTAACTGTTTACTATTTCACTAACTAAACTAAATGTTCTTCAACGTAACTGTTACCGAAACCTATGAATTATTGTTACAAATTTTAAATAATAAATTAATAATTCATTACGAAATCGTAGTAAGTATTTTATTAGACTGACTTATAGTCTTATAGTTATAATGTTTCAAACAATCACAACGGTACTTTGGAATCGAGAACGGTATTTAAATTGCTGTCAACACTAAATATAAGTAATTACTCATTAATAACTGCATCGTGTGATATGAATAAAAATAGATATTTCAGTTATGGTTCACTAATACAAAGAACGCACACAAAAATACACCATATCAAAAATTGCAGACACGACTGAGATTGAACCCATCGGTCTGGCTATCGAGTGCACTTCGAGACCGATATGAAGAATGATATTATTTTTGACTAAGCCTTGTCAGCTGCTGCGAAGTCTACTTAACAAAGTTAGTAGATTCCGCTTCAGGGTTACGGTATATTGAAGGCATTAAATGTATGTATTGAAGGCACGAGTATGTTTCTGGAGACGTTCCTTGGTGATGTAGGTACCTATATGTAGCACAAACAGTACTGACCTATATTTTGCTTTGTGCGCTGCATCGAAGAGTTCTCCTTCGAAGGGTGCGGTCACAAGGTAGGACGGGGGCGCCGGCTGCGGCTGCGTGGATGGCAGCGCGTCGGGCCCGCGCACTGCCGCCACAGCTCCCAGCCGCTCGCAAGCCGCGCGAACTCTCTCGCACTCCAGGCACGATTCGTTCACGTACACCATCGGCGTTGACGAGCCTGACAACCGGTATAATAATGCTTTCAATAGTGTCACTCAAGTAGAGCCGGATGTAGTCGGTTAGACGGAAGACATTTAGCATTCGTAATTATTATACCATGAACTAAGTGTTTCATATTATGTAACATATTTATATTGATAAGCATGAATTCACTAATTACAGCTAGTGTGAATACCTATGTATATTATGGGTAATTATATAGAAATGAAATGATGATAGGACCAAATCAGTACTTGGGTAGTAAACCAAAATTATTATTTACAATTACGTTATCTATGTCCTAAATCTATCTAATATCTAACGAAGTCTTAAAACAATAATTTGAGGCAAGTACAAACGTCACACGCAGGATTTACGGTCCACATCCTAAAACTAAATATAGACATTATATTTGAATTCCAAAGAAAGGCATATTTCGCGCAAGGAAGTCATGAGCCGAAAGCGTTACTTCTGATTACGACAAATCGCGTTGTAAAGAACCAGACGGCTACATTCATTTTCTTGGGCGTTTTGGGGTTTGCTTCTAATTAGCTCGTGTAAATTAAACTCAATGCAACTTATACGCAATAGTCATCGATGTTACATATTCTATACAAAAATATTTCAACTCTTGTTTCCAAATGTTTTATAATATAAAAGTTCTAATTATAGAATTAGACGTAACGCAATAAACCAATCTGTCGAGCGAGTGTTTAAATATATTTTATCAATGTCGCATACCAGGGAAAATTAAACATTATTTGATGTAAAACGTAATATGACGTCCAATGAATTGTTAAGTCAGGTTATTGTAGTTGAAACATAAATGTTTGCCGACCTTTCGGGACGTGTTCCCGGCCGCGTCACAGCGGACAGCGGTTCAGGGCCGCTGACTCACGACAACGCTACGGGAACACCCGGCAATTTTGGCATTGTGTACTAGATGATTCTCTATTTCATATCAGCAATCGACGAAAGCGACTACTTTCGATCAATTCAATTTTAGTAGATAAAGTTCACTCATATTTCAAACATCAAGTTTTTCTGCTTATAGTTTCTACTAAGGTTCAGAAAGCGAAACTAATGCACAATGTAGGTAAAGTTGGTATTTCAAATTAAAATTTACTTGCTTATCCCGTGTGGGTAATTAATATACTACATAATAAAACAACAATATCTATTATTTCAAAGGACAATCTGCTACAGCTGAAATCTGCCTATTTTGTCACCTATTATGCACATGAAACAAGAACCATTCTTATATCATAGGAGATTTTTACTTGTTTTCGTGTTTTTCGTGCACAAAATTAAAAGTTATTTAAATCAAAAGTATTGCATATTACCATAGGCGAATATTGAGGATACCATCGTGTGACATGACATGTGATTTTAAATGATTCTAATTTTTGTGTCTTACCTAGCAATTTGTAAGTCTGTTTGATGTGCAATGAATGTTAGCAAACTTTCATACAAAAATTGGTATTTTCCTTTTCAGCTTTTTCTTTGTCATTTTCTTATATTTTTTTCTCTCATTAAATCAACCTGACTTAGCTTCTTTATTTTATTTATTTTTATTAGGAATTGTCTATATATATATATATATATAGCTATATGTCACACCCATTAAATTCCCTAACAAAATTACATTCTTTTATATGATTATAATTATATACACTTATAGCAATACAAACACAATTGTGCTTTCTGCTGCCAAGCAACAACAAACTGCTTGTTAAAATGTTATCTATGAAGTTAAATGCTTATATGGTTAAACTTAGGGATTCAAATTGCGCAGGGTACAACAGTAAAACATAGCATTAAATTTACCATACATTATTTGTTAAGGTTTGATATAAATTGGCTCAAATGACAATGACTGTTGGAAAAGTTAAGTTACACAGGCTGGGAGCTTTCATTGAAAACGCTACACAATCCATTTGAGATGTATGAAAAATTTTTCCTATACATTAGGACTACAAAACATCTGCCGCGATGGCATATTCTATCTTCCAAGATAGCTTGCTATATCCTTAAAAAGTGTCACATACTTTTTCTGTTTTTGGTGTTTTTGAAAGATTACAATACAAGTTTTAGCTTGCAAGTGAAGTCACAGAACTCTACTGGTTATATTATATTAGATTTCAATATTTATAATTCAAATTACATTGGAGCATGAACTTTACAGCTGATTCAAAATTTTCCAAGAAAAATTCAAAAGAGTAACTCATTACTAAATAATATGGTTCATATAGCACTCTCATATTTCTATAGAAATACAATGGCATACTATGACCAAAATTATTTTTCATTAGCTAAAATATTTGTTAGTCGTTATACAAAAAGCTAATGGTATTTTGCATATTATTATGATGAAAACATTACACAAGTCGCTTTCGTCAAAAAAATGTTTAGACTCAAGTAAACAAGTCACTTTAGATGAATTGATATCATCTTTAAAGCTTCACTCACAGAAAAAAAAACATTAAAATTAACAAAAAATCATGTACAGTTTTAAATTTAGTTACAACACAAAATTGAAAAGAGTTCTTTTTGGGATTTATTCAATTAGGAGTGTTTTGGAGCACAGGACATGCGGTTATGCATGCATGCACACTCACATCCTCCTCCGAGGTATGACCGCAGTTGTTCTACCAATGCTAGCATGGTTGGCGAGCGTGCCGCAAACCATGCTTTACGCCATCTGTAATATCTGCCAGTACAGTCGTCAAATCATTTTTCCTGATATTATTTTGTATCAGTAAAGCTGTACATGCATATCATTACATAGTATAAAATAAAGTCTCTTTGTTCTGTCTGTCCCTATGTACGCTTAAATCTTTAAAATTATGCAACCGATTTTCATGCGGTTTATTTTATCTGATGGAGTGATTCAAGCGGACAGTTTATGTGTATAATACATGCATAACATAGTAGAGAAACTTTGATAATTTTAGAGGCTTCCTTTGCATTCTTTTGTATACTTTAGTACCAGCATTACACCTGTGTAAAGCCAGGGCGGGTCGCTTGTAGTTATATATTTCATGTAAGCCAGTTACAAAATAACAAATTCCTAGTTACATGTTCTTATTTCACTACATCCAATCATTTTATAATACTGTTACTTGGGAACTTTACATAACAATCATGTAAACATCCACATCATTATGTGCCAGTAGGAGTTATAACAATATACTATATTGTATTCAGTAACTTTTGTTAATGTTGGCAACTGTAAACAACTAATTAAAATATTGATGAAAGTTCCTTGATTTAAATTAAACATTGTTTATTAAGTACTAGGTGTATCAGTTTATTTCTCCTTGAACTGAAAACACTATCCTTTTTCTGATAACAGCATTGCGGCCACTTGAATGAACAGTGTGATATCTGATAAATACTTTGCATTAAATGATTTCTGCTCAGTAGCAGCAACATTCATTCAACAAAACTTTTATAAGTAAAATGAACTGCCTTCTAGTATTCTTATATCATAGTCAAACATTCCCTGCAAATACTTGTTTAAAAAATCTAAATCCTATTCAAATTAGATTACTAGCTTTTCGTAAAACCATGGAAACACAATCATCATATGGGATCTTGTTCAGAATTTTCCTGTCTAATATATAGTTTAAATATATAAATGTGTGCCTACTATTGTTGTTGTTTTAAAATTGCAATCCTGTAAAGATAAAATTATAGCCCATGACTCTTTTAAATTAATTTAACAAAAGTTTGGACTTTCTTGTTTCATTCTTAAATACTTTATTACTTCATAGTGGTTTGTTACAATGAAAAAGTAATAAATGTATCATCATTCAATATTATCAGCCTATTAATGGCCCACTACAGGGCCAGGCCTCACTCCTTATAGGAGAGGGGAAATAAATAAATAAATGACTACCTATAAATGTATAGCTTGCTAAATTTCAACTAACTCTAGTATTATTTGCATTATGCTTACTTTATTTTTCTTAAAGAATAATTGTCATATTTTTGATACCTGACCAATATTGCCTATCGTTTATCACATAGACTGTGGGTATTACAAGTGAATATGAGCACAGTAACAGTCCAGCAGGCAGGAATAGACTTCTTCAGGATTCAAAAAAAAAATATTTACATAGTACAGTAGATATGGTGTCTTTAAAATATAAAGTAGAAAATTCAAGTATATGAGTAAACCATTCAATGTGAGTCAACAATCCACAAGAGCTGTGGAAAACCCTTAGAGAAAATACTTATATTTTTTCATGTTAGTTCGATTATATATATAAGAAAATTACTATTTGGATTTAATATCAGAAATATTAGAAGAAATGTTTTGTATATAGGTCTGTCAACAGGTTTAAAGCAATTTTTGCCAGATTAATAAATCATTATGTTCGAAATTTTTATTATTTTAATTTAAAAATTAATTATATAAAAATTTATATAACTTGGCTCAGTTTTGTTTTCTTTAGGGCCATTAAATATAAATTTTATTTATAAGTTTAGCAATTTTACTGTAGGGTGTATGTGGTGTTCAGTAATTTTCATAGTAGTTATCATGTTGTATCATAGTCAAACTAAAGTTAAACTGTAACCCAATTTGGTGTTAAGTGATTATGTATTTTTAAATAATAATGATTCTTTCTAATTTAAAAAGGAAAACAGGTTACTACTTACTATTCATATCCTGCATGGATTTTTAGTGGACTGGACCTTATTTAATAGAGACTAACAATTTAAAGCCAATTTTTAATAAAACAAGTAAATTAATTTATAATTAGATATTTATTATAAATTGTTAGTGTAAATTAAAGTTGTAATAAATAAACAATTTAAAGCCCACGCAGACATTCTGGCATATCATACCTGCTATCTGGCTAGTAGTATTATTAAATAATGGACAGAAAGCAAAAGTCACAATAGTCGAACATTTTCTGTCTAAGCAGTTCCTTAATTACTGAAATGTTTTACAAGCAAACAGGTACCCTAATACCATTATAGAAACTCAAATTTCTATCATGTTTGCTTTCCTCTTAAGAGTCTTTCTACCCAGCATTGTGAATAATTTATTTTTGTATTGCAATCAGTAAGGTTAAAATCATATCTGTGTGTTGCTTACACCTGTTTCTGTTGGCCGTTTTCAAAAAATTAAGATAAAGATTGTTATTACAGTTAATTTTAATGCAACTCCAATTGACTTTTGGGAAGTATTTTCATGAAAGTAAATTGTCAGAAGCAGTGATAAATAGGCCAAATTGCAGATAAATTTTTTTTTATTATTGTGGATACAAAACAAATTCCCCAAATAGAAAAATTACATAACGCAAAATAAATATTATTCTAATATGTATTTTGAATGATAACATTACACAAATTATTTAAAAGCTTCTTGTCTGAATATTATTTAAAGGGTGGTACTTTTAACTTACACACAATAATGTATAAAATTTTAATCGTATTGTGAATAAACAGGAGCCAAATTATATTTTGGTAGAAAAATACGTTGTAAATAGCATTTGGAGAAGCTTAGCCTTATCTAATCTTTAATAACGCTTTAAGAGGTTCATGGTATATGCTGACATCTAATAAAAGGCAAGGTTTAGGGAAAAATTACCATCAATATCTTGATTTTTGTCAGTTGCAGCCGTGCTTCCTGTTTGTGACATGCCCTTAGACATTTCGTCCATCTTGCGTACCAATGATTCGTTATATCAATCACAAAACATTTACAATCACTATTTACAAAACTTTACTAAACACATTTGGTCACTTCACACTTTGAGAAATACGGTCATTTATTAAATAACTTCGACCTGTCCAATCTAAAAACATTTCTGTAATTTTCAATAACACGACAGCGAAGCGAGTACAAATTATGAAATTGAATGAATCAGTAGACAAATGTAGATTAGGGTAGAGACAAGAGTAATGAAAAAATAAATAATGGCACAGAATATTTAACAACCACTCTGAGATTAAATAAATGAACCAAGTTCAAACCGTTTGGCGTTTATAGCCAGTATATAATTAATTCCTCCTAGCACCATTGTCTATGCTATGGTATAGAATTATGGACACCATGGACTGTGCTGGGTTCTAGTTACCATAGAGCAAATGCTGTGCAACGTATTCTTTAATCTGTGATTATTACAGACAATAATAAATATTAAATAATTAAAAGTCGTTTTTGAGGTGTCGCGTTTTGTCGCTGAATTATTTTAATTTAAAAGATAAGATAGAGATTGTACATATATCAATACCAAATACATATTAGCATATTGATAAAAGTTAACAATGGATAAAAGTAGTTGTAAATAATAAATTAAGAGCTGGGTGTAAGTGACGTTTTCCTAGTAGTCAGAATGGAACATTTTGGCTTATCTCATATTTTATACGAGCCAGATAAATATAGTCCCGATACTTTGGACTTATTAAATGACGAAGAAGCAAGAGAATATTGGCTAAATACCTGTGAGAAGTTGGTCGAAAAATATGTTAATTTTGCCCTCTCTAATACCGAAGATCCGACTGTTGAAATACGAGCTTTAAAATTTAAGACTTGCTATATAGAGGCTTTAAAGGAACTTAGAATAAATCCTCTGTAAGTTTTATTTTAATAAAATATTTTGTAGAATTATTTACTCATGTATTCACTGATGCTATATTTATTTTAGTGCTCATGGACAGTTGACCATACGATTGCTTCTTGACATCAACGAAACATGCCTTCGTTCTCAGGGATTTTTTGATTTATGGAAGCAGCAAAAGAAGTATGAAAACGAGACTGCACTTGCTACTCTTGCTGTAAGATTGGCAGAGATTGATGCTCTGCCGGATGATAGACAAAGATGGACAGAGTTGTGTAGAGGAGTTTTAGCTGGTAATTCATTTAAGTAATAGATAAAACCCTTGTATTATTATTAGCATATAATTTTCTATAATGTATGCACACACAACTCACTCACACCAAACCCATCAACTTGAATGATAATTAGCAATAAAAATAAAAATAGAGGTGCCCAAAAATTATTATCTACATTAAATTAAATTTAGATTACATTTAGCATAGTTACTCATACAGCAATGAAGATTCTAATTAAGAGCAGATTTCTTGATATACCCATAGAAATGGGATCTACATGAGTGAAAATGCAGGGTATATAGGTTTTATTATTAACCAGGTGCACCCCAAGGCTTTGTCTGTGTTTACATTATAATATTTACTGGGAAACAACATAGCCTGTGTCATATTCCAAACTCTTACACAGCTCCAAAGTAGGTAGGTAGGTTTAAAATTGCATTTGCAATTAATGTTGTTATTAAATGTTTATGATAATAAGCAGGGCCAATGCCCTGATGTAACATGAACACAGATATACGAAACTGCATTTATTGGTAATTTTTGTAAATTATTATCTATGGATTCTATACAAGTTTTTCCAGAAAAGATCTTTGCACTATTTAGATGCAACATTATATATCTAATGATTTATTTTAAAAACAGGTAATATGTTTGACTGGGGAGCACAAGCTGTGACTTCAATATTAAATTGTGGGCTATATGAAGCTCTTGACAAGATTCAAAAAAGACCATGGCTACATGATGGACTAGATAAATGGATGGAAAAGTTAGAGGTAATTAAATAGTCCTTTCACTAAATTCAATATTTTAAATCTTACTTTTATGTTGAAATAAATTATTGTGTGGTTTCTACAAATTACATTATTATTTTACAGAAAACTGTCCATCACTGTGCTGCTGTTTTTGTTGATAACAGTGGTGTGGATATAGTATTAGGCATTTTGCCATTTGTGAGAGCCCTACTGTTGAGAGGCACTTCAGTGATACTCTGTGCCAATGAGTGGCCAGCTCTCAATGACATCACCAATGTTGAGCTGGAAGAAGTATTGCAACATGCTTCCCTCATTTGCCCTGTCATAGCAGCAGCTATGGCTACTGGAGATTTAGTAGTTAGGTCTAGTGGACAAAGAGGTCCTTGTCTTGATCTCAAAACCATCAGTGTAGGTAAGAGAGAAAAAATATTACTTACCATAAAACAGGACAAAGATTAAAATATAATAATTATATTATTATTTCCAGGTCTTTGCACCGAAATGAAGATGAGAGGAGTAGATTTAATAATTTTAGAAGGAATGGGTAGAGCTTTACATACAAATTTAAATGCTCGTCTTGCTGTTGATTCTCTGAAACTAGCTGTTGTAAAAAATGCATGGTTAGCCCAGCGACTTGGTGGTCCATTATTTTCAGTAATATTCCTTTATGAAGATAAACCTACAGAGACATAATTTATAAATTCAATTACACTAAATGACTACAGTATTTCTTGTAAAATCGAGTAACAGTTTATTTACCTATCTATAGATTTTTTTTTTGTAATCAAAACATTCACATTTTTGAATGTTTTTGAACCATTCATGTTGATGTCCTATGACTTTTTTGGAATATATTGAGTGTTACCCTGGAATGTTTTTTATTTCAATTAAATACTCTTTATTTCAAAACTGAATTTATTTATTTGCTATTTTTGAACACTTCATTTGTAAATATTGGTACACTTACAGGCCATAGCCAACCAGGCTGACATGCATAGTTTTTAACAATGGTAAAATAAATTAAGGTGAAGAGGTTACTAGTATATACCTTAGTAATATCATATCTCCCTAAAATAACTAAGCTGGTTGCAATTATTTTCATATCATAGAGAAAACATTACATATCTATGAAGTGTCACATCAATGTAACTATCTAATCTACTTATATGTAAATGTTTCTTTTGAAAATGTCTTTCAGTTTAAGTCTCTAGAGGCCTGCAGAATATTTGGAAGCTTTCTATTAGATTATTAACTTTATGTAGGAAAGCACTAACCACAAAGCTTGACACAAAAACAAATAGAATATAATCACTGAGAATCAACTTTATTACCTGTCAGCATGGTAATGTTTTATTTTATCTAATTTTAACTTCATTTCATTTACCTACTTTGTAAAACATATCTAACTGAATAGTCAAAAGCTATTTTCCTGTAAACCAAGAACTGATTATGGTTGAGGAAAAAGGTCTTTATAATAACATTGTTAATTGTTAATATAAAGCAATCAATGCATTTTAGCATTTCAATTTACATGTTGTTTCTTTCTAAATGATTACAAACAAGTAATAGATTCACATACATAAATACATATCTATTTTTGTTTTAAGTACATTAATCAAAGAGTGTAAATCAAGAAAAGTGAGAGAGCAAGTTAATTTAGATGTTTTATTATAAATAAAAATGATCCAATGCATTTGTAACACTGAACAGTAAAAGAAAACCCATGAAAACATTGTAACAATTCATTAAGGTTTATAATTTGCTAAGGATATTGGTACAATATCAACAACATATATACTTCACACTGTACAACAAATGGTCATAAATCATTACTATATAAAAGAATGTACCTATGTTCTAAAGTGATTGACAATGGAAAAATCATTAACACTTCCACATTTCCATACTTTCTACAATATCAATGGGAGCGGCAACTAATCATGGCATGCCATTTACATATTGGTCACCATTCAATGAAATTCATGAAATTGTTTAAAAGGGAAAACTTCATCTTAAGTATAATGACGCTAAGAAAATTAAGACCTATTCAGCCATGCAATAACTTTGAATAGTATGTAAGCAATACTTATTGCATAAGCAATCTTTTCTTTCTGCTGTCTTTGCAGTTGTTCTGCCTCAATAGCCATTACACGGCGGTTTAGTTTCACAATCTGTCTTCGTAGATGTACCAGCTCTTCAGATGTCGAGAGGCCTTCCCCATTGCCCATAGGTGGTGTCGGATCTCTAAAATATACAAACAATATTCATATAACTAAGTTAGCTAAAAGTATTAATAAGATAATATAAAAATTTAAGATTTATTATAATGAATCTTGAATGTTTGCATTGATTATCCTTATTAAAAGGAACATATGTTTCAATTGTATTTAATATTTCATAAGCAATACAGTTTTAAAATACCTTAGAACTAATCGTGATTCAGTCATAGTAGACTCATTAAATTGCTCAGAATGTGGTGCACTGGAAATTGCTCCGTCACCCAAGGGGCGCATGGGCCGAACACTTCTCGGTGGAGAGCTAGCCAGCTCAGCAGGAAAGTCATCAGCTGAAGGAAAGTAATGCTGATCCAAAGTGATTACACGAGGAGGAGTGCTCACTCTCACCATGCCTGGGTCAGTCGGTAAAACTGCATTATCCAGTTGAATCTCTCTTGGAGTAGCTTTCATACCTGCAAAAAATATATCAATTTTACAAATATTATAATATTTTTAATTATAACATTTATAATAAAATTTCAGACCTAAATGTTGGTCCTGTCCCACAACAAGAATTCGTTCGGGCACCTTCATATCGAATTTCTCATTGGCATAATCCCATCCATTAGGGAGAGTTTCTTCGTCAACTATATCTCCAGTAGCCTGAAAAAAGCAAAATCACTTACGGCACTCATATAGATTTGCCCAAGATGATAAGATTTCATAAACTAATAGTACTAATAATTCAATTAAATATAGTAAAATTACTTAAAATTAACCAAAAACAGCGATAATACTTCGTTCATAAACATATAATCACATTGTACCTTTATCCTGTGTGGGACCGTCATGTTATGGCTTATAAGCCGAGTATATGACTCGTCGGAGGGATACTGCATTCTTAAACAATAGAGAACAGTTTCTCAACTATACATTCAGCTTCAAAACCATAAAAAGGAAAATATTGCTTTATTAGACTTGTAAAGAGTACGTCACGTAATAACAAATACTTAAAACTACTATAAAACGAGGGTTGTTTTAAATATTTTCAACAAAAACAGGCACTGGTTTGGTTCTACACATTTGGTAACGCTTTTGAGTTTAAAATGGTATAAAATCTATACCTTCTGAAGAGAATAAATAGATATCTTTCAGAAACGAAATGGATTCGATTGTTGAAGAATAGAGTTAAAGACAACACAGCGACAGTCTGACAGCAAAAATGTGACAGTAATACAGATAACATGAAAACATAAAAAATCCATAGAGAATAGACGGATGAACCTGCCGTTTTGTCATGCAAATTACGACAGCTAGAAGCTAGCTTTTACTACAACTAGTCAACTATATTAAACTTATGGTTAAATATGTTTATTTCATTTTGCCACATTTAAATTACTATATGAAAGAAAGGATAAGACATAATTGACTGCAGCTTGATGTATTTGTTGTTTAGTCATCTGTTGTCAAATATTGCCGTGTTATACTGTCATTGGCGAAATACTTTTGTATGAAATTCAAGCAGATATTAATTTTTCAAGAACATTTAAAACAAAAAATTTAGAATAGAAACCCAAAAGAATGTCTAGTAAATCAAAATAGTCGACTTCTTTTCGCAATATATCCAATTAAATTAAGTTTAAGTGTATAAGTTTATTTAGTTACTATGAAAACCGCCGGTTTAAGGATTTTTTTAATTGTATTAGCCCACACGTTTATTATTTGTGCCGGAGAAAACGATGCTTCTAAAAGAAATGAGAAGAAATCAAAAGGGGTTACTACGTTTGTAAGTGCTAAATGGGAAGCAACACCTCTTGTCTTAGAATTGGCTGAATACATGTCTGCTGAAAGTTCTGACTTGTTCTGGTCCTTTTTTGATGGAATTATTTCACTTAAGTCTAGTTTAAGTGATCTAGGTGAGAATGTGATATATTATTAAGCTATTGAGTTTACTATCGCTTGTTTGTGCCTGTGATTTAATTCATGTGGTGATAATGTTTTGTTGCAAGTCTAGAAAATTTCATGATGAAGACAGGTTGTTTTGTGTGTTAATCTCAGATACCGCGTTCTTTATTCAAATTCACTCAGCTAAATTCATTTTATCTGTGAGTGAATAACACAGTAACAGTTAGTAACATAAAGGGGGTAAAAACATTAAATTCTAGTTGAATGTAATTAATCTTACAAAAGTCTAGAGATTCATTAATTTATAATGAATATAACAATTAACTTACAGTTTCATTAACACTCAAAGAATACAATCACAATATTGTAGAGCCAACATAGTGTAGTTACAAATACCCACATATTAAATTTATACATATTATGTTGTCCCTCATGCAATTCAGTTAGTCATATTATTTGCACATACAAGAGAAGGTATATTCTCTAGTTCTGGTTTTAAACCTACCCACTTGGTGCAGACACTACTAACATTTTTTGAAGATGCTTGTAGTGAAAGTCATTAGTCAAATCTTTGACAGTAATTGAAAATGTATTTTGATCTTTTCAGAAACTGATAAGCAAGCGTATGATGCATGTATTGGTGTAGCCAGTACATTGCTACCTCCAGCACAGCTGCGCATGGCTAAGCTTGCTCTATCCATGCATCTAACTTCTCCTGCTGTGCGGATGTTCGACCAGATTGCCACACAAAATGGGGCTAAAGAATTAGGTTGTGATACTTTTGTGTCTATTGCATCAAGAAAAATTTGTGATAATGATGCTTTAAGGGACGTGTTAAAATCTGTACAACAATATAATTCTGTAAGTATCTTAACACAAAGTTTTGATGGCAAGGGGTTTGAAGTTTAAAATTAAAATGGAGCCTGGTGATAGGGTACCCTTGAAAATAAAAATCTTCCAACCCTTTATATATTATTTACTTAGTATTGTACTTATTAACACATTGTCAGACAGTACTGCCTGTGGACGTCAAGTAGTCAAAAGTATTATGACGGTACGCACCTTGACGTCTAAGTCTCTCTACTAAAAAAATCAGTATGCCTTAAGACATAATTTTCTAGGCAAGTGTAAGGAAGAGCATGTACTGCCACCAAAAGTTTAATTCTGACTTTCTAATGTTATCATGTATTATAATAAAAATTGTGCTTTGACACTACGCCCATGGGCAAGGTATTGAAAAAGTAAGGTCACAAGTACTGCTGTCGCAGCACACACAATCTGTGACATAGACATACTGTCCGTCAACATGTTAAGTACCTAAATACTGAAACAGTGGGTCCTTGCTCTATGTTAATAAGCTGATAATGATGATAATGTTAAAATACCATCTACACATAACATGTAACAGTTTTACCATTTGAATAAATGATAGAATGATGAAGTTTAGTACCAGATTCATAAAACCTTCACATAAATATATATTTATATAAACAAATAACTTTGATTTCAGGATGAGCATAAATTGGAAACTTATCTACTGGACCATTCTTATCCCACAAGTGATAACAAAAGTTTAACTGCAATTTTGTATGGAGAACTTGGCACTTCAGACTTTGCAGGAAAACATAAAATACTGGCAGGGTATGCTGACAAAGGTTTAATCAACTATGTAGTAAGATGGAATGTAAAAGTAAGTTGGCTGATTTACTTTTGATCTTGTCATAGGTATATAATATTGTCATGATTATAGGTATAAAATATTTAAAATTGAACAATGTTTTTGGAACTACAATCTTAAATTACACAACAAAAATTATGCTTTTATTAAATTTGCATGACAAGATACTGTTCCTCTACCTATACTAAAGCTGTGTCCAGCAGCTTCACCCACTAGATCCCATTCCAGTGATATTTTTTTTTTTTATTATTAACTACAAGCAGGCCCTTGACTGCTATCACACCTGATGTTAAGTGATGATGCAATCTAAGATGGAAGCGGGCTAACTTGTTAGGAGTAGGATGAAATCCACACTCTTTTCGGTTTCTACACGACATCGTACCGGAACGCTAAATCGCTTGGCGGTACGTCTTTGTCGGTAGGGTGGTAACTAGCCACGGCGAAAGCCTCCCACCAGCCAGACCAAGACAAATTAAGAAAAATCTCAATCTGCCCCGCCGGGAATCGAACCCAGGACCTCCGTCGTATAAATCCACCGCGCATACCACTGCGCCACGGAGGTCGTCAAAAAAGAAATCTGTTCTTAATGAACATCTACATCAAATAATGATGCTACGTCAGATCAGTTATATGTGTACACCTGGTATACTATTTTTTCCTATTACAGTCCAGAGGTAAACCCAAATTACGTTTGTCTGGATATGGAGTAGAATTGCAGTTAAAGAGTACTGAATACAAGAGTCAGGATGACTCCACACCTAAAGAAGCTGATGGTGATGATGCCCCTTCCGAAGAAGAAGATGAAAATGACCCTCAGAACCAAATTGATGGATTTAATTTTGGAAAGTTAAAGTAAGGAAATTGTTAGTGAAATGATTTACACAGTGTATTTTTAAAGAATGATTTATCTGTTTTATTAATTTATTATAACAATAAACATTGTCTCAGAACTCTACATACAGACTTGCATCTAAGCATTTGAAATGTCTTTATAGAGAGACGAATATCTTAGCATTCCATATATTCACCGTGCGGGTGCCGGGTCCATCGCGTGGTTGAGAGAAAAACTCCTAACAGAGCCCGAGACTTGTGACACAGGTGTAGGTTTAAGGGTACCCTTAACCACATAGCCATTTTTGGTTAGTTCATTAGTAAGGTTATAATATTTATTCACTTTGAATACATGGTCTTTAGGGATGTTTGTTTCCCACGGCACTGTAAGCTTAACAAGTACTATATATTTGATTTGTTTGGAAAAAAGAAAAATGTCTGGTCTAGATGTCGAAATAGCTAAGTCTTCCGGGATTTTGTAGTGCTTTTCATATGTTTCCATTAATATAGTCCAATCAGGAGCAGAGCCCAGAATTGAATAAGGCTTGCTGGTGGAATTTATACTTGAGCCTGCTTTAACGAAGTTAGTTTGTCTTTTATTCGTCGTCAACCCTTTTTGAGCTCTAGCTACTAAAAGGCTTATAGCTTCACATATGATTTCTAGTACTTTATCATGGCGGCGTGAGTAGAGACCCCTGTCCAGGAGCACCTTGCATCCTACCAATAAGTGCCTTGCAGTGCCCACTGCCTCACCATAGATATAGCAAGATTTTTCCGAGGCTTTTCCCCATCTTACTAAGTTACTCTGATCTGGGAGAGTCAGTTGAAAGGCATCTCATTTTGCATTTTTAAGTTCATGGCATGCACTTTGTAGTTGTCGTCCTCATCTTATTTAAGAAAAGATTTTATTATGTCTTGGTCTTCCTTCTTCTGTCTTGCACCCAACCCGGTTCTATTTACCTGAGCCCCTGCCATAAATTGTTTGTAAAATTGAAGCCTACAGTCAAGTTTTCTGGCACCCTCGTCTTTAGGAAGTGACGCGACTAGTTCGTCCTGGGACTTAACTTCTTACTCTGAGACGAATATCTTAGCATTCCATGGATTCACCGTGCGGGTGCCGGTCCAGCGCTGAGAGAAAAACTCCGAACAGAGTCTGAGACTTGTGACACGGATGTAGGTTTAAGGGTACCCTTAGTGACGTGCGTCAACACTCACCGCCTCTGTTCAAGTTATTCTCCCTGCCCAGCCAAATTCGGAAGGACCCTACTAGAGCAGCTTTAGACACTAGTTCCAATATGGAGCTTACTGCACTTCTAGTAAGGCCAAGGTCTTTTAGCAGGTTATAGACAGCCTTCGCTGGAATACCCCTTGCACCCACTTCTACCGCGTATAAACTAACCACATAGCCATTTTTGGTTAGTTCATTAGTAAGTCCTTAGCAATAGACGTAGGACGTAATAAGTCTTTATTAAAAAAAAAGTTAATTTTTAATGCAACCGTAAGATAGTGAATATTAATGTATGTAAATGAATTTGCCTATATGTGTTTTGTTTTAGGAACCTGTTCCCTGCTTTACGAACGCCTTTGGAACGGTTCCGACGTCATTTGTCTGAAATGAGCGAGGAGTTGGCTCCACTCAAAGTGTGGCAGATGCAGGGGCTGAGTATGCAGGCTGCTGCTGCTGTGATTGATGCGCATGACTCTGGTGGCGATGAAGCCCTTAAAGTTCTTACATCAATTTCACAAAATTTTCCCATGCAGGCAAGTGTTTTTTTTTGTTCAGCACTTATATATAATCATTGTGCGATGTATAATGTTAGTTTGCATTGCTGTGTTTTTGCTTAAAGAATATGGGTAATGGTGAAATAACAGGTAAATCAAGTCATCCTAATCCTAACTAATATTATAAATGCGAAAGTAACTCTGTCTGTCTGTCTTGCTTTCACTCTACAACTACTGAACCGATTTAAATGAAATTTGGTACACAGTAAGTCTAAAGCCTGAAAAAGGACATAGGCTACTTTTAATTGCGAAAAAAGGGTTGTAAGGGGTTAAAGGGGGGATGGAATGTTGTATGAAAGTATCGTCATTTTGAAAGCTTAAGACCTATTTCTTAGGCAGTTGATTAGATATTAATAAATATAACATTCATCCTAATCCTAACTAATATTATAAATGCGAAAGTAACTCTGTCTGTCTGTCTGTCTGTCTTGCTTTCACTCTACAACTACTGAACCGATTTAAATGAAATTTGGTACACAGTCAGTCTAGAGCCTGAAAAAGAACATAGGCTACTTTTAATTGCGAAAAAAGGGTTGTAAAGGGGTTAAAGGGGGGATGAAATGTTGTATGAAAGTATCGTCATTTTGAAAGCTTAAGACCTATTTCTTAGGCAGTTGCTTAGATATTAATAAATATGACATTCAAAGCTAAGAAAAATTAGGCTGCCGTAATAACTAATTCCACGCGGACGAAGTCGCGGGCAAAAGCTAGTAGTATTATATTTATGATCATAATGAATTTTTCTTTCTTAATTAAGCCAATTATTAACTAATGTAAATTCTCCTCTGTAAATAGACAAAGTCTCTGATCCACGTGAACGTGCCCAGATCATTCCGCGACGAGGTTCTATACAACCAGGACATATGGGTATCTTCGCTAGGGCTGCGACCTGCTGAGCCTTTGTTGCTTGTGTCTGGCGCGCAGTACGACGCGGAGGAGGTGGACGTTATGGCGTTACTGGCTGCTCTCAGGGAGGACATCGGGCCTATAAACACATTGCATGGTCTTGGTAGGCATCAGTTTACATGATTACAGCTGCTACTTGACTAATATTATTATTTTATTGCTGCTGTTAAGCTAGGAATTTTCTTCAAATTCTTAACTTCTTATGGGAGGGTGAATCGTCTCGTTACGTTACGAGCCAGCGCGGTAGCTGGCTTTTCTTTCACTTACGAATACGGTAGCGGTAGGCAGGCTCCTCCTCACTCACTCTAACGCACAGTCCTAGCCATATTTAAGTTCTTTCTTTACACAAGTTAGGTCTATGTGCACATCCTTTTCCTATTTCTCTGTACTTAGATATCGTTCTGATCTGTTAAAAACCATTATGACATGGTTGAGTAACTAACATTCATTCTTTCACTTTTTGTTTTTGTGTACAATATTGTATTACTGCATTACATTAATTTGATCTAACTCCTAAGGTTCAGTCAATGTTTGCAATGTAAACACGAAAAAATCTATCACATTAAAAACCTCTAAAATTATCACTTTATATATAAACCTTTAAATTTATAAAAAAATTCAAAATCCATTGTAAAGTTTTAAAGATCTAAGCATATGTAGAGACAGATAGAAGGAAGCGGCTTTGTTTTATACTATGGAGTGATTCTCAGGTCTATCAAAGAAGTTCATCAACAAACTGATGTCACTCGAGGTGGGAGAGACCTTCACATGGGAGGAGTACGGTCTGGACATCCGAGACACTGCTATCACGTGGCTCAATGACCTGGAAGTAGATGAGCGGTACCGGCGCTGGCCTTCCTCATTCATGGACCTGTTGCGACCAACATACCCTGGCATGCTAAGAAATTTAAGGAGAAATATTTACAATTATGTAAGTGGATTTATATCTTTATACATGAATGATAACTTGTATAGCATTTAATACAGGCATGCAGAGCCGTAACCAGCTGTTTATGCGCCCTGTGCCAGCGTGCGTAACTGCGCCCTACAGACTAGTAATGACTCTAAATAAGGTATTGTTTGTATAAGGTCTGGTCATTTCAACGCCCCTCCAGGGTCTACGCCCTGTGCCTAGGCACCGCTGGCTGGCACTGCAGGCATGCTGTCTATAACACTTAAATTTGAATAAATTTGTTTCATTTATTTCTTTATTTTTTAACATTGGATCTCGTTTTAACAATATCGTAAGCTTGGAGGAGTTAGTTACATAGGCAGCTGAGTATTTTGAGGGTTTTAAATTTGAAGACTTAGTTGATTGAGTCTTGCACTTTGAGATAATTTTTATTACTCTTTAATAGTGTTTTCTATATATTCTGTAATTAACATGATAGTAATTAAAAAAGACAAATAAATAAATAAAACTTAAACAAAATAATGAACATGCAAAGTTTTATTGTATCATCATCATAATTATCAGCCTATAAGCGGCCCACTACAGGGCCAGGCCTCCCTCCTTATAGGAGAGGAGATATGGAGCGCAGACCCACCACGCTGTTCCAATGCGGGTTGGCGGGCTTAGGGTGATAATGTTTCATTTATTAACGGTCACTATCAGATGTTGATGACAGTGACCGGGACCGACGGCTTAACGTGGTCTCCGAGGCACGGGGGTGTATCACCACCAACTTCCCGACTCCTGGCTTGGAATTTACTGAGAATTTCCTAGAAGAATGAAAAACTCAGAATTATTCCGTGACCCGACCCAGGATTCGAACCCAGGACCTCGTGATTGGAGCCAGATAGGCTAACCACAAGACCAACGAGGCAGTTTATTGCATGTTTTCTATTAATAACTCGTTTAATACTTCATCAGGTAATAATAGTAGATCCAACGTCACCCGCGTCGGGACCGCCGCTGAAGCTGGGGGAGACATTGCTGAAACACGCCACGCCTGTGCGAGTGGGCCTGGTGTTAGCTCCGGGCAGCAGCGACCCTGTGCTCGGGGCGGCCATACGCAGTGCTTTCAACTACATTGCGCAAGATCGGAACTCTAACAAGGAGGCTTTCTATTTTCTTACACAAGTAAGCTCGTTTTTTTTAAAATTATTATTTTAGATATCTATATTTCAAATTGATTGAAACCTTTAGATTTTTATCTATACTAATATCACAAAAAGGTAAAGTTTGTAAATAAAGTTCTGTCGGGGCTAATCTTCGGAACTACTGATTCGATTTTAAAAATTTCTTCACCATTAGAATGCTATGTTATCGGTGAGTGTCATAGGCTATATTTTATATTTGTATTGTATATATTAACCGAGTTATCACTATTTTTGTCGCGCGAGTCGGACCGTGAAATTATTGAAATCGGCGTAAATCGCATACGCTGCCTGGACTATTGGATATAATTGAAAACATTGTGGGAAAACTTTATGCATCTTAAAAAGTTCTACAAAAAAAGTCCGCGATAGCATATATCTATCTTTTATATTTTGGCAGATATATAACTTTTTGTGTTTTAAAAAATCATGTAATTCATATGTTTACGTTTACGTCATCGTTTATACAACTAAAATTAAATTCTTATCAAAACAAATTATTTAGTAATCACAAGGATATTATAGAGATAAGATTTGCTTTTAACAGTATGTTAATTAGTTGAATAGTTTCGGAAATATTACAAAATTTCAAAAAAGTGCGACACTGTAATAAATCATTTAATTGCTTAATAAGTTTACATCACTATTTTTACAAACAAACTTAAATCCTTATCAAAATAAATTATTTAATAATCTTAGGAATATTATTGAGATAAGATTTGCCTTTTACAGTATGTTAATTAGTTATATAGTTTCGGAGATATTACAAAATTTCTAAAAAATATAACACTATATCTTCCAAATTAAGTTGACCTCCTCCGTGTTATGTTATATGTACTGAATAGGGGTCAACATTTTGGTACTGATATCCTTTGAGAATTCGATCTTGGATCTTTTCTTACAATTTATGTGGCATGGCAGACCATATTTATATAATATACTGCATGTCAGATTGTAAATTATTTTGTTTATTATGAAAGCTAGACTTAAAAGTGAAATAGTCTATTTAATACAAGCTATACACATCAGCTTGCCATAAATATATATTGTTAATGTTAATGTACTGTAATATCGTACAATGTTTAACAAAAATGTAGACCTTTAGTACACGGGGCGGGACGGAGGATATTGCTTTACGGGAAACTATAAAAAATTAAATTGAGGCGGGGAAAGAGCACACTTTATATGAAAGTCTGCCTTTAAAATTAAAAGGGTACCTAAGGGGTTTTCACGCGGACGAAGTCGCGGGCGACTGCTAGTTAGTCATAAAGAAAAAAAAATAAACCCTCCCATTCCAAATACTAAGTAAAAAAAAACCTGCATGAATTAGTTCTGAGCATGTTTTACGGATCAAGCGCGTTTAGACCACTCAGTATTTTTTGAAAACATCAGTATTTTATAATAATGTAAAAAAAATAATGCACGAAAATGTATGTAAACAAAATGAATTAACTTTGAATTAATCTCACATTAAAAAATTCAGGACTTCACTATATTTGATTATCTTTTTAGCTGCATTCCAATCAAGATGAGAAAATATCTTTGGAGTCTGTTAAGAAACATTTGAAGAAATACGCAAGTTCTAATGTTGACTTCGACGAAATTATATCTGAAGACTCGGAATACAATTTTGGAAACCAGCTGGCTGAAGAATTCGTCTCCAAACTGGGAACTAATAAATATCCTCAGGTAACTCCGAAATTGTTATTTGGTTCATAAAAATTTTGATAAGCTTCCCTTCCATAACATATAAAAATAAATCAATTTTGTATTAATATATTTTAAATATATACTTTAAAACATAGTGTTCCCAAAATGACCACATTATTATAACCTTTTGAAAATGTTGTCAGTTATCTTTCCTTAAATTATTATAACTAAGGTTCTGAAAAAAGGGGTCTCTATGAAATTGCTTGAGAACAAACTTGGTCGTACCGAGTTATCCATAGCCATTATCCAGTGATTATAATTAATTTCTTGGCGGGACTATCAGGTGTTAATAAACGGAGTACCGCTTTGGGACGAGAGCTCGTCGCCTGTGACGTCATCGGTAGAACTACTAGAAGAGGCGCTAGTAACGGCGCTGGCCCGCCACACGGGCCGGCTGCAGCGGGCGGTGTTCCGCGGCGAACTGTCCGATACCGACGATGCTGTGGATTATCTTATGAAGCAAGCGCATGTAATGCCCAGGTATGCACGAATGCACACTCATGCGCACAAACTGACACACACACACGCTCGGACGCAAAAATTCTAAAGCATGCACGCGTACACACACACACACACACACATATTATGCAGGCACACATGCACGCACACACGCACACACGCACACACGCACGCACATACGCACGTATTGTAAATATTAGGCCACGTGTACATGTGTATTTGTCTTTTAAGTTAAAAGGTTCAAAAGGTGCTCAGTGCAATTTATTTTGGTAGTATTAACTTAATTTCATCTATCAATAGTGTTAAACGACAACAATGTTTATTTTTTCATTATTCTTGATCATGATTTTTGTAAATATGATATGGAATTATTAGTTTTATAATTGTCAGGTTAAATCGTCGAGTACTTGCCTCGGAACCATCTCAATACTTGGATTTGTCTGGGGTTCCATCCTCAGTGGAACTATTCACAGAGGAGAAAGTGCATCGTCTCCTACATTTAACTGGTACTCATTCACATTTTTTAATATTATTGCCTTACATATTAAATATTATATGATTGTTTAAAATTTATTAAAAAACAAAGATTTATTTTTGCTCATCCACATTAAAAATATAAGTTTCTCCTTATTACACATTCCTTTTTTCAGGTCGCGATGCATTGGCAACAGCTTTGCCAATCTTGAAATATTTCACAAAACCTGGCAAACCGGAGACAATCACTCAAACTATTTGGGTCGCGGGGGATTTAAACGCCAAGGAATCTAGAGATTTACTGAGAAGCGCTTTAACATTTATGGTACGAAGTTATTATCTTTCTATATCATATTTCAGTCAGTAATCTTCCTGCTTTTAGGAAGTCTGTTAAAAATTTAAAAATCAAAATCATAAATACATTATTCATTAAGATCTGTATGATTATTTAGAATATTTATTAAGTAATTGTTATTATTCTTCATTTCTCCAGTTTCCTATCAAAGAATGTTCTGATATTCTTGGTGCAATATTATATTAAATGTTGTAACATTTTTGTGGGTGTTGAACGAGACCGAGCCGTCATCCTAAATGCGCGTAAAGTTTGTCAACAACGCCGTGGTGCAAATTTTAAGTATTAAAAATTTGCAGAGAGAATCAGGCGGCACTCGTGTAGCCTTTATACCAAATGTAGACGGCACATCGGGTGTGGATCAATCGTTGAACAAAGTGGTACTGGCTGCACTCACTACATTGGAATCTGTTAAAGCCACCAAGTATGTGACGCAACTACTAGAAGACGAGGGCTGCCACGAGAGACAAGATTGTGATATCTTGGTGAGTATAGTCAATTCAACTCATCTTTGCGCGTGGCGTCATGTTGAGAAACTATTGTTTACATGTAGTAACTTTGTTCAGCAAGACTGGCTCGTCACTGCCACAGAGGTGCCACTGTTACAAGCGCTGGCACACAGTACCGCACGCACAAATGAGTTGAACTATCTATAACACATAATGGGAACACGGTGGTACTCAGTTTACGGTTTATTCTATATCTATCAGATTTTTCTTTACAATATATCAGATCGTAATTATAGAATCAAAATAGACGTAATTTAGCAAACATTCTTGATATAAAAGAAGTAAGTCTTTAATTTGCTTTTCACTGCATTCATGCCTGATGGTAGGCGAAGATGAAAGCGCTTGTCTTACGCTTATTCACTCTTGAGTTGAAGATAGCCATATTATAGGTGGTAGGAAAAACTGAACCTGGAAGGGCATGCCATATCTTAGCTGTGGAACTATTCTTGGTACTCGATGAAAGTAAATACGTTTTGTGCGTTGTGCATTAAAAATATACACTTGTTATAGTGTGTGTGTAATTTATAAACATAAATTTATAAATTATAATGTAGGCAACAAACCATCAAAAAATATTGTTTTTTGTCAGCCCGAATTGGTCCCAGCACTAAACAAATACGCGTGGGTGTTGAAAGCGTCGCGCGTGTTGTGCGCGCGCAGTCTGCGGCTGCGTGCGGGCGAGCGCGCCGTGGTACACAACTCGAGGATCATCGGACCTTTCGCTAAAGGCGAAGGATTCTCTCTCGATGACTTTGTTCTACTCGAAAGGTTAGTAGAAACTTCAGTTTCACTTGAATAAACATATTAGTTTGTGAAAACTTAATTTTTTTTTAATTTTAAATCATCCTCATTATCAGCTTATTAACAGCCCACTACAGGGCCAGACCTCACTAATTTTGGAAGACACGGGACTTAGGATAGATAACGATGTTCTTTTTTAAAAAAAATACTCGATATAATGTGCTCTCCGAGGTACGGGTTGTGACTCAAACTCTGCGATTTGAATGAAGCCATAGCCCGACCTATTAGCTAACCACTAGATCAATCAAACAGTTTAATTTCGAATATATTAATCCAAAAGCATTTAGGTATGAATATGCTAAATGTAAACCTCATTTAATTTTTTTAGGTACAGCAACCAAGTGTATGGTGACAAATTGTCTGAAGTTTTTATCAAGAAGAAGACAACCACTAATGAAGTGCTGGATGATGATGGTAGGAATTTAAATGTGTTAATTTAAAGACTGATCCTCATGTCCAGGGGGTCCAGAGAATTTTGAGGCAAAATTTGTAGATAGTTTTTAAATAAATAAACATTTATAATTATTTTATGTTAAGTTGGTATATCTAATTCAATTGTTTGTCCAGCACTGTATGTAATTTTATTATATTAACAGGTATAGCATCACACGTAGAGTAAGAGACTTCTTATCTAACAAAGCTGTGAAACATCGCTCTCTTTAGTCTCACGCAATGAAAGCTTTATTTTCGATTTGGTCGCTATTGGTCGATCAAAATGTCTACGTGAGATTTGTCTAAATGTCTACCAATATCCATGCTTTCTAGCCTCCAAGTAATCCTCCTAATTAACTCATTAATTCACTGTCGATAGATGATGACACGGTAGAACTATCAACGGAGAACTACATGAAAGTGATATCAGTGCTGGCGGCCCGCAGCCCCAAAGTGCGCACGCCTCTACCCAGCGGACTGCGCACGGAACATTCCGTGATAGAGTTGCCGCCTCTTTACGAAGACGAAGCTGCAGTTGAGGTAAAACCCATCACAACATCATCACGTCACATAAACTGACTTCCACTTTGGCCTTTTGTAGGGGGTTTTAAAAGCAACGATCTTACCACTTAAACAGCAGTCATTTACAACGTTTTATGTTGTCAGTCCTTGGAAAGACGACAAAAACTGCGATTTTTGGTGGTGGTGGGATCCTAATATAATTTGTACCAATTTAACCTTACAAGAGAGAATTAGTTAAAAGAAAAATAGAGCATCCCACTTTAACTTTGAATAGAATATTCTAAGCATGTAAAAGTGAATCGATGTTCATTGACATTGATTGATTGTTTTGACTAACTATTTACCTATGTAAAGCTGGCCATAAGATACAGGCTTACCTAGTTAAAGGGTCCGTGAAGCACTGTAAAATCAACCGAGAATTTATTAATAAATATTTCTTGTATTATATCTTATTATTATATCTTAAGTGTGAGACCTGAGGGGATAATGTGTGAATATGCCCTTATGGTCAGATCGTGGCCGTGGTGGACCCTGCGTCGAGCGCCGCGCAGCGCCTGGCGCCGCTGCTGCAGGTGCTGCGGCGCGTGGTCAACTGCCGCCTGCAGCTGTTCCTCAACCCGCAGGACAAGAACTCCGATATGCCACTGAAGAGGTGCATAATTTTTTAAATATATTTAATACTATTCAACATTTCTATCTTAAATATTGATACTTTACGATATTGGATGACGCAATAATGTAATGTTTCTGAAAACTTTTCGATAATCTAATATAAAAAGACATGAAACTTGCTGAAATATTCACACATTTGACAGTTATTATAAAGTAAATTATTTTTTATTTTGAGATGCACGGTTAATTCAAATAAAGTTCAAGGGTTCATCTAAACGAGCGAACATGAACGAGCTATCGGAACGGAACGTTATGAAATAGTATAAATATGCAGAATAAAATCAGTGATAGCGCGCTCGTCGTCGGCTACCCTAGTACGGCTAGTGATGATCCCGCTACGATACAACAGCGTTACGCTCGCACATTGCCACTCGTCGCATCGCCGCAGTAGACGCCTTCTTAGTGAGTAAATAGAAATACGTGGCACAACGATAGTATTGCTACGATTCTTGTTCGTGGGGGAGGAATGAGTATCAAAAAACATGGATGCAGTGATGTTTTGCCCCCAGCTTCTACCGCTACGTGCTGGAGCCTGAGCTGCAGTTCAACGCCAAGGGCGCGCAGACGGCGGGCGCCATCGCTCGCTTCTCGCGCCTGCCGCACGCGCCGCTATTGTCGCTGGAGCTGCGCACGCCAACCAACTGGCTCGTCGAGTGCGTCAAGTCCGTCTACGATCTGGACAACATACGCTTGGCTGACGTAGACTCTCTCGTGCACAGGTAAGAGACAACTTTTCTGTTTAATAGACATTAGATAGGTTAAGAGGACTTTCAATATTTTAAAAGAAAAGATAAATCAAAGATTCTTACTTGCCAATTGCAGTATGTAGCTTTCATGATTTCCTAAAATCTGAGAATGACAAGTAAAAGCGATAAAGCCGCTTTATGTACTGTTTGACAAACTTAACTACGTAATGTATTATAGTGTTTTGGTGCACAAATACAGTTCAATAAAAGAACATAATATGTAAATATTGTGCAGCGAATTCGAGCTCGAATACCTACTACTGGAAGGCCACGCGTGGGATTCCACGCTCAGTACTCCACCCCGCGGGTTGCAACTGGTGCTTGGCACTCGAGACAAGCCCGAGACGATGGACACCATAGTGATGGCCAACCTCGGCTACTTCCAGCTCAAAGCCAACCCCGGCGCCTGGATCATGCGTCTTCGGCCTGGTCGTTCCGATGATATTTACGAGATTCTTGGGTAAGTTTGTAAAATTTGTTTGAACAGCTACAAAATACATAGTTACCAGAACCTCAATAGATGTTTAAATGTAGAGATCCTAAGATTTTGAAAAGCGGACCCTTTGCGAAAAGCGCAGTGTTGTTCGATTCCCCATTATAGTCCATGTCCATCGCTTGATAATGATGATGATGACTTGAGAAAACTGCTCGTAAATTATTCCTATTTGTAATATTTATTTTCAAGGTAAAGCATTACCGGAATTAATAATTAAGAATTTACACGCCCATATAAACACATCAATAGCTTTTTAGAAAATTGCGGGAACGAAGATAAATGCATGTATATGGGTCGAATACAGAATCTCCTCTCCGAAGACAGAACCAAGTCAGCATATTTAGAATTAGGATAATAAACGTCAGGATGGTTACAGTCACGAAAACACCGACACGCCGGCGGGCAGCGAGGACATACAGGTGCTGATGAGCTCGTTCCGGAGCCACGTGATCAAGCTGCGCGTCAGCAAGAAGCCCGACAAGCAGCATCTCGACCTGCTCGTTGAGAACGATGAGAAGAACACTGGCGGGATATGGAACTCTATTGCAAGGTATGATGAGCTCATTCCGGAGCCACGTGATCAAGATACTCGTCAGCAAGTAGCACTCTACATATTACTCACTTGTCCGTGCGGCGCAATCCTCGTGGCACATTTTTGATTCTTGACCCAAAACCGTATGATCGTAAAACTTATAGACCTTAATTTTGGCAATACCCATACTGAAAACAAGGGGCACATATTAATACTGTACTAAACATTTAACAAGAATGAATTGCATTTCCTAACTCTTGAGTTGCATTAGCGTGTTATTAATATTAATGTAGTCCAGATCACGCCGATCGGAAATATTTCTCTCTATCAACCCATCGCATCAAAAGTCAACACATCGATATTAAACACGAAATGTCTGTTGGCTAATTAAATAGAAAAAGAGCGGGCACGGTTTTAATTAAAAAACAATTGACAGTTCATTCGGTGGCGGCGAGGAGGCGGAAGCTCAGGATGAAACCATCAACGTGTTCTCCGTAGCGTCAGGCCATCTGTACGAGCGCTTCCTGCGCATCATGATGCTGTCCGTGCTCAAGCATACAAAGTCGCCCGTCAAGTTCTGGTTTCTGAAGAACTATCTCAGCCCCTCGCTTAAGGTGAATTTCTTTATCCTTACATCGCATCGTGTTTGACGCTATGAAGTTAGCGCAAATGCGTGGTTGAGCAAATATAAAATAACCAATTAGCATACGCGGGTGAAACCGCAGGGCTCAGCTAATGTACATAGTTCAACTCATCTTTGCGCGCGGCGCTATGGGTGGGTGACACTTGTATACGTATAGTGACTATGTGTGCGTGACTCTTGTTTACGTGACTTGGTGGACGTGACTCGTATTGTTTGGACGACGACTGCCACACAAAACTTAAAATTATTTTAAGCGCACGCACACAGCGCCGCTCTTACAAATGAGTTGAACTATCTATACATACATACGTAATATGTATAGACGAGCTACTTTTTCAGGATATCTTGCCGTACATGGCATCAGAGTACGGGTTCGAGTACGAGCTGGTGCAGTACCAGTGGCCGCGCTGGTTGCAGCGGCAGCGCGACCGCCAGCGCACCATCTGGGGCTACAAGATACTGTTCCTCGACGTGCTCTTCCCGCTGCACGTCAAGAAGATCATCTTCGTTGACGCTGATCAGGTTAGTACAATTTTTGTTTATTCTCAGGATACATTTCCTATGTTAGACATTTCTTTATATAGCTCGCGTTAAACTTGATTCCACTTTGAATACGAGGCGTAAGCCTAAGGGAACAAGTGTAGTTTTTTTATAGTTTAAACTATATAAATTAGCAATAAAGAGCGTCAAACCTTCAAAAGCAACCATATTAATTGGCCATATCATATAATAATACAACAGTTAACAACGCCGCTATGATCAGCGTAGTTTAGCGTGTTGCAACTTTAACGGGGACTTGAAAATTAACTAAAGTTTTTATATTCCAGATTGTACGTGCAGATTTAAAGGAATTGGTAGACTTAGATTTAGGCGGTGCGCCCTACGGTTATACGCCTTTCTGTGAAAGTAGAAAAGAAATGGAAGGTTTCAGGTATAACATTACTGAATAGTTGAAGTAAAATAAATACAGTTATGAAGTCTAACCTTTTTATATTATATTACTACTTGACCTTAAGTCAACCTTGTATCAACCTAAACAAAAACAACTTTTTACGTCACTCATTTTTGAGTTACTTGTATTGAGCTCTCATTCCGCCAAGCTTAGTTTAAAATAAGCTTTAGGTTTGAAGCGAAAAAATTGTCTCACGTGTAGGAAAGTGTCTGTTTGTTTGAGTCAGTTTGCAACAAATGTATTATCTCGCAGGTTTTGGAAGCAAGGCTACTGGCGGAACCACCTGCAAGGGCGCAGCTACCACATCAGCGCGCTGTACGTGGTCGACCTGAAGCGCTTCCGACGCATCGCAGCCGGCGACCGGCTGCGCGGACAGTACCAGGCTCTCAGCCAGGACCCCAACAGCTTGTCCAATTTGGGTAATTATTACCTTGCCGTTTACCTACCTTTATAAATACTTCTTACAACCCATATAATATTTCCTTATTAGTTATAAAGAAATGCCAATCCGCATTGGAGAAACGTAGGCAAAAACTTCATATTATCCAGATAGCTCCAGTCTCTATAGTGGGCCGATAAAAAGCAACATATATATAATTAAGAAAAACTCTTTTTTGAAGTCGTTTAAAAATAAGCTGATAATTACGTCTGATGTCATATATCCATGTTCGAATCCGGCTCGAAGGACCAAAACATGTGGACGGTGCAGTTGTTTGTAGTTGATAATTGATGAAATTATATATTATTAATATATAAAGTGAATATTATTTTTTGGTAATATGATAATGGTATATTAATATTAATATGACTGCGCCGCGATGCTGGTTGTTTAATATAAGAGAGTTTTTGGCATGCAGCTCGAGAGAAGTGCAACCTAGAGTTGTAGATGTATAACAATATATAATTTGTTCACAGATCAAGATTTGCCCAACAACATGATACACCAGGTGGCCATCAAGTCCCTCCCGCAGGAGTGGCTGTGGTGTGAGACATGGTGCGACGACAAGTCCAAGCAGTACGCAAAGACTATTGATTTGGTAAGATTTTATCTATAAGATGACGAATATCTTAGTCGGGGCTACAATTTTGATGTTCACTAATTAGCACATATCCCGTAGTATTCTACAAAAAAACGTAAAATATAAGAAGAATGGTAATTGTAATTTTATAATTGTTGTCCATTAATTTGGTGAATTGTTAAAAAAACCTACGAATTAAAACTACTAAGTCTAGCTTCAATTTTAGAAATGTTAATAATTAACTTGTTATTTTTTTTTGTTCTAATAAAATATTTGACACGGAAGTTTACGTCTAGACGTTTAGATATCAAATGATACCTATTTTATTTTGTAGGAGCTCCGCATCCGCAGGTATTGCTAATTTTCAAATATGATAATTGTTGGAAGCGCCGCGTGGGAAAGAACGAAAATATTTATAAAATAATTAATTCGAAATTTTCATAGAACATGTTAGTTTATTCCTTTGAGATATAACAAAACGATGTATATTATAAAGAATATCGGTGGCCAGACATCTATTATTTTAGTTTTTCTTATTACACATTATTTTTCCTTACAGTGCAACAATCCTATGACTAAGGAGGCGAAGTTGTCAGCGGCGATGCGAATCGTTCCCGAGTGGCAGACGTACGACGACGAAATAAAGGCGCTGCAGGCACGCGTGCGTCGCGGACTGTACCAGCACGCAGACCACGAACAGGTATGTATTTTATAAAAGAATAGTTAGCCCTTGTCTACTTTCCAGTGCCGTAACTAGGGCAGTGGTAACAGTGTCCAGGCACAGGGCGCATAACGACTACAAACTAACCTTATATAGAGTCAGTGACAACAAAATGACCAAGGATGTCACCACAATAATAACATACCTAACCTACTATGCAACCAAGAAAAAGCCTGAACTAGGCTGATATTGGCAGGCGGCGATTTTTTGTGGACATAGATGAGAAGTTAGTATGTACCCTTTTATGCTACACAATATCGCTCTCCTTCGTCCCAACGCAACGAAAGAGCGAGCGGTACGAGTATTTATGAATGCGCGCTATTGGACGACTCTACTACCATATAACTAATCGATGGGACGCGGTTGTCTTTATCTTTTAGACGTGATATGTCTTCGGTCGGTTTCCGAGTTGGTCAAAGATTTCGGCCAACTTCTCAGCCTTCGGCCCTCCGAAATTAAGTTACGATGACGATCTATCTTGTAAGAAGTTTCAAGTTTATGCTCCCATATCTTCTGAGATAATGAAACAAAGGGGAAAGGCAGACCTTTTCATGCTGCATCACTCCGGAGCGTAGAATGGGACAAAAATATTAAATAGAATATTTGCTATATTGAATTGACTTCGCATTGCACATTATAGAGTTAACTCCGATTTCGTAGTGAAACTTATTTAGAGGGTATTGTCGGATATAGGTGACCGTTGCTTAGTTTCTTGGCGGCTTTTCGCAAAAATTGCCTAAAAATATTATAATTAACAACAGGACTTTTTAGTTGAAAATCAAAGCAAACGGTGACAGAGAGTTACTCGTTAATTATTTTAACACTCTGTCCACTCTGAAGTTCCAACAGGCTGAACTACTCAGGAATAATAGGCCCGCTGGATTGATTGTAAATAAATAAATTGATAAATTGGTAGTTATACGCCTCGTTGTACAGGGAGAACTAGATGTATACAAGATATATAATATCAATTAATATTTGTATTGTTTTTCTAGGAAATCGAAAGTACAGATCACGAAGAAGTTCCTGTGCAGAGTACAACAGGTAAATTTCAAACTATATGAGTACAATCATTATTGTCAGCTTATTTTTATTTTTTTTAGCAGGGATTTTCTCCATAGGAGAGGGGATTCATTTAGGCTCACCACGCTGTTAAAAACATAGTTCGGCGACATTAGGGTTAATTATCGATCATTACATCAGTATCATCAAATAATTGTGAAAAGCCCAATATTTTATAGCTCAACCCAGGACCGGACAGGAAACACCGGATTCCATATTTCGTAGCCGCAGAGACTAACCTTATAGTACAGGCCAAATAGATCATGGGAAAACTGTATTGTAAAAAACTAGATAGTTACTATGCGCTAAATTGGGTTTGCGCAAAGAATAAAGCTTTGCCACTCAAAATTGAGTTGTGCTGGATATGTCCTGAGTTCACACACATCTTTGCAACTGTGCTAGCTTTTCACTTTTTTGACATGATAACGTCTTATAAATCGAAGAACGCCAGCTGCACGCACTAATAAGCGTTTCATTGTAACGTTCCGTCTGAGCCGAGCGTGCAAGCCAGAGCGCGGGAGAAGCGATAGTGAGGCATTATTGGCTTAAGCGTACTGCGTTCGTAAATCTACTTATATACAACCATTTTTTTATTTTTATATATATTACCTCTTTTTCAGGTAAAGCCTCTGAACACACCGAGTTATGATGCAATTTTGTTGTTTGATATTATAAATTAATTTTTTGTTATTCCAATTTTAGTAGTGTATGTTATCGAGTGTAATGCGAGAGTAATAAGAGAAATCGATTGAATGATCACACAAGTGTTTGTGAATAGGCTCTGTAGACGGTCCCAAAATATATATAATGAGTGATTTATAATGTCTAATTTTATTTTAGAAAAGTACTTTCAGTTACTTTGCGCTTTTTGCTGTCGGTAAAACTTCTTGACTCTTTCAAGAATTCGAATATTTTTAACCGTAAATTCATTTTAATCCGTTGCTTTCATCGCACCATTATTGTTTGAAGTCTGCTATTCCTTCATCAACATATCATGTGTGGCCATTTTTTTGAAATAAATTAGAAATAACGGACATTTTAAAAGTCGGTGGATGGATGGAATTGTTTTACGAACTTATTTAGTCACTAGCGGTGGCCCGTGGTTTCACCCGCGTAATACCTGTTCCCGTGGGAATATCGGGACACAAATTACCCTATGAATTATACTCCTCATGAGCCTGACTATCATATACAAAAGGTTTTTTTTACAATCCAACTGGTAGTTTCAGAGATTAGCCGGAACAAACAGGCAGACAGACAGACAAAAATTGTAAAAATGTTATTTAGGTGTATGTTCCGTATATATTCACTTTATTGTAATTCATGTAGTAAACAACGGTTATTTCAATATTACAAACAGACACTCCAGTTTTATTTATATGTATGGATTATGATTTATTATTAATTATTTAAATTATTGGGACCGTTTTTATAGACTGTTAGCAGTTTAGATTCTTGTAAATATTAACTTGTGCAAATACATTCGTTGTAAAGAAAACTTTCGTAGAATTTTAGTACTACTCCCAGTGTCATGGACCAACTATTGCTTTTGTTTCTCGAAGCTTCAATTCTATTATGGGATTGCTCTTTATGTTTCCAGACATATCATATTGCTCTCGTATCTTTATACAGATAGTGTGCAGATAGTGTGATAGTGTTGGAGTTTGCTGCAGGGCTATGATGCGACTGAAGATATATCTCGACCAACACATAACGACGAACGCGGCCCAAAGATTGGTTATCTGGTCGAAGCGTCGTCCAATAGCGTGCAGTCAAAAATATCGCTCACTCTTTCACCCTTACGCAACGAAATTATATTTTTGATTGTGCGCTATTGGACGATGCTAGGATCATATAACCAATCGATGGGACGCGTTTTTCATTGTCTCTTTGGCGAGATATGTCTTCTTACCATATCATATCATATCCTACAGGACTGATGTCTTTAGTTACTATGAGTCCTTAGATGTATACCCGTCCTATTGTCTTATCTCTAGCCGTAGAACAAGCGTTTTAAATATTTGAAGAGATTAAGAGACTACTGAACTATTAATCTGTATTGTAAAATTACTCTCTATCCATATTATCATTTTTATTTCAGTCTGCACACTTTTAATTTGACACCCTGATTCCTGAATTATGATATGGCTGGATACATCATACGTGATGAATATCGATAAAAAATGTTGAATTGATTGTAGTAAGTAAAGCAATCCAGCTGAACGGCTACATCATTGAATAAAATTACTCTCTATCCATATTATCATTTTTATTCATTCACCTTCCGTTTCTGCCACCTTGAGGAATATTTTAATTTTAAACAGATGAACAATTTCTGTACAAAAAGGAAAGGATGTGATACCACAAACCATGACTCATATACAGCCTACTGGTCCGGCGTTTCTAGAGACCGAAGAGGCTACCGGGGCGTAGGTATCATCCTTTCCGAAAGAATGACTGATTGTGTCAGCAAGATTGCAAAAATTACCACGGGATCAGCCTTCTTAGTGTTGTCCGCAAACTGTATGCAAAGGAATCGACATAAATTAGTTTTATCAGCGTATCGCCTCCGAAAAGTTCAAAAGTCATTCGTTGGACTGGGTGTACTCTTCTACAACAAGATGCCCAATTCAATTTTAGATCTGCCATTGCGTAAGTTTAAGTTATTTCTTAAAATTACAATATAAATAACAGTTACATTCACTGTCATATATGTAAGGCGTTGTCGCAGTGACGCAATTCAAAAATGTTATACCTCTAATGGATCTCAAAACTCCCAAAGTTTGGAGGTACCCCATATCAATAAATATCACACGTCTATAACTGCTACTCGCCATAAATAATGTTTGATTTCTTGTAATAAGTAAAACAATCCAGCTGAAAAGCTACATAATTTGAAATAAAAAATAAACACATCTAATCTGTAAACTTTATTTTTTCTTCACCTTTACCTTTCGTTTTTCTAGGTATATTCGTTCTTTTATTCTACTCTATTTGCGTTTTACTGCTTATTTGTTTAACATTCATTTATTTGAATGCATTAGCAAGCGCAGCAATGCTCTTAAGGAAACATCATTACAGAGACGGTCGCCGCGAAAGTTGAGTGGATTAAAAAACTGAATCAAAAACAATGTGCAATGCTACATATCATTTTCAATTATTGTTCGATGAGGCGTCGCAGCTTTCGCTTCATACAAACTACAAACATACGAGTTATCCTAGATCACAGTATGTAACTATGTTAATGTCGCAGCCCGCAGGTAAAATGATTCTCATATATCGTACCAGGCAAATCCTGTTTATTGCGTTTTGGTCAGACCTCGGGTTACAATTATATATAATATAATACAGTAAATAAATAAAACTAATGATAAAGAGTTTTAAGTACAGATTTATTTACAACATCAGACAATTATATCAATACAATTTATTATAACTTTCTACTGCGTAATTTAATAGTACCTACATTACATTCTACGCGTTGTTCAACGACTCACTAATAATATTAATTATAATTGTTAGTAATATTAAAATTAAATATAGCGCTACATCTAACAACTATGATACATTTAGAATAATTTAAAACCTTATATACATACTTTTATTAAAATATCTACTAATCAGTAGGTGCGAAGGGCAGTTTCTATTAAGTCTACACACATTTATTGTCACAATAAAAACTACTACATATTTTTAAATATCTAAATATTATAAAAAAAAGAATTGTCTGGACTTAACTGGTCAAAAATTAATTAGGTACTGTCTTGCTTAATGTTTTCGAAGTTTTAGGCAAGATATTACTTAAAATAAATGCAATTTTTCAGTAAGTTATTGACGAAAATGTAAGTGGCTTTACAATTATTTTTAAACTTTACCTTCAATCCGTTAAGAAATAATCATAATTTGAAAAATGATGCTGAATAAATTCTATGTATTAGAAATTTAGCTTTTATAGTAATTTGATGCAAACTTAAAAGTAACAATTGTCTTCAGTCTCAGAAAAAAATACGAAAATTCTCGTAAATGCAACGTGTCAAGTAATAAAATAAAAATAATTTATACTTACCTAGTAAATAAATAGCGAGAATTTTACATCAATTTGCTTACAATATGACTAGCCTGTAAATTGTACATGCAAAAAATTATTATCTTTGGACGAGAAGGATCTCTGTTCTGTTCGACTCAAAGGTTCCGACACAAAGATTGATTAAGATTACATTGTTAAGCATTCTTTAGGGAGAGTCAACGGAGCGGGACTTAAGCGCACGGGAACAGACCAGTGAGATCTTTGAAAGATAACGCGAGGAAATTATCACGTCATCTTGAAATTATCTGATTGGTTGCAGGTGTTCAAGTTTCTGTTGTTGCCGAGTCAGTAGGAATCGGACCCTGAATATAATGATATTTAGTTAACTAACTACAATAATATTCAATTAAATGTTTGATTCAGTAAATCGTGATTTATAGAAATCAAAATAACTCTTAAATTGTTATACTTTATTAGTAGGTATGTTATTTTAGGAGATTATGTTTTATTTCATTTCTATGAACCAACTGATAGTTCAGAGATTAGCCGGAACAAACAGATAGACATTTTAAAAATCGATTGTTCGTTATCGACGTTGTATTTAGAAACACCGTTATTTGTTTTATAATATGAGGTAGTGTTTATAATATCGACTGTAGTGTGTATCGAATTAAATCTACAACTCTAGACGTGGACAGGATAAGACAAAAATTTAATGTAGGCAAAAACTATTTTGCGAAGTCGAAGCAAGAAATGAAAAACACAATAATAATATAGGTATGTTTGACTGGAATTTAGAGATACCTACAGACGTTATTTTTTCGAGATAATATGTTACCTATGTTTTAAAAGGAGCAGGAATAAGGGACGTGAGGCCCCTAAGGTCGCGACGATATGGGCGATGATCAACGTCTCCGCCTCTTAACAATTTCGGCATTTATAATTTAAAATAAAAGATTCCGACGAATTGACAACCTCCTTTTTGAAGTTGTCTAAAATTATCCATTTGCTGCTTCCTGAATGGCCAAATTAGTGAATAAGAAATGCAAGTTGTAAGCGTGCAGCTTAGTTGCAGTAGTGGTCCTCGCTGGTGACACGACACAGCTGGCAGTCGACGCGGCAGCACCAGTGGTAGCGGCAGCGACAGTGCTCCAGCCGCGCCGAGCGCACCGCGCGCCGCCCGCGCCCGCAGCACAGCCGCCCGCACCCGCCCACCGCCCCGCCTAGCGTCGCGTTGCACTTCCTGATTCATAATGTTAATGAAATAAAAAATCACTTACATTGCGTGTTCGCCAATAAGATTTATAATGACGTCACCTAAACAAACATTAACAACTTGATAATAAAAACAAAGGCTTACAGTGCGTTAAGAAATCTTTGTATATTTACTTAAAATAGCAAAACAAGTGAAGAAACGCAATAGTGAATACTGAAGTTGTCGTTATTTATGTCCCTTGGCATTAAATTGATTACGAAATTAATTGTAGGTTAACGTTAACGAAGTCACGGGAAAATGTTAATTTTGTAAATAACACCTAAGTCAGGACTAACCTGCCATGTGTGCCTAACGAACCAGCGGCGGGATCAGGCTCGCAGTAGTCCGGGCTCGGCGTGACATAGCGCAGCCGCGTCTTCGTGCGGCGATGGCGTCGTGGGGGAGTGCGTGGCGCGAGAGGCGCTGCACGGGCCGCTTCGTGCGCCAGCGCCTCGGCCGCGCGCGACAGCGGCGTCAGCGCGCGCCAGCACGTGCGCACAGAGCACGAGCCGGACACGCCGTGACACGTGCACTTGGTGCGCATGCCTTGCGATACCACCTACCAACGGTTATATTACTGTGTACTAACCGGCAAAGCAAACTGCGTATCTGAGGCAGGCGCATTCATTCGTTCATTGATAAAAGAAACAATTATATTGGCATATCCTCACACCCCTGTACCGCGCGAATAAAGACTTATGTATTTTGCCTTTAGTGTTGGAAGTACCAATTCTTTTTATTTATACTAATGTAGTTTAACCAATGCTGAAGTGGCAATTGAGCGAAGTAATATAGCTGAAAGATTCCATGAACGTTGGGGCTTCCAAGGAGCTGGATTAGTGACTGCGCACAGGAATACGCAGCTTTTACTAACCCCCCTTAGACCTGTGTGGACCAAGATTTCAGTGATCATAACCAACGGTTAACATAAGCTAAACGTAAAATTTACCGTTCACGACAACCCGTACACCGGTTAAGGACGTAAGCTCGGTTAAGATAACCACCCGGTTTACGTTTTATCTGGCGTACGGGTTTATTATAAATAGTAAATTTATAGTAAAGTTATGTTAACCGTTGGTTATGATATCTAACCGAAATTTTGGTGCACACAGGCCTAAGTGAAACTATGAAATCCGTTTACACGCGAAACAAGCGGATTACATTAACCAGATGAAAGCCAGCGGCTCAATAATAGTGTTTGGACAGTCGTTACAAGAGCTTATGTGAGCACGTCAATCGGCTGGTGATGATGAAAATGATGATGACGATAGTTGAATATTTAAGCATAGGTAATCTGGCTTCGATCACGAGGTCCTGGGTTCGAATCCTGGGTCGGGTCACGGAATCATTATGAGTTTTTCAATTTTCTATGAAATTCTCAGTACATTCCAAGCCTGGAGTCGGGAAGTTGGTGGTGTTACACCCCCGTGCCTCGGAGAGCACGTTAAGCCGTCGGTCCCGGTCACTGTCATCAACATCTGATGGTGATCGTTAATACATGAAACATTATCACCCTAAACCCGCCAACCCGCATTGGAGCAGCGTGGTGGGTGTACGCTCCATATCCCCTCTCCTATAAGGAGGGAGGCCTGGCCCTGTAGTGGGCCGTTAATGGGCTGATAATGATGATGATGATGATTACTTGTAATACGTATTGAAGCAAGTAAGAGAAGTAACCAGCGTAACCAACCGTCTGATGTCTAATATCTGTTACACTTAATATTCTCGAAGCATACCTTTCTTCCGAAGCGGCTATTGATGAGGTTGGCAGCAGCTATGAGAGGTCGCAGATGTTGCAGCCGCGTGTGTAGGTCCACCTGCGGGTCGAAGCGCGGGTCGTCCGCCGCCATGCGGTACTCTATGTTTCGATGTTCAAATTCTTTCTCGTCATCATAGTCGTATCTTAAAATATAAAGACAAATTTTAAAAAGTAGATTTAAGCCCATCCATGTCGCACTATTTACTTCCATTTGTCTACTTTTATAAGCTTTTAATTTGGACCAAATTTTGTAAGAAAACTTTTCGAGGTCGTTATTCCTAGGAACTATTGAACTCTAAAATATATTTACCTCCAAATTTCTAAGCTTAATTAAAATCATATTCATTATTTTCGATAAGTAACTAAATTACGTGCAATGCCACATTAAGCCATACTTGGTGCCTGAATTTAAAATGGTATCGGGCTTTTAGGATCTTTCTACAATGGATATACATATTAGATAGTAAAGTAAGTATAGTATTTAGAAACTTAATTCTATAATTATCCATTTACTTACCTGGATCTGAATCTTTTCCTTGTGGGCCTTCCTCGTCTCGGTGATCTCGGCAATCGTTTCCGTCCTCGCCGACCTTTTTTTCTCGGAGGTGCGGTGGTATTTGCAGGCGCAGGCTGGTCGTCCACTAATATTACTACGGGAGGCATGGTGGTCGGTTCTAGCGTGGTCGTTCTCTCAGTGGTCGGTGTCTCTAATTCGATGATATCGTCTTCTATTCTACCGTCACGCACGTCGATTTCGTGTGTGTCCAAGAATTGTTTGGCGAATCTTTAATGAGAGGAAACATAATCATATAACACTTAGAATCTAGATGATTCTATGTATAACATGTTGCCTGAGAAAGAGAGTACTTACTCGGCTATAGGTGAATATTTATATCATTATTATCATGCTGATCCATCTGTCTATATACCCTTTCAACTATTTACCTACGACAGTGAAAAGCCGAAAAAAGAAACATTCGCGGCCCCTTTTATTTTCCAGTTAAGATGTAGGTAGATAAACGTTAAATGTAACAGCTGAATTAAACATGAGAACATGAGTTTTATTGTTACTCAATTGATGGTAAAAATGACGATAAACTTAAATGAACATAGCTATAAGCTAAAGATTTTTTACAACTTCCATTTAATCATGTTGGCTTTAGATGCATCCTTATGCTTTATCCTTATGGATACGAAAATATATAATTAGTAGGTAGGTAGGTCGTCGACACACGTCGTCGATACCACGTCGCCACTAAAGACTTAGGATAGTTTAGCCGTATATACCTCTCAGCCCACTGAAAATTGTCTCCACATCCGCCCCACTTGAACCGCGCGTGCGGCTCGGTCGGCGCGGCCTGGCGCGGTGGGCGAGGCGGCGCGCGGGGCGGGGCGGCGCACGAGCACGCGGCCAGCGCACCCGACGCGCACGCGCGCGCCACCGACCACGAGAGCGCCGCCGCTGACATCGCGTACACATACGCTTGCTCGCGCGTACCTGGCAAATGTCAATACGGTATGGCTTAACTCAGACTGGAAGCGAAGCAAAGTCAACTACAAATTATAATATTACTCTCTTTTTTCAAATGATTATCTTACAAAGTTGTATTATTCAAGTATGGAAAATAAAAAAAATGGAACGATGTGTGACGCTTAATACTTAAAATTTAAACATTCGTTTTCTATATTATTGAAATATACAAAGGACTAAAACTCCGTGCTTCTTGTCCAAATATGCCCGACTAGTTTTAATTTCTAGTTTCTATTCCATATAGGAAGTTCTATTTGGTTTATTTTGGGCATAATTATATCGACAAAAAGAATATGAGACTGAAAGTTCCTTCCTTCTTGTCGGGTGTTGGGCGTGAATTTTAATCGGATGTTCCTCCAGAGGCAGATCATTTTAAATGAATAATTCTTCGGCGCCGACACAAAATTAGACTAATACCTAAGTGTAAATAGCTTTATAAATATATGTTTTGCCACTAAAATTTCAAGTAAGCCACTGGAATATTAAGTTAACGGTTTGTCTATATGGGAAAACATAAATTATAAAAATGTTCATAACACCACTTTGCGGTGGTACTTATAGGTATTCATCAAATGAAGTATTATTTTTATAATTTGTACAAAAGTATTTCCACGTGCCTACGTTTAACTTCGAAATCAGAGCATCCTCAGGAGATGTTGACTATGACTCAATGTTCAACTGTGATTAAAACTATATACAAAACTCTATATACATACCTGTATGGCTGACTGCATGAATAAGTTTAATATCGCATACCGTACAAATAAGCAAATATTTAGCCAGTAAGCTAAGGTGTAGATATTATTTAGGTTAAGAGCCATCGCGCAATCTGTTATTTAATCTTAACTGGGTCACCGAAAAATTTGCGTACTTATGTATATGACGTTCTTTAATTTAGTAATGTTTTAGAGTACGACTATTTTTTGTTCATGAAGCAAATAGCGAAGCGCACGCTGCTTGGTTTTCAACTAGTTACTATCCATAGGTACCATGGTACCTATGTAATGCTACGCACTGGCTTGATTTATAGATTTTGTGCTACGCAGCCGCTACGATAAATTTTATGATTTACAAAGCTTTTTATTTTCTTATGTCGTATTAATACTAAATACCCGCGACTTCATTTGCGTCGAAACTGCGCACTGTGTATTAAGCTATTTGATTATCATAAAAGAGGTTATAGCAAGTTAAACTTAAAAGATAGACATATGCTGATGATTCCTTTATCCAATTTCAAAGTGTAACAATTCTTTCATAAGCACATGATTTTTCGTAACATTAACCATTTTTCGCAGGCAGCATAGGCAGCGAAGGCAGCCAGGCTTTCCTCACTTTTTAGGAGAGGGCAAATATAGCGTACGCTTAAAATCGCGGGTGATAGATTATTTATATTATGATAAATTATTTAAAATAAATGAGTAAAGATAAAGACTAGTATTCTTGTGTGTATATTTTATTGTCAAGTTTACATTAGTCTATTAGATTACTTTTGATAAATTTCGACACTTTTGTAATGAAACGTACCGCTGTTAGTAATTTATCTCTATTTTAAAATTGTTTTAACATCATTAATAAATTACAAATAAATTAATAAAGTTAAATTGTGTTTTACAGTATTAAATAGTTATAGAATATTTTAATTAGACTATTTTGAACAATAGCAACATTTCTCTAATGAAACTTAGCCACTTTTAGTAATTTATCTCTATTTTTAATTGTTTTAACATCATTAATGAATTACAATTAAATGAATTATGTTTACTTGTGTTTTACAGTAATAAATTATTGTAGAATATTTTACTTAGACTATTTTTGACAAATCGCATCATATCCGTAATGAAACTTAATTACTGTTAGCATTTTTTATCATTATGCCTATTGCTTATTGGTTTCGTTGTTATTGTTATTAAATAATTCTTAATATATTATTTAAGAAATGTAACGATACAATTAAAGCACTTTATTGTAAATAAAAATTGAGAGTACTACATGATGACACCACTGTCGGGAAACGTTATAGTCGTGAAGCAATTTATTATGTTATTAATACAAAACTTATTTGTATAATTTATGTGAAAACAAAGATTATAATTATAAGATTAATATTGATTTATATAGACACGTAATGTACATTCAAATTGTAGATGTATATTTAAAAGTAGGTCGATTTCCGACAGTGGCCATTTTGGCTTGTTTGTTATAAAAGGGTAGCGAGTTACTTTTAGCCCCCAGTTTTTATTGTATTTTTCTATCAGCGAAACAAGTAGTGACAGTGTTGTGCAAAAGCTAAGTATATTTTATAATGTTATTTCTTATTATTATTTTTAGTATTTGTAATATTATTTTGTATCCATACTTGTAAATACTTATATTCAAATATTGAAATATTTATGTGAAAGAAAAAGAGTAACGGTTGTACTTGGGTTACAATTTGTATTTGAGAGTTTGATTATTTGTTATTATTATGTAATATTGTAAGAAAAACATATTTAAAAGAGCATTTGTTGAGTTTCTTGCCGTTGTCTTCTCAACAAGGGCTGCACTTCCGAAACGGTGGTAGAGTCATTGCAATAACAAATAATTTAAATAAAAAATAATTGAGATTGGTTTTGGTTCTATTTATTTATTCAAATACCTCCTAATTAATAATTTTCACTAAAATGTTATTATCTGAGAAAACATTTAAAATATAAATAAATAGGAACATATAAATTAGTGTTCATAAAGAAAATATACTTTTATTACAATTTTATAGCTCAAAGGCCTTAATTTATTAATAAATGATGTGCAGAGAGATTAATTATTGTTATACCTTCATTTCATTTCTTATATTAGTCAAAGATAAAAATTTTATTACGGGCATAATTATGCACTATTAATAATAACTACCTACCGGGACCGACGGTTTACGAGATCTCTGAGACACGGGGTTATCACCAACTTTTCTACTCTGTGCTAATAATATCGAATATCGATCAAGAATTGTAAGAAAGAAAAGCCTAAGATTTTATAACTCATAAGTCAGAACTCCAACCCAAGACTTTCTAATTCGAAATCACATAAGCTAAACTCAATTGGATCAACGAGGCGGTCATTTGTATATTCTATTAATACATACTGCCCGTAAATTACTGAACGAAAAAAGCCGCAGGCATCTACTAGTTTTGTATTAAACGTCATCTACCTTTTACTTAAAGTGCACAATGCTGCACTTCGATATTGAAAATCGATACATTAACCAAGATTGATAGCTTAATGAGCTCTCGACCTGATTTCACGGTTACTTACTGCTAATTAAAAGCAATTTTGTAATAGAATCTCGATAGAGCCCGCACGTTCAGCCACGTCAGACAAAGGCACTGGAGACGCTTATCGGGACAGATCGCTAGATTGCGCGCCAGTGCAAATCAACGTTATCTAAGCCCCGGCCCTGTGTACCAGGCCCCAGCACGTTTGATTCATGCGTGTAATTAAATCTTTTGTCAGTTTCGCAGAGGCCCTCGGATACCATTGTGAAGTGACCATCGATCCTCTTTGATTTGACGGACCTGAGATAACTTATAAATCTCGACGTCGGCAGAGCTTTGCGCGAGTGATATATGTCTTTCATTCATAGTTCTTTGTAGATAAGTATTTCATTTAAAGTAACGATTAGTAATCATATTAAGTTTAAATTAACTTGACAAAAATGAAAACGGAACCCGCTGTGCATCACAATGACAAACAATGTGCTCATGTGCTGAATGTATGCAATCGTCAAACCGCTAACTATCTATTTGAAATACCTCCTTGTCAAGTTAAAATAATAGACTGCTCTGGGGTCGATACGCCAGTATATTACAGTTAAATTTGAACCTACAAAAAAGTTTAACTACCCATTAACCCCGCAATGAAGCTGCGTGATGTGATTAAGCTCAAAATACTCTTTTCTATAAGGAGGGAGGCTTGGACCTTCATTGGGCTATTGAAATAGCTGATACTGATTCCATGTTTCTACCATACAGCGTACCTCCTTTTATAAATTTATTAGTGTCTTGTTTTTATATAAATATCGTAATTAGGTGTAGCCGTATCAAACCGGCAAATGGAAAGTTTTACAAAGACCGCAGACTTCGCTTCGCAAAAGTTTTAATTAAAATGTATCAGAGCAAGCGAGAGTGCTCGGAAGATTCCTTAAAATGTTCCGTTTGTTTGTGAGCGACAACATTCTCTGTCAATTAATTTCCAAAAGTGGATAGACGCTCTCTGTCGCTGTAAGCTACCAAAACAAATCTCACTGTGTATTTTGTAAGTAGGTACAATATTCTGCTTTCGGAATAGCTGTTCCTGCATAAACGCAGAGACAGTGTAAGAGACATCCGGGAGGCGCTGCCAACGTCGAAATTTTACTATAAATGATAAACGTAAACGAAAATAAGTTGCTGTTGTCCAAAATTCGTCTTTGCAAGCTGCAAAATTTTTATGAAAACCAATTTCATAGCTGCCCATTAGTTACCGTAATCTTTAATCTGTACCTTATATGTATGTAGCTTCAGTTAAGAAAGTAATTCATATTGTTTTACGCATTCCCATGTCAGCATGTTTTCATTTTAAAATAATAAAAGATTAAAATCTTCATACAAAGTTTTCGCTCGCATTAATAGTAACATTTCAACATTCCAGTTGTACCTATAATACCCAACTGTGACTTCTGCTAGCTATGTTATCATTTTCTGTTGCCACGCAATGTTACAAACTACCTATAATTTTTAAAAAAGATCAATAGCAAGACACGGAAGCGATACAAACGCAATTATTTATAGCCAACATTTGTCAAGTCGATGAACGATGCGCGAGCCATTCTCACCCTTAACAGAATACAAATAAGACTCGAGAATTGCGAGTGCTTTTCGCATGCTTTTCCCAAAAGCATACACAAGCGAGACTTTGGAAGTGTACGCAGTCGGTGATATTCACGACATGTTATTATCGTTCGACGTAGGAGACAGCAGACAAGGTTCGTGCCAAGATAATATTAGGTAATGATCACGTGATGGTTTTTCGTTTATGGTGTTCCTTTTTTGTTTTCTAAAGTATGCGACAACTTTGTGTTTTCTTTAGGAAGTTCGACAAACAAACATTCTGTGAGCAAACATTGGGTAACACAAAGGCATCGCTCAAAGAACGGGGGCAACATTTTCAAACTAACATTACCTTATAAAAGGGACCACAGTCAACAACCTTGTCCAAATGAATACTTAATTTGAATAACTATGAAACAATAGAATTGCTTAAAAATTAATTGCCCGAAAAGCGATAAATAAATGAGAACGTTGCATATAAATACTGAGTTCTGGGTGCGGAACGAGGCACCGTGCGCCGGGTGAAAAGAAAGGGCGGCCGGATACGCTGCTCGACTCCACACAATGCCGGCTGATTTAAAAGACTCGGCAAACTTTCCGTCCCTTATCTCTTATTATACTCGGACGTTCTGTTAGTCGTCCTAGACGAAGCGGATTCACTCCGAACACCACATTTATAAAGGAACTTTAATGAAATGGAAGGATCTAAGTGAATGGACATTGGACATTCTTTGTTACATTTAAGTATTTTCTAACTAAGATGTTCTTATAATGGAAGATACCTAAGTAAGTTCAAGCTGAAAAGAAAATTTATCTACATAATAGAATGAAGGATACGTAGGTAGATATAGAAACTACTTAAGTAACAAATGACGATGTAAAAGTTGGAGTTTCATTGTGACATTTTCGCCTACAAATAATCAGTCCACAGGCAAATATTGGTTACCTGTAAGTAAATCAGGCGTAAATCTGGGCGCGAACTCGATGGAGGTGCAGTTCCAGCGTTCGCCTGCGTGCGCGGCAAGGCAGGCAGCGCGCGCCAGGCGTGCGGCGGCGGCCACGTGCGGCATGGCGGCGGGCTGGCGGCGGCACACGCGCGCCTGCCCGCCCCACAGCTGGCCACGCCGCCGCGCCTCGCCGCACTCGGCCTCCGTCCAGTTGCCTTCGTTCTCATGGAGCGCTCTACAAATCATATTATTAACATGAAAATAACACAAATTCCGATGAAATCCAATGTCATCGTCCTCAACTGCCAAATAACGGCCGACTACAGGACCAGGCCTCCCTTCTTATAAGACTTTCTTAAAAGAAAGAAAACTTAGTATTATTCTATAGACCAATCCAGGATTTTATGATCTGAAGCCATATAAGCTAACCACTGGACCACCGAGGCAGTCCAATTTAATATCAAGTAATTTGCTTACAGCGAAAATAAATAAATAATCGGATCGGAGCTGATTCAACAACCCGGTAGGCATATCTAGCTAGCAGACAATCAGTGTCTAAAACAAAAATGACAGCTATAAACTGTTAATCAGAATACAGTCATCTTTTTATGTTGACTCACCTAAACACATTTTCTAAATTCCTAGTAAAGTAAAGTAAGGACAGGCAAGGTAAAGGCTAGTGTTGCTCTAAGTAAGCTGATGTATCCTTTCATAGAGTCGGTTACCCTCAGCAGATGCAAAGTTATTCCATAAAATAGAGACTAAATTTAATAAAAGTCCATTGTGTAATTAATTATTTATTTATTAACATTTGACAAAGTCGATACAATAACTTATTTTTTAATCGAACTTGAGTTTTTGATCCTCTTTTAGATACATATTTTGCTACCTCAAATAATTTTTATTTACGAGTACCTACTATCTATATATTATCATATGTTACTATCGTTTTCCTTAAATTAGGTGACAAGATAAAATTCGGGAACACAAATTTGGGTTTTTGGGTTATATTATTTTGTGACGAACCTTATTTTGTATGCTTATTTTTATCATCTACGCTACTAGAAGGTTGTTGTTCTTCAGAACGTCGGGCTGATTCAGCTCGCGAGCCGCGCTGGAAAGTTTCGCACATTTCGTACAAGTAATTAGGGAGAAAGTCATTCGCCTCGCCTTCCCTCCGACGGAGCATACTGTACGCTTCCCGTAATGTAGGTTTCGGTGTCAGGCGCAGCTCTAGCTCCACAACGGATGGGAAATGTGCAGCCAATGAATAAACAATCTCCAAATCAGATGGAGGAGGACTCAAATGTCTGTAATTTGACACTTTATAAAGAAAATATTCTGACATGGTCATCCGAGATTTAGTTTCGTCATATTTTCCTAATTTCATATCACAGAGAATAGACTTTTGTCTCTCGGGTCCCCAAAACTCTTGTTCGAACGCTTCATAAAATTCTTCGACATCTTGAAATTCGCTTCTAAAGCAACGCGCCCACATTAGCGGTAGACCTTCGAGGCACGATATAATGAAATTAATTGTCTTCTCATTGTCCATATTTAATACAGAAATATAGTATTTGACACTCTCTATAAAATCTATTGGGTGCGTATGTCCACTGTCATCAAAGTGAGGTCGTTTATTCAAAGTTGCAATAATCCAGTCGTTGATGTTATCGGAAGATATCTGAATGGTATTTCTGTTTCCACTTGTATTATTTTCGTCGTTTATTTCCACAATCTTCGACCCCGGTGCAGATGATTTTTCATTTTTGCCCAAATTTGGAAGAGACATATGGCTACGAAGTCTAGATGAAGGCGTGTCGGTGAATATATCTTCTTGACTTTGTGAAAACCGCACTCCAAATCCCAACGTAGTCGGCTTGTATATAGAGCTACCGTATAGAGCCGAATCTACACTTTTCTTGCGTTCCTTTTGAATTTTATCTTTACATACTGAGGTCGATATTTTGTCTACCATCTCTGATAAATTTGATACTGAAGATTTGATTTGCCGCAAGTCAACAAATAAGCTCATTGTAGAGCATACATTTATTCCACATTCAACAGCACATGTTTATTTATTTAAGCAAAACCGATTTTAATTCTGAAACAAAGTAAAAGAATTTTATATTTTCTTTCTATGTCGCGTAAACATTCATAAAGCTACAACGCGAGTGCATTCCAAAGCTTCGCATTAAAATGTTATATATAAATTATACATCATTTCTAGCAACCAATAGAACATAAGTTACTTTTTAATCGAACGACAAAATAGATACGAGAACGGCGGAAAGCGAAACAAGAATGATTTGAAATCGTCAAGGAGCTTATAGGCAAACTGTGCGTGCGTGGCATGGCCGTAAAGTTCTGATTAAGGAAGCTTACGTGCGGTTGCGACGGGCGGGCAAATGGTACTACGAGTACATTCGCCCTCCGTTTCGTTACTAAGGGATGGTGTACTTGCGACTTTTTTAAACGCTCATATTACGATAACTGGGTTATGGTGGACCGAATATAAAATTTCATTGATGTCGTGCTGCCAAGGACACTCGCTACCGATGACTCCGCTTCCGACATGCCGAGGGGTGCGCGCCGCTGAGGCTTGGCATGAATTAAATGTCTTTGCGTGACTAACCGATTATTATTTGTTGCAAATTGTGGATTGTCAGCGTCGTATTTTCTGAATGCAGCATTTGCCATAATTTACATACCTTTGACTGAGTAGGATTTTTGTACCGTTGTTGTGGGTATATTACATAGAAGTAGTTAAAGAACCTGTAGCCTGTTGATAGATACCAAGTCGTATACTTACTTACTTATTTTTTCTTTGTTTAATATCGACGTTCACTTAAAGTTCTGTGATTAACAATTAGCACGTTTCGCTGAGGAAGGCGATATCCGGCAAAGCCTAGGCCTGGGGGGATTTATGGAGAGTGCACGCGACGTCAATTGTGACGTGAGCTGGTGTGGATACAATTTGCATTGCATCATCACTATAACCAACCACACGAACATTTTGAAATGGAAAATTGAACCACTGAGTATAAAAACATATTTTGCTAGTGGAATGAAATAGCAATTTCTAAACTAGGAACGCATTAGTTCATTGTCAAATGCAATGTCCTAGCAAATGGGCAGCCGGTTGCCCGGTAAGCGGATTTAGGCTCCTATTACAATTTATCAAAGCAATCGTACCGTAATTTTGGCGGCTACCGATACTGTTAGTTCGCAGCACCCTCCATTTAGTAGCAAACTGTAGCCATTGGGAACCGTAACAGCTACGTCAAATCGAACCGCCGCAGGCGCAAAATTACCATAGAGTTCATAACCGTGTCTTCATTATGGTTAATTCATGTGGAATGCGATTGTTCGTCGAAGCCAGCGCCGAACATTATCGCATTCGTCACGCCGCGCACGTGCAAGCACAATCTAATAAAATAATTCCCGTATCAAATTTTACGCGTCTATCTCGATCTAGTAGACAAAAAGCCGCGCAGTGGCAAAGGGTCCGCATTGTAACAACTGGTTGCGACACACAAAAGAACACCGATCCTTTGCCCAAACCGCTTTGTGATTTGACAGTATACAATATAATATTAAAATAGGTTACACTTTTTATCCCGTAAAACAGAAAGCTCAACATATGCGGGCATCCTATTAAGGGGCGTGCGCTTTTATTTGCAAATTTATCTTTCATTGCTCGAACGAATTTATCTTTTTCAGACATACGAGTAGAAGATTTGAAATGCTGATTTTGCAACTGCGGCATCAACTAGCAATCTAAAAGCCTTTTAGTGGGGAAAAAATGGTTTATACGAGCATAACACAGCTGGCGCGGTTGCATCCACCGCTCCGAGCCTGGCGACGCGAAACACCGCCGGCTGATTCGGCTTTAATGATGATTAAGTACGATATGATTGTAGCAAGCGACGGATGTGCGTGCACAGGGACCGAAATCTGCCTAAAGAGAAAACTTTACAAAATTCCAACATGTTTTTCATATGTGACCTCCAAAATAATAATTACTTAATATGTATTCTGTAAATAGTTGAATGGTTTTTATTTGAAAAGCAAAAACACTTTGAAAGCTTTGTAGACCTATTTGCGTATTTAAATCTTTCCAAGACACAAAAATATGTTAAATAGGGATCACCTATGTAATCAAATATTGTTCATCATTTCAATGGAACATACATTTTTTTAACAAAAAATAAAACCGACTCAAAACGCACTAAAAATTAAAAAATAACTGTGTCATTTAGTTGCTTTGATTTACTTGAGTCTGTTCTATTTTTTGTTAAAAAAAATTTTTTCTTACTTTTTAAGTTTTTAGTAACGTCGCCACGTAACGTACTCGTACTATTCTATCATAGTATACTATACGACACTTGTAGTCAAAAAGCTACCGATACTTACACAAAAACCGAAATCGCTGCAAGTGTGATCAGTCAGATCCTAACATGATGACAATGGGACCATCTTGGAAGTGTGTCCTTTCTAATAAAAAAAAATTATCAATATCGGACAATTCTGTAAAAAGTTATGCGTGGTCATACATAAAAAAAATATATACGTGTCGAATTGAGAATCTCCTCCTTTTCTCTTCGTCGGTTAAAAATAACGTTACACTCAATTGGCAATACGTAAATATGATGATTCACTTCCGAACCCCTATACTCGTCTTTTCTCTGTAGGTTGAGTAAGCAATTAGTTATATTACCCGAAGAAATTTCAATTTGTTACAATCAGAGGCAAGAGAGTCGTCTGGCCCCCGCTGCGTCGCGGCAAGCCTCCGTGCTTCATTAGCCACGGGAACAATGATACTTTAATTATGTACCATTCGACACACTCCGTAGCTTCTTACGCTGATCTTCAGTAATGACTGCTATTAATCAAAATCAACGACCATCTCAATTATGCTGGTGAATTTGTTTCAAAACAAGGGCATCTTGAAGAATTCTTGTAAAGCTACCACTAGAAGTAGAATCATACTTAATGTTTAACTACCTAATGGCTTAACATGTTAGTCGACGATAAATAAAAATTTAATTTTTACAAAGATTTTCTTTCATAAAATTCTTAGAAATTGCCTGAATTTTGGAATTTTGTAGACACAGCTCAAACCCTGTCTCGGAGAACATCTAAAGCAGGCAGTCTCATCTTTTGAGAAACTTTTGAAAATATTGGCAAACAGATGCACCTATCATAATATGTTCTACATAGATCTCCAGCTGAATATGCTGGCGTGAAAGAAATTCATTCGGTGAGGACAATATCAAAATATAATGAAATACTAATTCTTATGTATACCTAGCTGTAATAACTGAATCAGTACTAAAGGCTCAAAACGTCGAATGTGAAGTTTGCAGACCCTATTTAACGACTCTTACCAATTAATAGGAAAATGCAAAATCGACGAAGAAAATGTAAACTGAACGTAGAAATTTATTATGCATGCCCAAAGGTTTGCAAACAAATTGCTTTATTAATAAAACGGGCCTAAATTTTACCTACTAGACCCTTAAAATTACAATTTCTGAATAGGTTTTACTATCAAATAGCTATTAAAATAAAATTTATTCGTAGCACGTGCATAATCTCGGAACCAATTTAGATGTGGGAAACGTCCATTGAGAAGGAACCTGAAATAATTGAAATAAATGTTGGGATTACTCAACAAATTGTTCAATACAATGGCGATTTATCTAAGTCGACTCTTGAAATGTACAATTGTTGTACATTATTGAAATAAATTTGATACCTAAGTAAGTAATGTATTGAAGAAATATGTTGACCACTTATGTTGAGTAAGAAATATCTACCTATATTACATGAGGTGGACTGCCTTGTTGGTTTATTGGTCAGCCTATGTGGCTTTGATCACGAGGTCCTGGGTTCGAATCTTGGATCGAATCACGGAGTAATTCTGAGTTTTTCATTCTTCTATGAGCGTATTTTGAGTACATTTCAAGCCCGGAGTCGAGAAGTTAGTGGTGTTACATCCCCGTGCCGCGGATAGCAAATTAAGCCGTCGGTCCCGCTCACTGTCATCAACATCTGGTAGTGATCGTTAATAAATCAAACATTATCACCCGCCAACCCACAATGGAGTAGCGTGGTGGGCCTTCGCTCCATATCCCCTCTCCAATAAAGAGGGAGGCCTAGCCCTGTAGTGGGCCGTTAATTGGCTAATAATAATGATGATGATATTAAGACAACGACGAATTATTCTTTTTATTTTGTCTATCTTAGTGAAATAAAAGAAGATACGGAAGCGCTTCGGATAATTTGTTGTAATTTGATAAAGAAAAGTTACAGCTAAATTAAAAAACACAAAAGATTAAAGTAGGTAGGTACTTACTATAAATAATAGTAACATGTTTAAAACAAACATATTTATTCATGTCGGCAATACTACGGTATGGTAGGGGAGTAGACACAGTAACAGAACCTAAGCAACAAAGAAAACATAAATTGTAATAAAATATGATATCGAACTCCGCACGTAATGCTAAATTAATTGAACCATTTTATTAATCGAATGCACGATTTCATTTTAAGTTTCGTATCTTATAAACTAGGTCAGATATTCGCAGGAATATTTACTGCTAGTTACCGTAAAGGTACGAGCATATTACAGCGGGTCGCAATGGGTCGGGGCGCAGCGTAAATAATACGCTATAATCGCTTATACGTATTTTATACGGAATATAGCTCACTATGCCGGAGTCCGATTATTGCGCAGTGGATTTTGGTGCATGCAATGCGATCTGCCCCGTCATCATAGTCGTCACAGTCATGCAGTCACAAAGTCAGGCAGTGTACTATACTGTCTTCGTCAATGTACTGTGCCCGTCACTAATGTGCTTAGTGCACATTTCGAGCTGCGAAGCGGCCCGGCCTGATCCTTTGCGACCAGACATAGTATGTTCGTATCTTTACACAAACTGCCCTGACGTGAACCATTAAAATAGGTTAATGAATTGATGATGTAAATGACGATGTGATAGAACCGCTCAGCCACTTAGACTTTGTACTCATTTGGAGCTAGTAGTAGATAGCTCCAGCAGGTAGGAAAGTCTATAAACAGCGTCATAGACATTCATGGAATGGATTATATGGAATAGGTAGGTATATCCCACCAAAAACATTTTCAACTTTCATGTAAAATTTTGCCAAGTCATGGAAAATGTTCTCATGTAGTGCCAAGCTTCTAATACTCAACAAGACCTAACTTCACAAAGAATTAATTGAGAGATAAAATGGCCATTTCACTGAGTATATTCACATGGCGTAAGGTGAAAAGTTCATTAATTATCTACTGTTTATTACTTTTCTGTTACCTATATTAGTACCATGTGGTAACTGGCAAATGGCCGAACTACTTATTTTAACCAAAGTGTCTAGTGTAGAGTCTATCTATTAAAAGCTCAGGTGTTGTAGAATCGTAGAATTCATAACCAAATAAACTCTAGCCCACTTACCATGATTTGGCTTTTAAATGGACCCTTTTTAATTACAATTTGTATGTTTTCCATCAAACGTGCGGCGAGTGGACTCCACGGTGTTTGTAGAAGGGTTTACAGGGGTTCGAGTGTCAACGTGCCTTATCTTTTGCATTCTATTTGGCTTTGCCAGCGTTTTTTAATATATTTTGCTTCTGGTTGCAAATAAATAGACTTATTTTTGAGTAACTTTATGCATACATTTTTTATTGGTTAATTATAAAGTTGTTTAAATTAAATAAAATCAAATTATTTTTTTTTAATTAAATTATTACCGATAATCTATCATTTTAATTTGATTTCAAACCGTTTAAAAATTTTTCTCAAGCGAGCAAGGGAAACAGGGATTAATATTTATTTAGGTGTTATTAAATGTTAACTTATTATTATTTAGTCGTTTTTCATAATTAAGAGAGGTAAGAGCCCCAAGATTAGCTTGTACGTCTGTAATCTATATGACCAAGCAATCACTAAGAGACATCAGATAACATCTTCTGACATTGTTGTTCGTTGTCGAGGTGGAATAATTACTAGTACTCTGCGAACAATAGACAATAATGCGATTGATATAACCGTTCGAGAGAGATTGAACCCGCATTAGTTAATGACTAGGAGTTACGACTAGGTAACTCATTATCTTAGCCCGAATCGTAGATAGGTACAAGTTATATACACATGCTTACTTAATAGATACATAATTTACCTAACTCTTTTTTATAGCCTAAGTACATGGACATGGTGGATAGAAGGATGCGCTGACAAACTAGGGCAGATTAAAATTGCCGACGTTTTTTTAAAAATAAACTATAAAAATACTTATACTTTTCCTACTACTTTACTTTTTTAGAAAAGGTATTTTCTACAACTTAACTCTTCGAAATGCATTTAGATGCGTTTGGATTAACGCTATTGTAAAGCGTAAAGTAGTCAATGTAAAGGTATGTTCGTAATTTTTTAAAATGAAGGATTTAATGTACGATATCGGTGTTAAAAATATATTTTTACGTACTATGCTGCGTAGTACGCACTTACTAAATATAGTACAATACTAAATAATGTAGTACGGTTGGCAACCCTATGACAAAAATATAGCGTGTTTAAAACGATGTAGATCTGTCCATCACAGCCCACAGGCTCTTAGACCATATGAAAACTCATTAATTAGTCAAGCAGTGTAGCAAAGAAAATACTACGCCAAGCCGCAAAGCGCGAGCGGTGACTTTGTGTGACGCATTGCTCTGCGTTACTGAAATAAAGCTATTTCACTGTATACTTTATTAGACTCTATATAGTCTAGGATTAGACTATACGATTAGATAGATAGATAGCGAATGACTTGTTTTTTGACATTGAGTAATGTCATGAATATTATAGTAGGTAGTGTATAAATACTTTAGAAGTAGTAAGTAGTAGTAGTAGTCTATAGTGTTACTGACATGTTTATTTCTGTACCCAATAAATATGTGCTGACCCTTAACATGCTTCAAATTTAAGTATATATTTTTTTATTTTACATAAGCCAAATTTAAATATGTACCAACTGTTATTTAAATCATTATCGAACGCAGGATTAGTTACACCGCGTGCCTTAGGTTATATGGATAACTTTTTCTTACGACAATGAATTAAAAGTTGTGTAGAGTATACTAGGTATGTACATTGCACTGTAAGGAGTCAGAAATTATGCATTGATATGATCGGAGGAATAAGGAGATCCGCAAAAGAACCAACGTTATCTACGGACAGCTCAACAAGACGCAAAGCTGAAATGGAAGTCGGCTGGGCATATACCCAGTTCAATGTGCCAATTGAAGGGAACGTGAAAGTTGGCCTAAATCCTAATTGTAATCATACTGATCAGCAGACAAAGTAGTATCTTTGAGACAAATCAATACAAAATTAAAAATAAGTATTTTTAGTTAGGTGGTTAGGTGCAGATAATATTATACCTTACCGTAGAAACATTGTCTCTCAATAACACCACATACACACACTGCAGAGGAAGGGTGTACTCGTAGGTATAACTCAGCGTAATTTACGCCGTGCATCATAAATGCATACACTAGGGTCACGCTAACTACTCGTACATACATACCTACCTACATTTAACTTTGTCAGTAACAAATTTGAGGATTTTAAAGCAGAGTTTATTACTAAACCGCTAAAGTGCTAGTCAATCATCAATAGCGTGTTGAAAAACATTTACTAATTATTGGAGTAGTCTCTAAATTGGAATATTTAGCCTAATGGTATACGATGAACGAATCTATTGTTGAATGGATAAGTATTCTTTGAAGTAAGGTACTCTATCAAAAAAGGATGATTATTATTTATGAGCTATACAATTTTATATCACCTACTTATGGATTTAGAAAAAGAGCAACATCTTAGTTCTTGCCTGGTTCTTTATTAAGTAGAATCTGCTGACCCAGTGGTTGTATTACCGACATCCTCTTAATCTTAAAATCTAAAGTCTAAAGTCTTAAACTTGAATTTTCAATCGAAAAAAAGTCTCAAGTACTTGCAAAGTATGCTACTTGAAATATACTAACAAGTATAAACCTAGGCACAAGACTGTTCCCTAAATAAATAACTGTAAATAGACATCTTTTTAATAAAGCGTGCGGTGTGAGATTTAGAATAAAGATGTCACAGTTACTTATCGCTTCATATTCAATTAATGAACAACTACGACTTCAAAGCGGCCGTCGATTCGGCCGAACGGGGAGCGGGTGAGTAAAAGCCGAGCAAATACACTCCGAGGATGTCGGTAATTTATGAATTTGTCAGGACAAAGCGAACATCGTCGGCGGTGAAAATAAAGAGCGCACGGCGGCGTGGATAAATTTGTGTCACATCAAATGAGGCGAAGCACTACCCGATTTGTTGCGCTTACTCCCAGATACGTCCACTCGGCTCATTAGCAAATAAAAAGAATCGCAAAAAAAGTTAAAGACACGAGTGAATCGCTGTTTCGAATCACGTGCACAAAACGAAACTGTGAAGTCCTTTCAGAGTCGCTTATAGAATCGTGCTTAGTACATTCAGTACAGTTGTATGTTAAGGTAGGCTTCCCCTCGTTGCGAACTTAGCAGACTATGTAGGTGAGCCGCTTTTTACCTACGAGCATCGAGCAGTTGCAAGGCTGCCTTTCCATCAAAAATGAAAGCTAAACTGTGGAACGCAGTGCACTTATCAGGATTTCGATAGCATTGTATATTTAGTAAAAGCTTTTAAGTTTATTTAGAATAATTGTAAAAGTCGTTGTATACGGTTAAAAATAAATACGGTAATAAATTTTAACACAAAAAATTCCCACCTACCTCTATTTTTGAATCTATTATATATTTAAAAATCTTTACCAGATGACAGAATGTAAATGAATTTTCTTTATAAAAACGAAAAATACGATTTTTATTCCCTCAGATATTTGGTAGTATTTTGAAAACAAAACAACTTTATTGCTTCCACATTCCATTGCGATATAATCTGGACTGGGTCTGGCAAACTTACGTAATAATAACGAAGTTGAACGTAGCAATAAAATTAAGCTATGTGTCAGACTTATGGGCTCTAATGCAATCGTTATAATTTTCGTTGGGTTTTTATTTATTCTGTCAGTAGGTAATAGTAGCAAGTACCTAATTAGCATTAAGAGCTATCTCTAGAATGATAATATTCAGACAATGTTCCTTAGGGTGTCTTTTATGGATCCTTTTATATTTGCACACAACTACTTGCAAGGGTAAGTTTAAGAGTTCAATATTCCTAAAAACGTTTAGATACAAGATATTGTTTCAAAATTAGAGCAATAGACGAGATTTCTCAGATTTCAGTTACCTAACCCTGAAGCCGTTCACCTGTTAAAACCACGTCAGACTGTGTCCAGCTGACTTTTATTCACTAATCTCTAGATTGGCCTCAATCGTTCAAGAAAATTCGCTATGGATCTGCAAACTACAGGTGGAAATACAGCCTTATAGAAGCTCGGCACTCCGCAAAATTAGCCCCAACGAAGCCCTTCACCTTCACCGGTAAAACTTTTTAGGCATATTAATTACATATTTTGCATATTATAATTATTTGGGTTACACGATATACATTTACTTACTTTTTATATTTTTCACTATCCTACTACTCGTAATATTATTAACACAACTCTGTCAAGCTTAGATTACCTAAATGAAGTCTCGCTGCGGCGGAAAACCAATGTTTAGAGGATGCAATGGATAGAGGGTTAAAATGAGAATGACGCATACTTTACTTTTAATTTAATTTTTATCATTATATTTAAAGCCTTATACATCCTAAGTTAAGGAACCGGAATCAAATCTATGGAATATTGTCGTAGCTTGCACTACTGACACAGTACTTGGAGATGTTGATCATGTTTAAGACTTAATTGAACGAATATAGTGACAGAAAGCTTCATGACTTTGAAAGCTTTTTTATTTATTACGGCTCAAAAGATAAGTGCCGAAAAGGCACTACCTATTTCACCAATAAACTATTTTATTATATTACAAAAAAGTTGTCTTTATTAATTTACACCTTTATTTATTTAAGAGTCAATACCTTACAAATATGGACAATATTAAAAAATCTCTAAATGCTGTAGGGTGTTCTATATAAGCTACCTAGTTTTATTACCTTAGTAGTAAGTAGTATTACATCAGTATAGATAGATATTGATCATCATATACCGGTCCCAATATTTTCCGGTATTTACAGTTGGTTTCCTTTGTTATGGGAAAACTATAAAAGGCTAAAGAATGTTACTCGTACCGGTCGTACGTCTGGTTCAGAGCAATAAAATAGTTTGAAGTGGCTCGTTTTTCACCCACAGGCATATCGTGCACCCTGGGAGATGTGGAGGAATTCAATAAAAATCACAATCGTAAAAGCTAAGGCGGCAGTTAAATATTAAAACTAGCCGATTATCGCGATTCCGCTCGCACAATGTTTTCCCAGGCTTCTTATTTAAATGGATATCGACAACGTGCGTAACGCAGTGGATTTATAAGCCCTGAGTTCGATTCCCGGCAAGGCTTATTAAAATTTGATTAATTTGTCCAGTTTGGAGACTTCGGCCGTGGCTAGTTAACAGTACACTTTGCTAGCAAATAGATACCGCCAAGCGATTTAGCGTTCCGGTATATTGTGTAGAAATCGGAAGGGATGTGGATTCTCATCCTAATCCTAACAAGTTAGTCCAGCTTAGTTTTTATCATCAATTAACATCAGGTTCGATTGCAGTCAGGTATACCTATATTATATTAGAGTCGCGACTAGACTTTAACAGTATAAATTGATATTAAATAGTATATTTCACTCATGAGTCTAGCCTTCAACGCAGATAGAGATTACCCGTTAAACAAACGAACAAACTCTTCCGTGTACTAAATAGATATTGAACAAAGATCGAATTCTTAATTCATCATCGTATATATAACATAGATCTAAACTCCCCTCCCGCACGCGCACCCCCGCCTTGGTGACGCTCACTTCGCAACGCAGAAATAGTAATATTTTAATTTCGCCATAACTTCTAAACCAAACGTCCAATTTTAATCTTTTAAATACCAAATATTATCTACATAAACTGTACTTAGTGATGAAATTATTTATTTTGATAAGGATTAATAGCATGAGTAAAATAAATGCGTTTAAATGTAGTCCAAAAAAAAATTAAGATTTTTAAATAAAAAAATGGTTGTTGTGCTCGACATAGATAGATATAGTGTGTGCGGACTTTTTTGTAGATATTTATAAGATCTCCAATTAATTAGAACATTTTATGGTTCTATCTTTTATAGTTTACGCAGCGTACGCAAAATAAGTAACTTCCAAAATAAAATTTAGCCTATGTTACTCGTGGATAATCCAGTAGTTTTTGAGCCTATTCATTACAAAAGTTTTCCTCTTTATAATATTAGTATAGAAGTATAGTTAGGTACCTACTAGCTAACCAGCAGATAATGCTCTGCTTAGCATTTAATTACCAACATAACCAATTTTGATTTAAAACATGTTAAAGGTGAAATAAAACTTGGGCGTTATGATATGTAAAATATGTTAAAAAAATAAAAATACTATAAATAGTCCCTGTCATTCATTAGAAGGAATCCCAAACAACATGCATAATTGCTTAAAGAAACTAACTGAGGAATTATTTTATACTTAAAATGTGTATAAAGATATTTTTATGAAAGCATTAAGAACAGCCCCCTAATAATAGGTCCCGCCAAATGCACGGGACGGCTCGACAAAGTCACCGAGAACTCAAGCGAGGGAATTATTTTTTTCGGTCTGCCACACACGGCCCTCGCTAACTCAGCAAAAACTAAGATTGTTACTCCCTGAGGGATTATTTATACTCCATAACGGATTTCAATCATAGGAAAAACCTTTACAGTAGGGGCGCGAGCAAGTGGGTCAAATATGAAAAAGATAATATCACGTTCCAATTTTTTATAAGTGATCGAAGGTTCCAATCTAAATATAGGTAAAACAATATACCTAATGTATCCGAGTATTGATTATAGGGTCACAGCTTACTGGTCCAAGTTTACTTACATGGTTACTAATTATGGGTCTCATAAAAAAAACTTAGTGTTTCAGCGTGCGATGAAGCTCGGAGTATCTCAGTGTGGTCGAATCGGCAAAAAAAAACTCTTTATGTGTTGGAATTGAAATTCTGCGCTATTAAAATAAATATTGGTCCACCCCAACCAGGTGGGCCGAAATATTTAATATTTATATATTATATTTTAATATTAAATATTTATACATTGTAGCTAGTAGCTGTTCATACACACTTTTATGCATTTTACATTTTATAAAAAATAAAGCTCTACCTTCTTTACTGTCCTGCCGACATAATAAGAAAACAGAAAATTTATTATGATTTCACACTGGAACTGTGGAACTACAGCGTCTACGATATTGCAAAATCGTCAAACAAAACGTAGCGAACTACCTTCTTTCAAAATTTCCCTTGGGCATCCAATTTAGCTAATGTAAGTACATGTACCAGCGCGGTAGAGGTCGGTTCTAGTCTTTTATTTTAAGCTACAGTAGTGGATAGTGGAGGTTCATAGTAACCTCTAGCCGTTACAGGATAGGCTAGGTAGAAGCTTTTCATTTAAATTGAGTAGTATAAAACGTGTCACATCAACAGCGCGCTGCCGTCTTTGCACGCGAAGCATGCAACTATACTTTAATGATTCGGAAGTCATAAAAGAGTACAATCAAGCAGCTTAGATTCAAAGTTATAAATATTTTCAATATTGTAATACTTTGCGAAATTTAGCAAATAGTACATGTTTCACCTAAAACAGAGCAATACTTCGTAAGACTTAGTAGAAGCTGTTTTTTTAGTTTTAATTTTTTAATAATTGCTATGAGTTCCTCGTCGTTTTTACTATGGTACGTATACCTATGACTACGTTTAGATTTTGTATTGTAGGTTTCTAATACAATTATGCATTGTCAGAGATGATTTAATTAATTAATAATTAATTAGTATCTACTTAACTAATAACGTTAAGGATTATTACAGAGTCTAATCGTTTCGGTCTTATTCAAACTTGTCAGAAGCCCTACATTACGTCCGCGTCAGTGTTCTTTTTCTGATACCTAGTCTATACCTAGGTGCTGCTACGCTAGACGTAGCCATTACGTACCTGCTATCTATGACGTAGCGCTTGCTACGGTCGGCTTTATACAAGCTTTTATCATCACTATTAGTATGTATGGGTTAAAGTCTTACAAGCTAAATTAGAATTACTTCCTGACGTTCGACTAAGCTCTTTAATATTCGTACTTTCGGTGACAGGTCATTGGTCACTATTTCATAGTGTCGAAAGGTGACCAATGACCTGAGGAAGTCCCATCAATTTTGGACTAATTTGTTTTGACTTGGATAAATTAAAATTTTTAACATTTTAAATATTTCTTAGTAAATAATATAAATCCTATCAACAAATCAAGAATATTTTTTTTGTTATTATTATTAAAGTAGTGTTATTATTTTTAAAGATCGATTTATCATTAACAATCAAAATTAATAATTTAAGTGATTACCTATTAAAAATGCAATAAATACATGCAAATATTTTTAGAATAAAAATAATTATATTATTAGATAAAGTGTTAAGTTAATTAGGTTTAGCTAAATTAAAAAATTCATATCTATGTATCGTTATATAGGTAATACTTTATCAATATTATAGTACTCTATGTAGTTTCCTTTGAAAACCGTGATGCATTTCCCTTGCTAGTATATCATAGTGTAAAGTTATAGGAAGGAAAATATTTTCAGAATAGAACAAACGAGTGATAAATATTTCACCCGCATTTGGCCGTGACACTTCCACGTGAGGGAATGCACCATAAATCGCTCTTTTTACATTCTCTTCTGTCTATGTTTTGAAAATTTCGTTCGTAAAACGTAGGAATGTATTTCGAAATTTCTGCTTACGATATTTAATAGAGGTTACTCCACATCTCGCATGATTTATTATTGCAAATGTAGAGCTATTAGTCCTATTACTTAGAAAGGAGTCTTGCTGGTCTAGTGGTCAAATTATAGAACTTAGGAGCATGAGGTTCTGAGTTTGGGCCTGGGGTCGAGCATTGATATACTGAGCTGCTACATTCCTGCGTCCCGGTTAGCACCTTTAGATTTACAAATATTGTCTTCCTAAATCTGTCTACCAGCCTACCTGCATAATATTGCCTATACCTATAGGGAATATGGATATGGTTGAATATACTGCTTATTTCAACACGACGGTTGCAAATAATGAAGGTTTCAGCTTGGTGCTTAAAAGGAAGGAATAAAAGATCAAAAGTATTTTTTATTTTCGGGTTTTGAGGTTTTCGATATGTCAAGGACGACACATAGATTCTATAGTATCATTTACGACTACCTACTAATGCCTATGTCAAAATAATTGGATCCGATTACTGGGAATCGCGATCGGACAAAGGTCGCATTTCCAGGGCTACGAGTATTTCCGGGTGTAATCTCGGGGCGAATAATTGCGGGTTGCAACGGAACAACGCCGCTCATTAGTGCAATGTTCAATTAGGGAGCGATGGACGCGGGGGACGCTCGGGTTACCTTCCGTACGTAACGACTGGCGTTCGCCGCTAGATTGAGGGAACAGCGGCTTTATTGTAGTGTCTAATGTTCATGCTCGTATAGCTGATCGGTTTTTTGTTACTTCCTTTCAATTTAGACAGGTAATTAGGTAGGTAATAGTTTTTGCAATAATTAATATCTATTTATATTTATATAATATTCTATACACACAAATAAATGGAATACCACTACATGACTGATTCTTCACGAGTTCTTTAAAACTATACCCACATTCGATTGATTTAGCAGTTACTTCCATTGCAAAGTAGGCCCTTTCTAATAACGGATTTCCCACGAGATCGGGATCTCCGTGGTTGGGAAACAGCTGGGCACATCTAGTTTAGCTTAGATATTTTTTATCCACTACAAGTTAGCTCTTGACTGCAGTCACATCTTGTGTAGTAAGTGATGGTGCAATCTAGATTGGAAGCGGGCTAAATCGTTAGGAGTAGGATGAAATCTTTTGGTTTCTACACGACATAGTACAGGAACGCTAAATCGCTTGAAGGTACGTCTTTGTCGGTAGGGTGGTCCCATTAATACCCCCTAATTTTAGTTCTATAGAACTGTTAATACACCATATTAGAGTTTAGTGTTCTATATAGAACTAATGGGACAAAATTAAACAAAAGTCGATATCAACATCTTGTTTGTATATTTTTATAAGTATAATATGGAATCTCTTTTGATTGCAATAATAAATGTCCACATAAATTTGAGAGTATCTACGCAAATTGAAATGTATTATGGTGAAGTATCTAAACACACTACTAAACATTCCGAAACCATAAGAACTATACTATTGAAATTTACTAAGTGATCTATTCCTTCATACAAAAATAGAAAAAAAAAACTATTTTTGGGGGTTCCCCAGACTTAGAACTGGAACTTGACGTTGAGTGACGAAACGTGTGAGTTGTTTATAGATAGATCTTTAAAAATTGTATTGAGGTTTCTAAAATCAGTTTTTTCTAAACTGAATAGTTTGCGCGAAAGATACTTGCAAAGTGGTGAAATGTTCCCCCCTTGTAACTTCTAAAATAAGAGAATATTTTTTTAGACACGACTACTACTTGGTTTTAACAACTTAGCTTTTGTCGCAAGGGACATTTTTTTGTTAAAAACCAAATGAAATATCAATAAAAAATAATATAAAGTTTATAACTTATATGCTATAAGTAAAGTCAAGAGCAAAATCTATACTACAGGACTATATAGAACTATTGGGATAGGTAGGTAGAATTTGACAGCCCGGAAAATATCTGAACACTTCTATAGAACTACGGTATGGGGTACTACTGGGATGCACCCATCCATTACACAAACCACTGCGCCACGGAGGTCGTCTAAAAGATGTATGTGAAAGGTATGTATTTTTACCCGACTGCGTCAGAAGAAGGGTATTGTTTTTCGAGCGTAAGTATGTATGTGTGTATGTATGTACATGTATGTCCAATTCTATGGCACGCGCTACGGCTTATACGGCTGGATGAATTTTGACAAATAAAGTATCGTTGACTTCGTCAAAATTGTGGTAGTGACATAGGTTATATAAAATTCCAAAATGGCAACTGTGAATGGAGGAAAAAGGGGGGTATATGGTACTACAGGCGGAGACAAATAATATTTAGCTCATAATAAAGAAAGATCTATCAATTCTATGTTTGTCTCCGAATACAGCGCCATAAAGTATTTAGGACTTTATACAGATATAGAGATCCATGTTTTTCTCTTTTCAGTTCATTACTTGTAAGCAGTCGGGTTTTTTTTTTATAATAATATTTTTTAATTCTTTAACCCCCGACGTAAAAATTGTAATGGACTGATCAAGTTGCAGTTTCTTGTAATCGAGATAGTTCTTAGAGCCATCGGTATACAAGAAAAATCCGATAATTCATTCCAAATATATCAGTGGTCTGCTACAATTACGGCAATACACATAAGTTTCATTCGCGTATCGGTCTACGTTTTATACTATGACATGGATATCGATTGGTATCGATCGGTACTCTCCATACAATGGCGAGTAGCTAGTAGCTTAAACAATTAGGACCTATTAACAATGTTGATTACGATCCATTGGTCGATTAACAAATAAAATTCGATAATCGATCAATTCAGGTTAATTCGTTATCACAAAATAATTGTGTCGGTTGAATGTTTATCGTTTGCTTCTGTCCCGAGTCTGGTAAATTGACATAACTATCCTTGCATAATCCAACGGCTAGAATAGCAATATTTAGAAATTCTCGTACCCAAAAATAAATAACTTAGATAGTATCAATGTGAAAGTTTCATCTGTTAATAATTATCCACAATATATTTCTTGTTCTGTAAACTACTTATAACTAAGTATTATTAAACAATGTAGATTTTAGAATCAGCACTAATCCTTTGTATTCACCTATATATTTTCCTAGATAATGTTAAAAAAACATTGATAGATCTGCAAAGTGACAACAAGTGTAAAACAAAATGTAAAGCTCGGTGAAAATTTTCATCGCTGAAAATTTGCTAACGCTCTATTTCCGGCGTTCGACGTCCAAAACGGAAAACTGACTGCAAGGGACCGGAGCTTTGTCTTGATATGTCTGATAGATAAAATTATGTGATACGACTACCTACTATATATGTAGTAGATAAAAACTAATAAACTTTCTTGTAGACTGTTCTCGACATTTGGACTTGACGTTTCAAAGGATCTTGTATCCAGTCGACTTGAAACATATGAATTTGAATAGCCTGTTTTAATGGCTCGCTGTAGTTTATCCCCACGACGCTGCTGAAATGCGAATTGGCTGGAAGGTGGCAATTTTTGACATTATCGCTGTTGCCTGTTACTTTTAATGACCATTACCGCGGGTTTACACGTTCTCTGTAACACCACGAACTTCCTAACTGTACTTCTAGAATTTACTGAAACAAATAAAAGCTTAATATTTCATAACCCAACCAAAGAATTCCGAAGCACAAGACTGAATCTTTTTTTCGTGAAGAAAACACACTGAACCTAAGGCAACCATTCTCGTTTAGATCGGTAGGTGAGTACACCGAATTCTGCTAGGCCGCAAATAAAGCCTCAGACAAGCTTTATCATAAAAAGCTTACTTCTTGAGAGAGCTTCTTTGACTTTTATTAAATGATATAAATTTAAGCAATCGAGTTTTGCTTTTTATGCACACAAGGCAGTCTGAGTAAAATTGTAAATTATTATCTAACTACATCTTTTTTAAAGAGCAAATGCTCTACTTTTGCCGGCTCTTCTTGGTAGAATCTCCTTGGACCGCTGGTAGGTAGAGTCAAACTGACTGAGAGAGTTGACTTTTGTAAAAAGAGGTAGCTTGTGATTTTAAATTATTGTAATCTAATCGTAAATCTGTTTATTCAGTACTAAGATATATCTGTTTCATGGAAAAATTGTCTGCCTTCAAATGACATAATTATTTATTTAAATATGGAACACCCTATTTAAATCTGATTACTCATAAAAATTGCTAATATACAAACACACATCCTTTTTGAAGTCCGTTTAAAATAAAATTGGCTTATAATTCGTAAAGATTCAAATGAATCATAGTTTTTTACAATAAGAAAATCATTATAAAACCATTTTATTTCAATCAAATGATAGCAAAATATATTTTTAATGTTTTAGATCATTATTAAGTAGGTATACTTTACAACTAGGACATCATTCGAAACGTACATAATAAAAATAATAACAAATACTTACAGCCATCGAATCGCCTTAGTAGACTTAGGTAAAAACACAAAAAACAAAATAAAAATCACAACAAATAAACGCATCACAGCTAAAGTCAGTTAAACGTTGTTAAATCCGAATTAAAATCCATCAGTAACTCAGAATGAATGATAAATAAAAAAGAAAAAAAATAAAATCGAGCGCGCATAATATATACAGCGATCGTAATATTTGGCGCGAAAACCCGCGAGAGAATGGTACACGCAGCCCGTTGCGAGGCTGCAAGAGAGTTGTGACGACTGACGGTGACGCCGGGACGAAAGTCCGCGAGTCTCTCGGAGAGGAGGCCCGGAGTCACGCGTGCGGACGCCGCGCGCCGTCACGCCGTCCGCGGCCAGTGGTCAGGCGCCCGCCCGCCGCGCCGGCATAACCCGACCCCTCATAGATAAAGTAGCCGCAGATCTATCTTAGGAGTGTATACCTTGCTTATTTTAAAAGTACTTTAATTTGACTCTTAATTTATAAGACTTTTAATACCGTGTAGGCTTACGAAGAAAGGTTTACAATAGAGTTTTATCATCATATTATGCGCCATTTCATACTTCCTCTATTTTTCAAAATCATGCAATATTTATGAACAAAATATCAGTATCTAATAAATGCAATTACAATAGCGGGCGTTAAAATTTTATATTTGATACCTGTGAAGGCTGTCAAAGAAGTCGTTTCATAAAGCATAAAAATTTAACAGTGTAATTTTCCTTTTTTTGAATACATACAAATTCTTTATTTGCACATTGTATGTAGTATTATAGTTATGCATACACCGCCTGACTATAATTATGCCTAATTCTTATTTCAAAAACCAGTAACCCCGCGTACTACTTACTTAACGTAAGTAGCCACTATTGAACAAATTAAGAATAATTTAAAAAATACCTGTTTGCTAGATGTTAAAGTCTCTGTGGGACTTATCCATTGTAGGTATAATCTAGCACGCGGTCGTGGAGCGTCTGTTTCGCGAAGGCGTTCGGAGCGCGGGCGGGCGGGCGGTCGGGCGGCTAGTGGCTGCGCTCCCCGGCACAGCCCACTTATCAATTCAGTCGAGTGGGCATTCGTTCATTGTGAAGCATTGTACCTATTATGCACGGATTCGATGCTTATTTACCCGTTCACATGCCGAGTATGCGAGCGTAATCCGAGCCATAGATACTTTTAAATTGGAACTCGGGCATCGTTTGCTCTCATAATGGGGTATGAGAATAAATTGGCTCGTTGGTTACGATTTCGCTGAACCGGAATTATAAATTATTTGAATATTTAATACCTAATATGTGACAATATTTATATAATCACATAAGTATGTATTATTCCTAAAACAGAAACTATTTTAAATATGACCGATGTAATACTTTCAATAATTTTCTAAACATATGAGTAGAGCCTTAACGTTAAACGAAAGAAATTTATGTCCTATATATCTTAATTTTAATGTTGTACATATATATAAGTATATATGTATTATACATATTGTATGTTTTATATATATTTATTTATTTTACATTTTGCATATGTATTCATATTTATTTATTTATTTATTGTTTTTAGTACTCGTAATTATATATAAGCTTATAGGTGTTTATTATTGACTTGTGTTATGATGTCTGCCTACTATCTACTAAATTAAAAGAAATGTCGTATATATCTTAATTATAAATACTCAAACCTCGTAACTCAAACGCGGATTAGTGGGCTCAAGTTAATGATATGATTCTTGTAACGACCTAAAGTGCTCTTCCGAAGCACGTGAAAATACTAACAACTTCCAACTGCAGTTAAGCTGAGAATTTTTGAAAATAAAAGAAAAATTTCAATCATAAATATCTTATTCTCTAATCTCAAAAATATTATTTTGAATCATAAATAATTAGATAATTTTTACATTTTTAAAAATGCCTAATGGCGTTAGTCTGATGTCGGAAACTTAAAATTAAAGCTGCTATAGGGTTTTAAACGTCCATTCGTATTTTCAATTACAATAATAAAACAAATTAAATTATATAAAGTTATATAATTAGATAAAAAGTTAAGACTAAATATTAAGAGTTAGACAGATCCTTACACTATCGTGATGACATACTTAAGTAACTATGGCATACTTACTTACTAAAGTAGCTCAGTACAAATTTTCATTTTGCGAGAATGGGACGAAAGATTATAGTGCTTATAACTTTGTATATCTTTTACCTAAGTCATTATTTTTATTCAACTTTATAAAGTAAGTCATCTTACCCTATTCTTCTACACATTTAATATTATGTACCTAATATTAAATACTAACCTAAACCTAATATTAAAACTTTTGACCCGAGCTCACACATTATCACTAATCAAGAATGAATAGTAGTAGAGCTTTTATGATAGAGCCCTTCCGGGGAAGTAATACCAGTAGCCTTGCTGTTTAGAATCAGAGAGGCATGGTCACTAAAGTAATTACCTACAGACATGAGGCAAATCTTCACCTACGCCTTAGGTTGCGGTGCTTTGTAGGACGTATTATTTGCACGCCCAGGCGAAGTGTCACTCTGTTTACAAAGCCATCGTTTTATACTCACCATCAGGCCATTGTTACTATCCCATATACGCAAAATGTGAGGCAAGTACGAAAACTAGCAGTTTAAGATTAAATTGTATCAATTAAAATTGTTAAGCTTAGGATGAAATAAAAACACTCGCTGTATTACGGAATTATATTTATTAAATTTAAATAAAGATTATCTTATTATTTGCTTAAAGTTATTTCCGTGTACAACTAACGAACGTATAAAATTATTTAAATTCCTTAACTTAATATCCGATTTAAGCCCTAGTATAGCTAGTGACGTCAAAATAACTAGTCAACTTTCAAATCTTACGTGTCCTCCACATCATCAGCAATGACAGACTATTACAACAAAGAGCATATATTTTAGACTGTAATTCCTCAGCTGACCACACAATGATCGAGCATCCTATAATTGATCCATCGAACACAAATAAATTACAGCAGGAAACAAATGAATTATTCTTGAAAAAATGATGTAAAAAACTTACATTATTTTTGCTTACGAGAGATAATGACAGTGATAATACTCGCCTGCTTTCGCACACACGTCCATTTATGTTTATTCTTTTAATAAAATAAACATACTATGTATTTAAGTAACGTAGCAATGTAAGTATAGATTAATTCTAATTATGCAAGAAATTAGTTCCAATTTTCCACAATGAGGTTTTTATTTTACAGATTCCCAGATTGTGTACGTGACCGTACGTGTCATGAACGTTTGACAGCAAATTTTATGCCTTTATGTTTATCCATAGATTAAAGACAACTAGATAGAGCCCATAGCGTGTCCACTCGTGAGACAGCAAATCAGCTTTATTGACATGACATGTCAACATTTATGTTTTAAAATATCGTAAAATACGAAATATTACTTTATATAAGATAGTTTAGTAAACGCATAATACATGAAATTTGCTAAAAAATAACATATCTAAGCTTTAAATCATCAATCAATGAAGTTTATGCCTACTTACGTATGAAACGTAATTCCTTCGATTTTCTGTTCGCTGCGACTGTTGCAGCCGAATATATTACAACCCACCATAGCACGATAACGTTTAAATTAATATCGTAACCGCAAAGTTATATTATTTATCAGCAAATTTAATAAAAAGCTAATAATTGCTCAGATATGTCCCTTGCTTGTCACAAACTCCACTCTTGACAAACAATAAAAACGAACGGGAAAGGGACAAAAAATAATCTTGTATCACTTTCTAATAAAGGCCGAATGAAATAAGTTTGTCACGCTCTTGAACCTACAGCCGCGTTATGACTCCATCTAGTAGTCTTTAATCTATGTGTTTTTCAGACGGACAGTTTGACACATTTTACATCAATGGGAGCTGTCAAACGCGTACGATTAAGGCCTGTGTGCACCAAGATTTCGGTTATCATAACCAACGGTTAACATAAGCTAAACGTAAAATTTACTGTTAACGACAACCCGTACGCCGCTTAAGAACGTAAGCTCGGTTAAGATAACCGCCCAGTTTACGTCCTAACCGGCGTACGGGTTGTCGTGAACAATAAATTTATAGTAAAGTATGTTAACCGTTGGTTATGATAACCGAAATCATGGTGCACACAGGCCTATGTTACACAATCACCCTGGTCAGGTATGAAGTTGCGCTTAATCGTCACCAACCATAGACAATTATAGTATTTAAGTCCTCTACAAGATCTGTAATCCTGGTGTACTCGGTAGCGGTATAAGTACTGCTATTTTTGAAGTCGGTTTAGCTTTGCACTTGTTTGGATACAGTTAGGAGTTGACGGAGCAAACGTTTGTGTGTGTAAACTATTATGTATAAGCTTTTTATCTCTGTTTCTCTCTATCTAATACGATACTATAGATGGATAGAGAGAGACTGAGACAAATTTTAAAAGAAAACTGTAGTCATTAAAGCTTATTAGCCCTATTGTTAGTAATACAGAGATTCTGTAAGGCGGAATATTTTGTTCAATGTCTGTCGAAATCTTAATATATCCAAATACGCAATTAAGAAAATTTGATTTGATTTTGATGGACGCCTGAGACACCGAAACCAAAAACTGTTGCTAGGCAACAGGGAAAGCGATTTATAAAGCGAGAGTGAATAGGAATGTTGGAAGGGGAAGACCAACGCGAACGCTCCTGGACCAAATCCAGAACATTCTAGTAAAAAGCTAGCCTTTTATTATAGATCGTTCAATCCACCAAGGCTCGTCGTTTTTTGTTTTTCAAACGCTTACAGTGCAAGTGTGCAATAAAAACTGCAAGAATGTGAGTTCTATTACTACGTGACGAGTAGCAATGTGTGCACACTCACACAAAGTATCAAATTAGTTTAGTCAAGAAGAATGTCAAGTTTAACTTCCAGTATGCTCTACTTTATTTAAACCTATTTTTTAAAATAAATATGTCATGTTAGTCCTGCATAGCACAATTATATTGTGATATAGGTTAATAAATATATTAACCAATATAACAATATCTTAAAAACACACATTCACACAATGATCACAAATAGGTACCTAGTACATATATAATTATATCTATTTATCTTTTATTCAAACGTTTAATATTTGAGCTCGACTGCACGCTGTCTTGTCTACGATACCCCTAGTGTTTTTGTAAAGCGTGAACCCATGGTACCTATTATTATTTTTATTCATTACAAGTTAGCCCTTGGGTGTGTGGGTGAGTGTGATTGTAGACACTTGATGCTAAGATGGAAGCGGACTAACTTGTTAGGAGTAGCATGAAATCTACATCCCTTCAGTTTCTATACGATACCGTACCGGAACGCTAAATCGCTTGACGGTACGTCTTTGTCAGTAGAGTGGTAACTATCCATGAGCAAAGCCTCCCACCAGCCAGACTTGGACCAATTCAGAAAATCTTTATCTGCGGTAACAAGCACCTTGCACCTTGGTGACTTACTGTACTGTTGGTACTTTACTGTAGACTTGGGTGAAGAGTGCCCTAAACTGACGAACTTGTACGAAAGGATTAATGGAATTGGAGGAAGAGCGAGATATGTATGGATCGTGGCAATTGGAAGGACGTGGTCTCTGCCTACCTCTGTGAGAACGAGGCGTGATATGTATGAGTCCTTCTTAGCTAATGCTCCGTCCAAACACCTAGTCTGTATCTTTTAGTATCTACATCATTACCGGGACAACCATTCGGTCAGACAATAAAATACAATGCACGTCTAACAACAATACATTAACATTTACCATTTACAAAAAACACTGTTTTACATTCATTATAAAAACAATTATGACAGTTTTACTAAGTTCTACACTTATTTCACTGATTCATCGTCTATTCGCGGTAATGTCTTAGCGCTGCATACAGTGCTTCGGTTATGCAAAGGAAACTGCTATATTTTTGCTTACATAGAAAATTATACAATGTGCTTGCTCTTATTGCTTTATTCAAAGATAGAGGCAGACTTGTTTGACGCACATGCAACCTTGTGCCTTATAAGTATGTTACTAGTCCTTATATAAAATGAAACTACCTACGTTATCAGAGTGAACAAGTTCTTTATTGGAACGAAGTTCCTTATCGCGCGTTGTGAAAGGGGGCTAGACGGAAAAAATTCGTACGAAAAGTTGTCACGACACTTTTTGATCAAAGGATCTTGCCGCCGCCTTTGATGTGTGTGCGCGTGAGCGGCGGGGGCGCCCGCGCTGTATGCTGTCTCGCGCTCTCGTCGCGCCCTCTGGTGTTTCGGTGTACAACAACAAATATTATTATTACTTAAAAAAAATGAAATTTTATTACAATTCCTTCACTAATTAATCGAAAGGAACTTCGTTCCATCCGGGTGTCCCTTGACACCTCTCAACTTTTTTTTTTTAGTATGAAAACATGGCCAAGAATTCAATGCTAGAAGAATGATATTTTATATAGTAGTTTATTATGGAGTTTTGAAAGAAAATAATATAAAAAAGTTTAGATACAGGTATTATTGATATTTTACTTTCTACTTTTTCTTGAATTTTGGATGTATATGTACACAGCAAGATCACTCGTTAACACCATTTCTATAGACTTGCTATTAAGATTGCTATGAATAAGGCCTAAGGTTACTTCTGAATGACGGCGCATCCCATATGCGCAATTCACGGCGTTCTAAACTTCCCATTTAAAAACCAATACTACCACTCGCACTCACGACAAATATAAACTTGTTCAGTGTTTTTTTATGCGCCGCGGAGTCCGCGTGCGCGCATCACTAAAGAATAATAGTCTGTGGTTACATAAAGTACATTCAAGTCTGTGTCCATCTTTAATCACGGAGTAAACAATATCACTAGCCGCATTGAACGCTACGGTTATAAGCAGATGTAGGCAGCCTAGGGCTTCCTGCGGACTTCCTTTATGATGAAGCTGATGGTGCGCGGGCGTCAGGCAAGATGCGACAGGTCGTCCAGCTCGGGCGGCGGCTGCTGCGTCGAGCCGCCGCGCGCGAACACCGGCTTCGCTACTACCGATACAGGCGCCTGCCGACAATGTTAACATTTAAAATAATGTACACGTACCTGCCTACAATATGTTAAACATTAAAAAAATGACAGGCATCTGCTGACAAACGAAATAAACAAGTTCAAAAAATGAGAACGATTCTATTTTCGATTGTTCATCGATCCAGTCAATAAGGAATAAGAGCATGTATTTTTTAATATTTTATCGATTTCTAGTATTCTATAACTGTTATAGTTGTGTGACATCCAAAATACCACCACGTTTACGCGGCTGTGCGATTGCGGCACATTATGTAACAAATGTCAACCGGTTTCCAGAACTGCTGAGTCAGAACTCTTACAGAATTATGGCGATACAATCGCAGTACAAAGTGCCATAGATAAGAAAGAAGAAGAGTAAATAAGAGAACTCAAGTTCTCAGTTCCATTTTACCCACGCCTCCTGCGATTAATGAGTAACTTTTCGAACGAATCAAATAGCGAAAATTATTTTACAAAAGCACAATGGTCTGATATTTGTTGATGGAATTCGTAGGCGTCTACAAATGTAAACTATAACAGTTTACGTAAAATAATATATTTTATTTTTTCAATCCATACACAAGGTCCGAATAAGTCCTTTAAATAAAATAAAAAATCAGCCATTACATTATCATAATTGAGTATGGCAACCACGCAATAATAACACAAAGAAAGATTCAATATGACATCTGTCGGCCAACTAGGGACAGAATATCGAAAAGAAAGCATCGATACTGTACACATAAGTAGTATGGAACCAAATCGATACTTTTTACTGGTTAAACTAACTCTTTTATGTACCGAACTACTCGTCTTCAATGATTTTAGCTTAATTTCAGTAGAACAAACCTATAAAGTAATAATAATGGCGAACTAATAATACTTATTTTGAAATGTCAATAAATATTTTGATTTATAAACGCGTATTGCATTTAAATTCCTAATCATGACAAATGTTCACTGCCAAAGTTCAATCTTACTAGGCGGCATTTTATACTATACTAAAAAAATAAACGAATAATAGTCAAATATAATATCAAGTATCAAAAGTACGCAGTAGGTTATATTTTGAAGGAAAGGAAGATAATCATGATAAGAACAAGCATTTTTAAACGTAATTTAATGTATAATTAGAATATTCGATATAATTAAAATTAAGTTTTAAGTCATTTCCTGAAAACTATCGAGTAAATGTATCGAATGTACTCGATACTCCAAAGTATCGATGCTTTTTTGTCTAAAACTTCAAACATAAATATCTTCAATTCCAGACTTCACACAGTATAAAACCTTTAGAAAAACTTGCTTAGAAATAAATTCTTTATAATTTTATGTTTTTTTCATTCATAGACGCAAAAAAAAGTCGTCAACAAAAATTTGTTAGGAAAATGACCATTGTTCTTTGCAGCACCAGAGCTACTACTGCACTGGTAATGCGTTGCCAGCCTTTGAGACATTTTGATTCGCAAATACTATATTTTCACTGATACTTTATACACTTTTTAATAAGTAAAACAAATAACTTAAAATTGTTGTATGTATGGGTAGATGCAACAAGATTTTTTGTTAGATTAGTAGCCCTGACTGATATGTCAAACCAACACGCAACATTTTTTGGCCCCTACCTACATTGAGATTTTTAACCGAATTTATTATAGTTCTTGTTGTGTAACTCACCTGGCTGACCCCAGCAGCGGCGGTCGGCTGGTGCTGCTGGTGCTGCTGGTGCTGCGGGTGCGCTTGGTGCTGTTGGTGCGGCTGGTGCGCGGGCGGCGGCACGCCCACCACTACCACCTTCTGTGGGGGCGCCGCGCCCGCCGGCCCGCTCGTCACCACCACCGACTAAAATATACAAACACCACCAACGTACACTAACTACCGATTACAAATCTACCAAACATACTTTACTACTACTCTGTGCTGATTACAAAACCTAACAAACATACTGCTACTACTCTAGACTCTACGACTCTATGCTAACGTCTAATGTATGGCCTGTATAAATGCGTTTCTGATCTGTCAAACCTACCAAATATACCATAAACATACTAACTGCCGTATTCTATAGTCTATGTTCTGCAATTTTTGATATTATGTTTGTTCTTAAAATTCGATGTGGGTTGCCTATCAAACAAACAAATAAAAAATGAAGGTAGAAAATAGCTCCTACCGCTATTCAATCATTCAATGATCATTTTAATTAACTTGTTAATGACAAGATAATGACAATAAATTAGATTAAAACAAAATATAATAAAGTTAATAACTTTTGAATAAAAGAAATACAATTTTAATATTAATAGGCATGAAACGACATTCGTTTTCTATATTCATCTTTAACGTGTTTGTTGATAAGCACTGGCACATTACATTAAGGCATTACATGCATATACAGAATTTTTTCTCAATATCTTTCCCGTCCATGTTGGCATGTCAACACATTTACATACTAATTATGATGTTACTATGAGATGTGACATCAAATTAAAAAAATACGCTCACGACCAAATTTATTTTCCTTAAATCCATGCTAAAAACATGCTATAATCTATTAAAGTTTATATTTTAAAACATAAATTATTATTAAAAATACTCCACTGTTGAATACACCTTTACCGCGCATTTGCACTAATTAGCCACTATTACTAAACGCAAACGAACTATAACTAGTAAGTCATACATATATTTCACTTGCAAGCATTCACTCTTGTGATGTTTTTGGACTTACGTTTTGACTGCGGACAATGGTCGGCTGAGAGCTGTGCATGACGATGTGGCCCGCGCTGCTGGCCGGCTGCGTCTAGCAAATAACATATCACATTATCTAGGCCATTAACGGCCCGCTACAGGGCCATTCCTCTCACCTTACGAGAGTGCATATGGAACTTATACCCACCACGCTGCTCCAATACGGATTGGCGGGCTTAGTGACAAGTTAAGGGCTAAACAAAATTAAAGATAAGTTAGTTTTTGAAGTTTCAAATAACATTATTTTGATGGAAAACAGATGCAGCAACAACTGCAGTACTGTGAAATATGTTTAATTAATTTAAGTTACAAAATAAAAAAGCATGAAGGTCTACGGACCTCCTGTTGATTGAGTTATGTGTATAGTTCATACTGCACTGTTACATACTGTTCTGTTACTACAAAACTACTAGAAGACTGAACAACCACCCAACCACTATGGACTCGTTAAAGTGAAACAATACATACAAAATAGCGTTGTATGTATAGAAAGAGGTGTCGGACGAATTTTGTATTATACTTTTTTGATCTAGCTCTGATCCGCGCAGAGAGGAATTTATTTTAAGAATTCACATTATTTATAGTCACCTGACTCTTTTGTTGCGACGACACAATGACGAACTTCTGCGGCGGCGGCGTGGACGGCGCGGGCGACTGCGGCGCCGACGACGTTATCACCACGTTGCGACTCGCCACCGATTCTATTATTAGTACACACATGTTAAATGACAACTTCAATTCCATGTATAAAAAAAATAATAGATATTTTGATAATAATGATAACAAAAAACCTAATTAGGGGCTAGCTTAGATTGAATACAAGCAGGAAATTCTTACACAAACAACCAAATGAAAACACGTTACAAATATACTATATATACACAAATTCATCGTTCAGTCCATGGATAGCATAAAGTAACACATACCGATAGACTTAGCGTGCGCCTGTGACGTATGCTGAATGGCTGGGGCCGCGGGCGAGGGCGCGGAGGCGGACGCGGGAGCGGGGGCGGGTGCGGGTGACGGCGAGGGCAACAGCGGGGGCGTGCACGTCACCACGGCCACTGCGCCGCCCGCGTTGCCGCCCGACGGCGACGAGCGCAGCTTGCTCACCATTTGCTGCAGACTTGGCCCCAGGTAACCGTATTCGCGTCTGAACAAATCGAATCAAATTCATTATTCCAAGGGGATTTCTAAACAAACAGTTTGAAAAGTCGCTACTGTCAGTGAGTAGTGAGAACACCAGATAGAAAATTCTCACTAGAACATTTGTAATCATAGATGATTTCCCGCACTATTTAATACCACAAGTTGACATTTGTACGTTAGTTATTTTGCTCTAATAAATTTAATGAAATCATTAATCTCGAAATCACGTCGTCACAAATCTAACGTATAATTACCACTGAAGGAAACATATCGTGCATCCAGTTGTACGAGGATAAAACCTACTAGAAGTAATGAGCTGCATTTGTCTTGTATGCGCTATGTATTGGGGGTTATGTATTCAAAATCGATTGACATAATATCAAAGCAGATCATCTGAATATAGTGATGCAGATCTCACTTGTAGTCGTCGGGCAAGTCGGGCGGCTGGCGCAGCGAGCGCACCACGGGCGCCAGCACCTTGAGCAGCTGGTGCTTGAGGTTGCCGGCCGCCAACCGGTCCGCGCCACCGATGCCGCTCAGCGCGCCCTCCACGCGTTCGCCCAGCCAGCGCACGCGCGACAGGATGAACACCTGAACACGCGAATGCATACCATCCATTATAATCATTTGTATGTCACAATAATACACATTCATGTTATGCTGCAGAGAATGGGAAAGCCCAAAGAGATTCTGCAGTTGGTCGTCGACATTATATCCTAGCTCAATAACTTACATGAGCTGCCTATAATAAATGGTTTAACATGAGCACCTGTCCACTGTTCTGAATAGCAGCAAATAGTTAAATTAGCCTAAATGATGCCACTAAAAGTAGAAGGAAATCATAGGCAATGTCCTTTATGGGAATAAAGGACATTCCCTATATTGTACGAAAAATGTCAAGTGTGGCAAAAAGTAAACTCACATAATAGATATAAAAATCTAAATAAAATCAGTTAAGAAATAGTGGACTTACGAGGTAACAAACAAAACAAAAAAATACGCATCGATTTGAAAACATTAAATCTTTTTACAATTCATAGGAGAGTAATATACCTTTACAACTTCAGGTCCAAGTTCTGCCAAGCCTTGAACAGCTCCATACAGGGATGCCAGTGGAGTCTTTTCAGACTCTTTCATAGAGGGAACCATGGAGGGACCACTTTCGTTGTTCGTTTGAGATGGACACTGCAATGCTTTTGAAAATAATCTGTAAACATATTACTGTTTATTCAAATGTTTAAGTGAAGTATGAAGAATTCATTTAATCATATACTTCTCTCCGTTAAGCAGGACTGGCCCTGTAGACTTAAGATTCGTACAAGGACACTCAGTAAAAACACATGTCGTCAACCAATAGCGGCATAATAAAAAGTTTTATTATTTATTGCAAGTAGGTAAGTTAGTATGCAATCTAAGATGGAAGCTGGTTCACTTATGAGGAGTACGATGAAATCCACACCCCTTTCTACACAATTGTATTGATTGTACTGAAGCGCTAAATTGGTTGGCGGTATGTCTTTGTCGGTAGGGTGGTAATTAGCCACGGCCGAAGCATCCCATCCCACCATTTGCATATTCAAAGCCACGTGAAGTGGGCCTTAAAATACACTGATTATGAATGTACTGATAAAAAACTTACCTAGTGACCCTAGTCTGCAGGTTGTTGGTGGATGTGTTGAAGGTCTTGCATATCTGCGCCATGAGGCGCGCAGCAAAGTCCCGCAGCGCCCAGTGGTTGTCCACCTCTGGCCTCATGCACAGCTGGCGCGCTACAATGCACGTTGACACCGACGGGATCAGCTCGTGCAGCTACAGGTGATTTTGTGGCCTTTAATACTACTATCTTATAACAATTGCGGGCATAAGGTGTATAGGTGGATTTAAAAAGTGGGAAGTGAACAATTCACACAATCTCCTCTATGTTACACATATTATTTTTCTTCTCTCTTTGTCAAACATTTATAAAACTATAAAGCAAACAAAAAATAATATGCACTCATTAAAAATGTATCAATTGAACAACCCTTTTAATAAAATGCCAAAATTATTTAATCAATCACTAAAACATGGTTTCTACACTTACATATTTCTCCAAGTACAAAGACTGGTTGTCCAGCATAGCTTTGACCATCCTCATCAGGTAAATAAGGAGCGCCAAGTTGTTTTGCACCACATTAACCTTTACACCCTCCGAGATAAAGGTGCACATTCTTGGCAACATCTCATGCAGACCCGGGTCACATGCCAGCGATTGAAGTGCTTCCTAGTAACAATAAAAAATGTAAATTAATTATAATTAAACCTAAATAATAATATAATGAATTAATTATAATTCTAGTATGCTCCACATTTTGTACAATGCACATTTTTCAATTACCAAAAATAGTTGAATATTTTGTTATTTTATTTGCTTTTGAACTTATCTTAATAACTATGTAACATTACAATCATTACATAGTTATTAATATAATTTATTATATCATAATGTATGCCCCAAAAATGTCATACCGCACGTCTTCCCTCATCGCTCCCAACACAAGCCTCAGTAATTTCCTTATAATACAACTGTTGCTCCACACTTAGTTCATGTGTGGCCAGTTGTTTAACATGAACAGATTCTGATGCTTTCAGACGAGCTGCCTTCCCACATACTGGTTTACCTGTAATATTTTAGATTTGTTCAAGTTAGTTCAATTAGAGCAAAATCTGTGATTTTTTGTAAGAAATTGATAGTTGAACATAATTATGGTCACTAAGCACTGGTATGATAAGAAGTAAATTGGATCTCATGTCTCGGGCTGGAAAATTCATATATTATGTAAATATATAGGTATAACACATTTAAAGCTGTGTAGGTTTAACATGCACTCGAAAAAATATGTCAAGTAGAGATAATAAAATTATTATTATAAAAACAAAAAACCCGACTGCTTAGAAGTTACGAACTGAAAAGAGGAAAACAAGGATCACTATATCTGTATAAAATTCTAAATACTTAATGGTGCTGCAAACAGGGACAAAATACTTTAACCTGCGGGGAAAGAAAGATCTACCCAAACTATGTTTGTCCCCGCCTGCAACACCATAAAGTATTTAGAATTTTATACAGATATAGTGATCCTTGTTTTCCTCTTTTCAGTTCATAACTTCTAAGCAGTCGGGTTTTTTTGTTTTTATAATAATAATTTTATTTGAGACTTTTTAGTTTTAGTTTATGGTATAGAAATGAGACGGTACACTTGGTACACTTTTTGGCATTTTTTGATAAAAAAGTAATATGAACATGATATGATATTTATATTTTTGGAATGGTCTTTTTACGACCTTTCAATTGGTATCCACATTGCTAAGATAAGAGAAAAAAATATACACATCCCCCCTTTTTTCCCCCATTTACAGCCACCATTTTGAAAATTTATATAGCCTATGTCACTACCACAATTTTGACAAATTCAACGACACCTCACATGTCAAAATCCGTTCAGCCGTTTAGGCTGTAGCGCGTGCCAAAGAAATGGACATACATACATACATACATACATACGCTCGAAAAACATAACCCTCCTTCTGACGCAGTCGGGTAAAAAGAAACATTACACCCAATAAAGTGCAATCAAAAATATTGCTTCCTCTTTTATTGAATTGGGGCAAAAAGCTATATTTCAGATTATGTACCACAAGTGACATCTCTCATTTCGTCTACTTGATATATATCTTTGTGTGAATGGCAGGTCTACAGATCATTTTAATAGTTTATTACTGGCTTGGACACAGGCCTGTTTCAGTATAATTAGTACCGAGACTTACTCTCACACTCACTCAGGATATTACTATAATTAACATTCTGTTAAGGTGCTTACTAAAAACCTTACCAGATTATGTGCTGAAAAACTCTACCAGTTCAAGTGCCCTACTAACATACGTAGCATTATGACAAACCACAATTACTTATACAAAATATTCTTATAGTAAAGTAAAAACATAAACAAAAGCCTTCAATACATACCAGCTGCATCTTTATTCGCGGGTTTGCTTAGTTTAGTGATAGGATCCACAGATTCCAACTTTTGTGCCTCCTTCGACAATGGAGGGGGATTCTCTGGTACTGTAGGCTGCACTCCATCGACACTCAACCAATGAGCTCGGAGTGAAACATCTAGCGGTATCTTTGGTGGTGGTGCTGACAGTATCTCCGACAAGTCAATATCTTTTTCCTCAATGAAATGCAATTCTCTACCTCCACCAGAAGCAAATCGGAATGGCAATGAATCAGGTTGAATAAAACCATATTGTGGCTGAAACACAGATAAAGTTGTATTTAGTAACATGATGCCTGAGATGAGCAGATATTATGATGATGGTGAGGGATGGAGGATGAAGGGTGGTGGTTGTACTCTAAGCTGATAATATATAAATATTCATTATATTTCAACAAATATAATTGCTTACCTCAATGTTTTGAACTTTTAAAGCATGGTCAATGTCAGTTATGGACAATTTCTGCCGTTTCGAATGCTGCATGAATTTCATGGCATCTTGTACAATGATTTTAAGGCGGTATGAAACATCATCGGCCAATTCTTTTGCTGCGTCGTCGACGAGACTCCCAATTCCGACACTTTCTGCTATAACTTTCACAGAATCTACAGTAAATGATGAACCATATCCTAATTCAGAATCGCTCATTTTGGACCAAAATTACTCTACAAATGTAGTAGCAGCTAATAAAGTATTTCTAGCATAAAATTGTATGTCTGTAATTATATCTTTAGCATGTTTATTAGCAATACTATTTACATAGAATTATTTAATAATCCAATATAGTATATAAAAATTATTAATATAAAATTCAATAACTATTGTTGATAAATGGTTGACAATTTGGCAAACTTCAAGACAACGACAAGCCAAAATAATATGACAGTCAAAGAGTATATAATCACTGATGACAGTATATTTTTTTAATTTGTCTTCTGACTCTGGTCTAGTATTTTGGAGCGTAGCGTGGATCATGCAACTTTATAACTTAACCTGCCTACCTATAAGCCTCGCCGTATTACAGACAAATAAGAAACCATAATGAAACTATAAAAAAATCTTTTTCATTAATTTGCCGACAAAGACGTACCGCCAAGCAATTTAGCGTTCCGGTACGATGTCGTGTAGAAACCGATATGGGTGTGGATTTCATCCTACTCCTAACAAGTTAGCTCGCTTCCGTTTCAGATAACTTCATCACTTAACATCAGGTGTGATAGCAGTCAAGAGTCAACTTGTAGTCGATAAAAAAAAATGTCAGGCTGCTAATAGGTGTGGTGACCCTTAATCCAGGTTTTAAATTTTCTAAAAATGACTAATCATGAGGAATTGGATCGTTCGTACCAAGGTTCAAACAAATCCAAACCAAAAATTTGAAGATGATCTCTGTATATAAAAAAAAACATAGAGCAAACATTCTGGATTCCAATTTTAACGTTTTCGTTTTCAAATTCTCATGTACCATAGAAAACATAAACTTCAGGTTAACCAATCTTACACGAAAAACGATAAAATATTGCCAGTACTCTATTATTTTCCCCAAAAGAGTGTAATATATGGATGCATTATTATAAAATTATTTACTACATTCAAATTTATATCAAAACTAAGCTGAAGACAGCTATTTGTTTTGTATACACTAATGACAAATAAATCTGGACAAATGTTTTTTTTCACGTTTAATAAATCAAATATTGAGAAATTTTATCTAAGGAACCTTGGGAAATCAACCTGTTGTATGATTTTGATGAATAAAACACAAAACACAATAATCCCGTGTTTGGTATAAAAATAAAGTTTTTGGGGACATTGAACGAATATGTAAATATCATATTATTATTATTGAAGTCTTGATATGTTTAAAATGTCTTGATATGTTTAAAATGCGGTCGTATGTTTCACACGTTCGTAAATATTTATGCTTATTGGTGCTACGATCTTAACTTAGAATGCGACGATGTTGACCTCATCGGGAAACAGAAACATATGAAATAAAACTAAAGTTGAAAAACTATAACCTAATTACTATAGAAGACGTCTAAAGATATTAGACAAGAAAATAATTCAGATACATTTGTATCTGAGTTTTATTATATGTATGTATTATATTTGAGATAGTATTTGTTAAATTAAAACTAAACAATAAACCTACAACAATTTCAGCACTCATGCGTCTATAAAAGTTGGCTCAGTATCATTATTTTTAGAAGTTTTACTACTTACTACCAATTATTTATATCCCAATGGTTTATTGAAGTGGATTCTAAATCGTTTCAAACATAATGAAATTTGTTATCTCTTATGCATAGGTTTTATTAAAATGCTAGTTATCACATTTTAGTCAATCAATCGTTTGTAATAATCCAACAGCTTTTGTTTAGTATTATGGGAAGGGAAATCGAGTTCTATTACAGGCAAGACTCTTTGTTCTGTGTGCAGGCAACTCAGGGATGAAAGTCAAAAATTTTACAAATCCGCTTCTTAGCAAAAATAATGACGAGGTTCATTAAAGTTTGTCTGCATCGTAATTTACTTAGTTTAGTTTGATTTTGTTCATTTATAGGATTCATAGAAGTGTTTATTTTGTGACTATTTGTGAAAATGTATAGAAATAAAAAGGACGTCGACAAACACGTGGATAGTTTGATGTTCAAATTATCGCCCAAAGACGTAAGACGGATTTCTTGATAAATTGATTTAATTTCACAATATTTTTAAAATATTTCCGAAATTTCACATTATATTTTCGTTGCAGTTCAATACTAGAGCATATTCCATCGCGCGGTTGTATTTCGAGGTGGGGGATTATGGAAGCTGTCAGAGATATGTCGAACAATATCTCACCCAAAAATCGAACAACGCTGCCGCTCATAAACTACTCGGACAGGCGTTCCAAAAGCTTGGTCAAAAGGAAAAAGCTATCGAGCAGTTTAAAATTTCTCTTGATATCGATCCCACGCAAACAAGTACTATTTTGGACGGTAAGTGTACAATATTTAGGTATATTCTTTTCAGTTTTCAGAAGGAATGAAGACTATTAATTTACCTGCCCTTGCCAATCTTATACACCATAGTTAGCCTTATATTGTTTCCTGTAGTGCAAGCAAGCTTTGAGTGCAAATTATATTGAGATCATAATAGTTATCATGTCGTATGTCTCAAGACTGAACCAAGATTAAGAACTAAATAGTAGTGCTACTAAGAAGTATTAGTTAGTAGTTAATTACCTAATGTACAATAAAGACTATATTATCTCCATCTCGGTATTATCAATTGCATTATCTGGAGACTAGCCTAGGAGCATCATCATTATTATTACATAGTATAAAACAAAGTCGCTTTTTTATCTTTGCCCGGATATATGCTTTAATCTTTAAATCTATGCAACCGATTTTCATGCAGTTTTTTTTATCAGATAGAGTGGTTCAATGGGAAGGTTTATGTATATATATAATAAATACACAATGTAGTAGAGAAAAACTGATAATTTTAGAGGTTTCTGATGTGATGTCATAAATTACTGCATTTTTTTACAATTGCTGGCTACACCCTAGGAGATATATCTAAATAATGTTCTAAACCATTACACAACTTAAAATGTTCAGTATATGTCTATCTCTTAGGGGTAACCCAAAATAACCACTTCTTATCTTTTACTTTTAACCAAAAGTAATGGCTTATTTACGAAGCAATTTTAAGCAATACTGCATTAATACTTATCTGATCAAGTATATTAAATACTTTGTGCATTCAATATAGATCAGTATTGCCCTTTACAGAGTGTAATTTAAGTGAATATTTTCTAAGATATATAACATTCAAAATGCAGAGACATAGCAAGCAGTTAGGAAGTACGTGCGGGGCGTGCATGCACTGCTGCCGGTACCAGCATTGCACCCGTGCGAAGCCGGGGCAGGCCGCTGGTAACCTATAATATAGAGTAATAATATTCTTAACATGTTCACAGTCCAAAGACTCCAAAAGGAGTCTTAAAACCCTATACCGGCAAGTCCACAACTCCAAAAAGAGTCTTACAACTAACTAGCACTACAGTTTATTTTGATGGATTTGTGAACAAGGATTAACATGTTAGTGTGGATAGATATTGATTTTTATTTTGTGACTGTTTATTAGTAAAACACAAGAATTCAACATACAACAATAACACATTAAACTCGTAACGAAAAATACAATAATAGACTTCATTTTGTTTTAGACCTAAACCACACAACTGTTCTGGATACATTTCATAGTTAGCTCTCTAAAAAGTGATGCAAATAACCTTACTTTGGACTGTAACTGTTTTCAAATTATTCTGTTTGCTGAGGGCTTAATAACTCTGAATTCCATCAAATGGTTCTGGAGATATTTAAGTGATAATTTCTTAATGGGAGAGTAAACCACTTGGTCAAGTAATGCTATACGGTTCCAGTCTCTCCGGCTTCCCTTACGCACTTCCTTCACGCATACAGCAACATTGGGCAGGCCTGACGCTCTAACTGCAACCCATAATGCTATCCATATTTAGGTTATTGTTTTATTTGTTTGATACTTTGTCATGCTGTATTTGTCCCATTATTTAAGTATCCTTTAATCCATTTAATATAAATTTTAATACAAAAAATGGATATTCATTGTGTTTATAAGCATCCAACTCTGCTCTAGTGGGATACTACCAGAATTTGTCGGGCAGGGTGAATATTTTGTGCAGAGAAGGTTGGAGTTGACCACAGCACAAAGGATACCCTTATGCCTTCATCTTCTGTGGCCTTCCATGCCACATGTCTCAGACTCTGCAAAGAGATTTAGCATTTCAGTATGATGTTGTATAGAAACTCAAAGGGGTGTTGAATTCATCACACTCCTAACTACACTAAAGCTAAACTGGATGAAGAATGCTTATCAACAAACAAATTAAAAATTAAGGTAGAAATCACTAGTCATTTTACTCCAAATTTTTTCAATTATATTTTTATTGATGATTTCATGATAACAAATTAGATTAGTAAGCTTAAAACTAATTAATATATTTAATATCTTTCAAATAAGATTTTATAAAAAGAAACATAATTTTAAATTTATTAGGCATAAAAAGTGTTGCATTTTCTACCTTCATTTTAAATGTGTTTCTTGATAGCATATTCCACATTGATTTTGGCTTCAGTATGGCCTGCTTTCATCTTAAATTGCATCATCACTTACCATCAGGTGTGATTGCAGTCAAGGGCTAACTTGTAATGAATAAAAAGTAAAAAAATAGTGCAACTGTTGCCTGAAGTGGTGTCTAAATTGGTCTAGCTGTTTTAAAGTTTAGCTTGAACAAACAGATAGTCAGACAGAGACAAAATTTAAATAATTGGTTGTGCTGGAATTAGTTTCACCATTCGTTTTTAGCAACTTTTTTTAAAGATTTCAATATTTACCTTTACTTTTGGAGTAGAATTTTAAAACTTAATGAATCACATTATATTTTAAATTGAATTAGTACATTTTAAACCAGCATTCATAAACATATCTTGAGAGAGACGAATATCTTAGCATGGATTCACCGTGCGAGTGCCGGGTCCATCGCGTGGCTGAGAGAAAAACTCCGAACAGAGCCCGAGACTTGTGACTCGGGTGTAGGTTTAAGGGTACCCTTAGTGACGGCCGTCAACACTCACCTCCTCTGTTCAAGTTATTCTCCCTGCCCAACCATATTCGGAAGGACCCTACTAGTGCAGCTTTGGACACTCGTTCCAATATGGAGCTTACTGCGCTTCTAGTAAGGCCAAGGTCTTTTAGCAGGTTGTAGAGAGACTTCGCTGGTATACCCCTCGCACCCACTTCTACCGCATATAAACTAACCACATAGCCATTTTTGGTTAGTTCATTAGTAAGGTCATAGTATTTATTCACTTTGAATACATGGTCTTTAGGGATGTTTGTTTCCCACGGCACTGTAAGCTCGACAAGTACTATACGTTTAATTTGTTTGGAAAAAAGAAATATGTCCGGTCTAGATGTCGTAATAGCTAAGTCTTCCGGGATTTTATAGTGCTTATCATACGTGTCCATTAATATAGTCCAATCAGGAGCAGAGCCCAGAATTGAATAAGGCTTGCTGGTGGAATTTGTACTTGAGCCTGCTTTAACGAAGTTAGTTTGTCTTTTATTCGTCGTCAACCCTTTTTGAGCCCTAGCTACTGAAAGGCTTATAGCTTCACGTATGATTTCTAGTACTCTGTCGTGGCGGCGTGAGTAGAGACCCCTGTCCAGGAGCACCTTGCATCCTACCAATAAGTGCCTTGCAGTGCCTACTGCCTCACCACAGGTATAGCAAGATTTTTCCGAGGCTTTTCCCCATCTTACTAGGTTACTCTGATCTGGGAGAGTCAGTTGAAAGGCATTAAGATAAAATTTCAATAAGGCAGGAGACCAATCATACAGCAAGGCGCGCCACTTCAGAGCCAGAGGGATGCAGAACTCGCCTAAGTTTAACCACTCGTTTTGCATTTCTAGGTTCATGGCATGCACTTTGTAGTTGTCGTCCTCATCTTGTTTAAGAAAAGATTTTGTTATGTCTTGGTCTTCCTTTTTACGTCTTGCACCCAACCCGGTTCTATTTACCTGAGCCCCTGCCATAAATTGTTTGTAAAATTGAAGCCTAGAGTCAAGTTTTCCGGCACCCTCGTCTTTAGGAAGTGATGCAACTAGTTCGTCCTGGGACTTAACTAGAATGTGCGTTCTGGTAACCCTGAGGTGTTTATAGAGTTCCGATGGCCTTTTTAGTTTTAACCCAAAATTATTGTAATCTCTGAATAGAGTTGAAGGGTCAGCCGAGAGTGCTAGACCAAACCAAGACTTCAATGTTTTTATGACATTTGCATCTAGTTTTGCCAGATGGATTCTGCCAATATCATAAACGAGGAATGGCCAAGTCAGACGTGAAGTGTGATAGTTGTCATAGACCCACGCTTTTTTTATATTGTTAATGGGCTGTTGGTCTACCTTATTGAGGTCATTTATGAAGTTATTGACGAATACCTCAAGGGATGGTGTGCGTCCTTTGTAATCAATCTTTCTACCGAGGAACTTAAAAGGCAATGCTTCAGCAATGGTGGTTACACTTTGGCCACTAATAGAGAGACCCGGATCGTAAGATATAAATTTAGTATTTCGTCTCCCCAGACATAGACAGTGACATTTGCTTGGCTTTACCCTCAGCCCACCAGTCCATGAGCAGAACTCATCCACTACATTCAATAGCTCCTGACAGTGTTTTGGGTTTCGTGTCAGTAAAGCAAGGTCATCTGCAAAAGCTAAAATGGACTCTGTATATTTATTGTTGATTTTAAACCGATAGCCCCCATTTCTTTTCTTGAACAATTAATTTATCTATTAGAATATTGATGACTACATTAAAAGCTATTGGGGATAAGCAGCAACCTTGAAACAGCCCCACATTGTAATGTAGGGGTTTTGAGTACTCATTATTTACTGCTATGGTGAATTTCAATTTTGAATAGTAAGAAGTGATTAAATCAATAACTAGATCAGGAAAATTGTACCACCTCAAGGCGAAAGTCAATAGATCATGCTGGACAGAACCAAACGCATTTTCTAGGTCTATCCAGCAGATCGTAATTTGCCTTTCATATTTTCTAGCATCCTTGAGACTTTCGCCTAGAAGTGAATTGTGTTCCAGGCAACCAGAAATTCCGGGCAAAAACCCTTTCTGGTGATTAGGCCTGAAATACCTATTGTTTATCATGTGCTTTGTCATTTTTGTTTGTAATATACTGAAAAATAATTTAGAAATAGTATTAGTTAGAGCTATCGGTCTAGTGTCCTTTGGATGAGTTACTTCGGCTTTTTTTGGGATGAGGACAAAAATCGCTTCGCCAAATGTCGCTGGTATTTGTTGTCCTAGCCAGATCTTATTAAATATGTTTAAGAGATGTTTACGGACTGAAGCACATTTTTTGTACACAATATAGGGGATGCCATCAGGGCCTGGTGCAGATTTAGATGTTTTCTTCCTGATAGTATTGTTTATTTCCTCTATGGTGGGTGGAATACTTTGAAAGTTTGCCAGAGGATTGTTAGGCCTTAGTGAATGAGGATCTGAATATAGCCTCCCCTGTCTTGGTACCTCATATGTGCTTTTAAAGTGGTCGTAAATCTGCTCATTGGTTAGGACAAGTTTTCCCTTTTTTTCCTTGAAAATGCTTTTTGAGTACTCAAAGGGGTTTTTATCAAAATTGACTTCGTGTTTAGCCCTGTATAAGTTATCGCGGCTTTCTGATATTTGAAGAGATATTCCTTGAATGAGTTTAAGGATTGATCGTAAAGCTCTGGACAGTTGATGACTAAGATGGTTGTCGCCCATAGACTTTGCTTTACGAAGCTTCTTTATTAACTCCCTTTTCTTCCTCCGCATTCTCAATTTAAACGTGTTTTCCTTAGGTTTTTGAGCATAACAAGTCGGTGGTGGGTAGTATTCCGAAAAGTACGCGTGAATTGTATTTTGAAATGTGGAAACTTGGTCGTTGAGATCTTGTTTGTGTCCTGGGTGTTCCAGTAGGACCACCAAGTTTTGGTCATGTTCTTTCCAGGTGGTATTTTTCAAGCTGGGAATGCTAAGACGTGTCCTGATGTTAATGGACTCCTGGTAACTGTCGCACAATGGCTCACCAAGGGATTTGTGAGGGTAAACTCTATCCGTGGTGATCGTTGAAGAACTGACCGACGGCTGTCGTGCTTCAACACCATGTGTTTTAAGATGTTTTTGGTACCAGGCTCGTCTCTTGTAAGTTTTCCCGCACGAAGGGCATCTTAAGTCCGAATTCGCGCCAGAGTCGTCATTATTATCAACCGATGGGCAGATCTTTCGCCCCCCCTCTCGGACTGCCCCAGGGGTATTTTTCTTTTTTGGACTTTTAGCGATATGATACAGGGATATGGCTTGCTAGGCCGGTACCCCCGGCTGTCTTTCCAGCAGTCCGGCGTCTTTCCACCAGTCAGATGTCTTTCCACCAGTCAGCTGTCTTTCCAGCGTCATCCCGACTCTCCGGGAAGTCATATTATGTTGAGACGAATATCTTAGCATTCCATGGATTCACCGTGCGGGTGCCGGGTCCATCGCGTGGCTGAGAGAAAAACTCCGAACAGAGCCCGAGACTTGTGACTCGGGTGTAGGTTTAAGGGTACCCTTAGTGACGGCCGTCAACACTCACCTCCTCTGTTCAAGTTATTCTCCCTGCCCAACCATATTCGGAAGGACTCTACTAGTGCAGCTTTGGACACTCGTTCCAATATGGAGCTTACTGCGCTTCTAGTAAGGCCAAGGTCTTTTAGCAGGTTGTAGAGAGACTTCGCTGTTATACCCCTCGCACCCACTTCTACCGCGTATAAACTAACCACATAGCCATTTTTGGTTAGTTCATTAGTAAGGTCATTGTATTTATTCACTTTGAATACATGGTCTTTAGGGATGTTTGTTTCCCACGGCACTGTAAGCTCGACAAGTACTATACGTTTAATTTGTTTGGAAAAAAGAAATATGTCCGGTCTAGATGTCGTAATAGCTAAGTCTTCCGGGATTTTATAGTGCTTATCATACGTGTCCATTAATATAGTCCAATCAGGAGCAGAGCCCAGAATTGAATAAGGCTTGCTGGTGGAATTTGTACTTGAGCCTGCTTTAACGAAGTTAGTTTGTCTTTTATTCGTCGTCAACCCTTTTTGAGCCCTAGCTACTGAAAGGCTTATAGCTTCACGTATGATTTCTAGTACTCTGTCGTGGCGGCGTGAGTAGAGACCCCTGTCCAGGAGCACCTTGCATCCTACCAATAAGTGCCTTGCAGTGCCCACTGCCTCACCACAGGTATAGCAAGATTTTTCCGAGGCTTTTCCCCATCTTACTAGGTTACTCTGATCTGGGAGAGTCAGTTGAAAGGCATTAAGATAAAATTTCAATAAGGCAGGAGACCAATCATACAGCAAGGCGCGCCACTTCAGAGCCAGAGGGATGCAGAACTCGCCTAAGTTTAACCACTCGTTTTGCATTTCTAGGTTCATGGCATGCACTTTGTAGTTGTCGTCCTCATCTTGTTTAAGAAAAGATTTTGTTATGTCTTGGTCTTCCTTTATTTAAATTTATTTAATTAAGAACTTTTAACCAACGAAGAAAAAAGGTTCTCAATTCGACACATATTTTTTTTTTGTATGACCACGCATAACTTTTTACAGAGTTGTCCGATTTTGATAATTCTTTTTTTATTAGAAAGGGCATACTTCCCAGGTGGTCCCATTGTCATCATGTTAGGATCGGATGATGATATCCTGGGGAAATTGAAAGAACTCTTCAAATTTTGGAGGCACGCTTACAGCGATTTCGGTTTTTGTCTCGGTATCGGTAGCTTTTTGGCTACTAGCCCTATGAGGGTGGTATTTTAAAAATTATATTAATTATATTGTATAACTAAAAACTTGGCATAAGTTTCATTAAAATCCATTCAGCAGTTTGGGCGTGAATCGCGACCGCTAAAAATCCGGACTAACAGACAAAAATTTTATAACTTACACTTTAAAATAATAATAAAAATTTCAAACAAATATTCAATGTACAGAATTGGACCTTGGTTACAGTTTTATTGTAAGTATAGACTAGTATGTTAGTATGGTTAAGAAAATTAAAGTTACTAAATGACGCATTTATTTTTTACTTTTCAGTTCTTTATGAGTCGGTTTAATTTTTTATTAAAATTTTTTTGTTATTTTTGCTTATTGTTGTAATAAGCAAAAACCCAAATTTAAATTATTAAAATAGATTTTGCTTTAAAAAGAAAATGGTACAAAACTGCCAGAGTTGTCTTATATGAAAATCTCCTAAAACAATGTAAACGAAATAATATAGCATTACAATTTAAATAAATATATAACAGTATAGGTGAAAATTAGATTTCATAAGTTTATCTTCAGTAAACAAGAAAAAACATGAATTATCTGCATCAATTTTTTCACTACAATAACCCGTCTAATATATAGATTTTATGGTACTGAAAATGCAATGACCCCGCTGTCTGGGGCCAAATATACTATTTATTGTTTTGACGACCTCCGTAGCGCAGTAGTATGCGCGGTTTATTTCTAAAACGGAGGTCCTGGGTTCGATTCCCGGCGGGGCAGATTGAAATTTTTCTTAATTTGTCTTGGTCTGGCTAGTGGGAGGCTTTCGCCGTGGCTAGTTACCATCCTACCGACAAAGACGTTCCGCTAAGCGATTTAGCGTTCCGGTACGATGTCGTGTAGTAACCGAAAGGGGTGTGGATTTCGCCTAATTCCTAACAATTTAGCCCGCCTCCATCTTAGATTGCATCATCACTTAACATCAGGTGTGACTGTGATAGCAGTCAAGGGCCAACTTGTAGTTGATAAAAAAAAATTTAGCTAGAATTAGCTACACAAAGGTAAAAGTTCTATTAAAAATCAAAATGCAGTTTATGCGGAAATGCAGCCAGTATTCTTTCCACCACTCCACGTGGGCATGATTTGTAAAGTTATTAGGATAAGTTAGCTTAAGTTCCTTATTGTATTCTTTCTAAATAAAAAGAAATAGTACTCCAGACTATCTAGAAAATATAATTTTTAAAAATCTACAAACTTATTCTTCTCTAGGGCAAGCAATGTACAGAAGATGAGTATTTCCTTTTTCATTCATACGGCTGGTTGGAGGCTTCCGCCGTGGCTAGTTACCACCCTACCAACAAAGACATACTGCCAAGTGATTTAGCGTTCCAGTACAATGTCGTGTAGAAACCGAAAGGGGTGTGAATTTTATCCTACTCCTAACAAGTTAGCCCGCTTCCATCTCAACATCAGGTGTGATAGCAGTCAAGTTGAAGCCGTTAAAAAAAATTCATATTGAACTTTGTCATAGAACATTTTATTGGATACTTGTAAAAATGCAAATATAAGAGCTCTGATTTTATATAAAAACAGGGGTCAATGTGTGGAAATGTATGCTAATCTTTCAGGAATGTTTCTTAGCTAATTAAATTTTTGTTTCAGTTTGTGCATTACTAGCAGAAGATGACGTTACCATTGACTTGGGTCGTGCAAAATATTGGTGTGAAAAAGCTGAAGCCATGTTTCCTAAACATCCTGTAACATTTAATTTACGCGAAAAACTATTGACTGTTGCTAATCCAAATCCAGAAGCTTTGGTAAAGTTACTAAAATCAGAATTGGAATCAAGACCAAAAGATGCTGTGCTTCATGCTCGTCTAGTAAAACATTTACTTCATAATAATAACATCAAACAAGCATATGAACACAGCTGCAATATTGAGTTTGATAAAAGGTTTTTTTCCAACTATTATGAGTGGTATATAAGTCTGTCGGAAATTCTAAAATACAACCCCTTATCGACAAATGACTGGTTATACCAACTGCTCTTATTAACAGTAAAAGAGAGACTTTGTGTTTTAAGTCTAACTGAATTGACATCACTCTTCACAACAAACTCTACTTCCAAAAGTGTGGTAGAGTCGAGTGAACTTCTTCATGACTACGACCAAGCTATTGAAAGTGTAGCAAAAACTGGAGCCCCTTCTGGTTCTTGCGAATTTCACAGTAGCCTTTTACAACATCATAGAGGTCAACTGGCATTTCATATAGCTACCTATTTGCTGAAGAAAGCGAAGAAAGGACAACTGAATTGGAGAGATGCAAAGGAGTGGTCGGCTCCTTTGATGTTTATTGCATGGCAAACTATTCCACTAGATTCTAAAGTAAACTGGTTAGTTCATGCACATGAGAAACAACAGAATGCTGTACGTCGTTGGTATTTTGAAGGTTCATATAGATGTTCTCAATCAGGCCACTTTTTGCTAGCTAATATGCAGGATAAAAGCCAAGTTATTTTAGATCAGATTTCACAATTTTGCTCTGGAAATCAATGGAAAGATAAAATATATGAAAATATATTTCCTGCACCAGAGCAGCTGGCGAAAAAGAAGTCATCCCATTTAATGTCATTGAAATACAATGTTCCTACATTAAGACTACCAAGAAAAGCAGAAGTTCAGGCTTATGATGATGACGCACAAAGAGAATATCCTAATTCTCTACATCATTTTGTATGGATGCTGCTTAATTATAAAAATTACGCTGAATTTAAATGCACCTTATTTGACATGCTAAAAGTATCTACAATTACCAACTGTGGGCCAGAAACACTTAATAAAATGGATATCCTCGCTTTCCTGTTCAGTGCAACCTTGACTGCACAAAAACTAAGAGAAAAAACAAATTATATTTCTACAGACAGGCCAGATCTTCTCCCAGCTAATATTACTGATCTTCTGTGCTCCCTCCCTCAAATTAAATGGTGGGATTGTGCTTACAAATTCAGTCAAAATGAGTTGGGTGTTGAGTATACTGATATACGAACTACATTAAGTCGTGGAATTGAAGTGATGCGTTGCATTGACAACCATGGATTAGACCCTGAGTTATTATGCACCTTGGGACAAATCTTTATAACAATTTCTAAAAAGTCAAACAACCCAGAAGAAAAATCTAATCTAGAAATTAGAGCTCAATTGTATTACTCTTCAGCTATACCTCTTCTTGAGAAATTGAAATCTAACTTTGTTTTAAAGTTACCTGAAAAGAGAATGTTTGATTATACACACAAACAGCTTAGTACAAAAGAAATTAATCGATTATTAGATGATAGCAAGCTTCAAATAGCTTTGTCACAGCTTAATGAAGGTGAATACGAAAAGGTTATTAATCTTTTATCCAATGTGAAATCGCCTCAAGCATACTATTATTTGAGTGAAACATATAAAAAAATTGCTTCAGAGGAAAGCAATTTGTCAAAAAATACTGGTGACAACTATGCCAGTTTATTGAGTAAAGCTAAGCATTTTGCATATAAAGCATTGGAAAAAATGAAACATTCTGACGATCCTAAAAGCAATTCTTTGTATTCTGATATACAAACTTTAATAGAAGATATAGAATCTCGACTTAATAGATGTGATATTGATTTGTCAGAGAACATAGTGAATGATATTTCATCCGATGAGTATGCGTCAGTTAATGAAACTGGAATATTGCCATCAAGACCAAAACCATATCAGAGTGTAAGCTCAACACCTAAACAAACAAGACATAATGTTAATGCTACAGCATACCGTACTGCAATAGATATGCAAACATTTGAAAGTACTAAGGTAGACCAATTATTTTTAGAAAAGATAGAAAAGCAAATGAATAATTTACAAAAAACTGAAGCCACTATTACCGATTTTATGGAACAGACTAGAAACTGGTTTGATGATAATCGAAAATTAAGTAACAATATTATTAGTAAAATTAATTCTCAAATTGAATACACGGCTGATCAATTTAAAGTCCTAAAAATATCTGTAGATCAAGTCAAAGAACAAATGGAAGAATGCAGAAATGAGTCTAAGGATGTAGCAGACTTGAAGAAACAAATTGCAGAATTAAAAAAAGAAGTAAATAAACTTAAGAAACCTTCTACGGTTCAAGGAGTAGATGAAAGTGATTTATATAATTTGGAGGATGACTATAGAACAAACGATAATACGACTTTTACTGCTCAACTGCCATTTCAAGCTCCACAAGTTGTACCACCTTTTGCTCAACGTCTTATGCCTCCTTTCTCTATGCCATCTAACCCTTATCAACTATATGGTCAAAATTTTTATAATCTTTATAACCAATATTCCCAATTTGCGCAGCCTCCAACTGTGCCAGGTGCACCACATATATTTGATCCAACTAGAACTCCAATGAACTATCCAGGCGTTTATCCTACTCCGGATCAAATGTATCTTGATGTAGCGCATCTTGTTCCTCCGACTGTTCCAACTATGCCTACTGTTTCTACAACTCAGAATATAGTCAATGTATGTACTATACCTTCTACTTCTATAACAACTAAAACTACAGCCGTTTCAACACCTAAAGTGGCGCTTGATTCCAAGGAAATTCCGAAATCATTACCTGTGAATGTGGTAATAACTTCTTCTGATCCTTTGCCGACGTGCACAACGACGCCTGCGCCAGTGTTAAGTGTTACAATCCCCCAGAAACATATAAAAGGAAGTCCACACAATTATCAAATACCATTGCCCTCTTCAAATGATTGTAAGACAGTACCACCTCCTGTTTTTAATTTTCCTTCATCTAACAAACCTAATGTCACTACATCTTCAAGTGTCTTGAGTTGGAGTCCAAAATTTTTATCGTCCCAAGCAGAAAGTACTTTATCTATACCTAGTGGTAATATATTCAAAAATTCCGACACTTCAGAAAATGTCGATGGTATGTTCACAGGATTTTCTCCTAATACTAGTGCCAATAAATCAAGAACTCTATCTGAAAAAAGTAACACATCTATTGAAAATTATGATCCGTGTCCTGATTTTAAACCTATTATACCATTACCTGCAGAAGTTAAAATCACTACAGGTGAAGAAGATGAGACAATTATATTTAGCTCTAGAGCGAAACTATTTAGATTTGTTGATAAGCAATGGAAAGAGAGAGGCATTGGTGAGATGAAATTGCTGAAGCACAAAATTACTGGCAAAGTCAGAGTACTTATGAGAAGGGAGCAAGTACACAAGATATGTGCAAATCATATAATATCACCTAAAATGGAAATAAAACCTATGACAAATGAGACTAAAGCCTATTGTTGGGTAGCTCACGACTATGCTGAAGAGACTGTTATTTTAGAAAAGTTTTGTATAAGATTCAAAACTGCTGAATTAGGTAAAGAATTTTATGAAACATTTGAAAAAGCGCGAAAGGAATCAGCTGATGTGACTGTTACTGATAAAAATAATAGTAATGCAAAACCAGTGTTTGAAGTAAGTACATCTAAGGTGAATCTTACTGTGAAACAAACTATAACTGATAGTCAGCCGGGAAAACCTGTAGTTGGAGGATTTACTTTTAGTAGTACACCGTCATTCAAAGCTATAACAGAGACAAACGAAAATGAAACCAAAGTTGTAGAAGCTTCGAAAAATAAAATAAACGTATTTAGTGGTCTTACATTTAACACAGGAACTTCATTCACTTTTGGTAATAATTTCAACTTGGCTTCCACTGTAAATAACCAAGTTACAAAAACACCAGATAAGGCTGATTCAACACCACTAAATACGTCGGACGTAGTTGAAGAGTTTGAACCAACAGTTGAATTTAAACCAGTTGTACCGTTACCTGCTCTCGTCAATCAGAAAACCGGTGAAGAAGATGAAATAATATTATTTGAACATAGAGCTAAGCTACTCCGATTTGATGCTGGGGAAAAGGAGTGGAAAGAACGGGGACTTGGCAACATAAAATTACTTGTACATAAAGACAACAATAAAAAAGTGCGTCTTTTGATGAGAAGGGAACAAATTATGAAAGTATGTTGCAATCATACTGTTACCAAAGAAATGACATTCCAAAAAATGCCTAATATGGATAAGGCAGTTACATGGTGTGCTAAAGATTTTTCAGAAGGAGAGTTAGTATCAGAAACATTTTGCTTACGTTTTAAAACTACACAGATATGTGACGATTTCATAGAAGCTGTTAAAGCAGCTCAAATTAAAATTGGCGATGACGCAAAAGCCGCCAAAGAAGAACAGAATGCTGCAAAGTATAATAACCAATTAGGATTTGGCGATAAGTTTAAACCAAAGCCAGGATCTTGGTTCTGTGAAACATGTTACACAAATAATTTAGAATCATTTGTAAAATGTGCTTGTTGCGAAACACCAAACAGACAGCAGAAGAATAATAGTATTGAACCCAGTGCAACTACTACCAGCATTTCAAGTTGGGGTGACAAGTTCAAACCTAAACCTGGATCTTGGGAATGTAAACAGTGCTTGATTCGCAATGAAGCTGAGCTTGATCAATGTAGTGCGTGTAATAGTCTCAAGGACGGAGCTGTAAAAAAAACAGACGTAAAATTCAATGATGTCCCAAAATTCAATTTCGGTATTCCATCATCTGCTACACAGAAAGAAAATCCGACAAACACCAATCCAGTTATTCTAAAAACCCCAGAACCTTCTATATTTGGTGCAAATAATGTCCAAAAATTTACCTTTGGCATCCCAAAATCCGAAACACCTAACTTTGGCATTACAACAAAAGCTACTACACCGAGTGTATTTGGAGTTACTACATTAAGTTCTGAAGCTGCTAGCCCCATTAATTACAGCGTGAAGAAAAATGAAACAGAAAGCGTTACTGTGACACCTGTGAAAACTCCCTTATTACAAACTCCAAACACAAATATTACATCTTTCGGAAAAACCAGTGGAACATATACATTTTCATTTAAAGCTTCAACTGAAGGAAAAAGTCCAGTCAAGTCGCCAAGGGAGAATAAGGGTGAAGACAGTGATGGCAATGAGTACACATCTGAAGATGAAGGTCATCATATTCACTTTAGTCCTGTTATTCCAATGCCAGATAAGGTAAATATATTTGAAATACTCTACTGTTCTTCTTTGTTTTAATAAATAACGGCCTACTAAATATTAATAAATATATTTTAATTTTTATATTTAACATTTTTTTTTAGATTGAAGTTGTAACTGGAGAAGAAAATGAAGAAGAACTGTATAGTCACAGGGCTAAATTATTTATATTTAACAAGGAATGGAAAGAACGTGGTCTAGGCAATGTTAAAATTCTAAAACACAAGGAAACTGGCAATCTGAGGTAAATATGTTAATAGTATATATTAATGTAATATAAACATTCATATGATATGACCGTTTCTAAAATTATGGTTTATACTTACAGAGTCTTAATGAGGCGAGACCAAATTCATAAAATATGTCTTAATCACACATTAGTGCCTGAAATTACGTATAAACCAAAGGATGACAAAACATGGCTTTTCTACGCTAACGATTTCAGTGATGGGGAGGTAGTTCTTCAACACTTTTGTTTAAGATTCAAAAATAATGAAATTGCATTGCAGTTTAAAGATGCTATCGATAAAGCCTTAGCTGGAAGAAAAAAATCGTCTGGAAGTAAAAACCAGTTGCCCAGCAAGGATGCAGATAATGAAGATGTCGTTTTTGTATCAGAAATACAAGCTTCATGTGAAGAAAAGCAGATGGCAAAAGAACTAATGTTACCTGAACACTTCTTTACATATAAAAACAAAGACCCATGCCCTGGTTGTAGAGGATGCAGCGAGGATGATAATAGCAAACCAGAAACAGACAGAGTTTTAAATAAAAAATTGATTTCAACATCATCGGAAAATCCTACATCCGCTACACCACTTAAAAATTCGCCAATAGTTTTCCTAAGTCCAACTAGTTCAGTCTATGGTACACCAAATAATTTTGACAAATCTAGCAATACTACAATGTTCCGTACCCCTTTAAGTGCCATAAAATCAAATACAACACAAGCTGCTGCATTGTCAACATCTTCACTTAGTTTCGCAGAAGCTGATTCCACAGATAAGGAAAACACATTAACTGATAGCCCAAATAAAAGCATTAACAACACTCAACCAGTTCCATTCGCAAGTGGTGGAGTAATGCAAACCCAAGTAGCTGCTACTAAGGCTACAATTTTAGCTGCACCAAAATTAAGTGTGTCGCAGTCCTCCAATGATTATTCTACTGGAGCCAAATCAGGGCCTGAAGCTAATCTTGCTGTTCATTCAGATGAAAATAAATCTCTATTTGGTGAAAATAGATCAGTCTTTAATGAAAACAAGACTGTCTTTGGTGAAAACAAGACTGCCTTTGGTGATAATAAGTCTATCTTTGGTGAAAAGAAGCCTGTGTTTGGTGAAAACAAATCTGTGTTTGGTGAAAATAAATCTGTCTTTGGAGAAAATAAATCTGTCTTTGGCGAAAATAAATCTGTCTTTGGAGAAAATAAATCTGTCTTTGGAGATAATAAATCTGTCTTTGGAGAAAATAAATCTGTCTTTGGAGATAATAAATCTGCCTTTGGAGAAAATAAATCTGTCTTTGGAGAAAATAAATCTGTCTTTGGAGATAATAAATCTGTCTTTGGAGAAAATAAATCTGTCTTTGGCGAAAATAAATCAGTTTTTAGTGAAAATAAATCTGGCAACACTGGGCCATCTAAATCTGTATTTAGCTTCAATCCTGAAAGCAACAAGGGAAATTCACAACCAACATCTTTGTTTACTGATACAAACTTTTCCCAAGTTAACTTTTTCAGTAATAATTCTCAAGAAGGTATATTTGGTCCTACAGCCTTAAAAAATACTCAATCAAAACCACTATTTGGAACTGGGACGTTTTCCTTTGGGAAGTTAACTGATCAAAATCAGGACCAAGCAAAAACGATATTCGCAGCTGCAGCCGCTGATAAGAAAAATTCAGAATCTGCTAGTAAAGATATTGAAAGTACCCAACAAAATGGAAACAATGCTAAAAATATTCCAGAAAAACCTGTTGTAACTAACCAAAAATCTGAATCACCAACTGACGAAATTAATAAAACTATTGAACCTGATGTTAAGACTGACTCTGCAAATGACACTTTATTCAAAGTTGATAATTCATTGACATTTGAAGCATTGTTATCAAGCGCTCCCGTTATACAAATAGAGAGTGAGTATTAAATTGTGTATTAATACTAAACCAAATTATAATTTATTTATTTATTCAAATTATGAAAAGTTACAAAGAGTTTCTAAGAATGCAAGCAAAGTTTCTTACAATAATATTGGCACCTCTCTCTGAAAATTAAATCAAATGCCTTCCCGTGTCGAGTGGTTTTGGTTAATCGCTGGCCATTCTAATAAAAATTAATTTCAGAAAAACCTGATTTCAAATGGGAGGGTGCTGGGCAACAACTCTTCGCAAATACTTCAGCTATAGAGTCCAACAATAAGTCGAAGAACGACAGCGGCGCGGCAGACGACTCCGTAGCAGCCGTTGGCGCGGACGAAGAATACGATCCTCATTATGAACCCATAGTGCCCATGCCTGAGAAGATCATTGTGACTACTGGTGAAGAAGATGAGGTAATCTCTTACAATTTTACATGATAACCATTTTTTAAATGACCAAATGCAGGTCTCCTCTCCACTGAATGTTCTAGGGGGTTCAATAGGCTGGCTTCTATTCTACTACTATGTTACTACTACTACTACTATTTTCACAGTTGTTTTTTTCTTTTATTACCGAGGAAAAAACGGAGGAAGTTCTCAATTCGACGCGTATGACTTTTTTTTATCTATGATCTTCACGCATATATTTTTACCGAGTAGTCCAATTTTCATAATTCTTTTATTTATTAAAAAAGGTGTAGTTTTAAAATGGTCCCAAAGTCACGTTAGGATATTATAATAGGACCCTGGAAAAATCGAAGTCTCTCTTCGAACTTATAGGCACTTGCATTGATTTCGGTATTTTTAAGTGGCTTACGTATTTGGTCCTTATAGTTTAGTATGAGTAGGTTTTACGTATGTTCGTTATTGATAAATGACTAAAAAGTATGAAAGATATATAATTATAATAAAAAATTAAACCGACAAACGCACTAAATGTAAAAAAATAATTGGGTCATTTAGTTACTTTACCGACAAAGACGTACCGCCAAGCAATTTAGCGTTCCGGTATGATGTCGTGTAGAAACCGATAGGGGTGTGGATTTAATCCTACTCCTAATAACTAGCCCGCATCCATCTTAGATTGCATCATCACTTGACGCCAGGTGTGATAGCAGTCAAGGACCAACTTGTAGTCGATAAAAAAAAAACTTTAATTTACTATTTTATTATTTATTATCTATGAAGTCGGTCAATTAATATAAATTAAAATTACAGCAAAAAATTTTCGGCGAACGCTGCAAATTGTACCGTTTCGACGATCAGTCGCGCGACTGGAAAGAGCGCGGTGTTGGTGAAATGAAGATTTTGTATCACCCGCAGCGTAAAAGTTACAGGTTTCTGCTTAGGAGAGAACAGGTGAGAATTTATTATTATACCATTATGTTACTGGTTACCTGGTTAGTACACAATACAATTTATGAAGCATAAGGTAATGAGCCCTATAAAATACTCTACTATCTAAATACTCTTTTCAGTGTCGAATTTAAAATTTAACTACCATTGGGATTTAGCAACTCTATACTATTTTATGGGACGTTGTTCGTTTGAACCTTCTGTTTTCAATTTAACTTCTGGTAGCGATTCGTTAATTCAATACATCTTATTAGAATTATCTATCTATTATATAGTCCTTATATATTATATTTTATCTCTATCAACTTATTTTTTAGGTTCACAAAGCGGTATTGAACATGCTTTTGTATATGGATATCAATTTGTTGCCTTTGAAAAATTCAACTTCTGCTTGGACTTGGGCGGGGCAGAACTATGCCGAGGGTGAAGGCGAGCAAGAAACATTGGCAGCCAGATTCAAAACAGCCGCAATTGCAACACTTTTCTATGACAAAGTCAATGAATGTGTTAGGGTATGTATTGCTGTAGTATGCATGAATAAATGAAATATTCTTTATTGTACACCAAACCACAAACGCGTACAAAAATAACTTGTAGGTACAATTAGCGGACTCATCGCCAATCTCTTCCAGAATTCTAGGACTCGCGCAATTCCGCTGCGCCACGGAGCCCGTCACAATTATTCATATTAACATATGTATTAATATGTTCTTTATTTTCTAACTTTGCCGTTCATTACAGAAATTACAAGCCTCAGCGGCAGAGGCAATAAGAAATCAAAAAGAAGGCCGAGAGGTGAAATTCGAGAGCATCGCACCTCTGCGATTACCTAAACACTTGGACGAAGGCGCCCGAGCAGACGGCGCAGTGGTGTCGGCCACACACACTGCTGTAGTGCCTCAACCAGACACACCAGCCTCCACTCTCAACACTGACAAAAAAGAAAATGGCGACGTACAGAAGCCAAGTGAGTCTGGAGAAGCAAAACAAGTTCACTTTGAGGAGCCAGAGGAGGACCAAGACTATGATGAAGAGGATTATGAGAACACTGAAGGCTACGAACATTACTATGGGGCAAGTCTAATATTATATCTTTCCATTATTCCTAGGGGAAAAAGTTGTTTTGTATTACTTGTTAGTATGTATGAACTTTTAATAAAATTTCTTTGGCTATACTATTTGTATCTGGCTGGTTTTAGTATCATTGAAAGTTTAAATTTTGAAGAATATATTTTCAAACTTTTTTCCCAATTTATATTATAAAACAGTCCCCCGCTGCGTCTGTTCGCGACAAACTCAAGAAATAACATTTAACTCTTAGAGTGGCTGTTTAAACGGATATACAAGGGCGGGACGAGTACAAAAGGGTCGAAGTGCATCCGCGGTGCGCCTCACCATACTTATAATAATAATATATGAACAGGACGAGGAGGAGGAAGACTCGTCAGTGTACTACCCGTGCAAGGCGGTGGTGCGACACGACGCCGCGCAGGAGACGTACGAGCAGACGCACGTGCAGGTGTCCTTCGACCACGACATCTGCTCGCCCAAGATACTCGTCACCGACTACAACACCGGCGAGATCATCGCCGACATGCTCATACACACCGACACTGAGTTCCAGGTACGTTGCCGCGTGAGGCTGAACCTATGTGGACCTCTGGTTAAAGTTATTAATTTTAATAGTTAATTTTATTAATATAAAAGGCTCATACTTGATAGATGTATTTAACAACATGAAAGATATCCTCCGTTATGTTCATCTGCCAAGCATAAGTATTTCCAAAAATCACCTTTTGGCTCCCTACTATTAGTAACGGCCAATTTTGTATTTTATCTGACATCCTTAGCTTTAATATATGTATGGAAGTTTCATTTGCATTTACTGATATACCAATAACGAACAGTTGTACAATAAGACGCTTGTTGCACAGCTCTCGGGCGACACGTGCTCGTGGTCGGGCACGGACTACCCGAGCAACGTGTCCGTGGAGAAGACTATCACCATCACTTTCCCCGACAGTGACTCGGCGCTGGAGTTTTACGACAGCTGTGAGGTGAGCAACAGTTACATAGCATTTGATTGTGGATGAGTTGTTTCATATGGGTTTATTTCTATGTAGACTCAATTTCTGAACTCAAATTACTGAGATTCAAGTCACCTTCCGTCGGACTAATGTCCAAGCATACGCTTTCCACCTAATTAGTGTCAAAAGGGAAAAGGAACACGATAACTTTAAAGATATACCTTCCCAAGAATAATATTTTAAAAAATCTTAATAATCCGCATTCAGGCCCGTTAAATATCAAAGATGTTACGTATTGGATTCCCTCCATGTAGGCGGGGGAATAGAAGCATGAACCAACCGTGCTGCTAAAATGCGGGTTGGCCGGCTTAGGATGATAATGACCACTATCAGATGTTGTTGATAGTGAACAGGACCGACGGCTTAACGTGGTGTCCGAGACACGGGGGTGACACCACCAACTTCCCGGCTTAGAATTAACTGAATTTTTTTAGACGAAAGAAAAACTCCAATGGTTATTCCACAAATCGACCCACAATTGAACCAACGAGTCGGGTCAAGTTTTAATATAACGTAATATCGTTTCCAGACGAGCAAAGCAGCGACATACGCGTCAACGGATCCAGAATCGTAAACTTGTAATTTAAGAATTTTCTGCTGTTTAGTTACTAGTTTTTTTATTATATCGTATCGTGTCGTGTATTGAGTCTTGTAGACTTAGAAATGTTTTATGTTTTGCATATTGCCTTTTTCATTGAGAGATTTTCATAAGATATGAAATTTTATTGTGAACCTTTTCATGACTAACAATATTTCTGTCAATCGATCAGTGTGCCTAGTGTGAGTTTGTTACCGAGCGATTGCGTAAAAACGTAACACAAATTTATATGGAATTGAAGTAGCGCCATCTAGTTTATATTTGACGATACGAGTGGTTACGTTTTTACGCAGTCGTTCGGTAAAAAACTTGCACTTGCCCCACAGTCCACATAATTTATATAGTCCAAATCATATAGATTGACAATAAAGGGCGTTGAACCCTCGACAGTACAGGAGTAGAGGAACTGCTATCTAGCAGTAAACCCACCTGGATAAGTAAAAAGACGGCAATCATTAATTACATTAGCAACAAGTGAATCATAAATCAGGTTTAGTGAAACTCAACATGTATTTTGTTTAATCATGTTGTAATATTTCAAACGAAAATCAAACTATTAATGATTCCATTTACTAATAAAAAAAATAAACTAATTTTGAGACTTTGAAAACCCTACTTGAAAATCTTTATCCATTAAAATATATTTTACTAGCAATTTGTTCTAGAAATCAGGATTTTTATATCTTACAAATTTATTAAATAAATTTCAGTAACTTTCAGGTAGCTACCATACAAAAAATATTAGATAATTGTCAAATATGGCTTGTCATTCCGTCACCCTAATGTATCATTTTCTTTTTCTGTTAATATCTAAATTATTTCAACCTAGCGTGTAAACACATTCACGTGTTATGCTTGTGTGTTGCCTGTGGACGAAAACACGATGTTATTTTCAGTGCATCTTTCACTTTAGACACACACAAGCATAGTGTTGATGTAATTGGTTAAATAATTTACTATTAACCCTTCCACTGTACCTACGTATATTGCTGTTTTCCATAACATTCAACTTATTAGTTTATTATTTTCAATTAATTTAAATCTAATTAAATTTAAAATACAAAAAGTATGTATATTTGTTTTACGAATAGAGGTTTTCTTTATATCTTTTTTTATTTGATCAATGTTTAAAATTGAAATGACGTAGAAAAGTAAATTTAATTCATTTTGTTGCTAATTTTTTTGAAATAATTTTGTGAAATCTTGTAGAAAGCGAATGTGTGGTAAACTATTATTATTTAACAAAAATAAATGTAAATCAATTCTGCTTAAATTATTCTTATCACAGTAGTAGATTTATACAATCCACCGCGCATACCACTGCGCCACGGAGGTCGTCATTTAACCTATTATTATTTAACAAAAGTAAATGTTAAAATCAATTCTGCTAAAAATATACTTATTACAGTAGTAGATTTATACATCTCTTGGGAGATTGAAAATATAGCTCTCTCTTTCGTTCCATTGCAATGAATGGGAGCGATATTTTCGAGGTCGAATGTCTTGCTTGCTTATTACCTACCTTGCCTAAAAAAATCTTTTTCACTTTTTTACACTAACTTTTAGTGAAATTAATTTGGGAATTCTCTATAGTAAAAGCAAAAGACAAAGGCGACCTGCTCCTGGTTTTATTTTGTAATCGTTGAATAAACAGCATCTTCGACACATTAAAATTACATTGTAGGTTGTATTGTAATTAGAGAGAAAAGAGATCTGATCAATATATAGATTTTCCTTTAAAAGGAACTTAAGTGAGTGCTTTTCTAGTTTTTAATGTAATTTAAGTAATTCCACGGGCTCATATGCAGTGCCTATATCATGCGGAATCATGCGTCGAATAATTGAGCCACGAGCATACCAAATACAAAGACATGCTTAGACTTGACACGTAAGGCGTCGCGCGAGGTTAGGTTTAGTCCGAACCATATAAATTGGCAATTAAGGGCGTTGAACACTGAAGAGCAAAGGAGTAGACAAACTACTATCTGGCTATCTCTCTCTTACATACGTAATTGCAATCCACTGCGTGAATCCCACTAAATAATGGCAACAGAATTTTGGGAGTAAGTAAGGGAGTGGTAAGAGAGAGATAGATAGTAATTTGTCTATTCCTTTGCACTCGAGGGGTCAACGCCCGTTATTGCCAATTTGTATGGTTCGAACTATAGCTTACTGTCTTATGAAGTGCCGGTTGTGACCATTGATTTATTGAAATTGATCAGGTCTTTTTCTGTTACAAGTAAAGGCGATATCTCGTCTACTTTATATTGTATTCATTAGTCATTATGTAAAAAACAAATATTGAATTGTGATTTTAATATTTAGTAAAAAGATATTTGATATATCATTGAATTATGAAAACTAATGAACGCAGTATTATGACGTAAATATAAAGGGTGAAGGGAGTTGGGCCGGATCCACATTTATCCACAACGATTCCTATTTTGTGTATAGAAAATATATTTGATGTGAAGATTTTGACGTACCCATCTTTATATTAAATTATTATATTCAATGCAAAAAAAGTGAATCGATATTGATAAATGTGAGTCAAATATTAGGGTGCATTTCCACTGAAGCGGTTTCACACGGTGATGTGAAAGTATCGTGTGTGCATTATCTTGCTTTATAAGCTGACTTGTTCCATTATTTATTATTTTTATTAAAATTATTGGCAATGGCTAATTTATTTATGTAATGTGATTTTCGTATGAATAGTGTAGCGTTTAAGAACACGTCATCTAATTTGTAGACGCATGCAGTACGAAAGGCACCCTAAGTGACCTAATTTAAACTAGTTGCACATTATGTGAAAATGTAAAGCTAGGTCTACTTCTCCGTTAAAACCGATATATATAAATAAAATGTTGTATTCATATATGTTTTTGTTTCTTTTCAAATGACAATTTCCAAAAATAAAACTGAAAATCGGAAGAATTAGGATAATTTGAGAAAATTAGGTGAGTTTGGTGCAACACATTTTTTTGTGGATAGTTGAATAGGCCCAAGAGGCAATCGGCGACCTGGGCGGCCTGCTAAGTTTCTGGATATATGCTGGCTCGAGCAAGCTAGTGAGAGCCGGGACAACGGCCAGCTTACTGGATAAGTGTGAAAAAGCCCAGAAAACAGCAGCAATCCAGGCACGTATATCAGAATTGAAGAGGATATATGCTGTTTGGTTTGCATTAACGCTTCTGCTATGGTTAATTTAAGATATGATAAATATCTATGGGTCAAAGCAATCGGCTACAGATTAGTAATACAGTCAGCAATACTCTATGACCTATATTCAAAAGTCCCTTATCTCATGGCAATGGTTAAAGAATCATAGATACCTACTAAACCACTAATCTGTGATGAAAGTTTAGGTACTGTGGTACGTAAAAATACACAATAAGTGCTTCATATTCGGCTGCAAGCTGGGCTAATATACATCATTTATCTGTGATTGCTTATTATATCCGTGAGAATATGTTAATTTCAGAGTTTCTATTATTGATAGTATTTAAATTAACATGCACTCTCGCAGTAGATGAAAAATCGGACTTCGCTCAACACCAAAATTCGCAGTTGGGAGTTCGAGCAGTTGTCATACAATGCAATGTACCGGTAAGTGCTTTAATTGTGACTAATGAAAGTAGACGCTCTTCTACAGTAGTTAGGTATTTTTTGTGTATATGTGTTCACCGATTTATAAATTAAAGCACGACATGCTGAGAACACTCACCAATCTAAGACATAGGTTTAAGCTTAGTATGGCTAATATCAAGCATCCCCCTTGGGATCGAAATATAGCAACACTTACGAGTATATGGTGCGTGTTCTCCGGACTAGATATCAAGTTGGTCTATAGTATTATTTCTAAATGAGAAAACTAATTAAGTAGTTCTCATGGTTTGACGGACTTCTGCCAAGCAACGCAATATGTTGATCATCATCATTATCAGTCAAATGTTGATGATAGTGATCGGGACCGACGGCTTAACGTACCTACTCTCCTAGGCACAGGGGTGTAACACCACCAACTTCCCGACTCCGGGCTTGGAATGTACCTACCTACTGAAAATTTCATACAATTCTATGAAATTGTATAAAATAAAATATTTCGTGATCAGATGGGTCTGGTCACGGAACCTGGGTCTTAGGTTCGAGTCCCCCAGGACTCCAGGAGCTCGTGAATCGAGGCAAACCAATAGAACAACGAGGTCTAGATGTAGATACTTATCTAAAACAGCTCGTGCGAAGAGTTGAGCACTCGCCGACGGTAAAGGGTATGCTTATTCGTTAGAGCCTAACTACATAATTGATAATTTTGAGACATAATCTAACCTTTAATATTTATAAAGGAAGACGGATTTCCATCAGACAGCGATTCTATACGTTTTCAACGAGAGGAGCTCTTTAAGCACAACGCTTTGCAAGACTGCAAGCAGAAATTGGCAATCACTATCAAAATGTCGAGTGATCCAAACGTAAGTATACCTATTAATGAACATTAGAAGAAAAACTAAAACCGATCCGATCAAAATGGTACATACATACCGAGTATTTTACTACTACAAGTTGGCCCTTGACTGCTATCACACCTGATCTTAAGTGATGATGCAATCTAAGATGGAAACGGGCTAACTTGTTAGGAGTAGAATGAAATCCACACCCCTTCGGTTTCTACACATCGTACCGGAACGCTAAATCGCTTGGCGGTACGTCTTTGTCGGTAGGGTGGTAACTAGCCACGGTGAAAGCTTCCCACCAGCCAGACCAAGACAAATTAAGAAAAATCTCAAACTGTCCCAGCGGGAATCGAACCCAGGACCTCCGTCTTATAAATCCACCGCGCATACCACTGCGCCACGGAGGTCGTCAAAAATTGAAAACCATCTATAACTGAGTAATACCTAGACTAGAAAAACGTCCTAGATTTTACTATGTGTAGCGTTTTCAGGTGCATAAAACCGGACAATTCGGCTTTTTGATTGCGTGTCCGGCCATAATAAAGTGGCAAGCTGAAGCTTCACCCAATCTGCAAACCTGCTTGGGTGAAGAGGGGCTAAATGAACATTGTAACAATTTTCAAAATAGATAAATTTCAAAAGATTCGTAACAAATTGGAATAACAGAATATTATTTTTACTTTTATTTTTTTTAGTTGGTAGTAAATAGACCCAGTCGAGCGCTATCACAAAAAGCTCTAGTACCTTGTTCGGCTTTTGCTAGACTTTTTACATTTCACCAAGATTTATCGTAATATGCATATCGAAAATTATATACATAATAGTAATAAGCATAAATAGCGGGCTAACTTGTAAGGAGTAGAATGAATTGCCCCCAGTTCGGTTTCTACGTACCAGAACGCTAAATGGCTTGTGGGTACGTCTTCGTCGGTAGGTTGGTAACTAGCCACGGCGAAAGCAAATCAAGAAAAAGACGAAGACTAATCAAGAAAAATCTCAATCTGCCCCGCTGGGAATCGAACCCAGGACCTCCGTCTTATTAATTCACCGCGCATACCACTGCGTCACTGACGAGTGTGCTAGGCGAGTTTTGATAATGAACTTGGCAATTTTCAAGAGACTAAAATGCTGAATCAAACGCGGATCTTGTAGTTTTACTACTGATCAACAAAATAATTTATATATCTTCTATTTTGCACTTAATTATAGGCCGTCATTATTTTTCTTCGTCTTATTTATTTTTAATTACTAAAAATTTTTGTTTCCTATTATCCAGATTAAAGAAAATTGATATTTTTTATTTACTAAAACGTTTGAACGTGCTCGTCTCATTTTGTTGTGATGTACATGAATTTTCCGATTTTCGCCTGCGAATTACTCGTATGGTCGCCCGAAAGTCCCCGCCGTGCAACCGGAGATATGCTTTCCATTTCCCTCTGATTTTGTCATCCTACACCAGACAAACTGAAAAATCCCGAATTTATACGCGCGACTTTGATTGATACAATGCAGTTATAGAGATTTTTATTTATTTTACATTCATAGTCCGTCCGTCCGCAGTGGAAAGAAGAAAATAATCGTCTAAAAACAGACTAACACTTCTAAGGTTATGCAAGGAACATTTCATATAAATACCGATAACCGTATGGTTATCGGTATTTATATCTTTAGATAGGAACATACTGTTTGGCTTCACTTAATTGCTCCCCTCATTTCTATATTTATATCCGCCATTAGTGTAGGTTGTGTATTCAATAAATAGCTTGTCGTTTTTATGTCTTTTTTCTTGAATCAGCAGCAAGCCTCTGGAGATGAATATATTCCAATAGAACATGTCCTGGGAGTGAACAACAAGCGTATCCGTCTTTTGAATCCCTATGTCCTACGACTCAGGCGGAGATCACCATATCAAGCATACAAGTTAAGAAAAATCGACGTAAGTTCTAAAATTGGACTCTAGGTATGTGGTACCTATTGATTGATAAATAATATTTTTGAATGATTTCTAAATAGACCGTGAGAGGAGTGATTGCTGATATCCTCGATAACACGATTGGAGGTATAAACAATGAAAGTGTGAGTGATTTATTAATAATAACTTCAAACTTTTAATTAGAAGTTCTGTATACAAAGAGGATTTTGCAATCGGACTGGTAGTTTCAGAGATAAGCTTGAACAAACAGACAGATAAAAATATCGAAAATTGATTTTTTGACCGTTCACCGTACTTTCATATGCATATTGTAAAATTACAAAGAGACAATTCAATTTTATTTATTTTTATAGATTAGATAGGTATTTGTTCTTATCCAATTTTCAAAACGAACGGACAAAACTTGATTATTTCGGTATTTAGTTACGTTAGGTTCGACTTATATTTGACGGTGCCTACAAAGTACATCGAGGCAGATGCTAAACCATAAAATCGCATGTTTTTTAGAGACGTATGCAACGAGATTTACCATCCTCAAACCTAGGGGATGAGGAAGACTGGCCATCCAACTTTGGTCTTAGCTCCGTATTCAAACTAGATCATGAGGACAGCGGCCGTCATAGTTATTCGATTAAACTACGGGATCTGAAACAGCCGTTACGTAAAACTACGACAAAAACAGAAGTCTCTTCTCGTATTGGTTATTTAGTTAATTATGTATCTCTAAGTGTATTTAACGAAATGGCCTCGTTGCCTCCAGGGTAACCTACGAGTATGTGGCTTCGGATCAAGCGGTCCTGAACTCCTGAGTTCGAATTTTCGGCGGACTTGAATATCGAGCTTATCTTTCTTCCGAATACTCTTAGTAAAAATCTTAGATAAATTTTGGGATAAAATAAGGCCTATCTGTTATTCTGTTATGTAAACTATATTATTTTGAAGTTTCCTCAAAATGCATTCAGTAGTTTTTGCGTGAAGAAGTAACAAACATACACACTCACACACTCACAAACTTTCGCCTTTACAATAGTACGGATACAAAATGTGGCTACCCAGAAGGGAGTAAAATTAAAAACAAAAATTAAATTTAAAAGCATTTATTTTTCATTTTTATAATAATTTGATGACTCATGTTTTGTTTTTATTTTGGTGGGGTAGGATGCCTATCAATGTAGCTTAAGCCACTGGTTATTTACAAAGGTACTTTAATGCAATTTAAAATACATATATTTAAGAATATTCGTTATCACAACTATCATCATTGAATATTTCCTTTTTTATCTTTTTCTCGATATGCACCATTGCATCATTCTGTTGAGTTAAGTTCTCTTGTCCTTGACCTGACAGGTATTCTTCTGCTTCTATGATTACCGCAAATATTTTCTTTTTCACTTGAGTTTGCATCCACAAGGGCATGGTTTTGGTAGTTTGTAATATACAGTTAAAGAACGACTCCAGAGCTTCGCCTTCGTGACTTCTGTACTGATCACCTTTACATTCTAAGCATCGTTTTTTAGACACAGTGCCGCTTATGGAAACGTTTTCAGCATTGTCTGTGGTCGTTACGTCTTGGTCAGAATTTTTGACACTGCCGCTCGCGCCTGCTGGAGTTTCAAATTCAATATTTTCCGTGATTCGGTACTTCATGTGTGGTTCTAGGAACTGCATAGCTTTGGCATATTTCCAAGTAGTAATTTGCGCCGGCAGTAGCTTATTTTTTCCTAGTTTCGCTCTCTTCAGTGCGTCGCGATGGTTATCACGTAATTTCTTCCACTCTGTTTTTGCAATCTGTACTAAGAAACAAAATAGATATAGTTTCCTTCTCATCAGTATCTCAAGAAATGTAACTCTTCAACGGACAACAGTAGGTTCAAAAAGTTAGCACGCTTCCGTCTTAGATTGCTTCATCAATTAACATCAGGTGAGAAAGTAGTCAAGGGCCAACTTGTAGTCGACAAAAAAATTAAAAAAAAATCTCATTTGGCACAGCCGGAAATCTACCCCAGGACCTCCGTCTTATAAATCCACCACGCTTACTACTGCTCCACAAAGGCCCTCTAAGGTAAATAACAAATAACAGTTGTCCATCTTAAACAGTTTAGTCCTACGAACTGACTGTCAAAATGTTATTTAAGAAAAGAAAGAAGGTTTATTTGAGTTTTTGATTGAATAACATCACATAAATAAAATAGTTTGCTATGGAGGAATCTAAAATCTTCCTCCCTATATGAAAAATACGATGGCCCGTGAACTCTTATGAATGTAAAGTTTATTCAAAATGAGTTCAGTAATTTTGGTGTGAAGGAGTAGGTAGCAAACATTCTTACCTAGGTATTTTTGAAAAACTGACACATTTTCGGTATTGTGTAGGTTAATTTCTCATTTTATCTATTGTAAGATAGATAAAATCATAAACTAGTAATTAACAACTTAGGTACCAATACCTAGCTAGGTATTGGTATACCATACATAGACAGGTATTTAATAGGTACCTACTCAAGAAATATGTATGACATTTGCCAACTTACTATTAGGTATGGAACTGTTGTTATATCGGTCAACTACACGTTGCCAAGCTTCGTCCTTGACATGCACCTCGCGATATTCGGGGTGCATCGGATTCCATAGGCAGGGATGCAATCGGACGCCTTCTATAAAAGTTTCCATTCTTTCAAACACGGCGAGTTACAAATCCTGCACCATACAAAACTTTTGCACTGTTTTAAACGAATACATAAGAAGTGGTACATAGAATTGATGATTGTTTTGAATATATAAACGCAATGGTCACTGGGGCTATTTTGTATATCATTTGTATCAACAAAGCACGAACGTCTCTTCGTGTTTCGCCCCGCTCACTGTCGCGCGCTCGGTGGGGTGACCGGCCTCGCGCAGCCTCGCGCGAGCTCGCGCGGCCACGCTCTCTCCCCGGCCCCTCGTAACGCAGTCGTTCGGAACCAGTTTTTGTGGAACGTGATTGGAAAGTATGCACAAAACAGATATAGGTAGGTACTAGGTATATGAATAACATGGGTGCAGGCAAAATATCGTTTCTTGGATCTAAGTGCATATAAACTGATGGGTTCTAATCTAGATAGTCCTAAGTAGGTATGTTTACTAGGTTTAGACTTTAGGATAATAGGTTTTGTTATTTAAAAAATTGTTTTCTTTTAATTGATAAAAAATGTTTTTATTCAATACATATTAATATACTGCTTCATAGATGTAGTGTTATTTATAAAATTCTTAAATACATATTCAGTAATAGTTTGTGTAAGCAAGATTTAATTCAATACTACTGTCCATAGTTAAAGTATTACTGTTTTTCATGCAGACAAAAACAATTTGTGTCCTGAAACGAATTACTCATTAATTCAAAATATACGCCACAGGAGGCATGATATAAGTGATAAAGATTATGAATACAATTTCGCACGATGGACCCCTACAGATTTAACACCGCAGGAACTACATAAGCATCAAAGATACGATAGTACTTATTATAAGCAACCGTCAATAAAAATTAATGAACAGCAGTCCAATAAAGTAGAACTATATGAAGACAGAGGCCTATTTGATGCGGTAGATAAAAGTAATGACATTGAATCAGATATTAGTATTGTAAAAAAACTACCTAATACTAATCTTGAACATAGAAATTCAAAAAGTCATAAAAGCAGAGACTTATCTAACATTGATACATCTAACATTGCTAATACTAAATCTAGCGAGACGAAGACTAAACTTTATAAAAAAAATCTTGAATACAATTTTCGAGAACACATTGATGGTAAAAAGGACGAAAGAGATTTTATTATTTATGAAATTGGTGACCCCAGCTTATGGTATAGTGCTCAGGTGCAGTTATATGAAAAACTAAGTACTCCTGAGGGGAAGACGGTGTGGAATGATCTTACGAAAGAGGAAACAGCAAGGTCAGCCAGCATGATATGAAATTACTTTATTATGTCTCAATTGACTGAAAAAAGACATTAAGGAGTGTATTAATTCGTGATATTACAGTGTTACGTCTGCCAATCCTGAGTGGTCAAATCAAGATATCAATATTCAATATAAGCCAACTGAATTTGTAGCCAGAGAGGATTTTACGCTTCCCATTACAGACATATGCTTAGTAGTATCTACTAAACGTGATAATGTTCATAAAGGTAAATATTTACATTACATTGTAGGTAAATATTTATATAATATTTACCGACAATTATCCAAATATGGCTGTCATTAAATTCGAATAAAAGAGGTATTTTTACAGATAAACTTGGTGAATTTATGATTGTACCAGTAGATGATGTCATAGCACTAGACGAACCAAAGGAAATTAATAAAAGGAATGATAATTATTCTGATTCCAATACAGTTTCTGCAGGAGGCAATAAACAGGTTTTATAGATAATACTTAGTGTTTTAGAATACACTACTAGATAGTTTTCACAGCGTTTCAAATAAAACTACGCGAATAAAAGAGGTAATTAATATTATATATCTATATATTTTAATAGAAGTGGTTTTGTTCCAAGAGTTTATTACAGAAACTAACTAAGGAGCTTTTGTGTTAAATTCCATTAACAAAATTTACTACAGAGTCGCCGTCAAGTTATAGTAAGAACAACAAGAGCTTTGATGGGCGGTACTGCTGACAATCTGAAAATAGTATCGCGAGGAACGGACAAATATTTAAAACTACCGCACACTAAACCGCACTTTACACAAATGGACTTGGAAGCGAAGGCGGACGACAATGAACTTATACTTGTGGGGTACATAACTATGAAAACATTAACCAAAGATACGATTTGTTTGATACGAACATATTTTCACGAGTGAAAATATGTTTATCAATTTCATAGATTAACGTGAGATTAATATGAAATATTTTTTTAAGTATCAAAGACTTAAAAGAATTTCGGTATTATTGAGGTTTTGGTTTGATGCTAGTCGTTTGGAACAAGATATTTGTTCCTCCAGATTGTTCCTGTTGTACTACATAGTAAGAAACAGGAACTTAGGTAGTTAATACTCGTAGGTTAAATTGACTATTAAATTGTATAACTTGACAAGAAAATGCTTCGGGAAAAGGATTAAGGGAATATTTACAGCACCGACACTTTTAGGAGTTATAAATTAAAAGTTTAGAACATTTTCTTCCCAAACAGAGCCTCAGGCCGATTGACCACTATTGTGTCAGACAGCACTCGGAAAATTCGCTCAATATTAACTGTGCAAGCCACGAATACCGGGTTGGCTGCGGCGCGTATGAGGTAAGACTGAAAAATCAACTCCACAGAAAAACGAAAAGCCTCGGAATATATAAAGACTTCTTTGTATATTCTGAGGCTTTTCGTTTTTTATTTGGTATTTAGTAACTAAAGTACCAACTTTAGTATCTGATCACCTGAGCATCTGATCACCGCCAGCTTCAAGTTATGCCCATAGAGCCACGGAATGTTGGGCGGCATTGAAGAAAATACTTTCAACAACCCTAGGTATTCACAAAACACTGCAACCATTATGCTCTGTCGATTCAAAACGATATAACGATCTCTGATATCGGAGCATCCTTAAAATTTAACTCTCTCTATTTATCATTACGCACAGGTATATAGTTTTATTTCTCAATCGAGCATGAACTCTTAATTACACCAGTATCTGGGTATATCGTTCAGAACAAACTCACCAATGCTGCTTGATGGCAGAAATAAGCATAGCGCTAGGTAGATTGAAAGTAAGTGGTATTGTTCATAAATTCGTAACACATGATGTTTTAGAGTGTTAGCTCGTGAGTGCACTCCCGAGCTACTAGACGGCAACAATGACATTGATGAGACGATGGCTGGACCGGTAATAATGCCGCCAAAACATACCAAGACCTTCCTACTTAAATTACCCCTACAGATACCTGTTGAAAACGCCAATTGTATAAGTATGTTTAATTTTATTAAAAATAATTACTGAACGATTAAAGAACCACAAGTTATACAAGTCTAACTATATCTAAGTACGACTCGTGTTTAGAAGCGAACTAGAAATTTTACGAGACTGGTAGTTACTAAAATTCCTTTCTTTGAAGGCAGTTATACAATGTAAAGTAAAGATCAATCTATCTTTGTCCAGAATTAAATTGAACTCTAATATATTGTTATAGTTGCTTTGGTCAACGACAATGATGAATCAGTAGCTGTTCGAGATGTAAGAATTAAACGAGACGATCGTTGCTACTGTGTGTGGCACTGCAATTGTGTCTGCTTGGGTAAGATCTATACTTTTACTTCCATATTCCGTTCTAAAGAAAATAGTAAAATTTTTTGCTTGAACTGCAATTTTTCTGGGTCGCTTTGTAGATAATACTTACTGTATTTTGATTTCTGCTAAAATCAGTGTCAATTATAATCCCGGAGTTCAGAAGTTGATGCGGTGTTACCTACACTCTCGTCCCTCGAATATCATCAATATCAGATCATCATTATCATTATCAGCCTATTAATGGCCCACTACAGGGCCAGGCCTCCCTCCTTACAGGAGAGGGGATATGGAGCGTACACCCACCACGCTGCTCCAATGCGGGTTGGCGGGCTTAGGGTGATAATGTTTCATTTATTAACGATCACTATCAGATGTTGATGATAGTGACCGGGACGACGGTCCCGGCCTAACGTGCTCTCCGAGGCACGGGGGTGTAACACCACCAACTTCCAGACTCCGGGCTTGGAATGTACTGAACATTTCATAGAAGAATGAAAAAGCTCAGAATTATTCCTTGACCCGACCCAGGGATCGAACCCAGGACCTCGTGATCGAAGCCACATAGGCTAACCACTAGACCAACGAGGCAGTCAATATCAGATAATGCTCGTTAAAGAATCAAACATGAATGGAAAGCTGAAACTAGTTCCATAACTCTGCGATTATGCCTTAACACAAAACTGCAGGTCTGGTTGGAAAGTAATGGAGCTAAACAAATTCCAAAATTTAGAAAGCTCTTCTAGATTATAATTATGTAGTAAATCTTAGCATCGACAAGAAATACTCGTAAGTGTGACGACTGGTGTTTGTTAGGTGAAGATCCTAAACTACTTTGTCGAGATATGACACCGGCGCAGCAGTCGGCCGCCGGACTAACTATTCAACAAAAATCACGCCACATCCGCTCCGCGTGTTACCCAGACGTTGTCACAATTAACCTGCTTGTCATCTTTGTGGGCGTTCTTATTGCTTTGTTGTGTCTCGGTAAGTTACAGTGAAGCTAGTAGATGAAAACGGCGTAGCAGCCAGTAGCTTGTCAGTCAATGGCCGGATTGCAGGTGCAGGTTTCACACAACGGTAATTACGAAGATTTTCGTGGGTACAGATAGACTGACACAGAAAAGTATTTACTGATTATTGTCTACCTTAATTATTGCCATTTGGTTTAATTTGCCTCAACAACAACTGCTGTTTTGTCATGAACGAAGTCGCAACAAGCAGCAACTTGTTACAACTTCGGTCGTGACAAAACCCATTTCATTTTACATCAGTAAGTTATTGAGCTGTGGGGCAAGTGCGAGATTTTCACTAAGCGAGTGCGTAAAAACGTACTCACTCGTAACGTCAAATTATATAGAATAAAAAAGCGTTTACTCTTGCTGTAACTAGATGGCGTTACTCAAATTCCATATAAAATTTGCCTTTACTGTTATCGATATCGACGCAGTAAATTCTTACACTAGGCACACTGTGGGGCAAGTGTGAGTTTTTCACCGAGCGACTGCGTAAAAACGTATTCACTCATAACGTCAAATTATATAGCAAAAAAAGCGTTTACTCTCGCTATAACTAGATGGCGCTACTAAAATTCCATACAAATTTGCGTTACATTTTTACGCAGTCGCTCGGTAACAAACTCACACTCGGCACTCTGTTTGTTTTGTGACTGAGCATATTATGAGCACATTATATTAAGACGTGTTCGTTGCACGCAAAAGTGTTGTTATGTTTATAAACAACGGTTCTCCACTTACTTACCTTTAATCAAGTATTGTTTTACCCATTCCTGTAGGCTTAGCAAAAGCAATACTGGGACTGATTTGCCGATGCGTAGCTTCTTGGGGTCTTTATCGGTTTCTGGACTATCCCCGAAAATTGGACCACTATTACGAAAGTTCGCTTCGCGATCGACGTGTGGTCTACGATGATGAAGGCTGGCCTGTCCATCCTGATACGGGAGAGCGAACTGTGGGTCTTGTCAGCGAGTAAGAGCATATTAAAATAAGAATAAGTATATATTTATTAAATATTATAATGAATTAAAGCTAATATTTGTTAAATATTACCTTGCCCGTGAATTTTGTTATGATATATGAGTAGGCAGCATTCATTTGTTTCAAAGAACCATGCGTGGTCTACAATCATCATCATCACCATCATTATCAGCCTATCCACGGCCCACTACAGGGTCAGGCCTCCTTCCTTATAGGAGGGGAGATATGGAGCGTAGACCCACTACGCTGCTCAAATGCGGGTTGGCGGGCTTAGGGCGATAATGTTTCATTTATTAACTCACTATCAGATGGTACGCGGGTGTAAAACCACCAACTTCCCGACTCTGGGCTTGGAATGTACTGAGAATTTCATAGAACAATTAAAAACTCACCATTTTTCCGTGACCCGACCCAGGATTCGAACCCAGGACCTCGTGATCGAAGCCAGATAGGCTAACCACTAGACCATCGAGACAGTCGGTCTACAAAGTAGAAGGCTAATCCATCTACTATTAAGAAACAGCGCCAGGTGTAGCTTTACTACACTACTGCAATGCGTGTCAGCGGGAGAGCAACAATGACCCGGACCGACGGGATGTTACCAAATAACTAATTCCAGGCTCTAAATAATTTTAGTACGTAGCTGTCATATTTTTTATTAGAAAAAAAAATTGGACTATCCTTATTTTTTTCAGACTAATGGAATTTATATTAAATGTAATATTCTTTATAACTCTACCATGTCTTATGCTTTGGGATGCCATGAGGAAATTATCGCGTTGTCAGGGAGAGGATGAAAAATCTGACAACAACAACTATAGAGTAAGCGAGGACTATAATAAATGTTATAGTTCGCGTGATGTCCAGGTACTTGTTACACACACAACATTTATTTAACACTGGTCTTACAGCAAGGAATTGCACTTTCTGGAGACTTGACTTGACTCCTATAATTAAAACTTAAGACAATAGTTTATTCATCACTATCAAAAATTTAAGTTTAAACTCGTGAGAATATTCATTAAAGAATGCTTCAAATGATATTTAGAAAATATTATTATTGAAATATTCCATTTAAGGGAGACAGCTTAGCTTTGGTTGCAATAGTAAGGTGTTCAGACAGGCGCGTCTGAGGTCTCAGCGAAGCAGACATTTTTGGTAAAGGTGTTTTAATGTTATACGCCTCCCCTTGTGACATGAAGTTAAACAATGCGTTTCTGCTGTGCTGACGTCCTTTTACGCATAGTTTGCTGAGCACCTTACATCCAAGGCGAAATCGTCTTCCCAAAATGAAATATCGTTGTGCTTTGTTTTAAGTGAAATAAACATATTTTTAGTAGGAATAAAGTGCAATTCCTGGCTGTTTTAGATCACGGAGCGGCGAAAGCGACGCCGCCGTCGTGGACTAGACAATTGGATGACACCGCACGCTGAAGAGCTTGCCTCTAATATATGGCATGAAGGTCTATCTCCTCTGGGGAAAAAGACACCTGTTTGTGTAAGACAATGACAATTAATCAATCTGTGTACCTACAAATATTGCTATATAATCTCGTGCGTAGGTACATGGTTATTAAAGAGCTTGTTTTTATTTACTGTAAGTCTTTAAGTAAGGTGTGTGAATAACTACCTATTGAACTTTATCAGTTAAAGTTCCTAAACAAAATCACCAACCAAAGTTTTTATCTGAATCCACCTAAAGTGCAAACAGGCAAACGGTCAAAACGGAACACTAGCCATTATTCGGTTTAAGCAAAATCGAAACTAACTTACAGAAATTTAGTTTCCGCACCTACCGACCTATTATAAAATAAGTCAAGGATACTGGATACGAGAACTTATAAATGTCGTTGGTAGGATATAGAAATAATAGTAAGCTGTTTAATATCTGAATAAATAACGTATCTGTTCCCTCCTAGATGCAACCATTGCTGCAAGATGACAGTGGATTTCGAAGGGCTGCCGAACAATCGTCTTTCATGGATTCAGAACAAGATGACACTGAATATGTTCTCATGCAAATGCAGAAAAGTAGAGAATCACTTGCAGTAAGTTAAAACTTAAATAAATAAACTTTACAATAAAGTTGTGTGAAAACTTGTGAAGAATGTGGAGAATAATGACTTGTTTACTGCAATCCCTGTCATCATGGTTTTAAAGGCAAATAATCATAGTAATTTGTATTATTACTAAACAGATTTGCCTTTAATTTTATGTATCTTTTGAATCTAAGTCCTTATTTTTTTCTGAAATACAGAATAGCCAGCGACAATTAGAAATCAAGACATGTGAAATGCCTCAATTAAAAAGTAGCAACAATGCGGGCAATATGAACCGATAATCAAATTACTTGATTCATATTGTGTTTTTTTTTTGTAGATTTATTATATATTAGTGATACTTAATACGTATGTTGATTTAGAATTTATAGAATAAACTTATATCGATTTAAAATGCGTTTTTATATTTTTCTTTTCTTTACATCTTCCTTCCTATGTTATTATTATACTCTTTGCTGTACATGTAGATGTTGTAAAATTGTAAGAATGTTCTTAAATACATCTAATAACAGCAACCCAAAAATCTACTTTTTAAACGGAAAAAAAACGGACAAGCGTAAATCGCAATATGGCAACACCACATTAACAGTCATTTTCATATATGTTAGGTACGTAGAGGGAGCATAGGTCTATATTCTCTTTCTACGGTTAGGTATGACTTGACTGTAATCGCATCTGACTGACTGTAAGTTATGCAATCTAAGATGGAAACGATCTAACTTGTTAGGTGTAAGATGACATCTCCACACCCTGCGGTTTTTACACGCCATCGTACCAGAACGATATATACGAGTAGCTTGGCGTTCCATTTTTTCGGTAGGGTGGTAAGTAGCTACGGTCCAAACCTCCCACCAGACAGACCTGGACCAATATAAAAACTTTTAGTTGGCCCAGCCGGGAATCGAACCCAGGACCTCTGTCTTATAAATCCACTGCGTCACGGAGGATATCAAGGTTCTTATAGTGTAACAAATAGTTGTTGATAATTTTATCAAGAAAGTTTGCAGGAATTGAGTTATGGATATGAGTTCTGATCTGTTCGGATTGTATTATTTCTGTTTCCATTTTGCGTTGTTTACGTTATGACAAAATCATATGAAATTATTTACTAACCTTCTATTGTGAACAACACATTACACTAACTAACAACTGAACATACTAAGGGTTTCTATTACAATAAAAAATATCTCGTCTTTATTCATCTATTATGAACAACTAATTGAAAATTAAAAATAGCGCCCTCATTTATTTTCTTCTCATTTATTTCACTATTAGCTGGTATCCCTGTCGAGAAAATGTCATGTGATACAACATGAGATATTGTGAATCTGTGGTTTGACATGCGTCAGTTCAGACTGCTAAACATGTCATATTTCAGCACAGAACAAATTGTGTAAAATTTACAAAACATCTTCTGTTATAACTGAAGAAATATCACTAAAGAAGCCGACGTTTATTATCTTATCTTTATTTAAATTTATTATTGAGACATCCACCGATATATTATTATCATTAGGTTACAATATTGCTATGTGAGTTATGCGTGTTCTACTTCGGCCGATATCTATATTTAGGCAGGCGGTGCGGACGAATAGAGCTGTACACTTGAAGAATACCTTTACAACGGGTAATACACCTTAAATATAAACTGTTCTATCCTAACATACTTCTGTAGAAGCGATAAATATTGTAAGTTAATATAAAAGTAAGCGCAGTGGTCGCCGACTAACGGGTTAAATAGAATACGCAATTTATCATGTTTATAACATCGCTACGCACTAGTTTAAATCAACGATGCATTTTCAGTGCCTAAATCTAATCCTTTATTTGCCGAATACATACAATAACAATTGTACAATGTATTCGCCAATTTCTGATATGCAAAATAAAATCAAGTCTTTTTCGAATTTTTAATTTTAGCATTAGTCTGGAGAGCCATGGAAGATAAAGAGGCCTTGAAAAAACGTCTAACACCGATGCAATACCATGTTACTCAAGAAGCTGGAACTGAAAGACCTTTTACAGGTAAACATGTTAAAATGTATTTTCTTTGTGTAAATAACATACATACATTACATCTTATAATGAATGACTATAAGATGACAGGTTGACTAAAATTATCCTATTGTCACAAGAATTATCATTTTAATTTATTTAATATATCAATTTAAATAAAACAAAACCTAGAAAACAATTGTTTTAATTACCAAAAGTTGAAGATCTCTGACTTAATCTTGATCTATTTTAATATTACTTATTAATCACTAATTATCTCTTGTAATAGCACAATAATGACATTTGTAACTTTTCCTTGTCATATTTTAATTAATTTAAAAACATTTAACACTTATTTCCTTTCAGGTTGTTACAATAAGTGTTATGACGATGGTTTATATGTATGTATAGTTTGTAGACAAGACCTATTTAGTTCTAAAACCAAATATGACTCTGGCTGTGGGTGGCCTGCATTTAATGATGTTCTTGCTAAAGAAAAAGTGACTTTACACCAGGATACTAGTGCAGGTATGTTTTAATTATTTATTTAAATAATTGTATGACTTTTTATATTACGTTAAGATTAGTGAAAGGCTTTAATTAATGTAGTAAATTTAATTGATCCCAAAGTTGTATTGACACATGGCTTTTGAAATTATGAAAATTACACATTTACTAATTGTATGTCTTTTAAAAATAATGTTAGTATTTTTGTTGGTCCTACGATTGTTACCTATTGAAGGTCCAATATTTCAGCAGTCAATAACTAGTAAACCAGTACCTTACCTTTGTTCAAAAACATGCACCCCATAAATAACAAAAAAAAAATTACATTTTCTGATGTTTAACCTGTCTCGTCATATATAACTAATATATATTTTAAATAATAATGAGTGTTTGTAAATTTGCATGTTTATATTAAAATCTGGCATACAAGTTACTTTACAGTCTGATATATAGGTATTTTTTTATTTCATTCAAGCCAATCTCTGAAACTACTTTACTGATTGTTTGGTAATTTTCACAGGAAGGTTACAGGCATTGATTTCCGTAGTTTCATATTATATTTATTACAAACTGTATTGTGTACCTATCTTGATGTTTTTCTATAATCATTGATTGGCCTCATCTAGTCTATTGTGCTTGTTCATGTGGAACAGTGTTCAATGTCACAAGTACAATGGTCTATTTATACTAATCCAGATCCTCGTGATGTATGCAAGGTCTTACATTAACAACATTACTAACACTTCCATAGTATAAGGGACTCCCCTTTATGAAGAAGCATAGAAATTGACTGCACTGGCTCTTTACAGAATAGATCTAAATTAAAGACTCCATTTCCTTTAGCAACAAGAGTTTTTGGGCAGTCAATTAAAGCCTCAATAGTTCCACTGTTATGGTGCCTTAATGGTTTTACTGCACACCAAATGGGGCAGGGCGGCGACGTGAGTGTGGCGCGACGTGATCCATTGTAATATATTAGTTTATACAGAACACTTGAAATTAATTTTCACACTGAGGCAGATAACTGGTGTAAAGTGTTCTTATATACCAGCCACCATCGTCAGTCACTAGTAAATAACTTGTTAGTTTGTCTGCTGTGTGGCCTAACCTTGAACCTATCTTCTTTCAAAACTAGGATTCATTCCATGCCCACTGTCATGTTGAATGAAATATTGATAATGTTAAAAACATACATGGCTGGCATAGTTTGAACTTTCCTTTAAATACTTTAGTCACACAGGTGTTTCCTACATCTAAATTATTGTTCTGTAAAATGAGATTCATATATTTTTGGGACACATAGTGTGACATCTTCTCTTAAGTGTTTTCGGTGGAGTTCCTTATCCTTAACTAGTCATTTCCAAATATATTGCACCTTGTCATGTTTGTATGAACTTTGTTTGCATGAGTTTCATATTGTCTCATTTGCTTTATGTTTTGTGTTGCATTATTTTATATTTATACGCACTTTATTATAATTACTATATTTTAAAAATAATGAGAGTTTTTGATTGTTTATTTGATACAATATGTCATTGTTTGTGAAACTGTACAATATAGATAATACTTTAAATGCCCTTGCCAATAAGGCATATATGGGTGTACAATGTTACTACCTTGTTAAGTCTTAAGACCACCTGTTGCATAATTTACCTTCAACTTGATACAATATCTGTTAAATAGTTACATGTGTACAGCACATTTTTAACACCTATTTGATTTAATTTTTATAAAATGTTTTCATGTAAGCCAATGGAGATTTCTACATTTGAGGTTTTAATTATTTTTTGACATTTCCTATTTTAATCCACAAAATCTTTAGATTTACTAGCCATTATTTTCATATTCTCAATAAGTATCTATTCAATAATTTCAATTTATTTACTTAAAAAATTAAAATGGTGTCGGGAAGTCGATTTTGGTGCTAATACCTATATTTTAATATTTTTTCTGTCTTTCCTTTCCCTTGACCACCTGTCGATTCAATCCCGTCTCCTCCACGAATAACGTAAGTTTTAATAATATTCTTTTCGGTTGGTTAATTAATTATTGTCAAAATAACTACTTTATTATATTTAACATTTATTTTTTTTTTGTATGTGGTCTAAAAATCTTCCGTTTTGTTAACAATTCACTGTTTCTATTTATATCTGTGCACTATATACAACACCATCTCCTGTCATAACACTCCATAATAATTAATTAACATCGAATACATAATACACTGCGCATACATTTACCATACATAATTTGGGATTCCTATATTTAAACATTCATTAACCTGAACGTACCATCACAACATATTTGGAATGTGCATGATATTAATATACATTTGCCCTCGTTCCCCGCCATGCCTTATTCGTCCCTTCCCGCCATTCCATTTATGGACGGCTGCCGACCGGACGACTACTGGTGCCGCTGCTGCGACGGCACCCTCCACATCACACGACACGAACACGATGGGATCATATCGGATGTACCTATTCATGACGTTATCTATGTTTTATGTGATGTGTAAATAAATGGCTTTTGTGGTGAATGGACTTGGGTGTGGAATTAAAGTTGGGGCGAATATATTACTGGTTTTAACACGGCCAGGTATGGTGCGAACTGAGGTGCGATGCTCCAAATGCTCGGCGCACCTGGGCCACGTGTTCAATGACGGGCCGGTGCCCACCAAGAAACGGTTTTGTATTAATTCGGCAGCGTTGGACTTCATACCGGCAGAAGAACGAACGGACTAGTGTAAAAATATGAGGCTCTTAGCCTGTTTGTCCACCGTGACCGCTAACGACAAGCAATCAGGCCGTTATTGCGCCCCTTGCATTTAAATAATCGTCAGTCCACGCAACTTCCGACGGCCGATGGATGATAAACCGACAATCGCCTTGAACTCCATCGACGCCGGCATGTCGGTTGTCGTTATCGGTTACGGTGTACAAAATATCTTCGTTTCTATTAGGGTGTTATCAAGAGGTCTTATGATTTAAGAATAATTTTTGGATCAATAAGGTTTTGTACTGCTATTTTCAATGCTTTTATATAACATACTTACTCGAAAAGTGCAATATATATGTAAATACCAATGTTTATTACGGTATTTTCATACTACCGTTTGTCCAGTGTAGTTATTCGGACGCCGAGATTGCGATATTTTTGTTTAGTAAATATTTTTCGTTAATGTAAACATATACTTTGACAAACGTTATGGCATCTAAGATTCCACTGCTCGATAGGTATCAATATTATGATTAAACTAATTTTAAATGAATGTTGAGGAAGTATGCAATGGATTAGCTTATTAGCCTATCAAAAATTAGCCGCAACTACCTGTAATTAATTGTTGAAAAAAATATTTGCTGATATTAAATGCACTTACATGTTTTTTTTAATCAATTTTATGTTATTTTAGAGGAACTGATGTAAATAATTTAAGAAAATGGTTGCTCTAAGGCTGGCAACGTTAGGGTAAAATTAGTTTTACCTACAAAACAGATACCTGCAGAATCGAGCAGTTGGGTCTCGGGACATTAGTGTAAAAGAATCGAGTTTTAATAACTTACAGCTTTCTACTAACTACTTACTTAAGATGCCTGACCGTTAAATACGTTCAAAATGTGATGTTAACTTAATTTTTATTTGTATACACAATTATCGTCTATCCATGAATTAATGTTTAATGCAGAAATAATAAATAGAGTTCTTGTAGCCAAAAGTAAAGAAATTATTGTTAATTAATTTTTCTTTTACTGATGCACTGTTAATCTTTCTTATTTTCAGACTAATATTACATAGATAAGTACAATGTGTACTACCAAAATAATTAATTTATATTTATAAAATAATTATGTTGGACTTTGGTTGCGGAACTCGTCGGTTTATTCTTTTACTTCGTAGTTACCATATCGAGTCAAGAGTTTTCTCTTTTGTTGATTTTATATTGACATTTAATTTTTATTTATAATTAATTTATGTTTTCATAAAGCGTAGCTATAATTACCTAGTACAAAATATTCGTTTTGAATTTTGTCATTGCTGCTGCATATTGATATAAATATTTTTGATGAGTAAACGAATTTTATTTTTATTTTCACTACCTACATGTCCTAGTTTCTATACCCTTGATTTTTAGAGCATCCTGATTTAGTTATAAACTCTTTAATATACTCTAAAAGGGCTTGCACACACATTAATACTGTCAGTGATATAAGGAAAGGTCCCTTTATCATACTCATGCCGTAAGTCGTACCTGGAAAAATGCGGGCGTTCTTATTAGTTAGTAAAGTTATATCACAATATACAATAGGAATATTATTAAACTGTCGCGTTTGTGTGTTCGCGATATACTCAAACGCTACTAAAAGGATTTTCATGCGGTTTTCACTAATCAAAGATATAGGATTCCCGAGGCAATAGGTTTTAGTATAAATATTTTTATGGTTTCCTGTAAATTAGCTGAAATATGAATATAGTTGTTGGAAGAGTTGCCTTAACCCTTTTTAAAATATAACAAAATGCATGTATGGATTGTTCCGCTTTTTATTAGGATTAGAAAAAAATCCGCGATGGCATAAATCTATCTTTTAAGGAAAGTTTACTATACCCATGTATTTCGTTAAAAAATATTGGGCCACGTTCAAATTTTTTTTTGTTTTTGATAGGTTACATAACACTATTTAGCTCGCTGGCGAAGTCGCGGTCGACTGCTAATTAATAATTAAAATAAACAGAATATAAAAAGTTACCGCTAAAGAATGAAGTATTCTTAATTTTCTAACCGGAAATATGATTATAGTTAGTAATGAAACTAATGAATAAAGTTGAGTCTTTTATTTATAGTATGGTTGTAATTTATATGCACAAGATGCTCTTACATGGCACTGGTGTTTACAACTGTCAAAAATCATGAAAAAACCGCAATATAGTCTCATATCGTATTACATTTATTAATACATTTTCAACTTAAATTACGTAATTACAGTTAGTTTCTCGACTTAACTAATGCATACTCAAATTCATCTTCATGATCACATAGTTAATACGCTTATATATCAGTTTAATAACATACTGAATTGTTTTGTTCAAGCTCTCTTGAAGTTTGGCTATTCTTTACAGGCTAACTTATTGCACACTATTTTGGTAATGGTTGGTGCTGATTCTCGGGTTGTAATTTAAATTGTAGGCCGTTTATATGCTTATATTTTTGTATAGGCCATATTATTGGGCGTGGGCTAACAATATACGGCTTTCAAGCATTGCAGGTGTTTCTATGCGACAGCTTTAAATGAAGATATAATATTAATATATAACATGTAGGCCTAGGATGCGCTGCAACACATATCTCGTACAAAGTAAGACATCTATCGTTCTAGTAAAAGAAAATATCGCTTTGTGTCGTTGCCTTGTACGAAAGAGAGCGATATTCCACTTTTGGCAGATCATATGTTATTTTTTGACTGTACCGGCTCATCCTAGGCCTACGGTCAAGTAAAGATTTAATGGATTATTTAATTTTGATAGCGGGATGTGTTGGTGATGCCACAATAATGTTACACATAAACTTAAATATATTCTTACACTGGTATACCTACCATCATAACGGGCAATATTTTAACGATGTTTTGTGACTCAAGTTTTGTAGGCACAGACATTATAAAACAATATTTTTTTGTTAACACTTGAGTTTTATTAAGTTGTTATATTGTAATAAATCTAGGTTGAATAAGTGCCAAGTTTTGCAATTTGATAATTATTTCTGCACTTGACATATTAGACAAAGACATACTAAATAATATTATTTTTTTAAAAAATCTTACACCACCAACTTCAAACTGAGGGTATTGACAGAAACAACAGCTCGTTATTACATAGACCCACCCAGGCACTCTAGTTCAGCCATACATAGACTATCCATTGGATCAATGAGGCAGTTATACTATATTGTATGATGTTAATTAATACTTTATATTAATGTTACGACATTTTGATTGCAATTATAAAATAAATCCGACGTCATTCAGAACCATAAATATTCTAGGTTTTATTTCAGTATATTAAATCGCGGTGGCATTACATGAGAAATAACAAATAATACTTGCAATTTGCCGCTAAAAAGGCACTCTTGTTAATAATTATATCGTGTACTAAAAATATATGGAGTTATGCCTACCGAACTTAGTAACAATAAAAATGGAATAAACTAAATATAAAAAGAAATAAAAAATAACATTGAATACAAAAGTACAAGTAATTTTTTGTAAATGAAAAATCTCTTCTGTTGGAATTAAATTTCCGTTACGTCATTTTCGATAAAATATAAATAATTCCAACAGCCTCATGTTTGTTTGCATGTCAGTGATAATTACTTTTCATGTGATCTTAATCTTCAGTAAATTATTAACACTATTCATTGTTAATAGTCCCACGATCATTTAAATAGCAGTGACCTGGAAAATTTTAGAGTAAGTATGAAATAGAGTTGCTACCGGGATACTCCCGGTAAAAGACTCCAACAAACCAATCCAATTTTAGTATGCATAATGTTTTATACCTTCTTAACCACCAAAATTAAAATGGCCATTTTCTTATGCACTCTAAATTAAGTCCGATTACTTTGCGGAAATTCCTCAACGGGAGACTCCCGGGACCAACTCTAGTACAAGGTTTTTACGCGACGCTTTTTTAGCGCTCGTGGTAATGACCGCTAACAACACCCAGTGATTAATAATGATTATTAATAATCCGGGTGATTATTATATAAGCTTATTTTTGATTCATCAGTTATGTTTTGTAGACCTAGTTTTGCACCAACCTGAGAAGAACATAAAAAATCTAGATAGCATAATTGGTCATTGATATTGTCAAGAGTATACTACACGTGTCTAACTTTATCTGTACAATTTACACCTGACGAGACTTGACAAGCTCGCTCCCCGTCACTATTGACACCAATCCTTCCACACTTCAACCATACATTTTTGCCCAAAAAACAAATAAAATATAGCAAAAATTACATAAAAAAAAATTAACAGCATCTATCGGCACAACCTATACGTTTAGTAGAAAAGCAGAGAGTCGTTTTTTAATATTTTAAAATAATCGTTATAGTATTATGCTTCTTTTTTTTACATTTTAATGATTAACAGATTATCTTTATAATAATTATAATTTATGACTACTGCTTGCTATTGTCTCGGTAATTTATTATTTAGTTACTTTTCACAAAATTTATTTAAATTGTATATTTTTTTTTAATATTAATCTTTAGGAAATAAAGTTTTGTGCCTCAAACAATAAGTTACCAATTTTTCCTCATTCCGAATTATAATCAGTACAATAAACTATATAAACTTAATACTATGTAAATGCTTCGCTCTCATGACTAACAATGATATCGTCACAAAAATAAAGTTATATTTCATAATACATTCATAATTAAATTAAAACTTACGCAAACCTGTAACGTCAAAATTTAAATAGCTCTAAAACATTGAAATTATGCAGAATGCTATAAATAATTATTCTCAAAAAATCTAAAGCAGCTCACAATAAGTTATAGTTCCGTAATAATCATAGGCATGGCCTAACCTAACTAGCAAGCTATAGTACCCACAATCAGAAGCATTATAGAGCGATAGCCTGTGATGGCCAGACCTACAGCATTTCATAAAAGCTGAACGTTTGTTAGTGCATGCTCCTGCCACAGGTAAGAAGTACAGTTAACTATTGAGCTTGGATCATTGTTACTTTGTAAGGTAGCAGGTATTACTTCACCATCGTTGCGTAATATATAGTGAAAAACCATTATAATGATTAGCTCTTATAAAATGACGACAGTCTGGCCATTACAGGCTCATAGACCATTATGTTAAGTCGTTGGCCTCCACAAGCGAGTTTAGTATGCCTCATATCTTGTAGTAAATTTTACCAATGACAAATATTCTGTGACGTTAACGATTAACTAACAACAACAAGCAAGATCTCAAGTTTTGCTCGTCAGAACATTTCTGATAGCGATACACTCGCTCGTGCAGGCAGTGCTCTTAGCGACAGTCATTGTTATATAATAAAATAAGGTCAGTCTAAAATACAAATAAGAATACGCAACTATCACACATTCGTAATCATAAATATTAATAAAATGCGTGCTTCTCCAAGCTATATATAATATTATAAAAGAATCTCATCTCGTAATCAATGTCGGTATGAGGACACGCATCGCTCACGCACTCACACGCGCGCCGCGCGGCGCCGTGCTCCCGCCGCTCGCGCCTGCTACCATCACAGTGAATAAGCTGTTCATAATTGTACACTACCGTAATCTACTATTATTTAACATTACGTCTAAGAGTCAACTGCCAGTCTTCGTTTCGCAGATTTTATCATAACATTTCGAGTATCTAACGCCTATATCTACAAAACACTATACGAATTCGCTCTCCGGCGCGCTCGGGAGGGGCACGGCGACCCGGCGGCGTCCCCTAATTACAATAAATAACGTTTCTACACGACACCTACAGATCGCTACGCTATTGGACTGCTACGTTATCAATCTCTCGTTTGTAAAAATATGATCACCTCTCGTATTAATAATCTGCAGCCGTTTTTATACAAACATAAAATAACGCTCTATAAGTAGATAGTTAATTACACCGATTCGATGATGACCGACTATATGACCCGGGGGCGCGTCCCCCGTGGGCGGTGATCGTGGGCATCGGGGCGCGGGCGGGCGGCGAGGCCCCCACGCGAGGCACTGGTCGCGCTACTGCGCTGGTGCGGCGGGCGCCGCGGGCCTGCGCTAATGGCCCTTGGCCGCCTCCTTTGCGGCCATGATGAGGGGGGTCAGCGACGCCAACGGCCGCGCCATCTTCAGGAATGGGTGCTGCAAACAAATGCGCATTTGTTATATTATGTGAATAAACAAAATTTAAAAATAACGTATATTTTCTTATTTCATACCTCAAAAATAGCAAAATTATGGTTCACTAAAGTTATTTACTTTTAAACAAAATTTGATGGTCACCCTACCACGAAGTACACAACCGAACGTGCAGCCCACTTAATGAACTAACGCGGGGTTTGTGTGTCTATCATTTTGATATTTTATTTAATTTCTTTTAGAAATTGAAAAGTAAGTGCATTTTCTAAAATAAACAGAACTGTTAGTAGATTTTCGATCTAGTAATGATATAGAATCGCAAAAAGAATATACGCACTTAATTAAAAATCACCCTTTATATTACAACACAGACGAAGAGCTCGGGTGAGGTCTGAGACAAAGTGTTCTGCTGTATGCTAGTTATAAAGTCATATAAATATGGAGAGGTGGCAGGTTACAGTAATTCACATATAGCTAATAATACCTTTAGCAAATCGAGGGCAGTCGCTCGTCCGTCCACATCGACCTCTAAACACTGGTCGAGGAAATCTTGGAAGACGGTGCTGAGTTTCTCCTTGTCCTTAATGTCGGGCTTGCCGTTTGTCGCTATCAGGTAGAGCGCCCGCAACGGGTTCTCGTTAAGGTAGGGCGGCTCACCCTCGATCATTTCGATCGCCATTATACCCAGAGACCACACGTCTACCTGTACAACAAATAAGAGCTTTTACTGGTAATTCCATACTACCATTATAAATGTGGAAGTGATTTGTTCACGTGATACTTCAAATACTTTGATGATCATCAAAAATGCTGCTCTTCTCTGATAATAATAGGTTACCTTTTATCAGAGAAGAGTGTTGTTTTATATGGATGCCTATCATATACAAGTTTACAGTAGATTTCATATAAATCAGTTTAGTTGATTTGACCTTTTTGATTACAAACTTCAATATTAAAATACTAGTGCAAGCAATCATTTTGTTAGACATTTATAAATCTTCTTGAAATAGTATACATACCTTCGGTCCATATTGTTTTCTCGTAACAACTTCAGGCGCCATCCAATACGGTGTCCCGACCATGGTGGTTCTCTTGTTTTGCTCAGGGGATATTTGAGCACAGAAACCAAAATCGGCTAAAACAAATTATTTCAATCAGTATTCAAGTCAAAATCAGACATCAGGATCTGATGATGATATCCTGAAGGAACTCTTCAAATTTTGGAGGCACGCTTACAGCGATTTCGGTTTTTGACTCGGTATCGGTAGCTTTTTGGCTACTATTGTCGTATACTATGAGAGTATAGTACGAATACGTTACGTGGCGATAAATCACTAAAAAGTATGAACTAAAATTTTTTGCCAAAAAATAGAAACGACTCAAAATTCACTAAAAAGTAAAAAATAACTATGTCATTTAGTTGCTTTAATTAATTAAGCATGTCTAGGAGTCGGTGCAAGCCAAGGTTTCTACTTTAAGGATGCTAGAACCTACAAACTGCTTTACTATGTAAAATAAATGTTCCTTAAACTTGGCTGGCATTGACTTCTAGATATGAAGTAAAAGCAACTAAATGACACAGTTATTTTTTACTTTTTAGTGCGTTTTGAGTCGGTTCTATTTTTTGTTAAAATTTTATTTTAAAACAGGAGTTGTACGGCCTGTAATGCCATCTAGTATGAACTCTTGGCAAGTTACAATTGTATTGTAACATGCGACAGTCAAAGATGTGTGTTCAAATCCCGCCGGCTCCGTCATTTTTGATATCACGTTTATTTTCTCAGATTACGCTTATCTCTCTACATATGAATTGCTGCTAGCTGCTAAAACTTTGTTTGTTGACATGCAACAGAATGTGTACTCACTCAGTTTGACCTGTCCGTCCAGGCCGAGCAGGATGTTGTCGGACTTGATGTCGCGGTGTATGACGTGGTTGGTGTGCAGGAAGTGCAGCGCCTGCAGCACCTCGCGGCACACGGCGGCGATCTGCCCCTCGTCCATGCACGTCTCTGTCACCACGTCCGTGAGGGACCCGCCCGCCAAGTACTCCATTACTACCCACAGCTCCTACAAATTGATTTACAGTAGTAGTAATCTATGTTCCAGGAGTTAGTTACTGGACCAAACCACATCATGATCCAATGGATCGTAAGGCTACAAAATAATGACTTTTCTGTGTTCCAAGAAATTCTTAGTATCACCTTTGAGTTGAGAAGAAATCATATTTAGTCCACATTTTCACCCCTAATCTGGCCAATATGCTCAGAATTCCTGTATCTGTTTCTGGTTGAGCTGAATTTTAGTCAATTAAAGGCATACTCACCTAAGAATGTAGTTAATGATAACAGTAATGAGGAATCAGTTAGTGTACAATCATTCATCTATGTTGTAAATCAATCAATTTATAAAAACCAAATGAGTGTACTAATGTTACTAAATCTTTATTATTTTACCTCATTGACCAAGTAGCTGTCTAGATAGTTGACGACGTTGTTGTGCTTGTTCTCCCGCATCACGAGGATCTCGTTGATGATGAGCTCTTTCTTGGGTTGCTGGCTGAGGTTCATTTGTTTAATAGCCACTTCCATGCCAGTGGAAGTCTCTATGGCTGTGTACACTGTACCAGATGCCCTGCAAATTGATTTATATATATTTAACATTAAATAATAATCAATTAGTAGAACAGATAAAGGCTGATAACTTAAAAAATGAACTCCCTTCCCTCATGTGGGATACCTAGCGAGTCATGAAATTAAGTCTTATGTTTATTGAAATAAGATTCATAAGGAATAAGAAATTATAGGACATTTATTATTCATAGATTAAATTTGTATGTGTAAAACAATTGAAAAAAATGGCGAAATTGGTCAAAATGTTTTAATTTCCTATTACCAAAATGTGCCAACAGAAATAAAAACTTAACAATAGTATTTTCAGTTGAGATAAATTTGAGTGAAGTTGAATGGGTGGGTTGAATATAAATAAGCCTTTTTACTTTCATATTCAACTTTTATGCCAGAATAACAAAACAAAATAATCAGCTTACCCTTGACCAATCTTTTCCATTTTTGTATATTTTCTATTGGGATCTCCTACGCTTACAATTGTTCTTAATTTTTCTAAAATTTCTTCATCTGTCATTTTCTTTTTCCTCTGTTGTTGTCCGGCTGCTCTTCTGTGAACAACAAGATTGACATTGTTACGTCTACGGTCGCGTCAATAAGTCAAATTAGACCTGCCATATTATGTTTAACTCTTTGCTTCAATTTCGATAACAAATGTTTTTGTCAGGGTCTGGGTGGCATTGATGCGTAGATTTGTTTAACTTTTAAATTAATCACTTATTCACTGGAATTAGTACGAAACTAATGTTAGTTACCCGGTTTCAGTGGCCGGTGCCCCATTGGCAGGCGGGGGGGCTTGCGGCGCGTGCGCGGGTAGCGCGGGGAGTGCGGGCAGCGCGGGGTGCGGCGCCAGTGCGGGCGGCGTCTGCGCACCCGCCGGGTTCTTGTTGCGATCTAACGGCGAGCCTGTCTCTCCTCGACTGCATATCTGTTGACACGATATTTGACTAATATTATGAACTTGTTTTTGTATGTTACTTTCGTGAGGGCTATCAACAATATTTAAAAATACCAGTTGGATTCCAAATTAGGCAAAACACTTTTTAATGAGAAAGAGAGAAGAAAGAAAGCTCAACATTTAAAGATTCAAGCTAGGACCTCGTAACGCATACATCACGCCACGTAGGAACTGGACATATGTGGCAATATCAAAATAGAGTAACTTACTGAATGTGTAGTGAGCGCAGGATGCGGCACGTGGGGCGGCGAGGAAGGTGCGGGCGCGGGACGCGGCGGAGGCGCCTCTTCTATTTCCTCTATTGGTTTTGTATACTACAATAAAAGACTTTTTGTAAAATGTTTACAATAAATGCCACACAGAAAGCTTTATTTTTAAGGTATAAGTTTCGTCAAATTTCTTGTCTGCTCTGAACACGAGCCATATTAAAGACGTTTTTTCTTAAAGCAACACTTACAATACTCTTGGTGCGGTCGGGTCGAGAAGGAGGCGGCGGCGGAGGCTCCGGGTGCTCTGTATCCGTCGGAGTGGAAGACGAGGGACTGCTGGATGATACTCGCGACACAGATGAACCTAATACAACAAAAAAAAACTTAGAGACAAACGTACAACTTGCTCCGTTTTGGAAGTCAATTATAAAAGTTAACAATTAACTGACAGTTATCAAATATGAGTGAACTCTATGACGAAATACGACGCGATGCGACACGATTCTACGAAACACGGATTCCCCTTCTGGCAGCCTATGTAACAGTCTGCAGCGGGACGTAACGTAATTTGCACCTGTGTCGTGTCGCGTTTGTCGCTTACTCAGGGCACCCCGTAATAAAGATCCAAGTGAGCAGACCTCTACTGTACTTAGTCAGATACGAGTAACCTCATACGAGATTCCAAGCAAGAACTTTTTCAAGATTTTAATTATTACAATATTCATCTGGAGTTTGAATTAAAAAGTAATTATGATAAAACACAATTCGCAATTTAATTTAATTCAATCTGTTTATTATGGATTTGATCAGTGAACTATTAAGTAATATCCTATTATTGTTCTGATCAGGAAAATAAAAAAACAAACCACAAATATATTAAAGTAGTCCGTGTATAGTAATACTATTAGATGAAAATAATTCCTTTTTTTCTGCAGGTTTTTATTGTATATTTTTCTGCTGTCGCATCTTTATAGTTTGTCGAGCTATTATGATGATAAAATAATATGTGAACTTAAAATTCAAGCTGCCAGGATTCCAAATGAATCTTAACCTGTGAAGAAAGAAACAAACTCAGCTCCCCTAAAAATTCTTACCTGAATGCGTAGTATGCATCTGAGCAGATGTCATATATTTTGATGGCGGCGGCTGAGTTGCCGACGCATCGTACCACTTGAGAACATCTAAAACTGCCTGAGGGTTACTCTTCTGCTCTTGTTTACTGATGTTGGATGCCATTAACAATCTCGCCCAAGCTTCAGGCATGCCCTTGGTAACAAAATTATAGGACTACTTAAATATGTCTCTCCCTTCAATGTCAAATCCATATTATTAACAAATCAATGTACATATGTATAATGTTAATCTGTTAGTATTAATAATTGCATGCTCAAAGCGTGTGTGATTCATTTATAGTTTATAATAAATATCTAGAAGTGATTTATTAGAAACAGGTATTTTAGTGTATGTTATAATTATAAATAAAGCATGAAAACTGTGACATGTATAACATATAATTTTTATGTATATTATTTAATCAGGTCACATTATAATACTTTTCATAATACATAAAATATTTAAAACATGAGATAACAACATTATATGAATCTAAGAGTACAATGTGTGAGATATTTAAAACCTAACTTATTAATATTTTACCAAAAAAATTTACACACTATAAAACAAGAAAAAGTTAAATAACATGCTCACCACTAGCATCAAATCATTGCAGTTATAGAATTAATTTCATGTTGCCTGAGATAAATCTTGGGATCAGTTAAGATATTATTTAGGTACTTTGGCAGAATAATTTAAAAGAAGTTTTTCGTAGAGGCTCCTTCTTTTCCATCATATTGTTCATCTATCTAGTTTAGTCTACTTATCAATTGACAATAATTCAATATTTCTTACAACTTTACAACTAGCTTAACATTTTTTATATTTTTAATAACATTCATCATAATTTTATATTATAATCCAAAACCAGATTATTTATTCTTCAGCTTCCACTTTAGAGGATACAAGTTTTATTATGAGAGAGAATTATAAATAGTTAAAAAAATAATTAAAGGCAATGCATACAAGTAATATCTCTTACTACACCTCAAATATCTTGAAACATTTAAAAATACACTAAATACAGTAGTACCTCAATAAGTCAAACTTCAAGAGAAATACCTAAAAATTCAAGTTAAAGAGTTATCAAGGTTTTGTCAAGTTTTCTAAGGAACTATTCAACTTCTAGAGTAAACTAATTCTGAGATAAACTGAGCAACATGATTCAGTAACTTACTCTAGTTGAACTTGAAGTTGTAGAGTATGTTAAAATGCTCAAAGTTGTGGTGGTTTTCTAATTAAACATTACTATTTTATGGCTATGTTTGACAGAGGTCAAATTTATTTTTTTCAAGTTGTAGTCTCACTCATTCATTATACTTAATACACATAAGATGGTCAAAATTTTGAAAAGCCACGATTTGATTGATTGGCTCAAAGGGAAGAGAGCAAGCATTTTTTTTATGTTGTGGAGGTTTTTGACTTTTTGAGGTTGGAGATAAAGAGGTTCTACTATATAAGCCAACAGTATATCTCTATTTAAAGAGCAAAATAAAATGAGTTACAAATAAGAGCTGCTACAATAACTCTACTTCCACTTATAAAAAATTATAAGTAAACAATATAAACTTCTATGTTATGCTGATTTTAATCAGTATTATAATAATAACAGGATACTTTTACGGCAGGATCTTTATTTGGATAAAATAGCTTAAGAATGCATGTATATAACCTAAGCTATTACTTACTGTTATAGGCAGCTTGAAACAAAAGCGGCAATACAGGGAACTCGATTACAATGATTCTTGGAACAGTGGTAATATTAAAAGGTCCCAATGTACATAAAGTCTAAAATTAATTGGACAGTTATCTATTTTCATTACTTTTCTAATACAAATTATATAGTCTTTGTTTATTTAAGACTACAGTGCTTCTATACTATTTCAAAATGCAATATAGCATGCTTCTATAAGATTTGTAACTAATTTTTAAAGAACTATTCATTGCTTTTTATTGACTATTGTTTTGCAAATACTAAACTCATATAATATTGTGTGGCTATACAATGTAAATATATAATTTATTTACTGAATTCATTTTGTGTGCAGATTATAACAGGATAAAATAATTATTTTTGGGCGACCCACATATAAATAAAAAGCCAAGCTCATTTTTGCTGTGTAAAAAAGCCTATAAGCTTATTTTATTGTCACACATACTATATTTATGAAGCAGTTGTGATAAATAATAGATTATGAAAATATATTATTTATGTGAAAGTTTTGTTAGGTTAAAATTATTGCTAAACAAATATAGTCATAATATAGATAACTATGTGGCATATTACTGCTTGCTTGCACAAACCCAAAAGGCTCAGAAGTTAATTTGGTTAGAGATGAGTCTAATATTCATCATTCTGCCAATTCAAATTTCTAATAATTTTTAAAGTTTTAGATGTAAGCATTGCATAATAGCACAAATTAAGCCAAATTTTGAATTTAATATTCAAGACATACAAAAGTATCACATTTAATTTATCCCTCATTTTATTTGATTTATAGTTTTGTATGACATAAAAGAACAATTATAATCTTTAGACAATATTATCATCTATTCTAAATGAATAATTGTAATTTTGTATATATATGTAACTAATTACTCAATAGAAGACAACAATAAAACAGATTTTTCAACAATATCACAAAAATATCATATACATAACACTTGGATAATGTTATCTTATGAAAACAGAAAATGTATGAAATAATATATACTCACTGTGAATTCTCCAGTTACTGCATCAAATCCTACATGCACTGTGTGTTCAAAGTTAGTTGGGTAGCTTATATTTGGTTTATTATCATTATGGGCAGTACTTTTAGAGCCTTTAATTTTTGCTTTTAATGTTTTTTTCTTTCTATCCCCACTATCATCAGGCTCTGAAATTATTTACACAAAATATAAGAATCGAAAACTACTTGAGAAAAACTATATCATTATGTTACAATATAGTCATGTAAAAGACAATGACATTTTAAGACTGTAATGTTTAAAGCATAGCATGTTTTCATCACTTAATTTGAATATTTGATTTTGGTATGATGGATTGAAAGCATGAGTCATAATGTTTTGGATAGCTATATCGTGCTAGTTAGATGACTACCTTTTGGTAAAGGCCTCATATCTACAGAGGCTACGGAATCTCCACGGTCTGTCGCCCGGTTGCTGGTTAGGCGCACTGGTGGCGCAGGTGGTTTGTCTTCATCGCTCGACATTCTGGCCTTCTATATCCGTCCTAAAAAAGGTTTTCTATCTTCATAACAGCGATACAACAAGGACGAAGCACAAACACTATTAGTTACAGTTCCCAGTTTAAGACGATTAAATAACCAGATAACCAAGAGGATATATGGAACGATAACATTATTCGGTAACAATATCTTAAGATATTACTCACGGACGCGCCCCGCAAGGTTTTGTGAAAACCAAAAATCCAACACACATTGAAGGAATTTCTCACCTTTAGAACTACAGTTTGCGATTTACTTTAGAAGTAGCAATTGTAGGAATAATTTACATTTCCACTGCCTGTTTATACAACGTTTTCCATGTACAGAAACTATATTAATTCCTTTATTTCACACACAAAACGACAGCAGCAGCAATGACTAGAGCCGCCATTTAAAATGTATCCCATAGACAATTTATAATTATTGAAATACAAGAATACAAGCAAGCTATCATCTATATTCTTTCAGCTCTGATTAATTTTTTATCTGTGAAATCGAATTTTGTCTTTTATTGTCTACAATTATTTTTATTTGTGGTTATTATTTATCTGTGACTTGTGACTTGAATTTGAAAAATCGGTGTCTGTTACAGATAAATCAACTCGAGATAAACACGACTCGAGTTAGTTCGAATTTAAATATCAGAACTCGCATTGAAATAAATAACTCGAGATCAACTCGAGTTCGGAAAATTTTAATTCGAACTGTTGTAAAATATTTATTCCTGCAAATGCAATAAAAAATTATTATGATAATTTGTAGACGTAAAGAAGATTTGGAAAAAATGAAACAACAATCTTGCCCTTGTATGTTAAATTTTAACACAAATTCAGCAATATACTTTATTACTTGTTAATTTGGTAGGTACCTCAAATGCTCAAACTAACTAGAATTAGTAAATAAATAAATAAATAAATAAATATTATAGGACAATTACACACATCGCTATATAGCCCCAAAGTAAGCGTACTCGTAAGTAGCTTGTGTTATGGGTGCTATGATAACTGATGAATATTTTTATATATATTATACATAAATACTTATAATATATAGATAAACACCCAGACACTGGAAAACATCCATGCTCATCACACAAACATTTTCCAGATGTGGGAATCGAACCCACAGCCTAGGACGCAGAAGCAGGGTCACTACCCACTGCGCCACTCGGCCGTCAAGTAAATCAAGCTCGTCCGCACTAGAGTCTGTTGTGGCAGATGACAGACATGAAAATTAATTTCGAGTTGGACTTCCCGTATTGCCATATACATAGATTAAAGACTACTAGATAGAGCCCATAGCGTATCCACTCGTGAGACAGCAAATCAGCCTTATTGACATGACATGTCAACATTTAAAGTACATCAACATAAAACGTTTGTTTTAAAATATCGTAAAATACGAAATATTACTTTATATAATATAGTTTAGTAAACGCATAATACGTGAAATTTGCTAAAAAATAACATATCTAAGCTTTAAATCATCAATCAATGAAGTTTATGCCTACTTACGTATGAAACGTAATTCCTTCGATTTTCTGTTCGCTGCGACTGTTGCAGCCGAAAATATTACAACCCACCATAGCACGATAACGTTTAAATTAATATAGTAACCGCAAAGTTATATTATTTATCAGCAAATTTAATAAAAAGCTAATAATTGATCAGATATGTCCCTTGTCTGTCACAAATTCCACTCTTGACAAATAATAAAAACGAACACGCTGAAAGGGACAGAAAATTATCTTGTATCACTTTCTAATAAAGGCCGAATGAAATAAGTCTGTCACGCTCTTGAACCTACAGCCGCGTTATGACTCCATCTAGTAGTCTTTAATCTATGGCCATATACTTTATTTACTTTACTCTTTGGTTTGACTTTTTAAGTGATTTTGATAAATACCTACTACGACGACAATATTTTTATTTGATTTGGTTGATTTGCGATTTCTATTCATAAAATAATGTTTAAGTACTATTCCAACGAATTAGCAAAGTAATGTTCTTTCGTGACCTAATTAAATTTATAAGAATACGGTTTGTGTAAATTCTCAATTATGGATAAACATTCAGAGAAGGTAATTTTCTAGTATTTTTTACTAAATTAAATATTTTTTACAATAATATTTTTTCATGTCAAGTATAATACTGTTTACGTATTCTATCGCTTGCAGGGTCAAGACCAAGGTCCTAAAAAAAGTCCATTTGATGATCTAAGCAGAGAAGAGCTCATTACAAAATGTAGAGGCCTCCTTACTATCGCACAGAAGGCGAAACAGGCTAAATCAGGTATAAAACCCTTTAAAGGTCGTATGTTTTTACAGGTACACAATGTTAGTAGTACACAAGATTAGGATTAGAAAGGGAGTAGGTAATCTTTGAAACTGCGAGTTACATTACAATTGTACATACATATTCCATTTCAATGATTTCATTTTTCAAAGTTGAATTGTTTATTCATACTAAACAAAATTAGCAATAGATGTTTTCATAATATGCCTAAAAAATTTAGGCAAAACTGATTGCAAAACAATTTTCTTAGGATCAAATTTATTATAATTATTGAAATACTTTTTCAGAATTACAAACTGAGGTTGAAAAATATAAAACACAGTTACAAGAATGTGAAACTGAAAAAAAAAGTAAATTAGACAATGTTCAAATGTTACAAGAACTTGTTGATTCATTGACAGAACAAAAGCTGGCATTTATAACTGAAATTGATTCTGTACAGAGCAAAGTCAGAGCTCTTAGTAATAAGTGCAATAATTATGAAGAGGAAATAAATGAATTGAAAGGTGATTTGATTTTAAAAGACCAAAACCTTGTAGCTGCATCGGTAAAACTATCAGACCTTGATAGTGAAGTGATTTCGCTTAAGAGGCAAAACAACAGACTTTTGGAAGAAAACGAACAGCTTATAACTCAACTAACAGAACTTGAAACTAGAACTGAAGAATTCAATAAAATTGGCCTACAACAAAGAGAACAGTTAAAAGTTCTAGAAGAAAAGGTTCACCAAGGTAAGATAAATGTGTTTGACTATATTTCATGAAGTATTATGAATCAAAGTGTATTGACCTTTTGTTGTTTCAGATAAAACTTATCAAATGACAATTGAAGAGCTCAACAAAAAAATCAAAGAATTAGAAATATGTGCAAAACAATCAAACCATGAAAACAAAGCAGAATTTAAAGACTATGAAATTAAAATAGAAGAACTCACAAAGCTGTATGATTCTGAAAAATCAAAGTTGGAAAAAGCTAACATTAAATTAAGAAGCTACAAAGATAAAATACTTAAGTGTGCAAATTGTATAAACCAGTTAAAGAATTCTAGGTTTATTTTAACAAAAACTGTAAAAGAATATTCAGAAAATATTCCAAAGTGGCAAAATGAAATTATTAATGCATCTAAAGAATTTGACATACAGATTAAAAAGTTGAATGATGAAAATATTTCTTTAAAAGAATTGTTGCATGAGAAAGAAAAAGAATTAAATAAAATGTCTACAACACAAGACGAAACAGCTAAAATTACCTACCAGTTGAATGAAATTGAAGTTGCAAATGAACAGTTACATTCCAAGGTATATAATTTACAAGAGAAGCTTGATCATGCAAATTTGCAAAATGATAAACTAAGAAATGAAATTACAGTTTTAAAATCTAAAGAAATAGATACAAATAAAGTGGATGACTTGATTCAAGAAAATAATTTGCTGAAGGAAAAAGTGGATGATTCATCAGCAGAATTATCTAATCTTAATGTAAAAATAAAAGAGCTGGAAACAACTGTAGAAAATTTACTTGAAAAAAATGCTAACCTTAGTAAACAATTACATTCTGAACGTGAAACTGGTGATATACAGGAGAAGATGTTTTTCCAAATTAAGTCCCTGGAGTCAGAAAAATCAATATTAGTGAAAGAAAAATTGAACGCCAAAGAGGCTATAATTGAACTAGAAAATCAAAATAAAATTTTACATGATCAATTAAATAAAAATAAAATAGACATGCAAATCTTAAAGGAGCAATTTGAATCCTTATCTCTGGAAAATACAAAAATTAAAAACGATTATAAATCAGACAAAGAAAATTGCATAAAAGAATTAAAAATGGAAACAAATTCTTTAAAGGAACAGTATGATAAAATTAAAAAGGAATATGATAACTTAGCAGACTTGAATGGCTTATTGCAAGAAGAAGTGGAAACCCTAAAAATATCTTTAGAGCAACCAAAAGATGATTCTGAACATTGCGCAGATTTAAATGCCTCTTTGCAGGCAGATATTGTGAAATTAGAAACAAAACTGTCTGCATACAAGCAAGAAAATGCTTCACTTTTATTAGAAGTCAAGGAATCTCGCAGCAAAGTAAAAGAATTTGATAACCTTGCTTCTGAATATGAAGATGCAAAATCGAAACTGGTAAATTACAAAACTGAAAATGCAGAATTACTTAATGAAATGAAAGAGATCAATCAAGTTTTAAAAGAACGAGGCGAGTCTATATCTAAGCTTCAAAAGGCTGTGTCTGAAATGGAAAGGCTTATTGAGACCTTAGAAAAAGATAGAGACGACGTGAAATTAGAAAAAGATAATCTTATTGAAAAGATAGCTCTTTTAGAAAATGACCTTAAAAATGCCATTCAAAACAATTCTAAACATAGCCAAGCTATTGAAAACATTAATTTAGAAAGGGATAATGCACTGAAAATGTTACAGGATAAGGAAATGGTAATTTGTGGACTAAAAGAAGATTTGGAGAAAATTAAACAACAGTCTTGCCCTTGTATGTCATATTATATTAATACTTGAGCGATATATGAGCTTGATAACTCTTACTTAAAATAAATTTTATTATATTTTACAGCAGTGGACCTACCTAATGAAGACATGTCCACTTCAACTATATCTAGAGCAGAAGAAAATACACGAATGAAAGATTTAGACGAAACTTTTGAAGAAAAGTAAGTTAACTTATTATAATCTAACTCAATTTTATTTGAAACTAGCTGTGCCTTACGGTGCCATCCGCGTAAAACCCGTTCTTGTGAGAATATTGGGATATAACATGTCTATGAGCTATACCAGACTGTAATCTATCTCTGCGCCATATATATATTTTATTTCACATCCATTCAACTATTCACCCTAGATTGAGTAACACATATTCACCAAAGTAGTTATTAAGTTTATTTCATTATTTTTTTATTTATTTTTCTTTTATGAGGAAATATAAAAATATAATATTCTAATTTTTTAGATATAGTAAAATAAGAATGTTTGCTTTGAAACTTAAAAAAAAATTGAATGAAACAACAGCTCAGTTGCAAAACTCAGAACAAGAAAAAACAAAACTAAAGCAGATGTTGGTTGATCATGACTCCAAAGATAAACAAAACAACTTAATGAGTGAAGATGTATTAGATGGTCCTAAAAATGTTGAACATACTGTACAGAAGTCTGATATAATTGACTTGGAGACTAAACTGTCAAAAATAACTGCTGATCTTGAAATATCTACAGTAAAAGTACAGTCATTAGAAGCTGATATTCTGATGAAAAAGCAACAGTTAGCTGCTGAAATGGACGCACACAAAATTACTAAGGAACAGTTAGAAAAGGCTTTAAGAGATGTTAAGAAAAAGAATGTATTAAGTTTAGAAATGGAAGATTACGAGAGATCAATGAAAGATCTTACGACTAAAATGGAAGAAAATAAGAAAAAAATTATACAGGTAATCACAGTCTGGTTAAAAAAGTCACAAATGTGAATGTGGTTATTTATTTTATAAACAAAATATATTTTCTATTTTCAGATGGAATCAACTATTGATACGCAAGAAGGAACAATAACAGCTATGAAAACTCAGATTAAATTACTAGAAGAGCAAATTAAAACAGAAGAAACTCAAAACAGGCTTCTTAAAGAAGAATTACAGCAAGCTATCGATGATAGTAAGGAAAAAGATAATATTATAAATTCAAAAAAAGATATTATTACAAATCTGATGCAAGAACTAGAAGATGAAAAAAGGAAAAATGAAGAAGCGGAACTAGAAATGACAGCAGTGCTTAGTGAAAAAGAGAAAATTATAATGAGTTTTGGTGACGAGAGAACAGAATTGAATAGCAGGATGAAGAAATTAGAGTTTAAATATGCAGATTTAAATGAGAAGTTGAAAATAACTAATATTGAATTAGCAGACCTAAAAACGGAGTACACCAGTTACAAAGTGCGTATTTGGTTTTATTAATCTTTTTTTTATGTGAGATAGGCTTGTACTTGACTACACACACCTGATGGAAGGCAGTGATGAGGTCTAAATTGAAACGTGCTTACCCAGAAGATGCCATTCACTCAAAAGAATTATTAGCTAATTTGAATGACTCCCTACAAAGTTAGAATTTGTGTTAAATTGAACTTGACCTATCGCTTTGCTCCAAAATAGGTTCACAGGCATTGAATGATAATGTTTAACTTAGTAACAATCACAGATGTTACTAATAATGACTGGGATAAACACGTCAACGTGCTCTACCTATGGAGTGAATCATTAATTAATTCCTAACTCTGGGCTGCTATTAAGTGGAAGTTCATTATTTCATAGCCAAGGACCAAAGGTGTGAAACCACACCACTAGTCCAATGAGATAGATTAAGATCATTTCACTTATTTAAAAATTTAAAGTTAATAATTTGTAAATTATAATTAATAAATAATATTTTAGGTACGAGCTCAGGCAGTATTACGACAAAATCAAACCATAGATCACAGTCAAGAGGAACAGTTAAAGGAGGAGACTGCTGCTCTCAAAGCTCAAGTTGAAACCTTGACTCAGAACCTTACTACATTGCAGTAAATATAAAATTTATTTACTATAATTACTATGCTTGTTTTTATAGGAAATTTTGTGTGCTACAAAACCTGCATGCGCGGTCACTTAGGATGTAGCATAAGATTGGATTTGATATGTTTAATCCATCCCATTGTCAACACTATCATTATCTGTCTGGGTGCATCTCAGTAGTACCCTATACCGTAGTTCTATAGAACTGTTGGAATATTTTCTGGGCTGTCAAATTATATCCCAACAGTTTTATATAGAATTGTAGTATAGTTTTTGCTCTTGACTTTACTTATAGCATATAAGTTATAAACTTTATATTATTTTAATTGATATTTCATTTTGTTTTTAACAAAAAAATGTCCCTTGCGACAAAATCTAAGTTGTTAAAACCAAGTAGTAGTCGTGTTTAAAAAAATATTCTCTTATTTTAGAAGTTACAGGGGGACACATTGTACCATTTTGGAAGTATCTTTCGCGCAAACTATTCAGTTTAGAAAAAAATTATATTAAAAACCTCAATACCATTTTAAGACGTATTGTGCTATTTAAGCAAAGCTGTATTCGATATAGTATGTTTATAGATACTCTCATATGTAACGTATACGATATTTTATATGTAACGTACAAACAAGATGTTGATATCGACATTTCTTTTATTTTATATTTATTTTATATTAGTTCTATAAAGAACTAATGGGACACTTAGCACTAATATGGTGTATCAACAGTTCTATAGAACTAAAATTAGGGGGTACTATTGGGATGCACCCATCTCTCTGATAGTGATTGTTAATAAATGAAAAATTATCACCCTAAGCCCACCAACCCGCATTGGAACAGCGTGGTGAGTCTACGCTTCATATCCCCTCTCCTATAAGGAGGGAGGAGGGAGTGGTGATGATTGTCAACAAGAAAAAGAAAGATGAAATATCATAATCGAACTATTTTAACGGCTCACTATAGACTAAGACAGATGACTTCTTGTAGAAGAAGGGATAGGGAGCTTATATGCAGTAGGTTGCGCCAATGTGGGGTGTCAGGTTCATTAATGATAATGTTTTTACTCATCATTATCAGATGTTTAAAATAATTCCTGGAACTAACGCCTTTATACTCTCGTTCAAGGCGCGAGGGTGTAACGCCACCTATTTATCCATGCTGCGCGATGTGGGTGCGAAAGCCTTGGAATAAATCCAATATTATTATTATCAAACGTTAATAAATATGTTTTTTTGTTGACCTAACTTGGGACTTTAATCCTGTATATATAGTCAAACTAAGTAATCAAGTTATCAATGAGACAGTTAATCATTGACATATTAATACTATGGACTGCGGGTCTAATGCAAAATTTACGTCAAAAGTGTCCCAAGATATTTTATACATACTAGGATGTATTTATGTTTTTATACACAAAATAACATTGTAATGTATGTCTTATCGTATTGTTATACAGTCTAATTTGCAACGGTCTAATTGCATGCAATAAGTAATCAGCTTCGATTGACGGTTACCATGGCAGCCTTTTTTTGACATGACAGCTTCCCGTGAAAATAGGACAACATAAATGGTGTGGAGTCGGTAGCTTTCAAATTTTTTTGGCATCTTATATTTATATATTATATTTACAGCAAATTTTAATTTATATTTACATATCCCTGACCTCTATATGCTGGGATAAATCTTGTACCAAATAATAATTGTTGTAATTATCTTGTATAAAATAATAATTAGTTATAATAATAATTAATTACAAACCAAATCCACTAATGTACAAAATGATATGCCACTCGACATAGTTCTTTACTTTGAAATTTTAAGTTCCCGATATTTTCCTCTTTTTAATTAAACTGAAAATATATTTTTTTACTTCAATGACGTTAGATAATTCTTATAGTTATCAAATTAATATACCATTATGGTAAAAGTTATTTGATTAATATTCATGACATAAAAAATAAAAATTTTTGATTTGAAAATAATCAAATTATTTTCATTCAAAAATTAAGTAATTAAATAATTCAAATGTTAAACAACAAAATAACTCTATGCAGTCGTTGTTCTAAAACATTCTATTGCTCACGGCAGATCCGAACTAAATGTGGTTAATTAGATAAACATATTGCACTACTTCTATCCTATACGCGGGTAGCGTATGGGAAAAGGACAGATAGATACTTTTGTTCATTTTGGTTGGTTATGCAATTCGTTTCTATAGTTTGTTAAAATTTTAATAAAATAGCTTGTTTCTAAGCAAAATAATACTTTAAAATCATCAGTAAATATTTACTTACTGAAAATATGGTACACCGTCTTCTTTTCTCACCTTACTCGGGTAGTTCTTACAAGTTTTTTATAACACATTACGGCATTATTGACGTGTATTCTGTCAGTCAGCTAATATGAGACTGAATTGCGATTGGAACTCATTTCGCGTTTTGGCTTACTTTTGGTTCGGACACTTTTTATCGCTGACCCGAAGTCCATAGTATTAATATGTCAATGCAGTTAATACAAAAAGAATCTTCAAAAAGAAAGCAGATTTGGCAAATGTATGAAAACATTAATTCCAGACTTAGTTGTCAAGTTTATTTAAATCCCCTTCACAAAGAGTTAGTAGTTTCATAATCCTTGTATGGTTTTTTCTTAGGTTTAGGAGAAATTATACCAAGGGGGTTTAGTGTGTCCCATGTTAAGACTGCGTTATAAATGGTGTTTGTGAATTGCTGAGCGCAAAGAAATCGTTTTATAAGCAACCCCCCACATACTTAATAAGGTGTTAATTAACAGCGAGCAGAATGCAGAGTTAAGCGCAGAAGTAGAAGCTGGAAGAAAGAGACTGTCTGACGCGAGTACAGAAGTTGCGCGCGCCCACCAGCGGACCGCGCGCCTGCAGACCGACTTGACGCGCCTGTCGCAGCAACTTGAGTCCGAGAGATCTCAGCATAAACTACAGGTGCCATGTAACTTTACTTACACTTACTTATAGACAAACAAGTAATTTAATCAAACAGGCTGCTCCAGTTTTATCTAATTGGCGTGATCTGAGAAGCGACTACACACCTTCAGATAAGAGAGAGATAGACAGTAGTTTGTCTACTCCTTTACTCTTAGCAACTCTCGAGGGTTCAACACCTTTTATTGGCAATCTACATGTTTCAGACTTTAAGTTTTGTTATATAATATATCTAGCATAGGATAATAGTATCAGTTATGTCTATGCTACATGTTTAGCAGATCTTAAGAACTGACATGTTCTTTACATTATTATCATCATCTTTACAAGCAAATGTATGTGTTATGCTTATAATTCTTGTAAGAACATCCTGTTTGGTATCTTAATTATATAGGTGAATTCTATGTGGAGAAACGGATAAGGGGTTGATCCCCCTACAACAAATTATTGAAATTTCCGATATCTCCAGGTATCAACACTAACACAGTGCTACAAATCACAAATCAGCGAGCTGGAAGCGAAACTGCATAAGGAAACTGAAAACTTAAAGAAGCAGATTGCACTTTTACAAGAGAATGCAAACACTGGGCGTTCAGATGTTGAGTCCAGTCGAGATAAATACATGCTTCCTGTCATACCGAGGGAGGATGGAAGCGATGGAGAAATGGATATCAATGTGACTCTCATACCCAGGGAGGAGGGAGAGGTATTTCATACTTTTATAGTTTTTATCGTTGCATGTATACTACACCTCATTATCATAATTATCAACCATCATCGTCATTATTACCTATCTATACCGGGTGTCAGGGGCATGTTAACGAAAACTTCGTGACGAGACTACAATTGACGGCCGAGTGGCACAGTGGGTGCCACTCGGCCGTCAATTGCCCTGCCCCTTAGGCTCTGGGTTCGATTCCCATATCTGGAAAATGTTTGTGGATGAGCATGGATGTTTTCTAGCATCTGGGTGTTTAATGAAAAAACTTTTAAATAAAAATAGAACCGACTCAAAACGCACTAAAAACGCCTCCGTTTTTTTCGTCGGTTAATAAAATTTATAAAAATATTCATCAGTTATCATAGTGCTGTTCATCATACTGTCGTTTGACGACCTCCGTGGCGCAGTGGTATGCGCAGTGGATTTATAAGACGGAGGTCCTGGGTTCGATTCCCGGCCGGGCAGATTTAGATTTTTCTTAATTTGTCTTGGTCTGGCTGGTGAGACGCTTTCGCCGTGGCTAGTTATCACCCTATCGACAAAGACGTATCGCCAAGCGATTTAGCGTTCCGGTACGATGTCGTGTAGAAACCGAAAGGGGTGTGGATTTTCGTCTCACTCCAAACAAGTTAGCCCGCTTCCATCTTAGACTGCATCATCACTTAACATCAGGTGTGATAGCAGTCAAGGGCCAACTTGTAGGCGATAAAAAAAAAGTGCCCAAACACAAGCTACTTACGCTTACTTTGTTGCTATATAGCGATGTTTTCAATTGCCCTATAATATTTATTTATTTATTTATAATTAATGTCTACAGTTAAATAGTGTTTGTCGGAAATGAGGGGCTACCGATTTTGATATTAAGTACGAGCAATGTATTGCAAATCGCAAATCTATAGCTAACTATCGCGGGCGACGAGCCGCGCACCGTGTATTACATTGAACTCTTAAAAACAGGTGATTACGTGCTATTTGAAATTACGATTACATTTCTAGTTTTTGTTAGAAATCCCATTTTGTTGGTTTTAAATTTAATCGTAATGAGATCGATTACATAGGTGATTCGATCCTTTAATTGTAAAAAAAATGGTAGTTCTTTTTTAATGTCCTGAAAAAGGCGATGAAAAATTACAGTGCTAAGGGACTCCAGAGTCATGTACTGAATCACTGGTTTAAGTTTTCGGTAATATGCCCCTTACACCCGGTATAAATAAAAGAAAAAGAAAGATATAAAAAGAAAAAAAGTATTGTATAGAAGAAAAACATGACGCTTTCAAAATGGTACATATAGGTACTACGGTTCCTTCTGAAATCATATTTCAGAAGGAACTCTATTATCATCAAACTTTGAGCTTTGAGCAAAAGATGACGTAGGGAGGGTAAGTTCGAGCATTGTAAACTCCTAGGCCAACAGTAATGGAAACATATGGAATATATCTACCAATTACAATCCGGCACATTACAACCTCTTACTGCCACAGACACCTAAAATTCCGTTCTACGCTACATGACATTTGCTTTAGAAGTTTGCCAGTTTACCGATGTAGAAACAGCTAGACTGGTTTATTTTGCTTACTTCCACAGTGTGATGTCTTATGGCATCTTGTTGTGGGGAAAGGCTGCTGACATAAATTCTGTCTTTATACTTCAGAAACGAGCAATTCGGTCGATTTATAAACTTAAACTACGCGAGTCCCTTCGAGTCAAATTTAAAGAAATAGGAATTCTTACTGTAGCCTGTCAATACATATTCAATAACCTAGTCTTTGTTAAACAAAATATAAATATGTATAAACAGAAAAAGGATTTAAACGATCGTCTTCCTAGAAATGGACATAAGTTAGTTAGTCATATCAGCTTATCGCCACCGAAAAGTACAAAAATCTTTCGTAGGATTGGGTGTACTCTACAATGCCCAATGCAGTTTTAGATCTGCCATTGCATAAGTTTAAACAATGTATTAAAACTCACTGAGTCAGGGTTATTATACTATCGATGAATTTTTAAATGACAAAGATGTTCAAAGGCAATTGGATAGGCTTTCAACTTCACACAGGAAGTAAAATAAATACCTTAATGTAACAACACACTTAATATTGTAAAATTGATAATATTATAAAAAGAGCAACTGTTGAGTTTCTTGCCGGCTCTTCTCAACAGGGCCTGCCTTCCGAGCCGGTGGTAGATAGAGTCACTACAAATAGTCCAATTTGACGTTTCAAAAGTGCTTGTAATAAGCCTACTTGAAATAAACGATTTTGAATTTGAATTTTGAACAATATTTTGAGCTTTAAATATTTTCGATGCTTCTTGCCCGACACCCTTACAAGAAGATCTCGATATTGCATTAATCATCTATATCTGTGTTTAGAACCCCTTTAATTCCTGACCTAAGTAGCCTTGATTATACTTTCTAAACTGTTTTGCAGACATATCTAACAATTTATCAATTACCAAGTACTTGAAAGTAATTGCAATCAAACTGCACTTATGACGAGTATAACAACCCATGATGTCAATCAATAGATTTGAACGATACATTTTCAATAGATAGCTTATCACTTTAAGTGTTTTATACAATCTTAACAACTATAATAATTATTATTATCATCGGATGTAGTGTAATATTGTAATAAAATTTTAACTTATCAGTAAATTAAAAAAAAGTTGTATCAAAAGGTGAATAAAATTTGCATGGAAAAGTTTCCTTTTCCACGATATCAAAATTACTCGGACACACTGCGTACTTTTGCCTCACTCAGGCTAGATAATGCATTGATTTTATAAATTTTGATGACTTTATAAATTTAACCAACAATCGGCACATTCCAAATTCTTAGGACTCATTCTTGATTCAAACTTTAACTATAAACATCAAAATATGACCTGCCAAATAGTAAACTAAATAATGGAATTGTATGTTCTGTTTATTCGGAAGACTCGCTCTGACTTTGGTTTAAACACTATAATTTTGATTTTTCAGTTTTTTTTTGTATGAAATAGGCTCGCTTTTGACCACAATTCTGCCTTATTGTAAGTGTGGTCTAAGGTGGACTCGCTGGTCCTAAAGAAGGTTATAATCAAGAAACACTGTGCACGAAATGAAGGATTCGCTTTCTAAAAATTCTAGGAGTATTAATGGGATAGAAAACCACCTCTTGTAATAGTTTAGTAGCTCCTGTGCATATTTGTTTAAATATGTTTTCCATAAAATACCGAAACACTAACACTGCCACCGATTGCCAAAATTTTGAGTTTTGCCAGAAGAGCTTTGCCTGATTTTTTAATTATATAAGACTACTATTTTTAGGGTTCCGAATCGGCTCCTTCGCCACCGTTAGCAAAATCTTTATTAACAAGTGGCGGTAGAAGATCCCCTGTGCCGCTAGAGAGACTTCTAGAAGAGGGGGTTCCAGATAACGACACATTTGACACGTCGTCACTCGGTCTCACTCCCGAACAAGAGATTGCAGACTTGAGAAGAAAAATTCAAGCTCAACAACAGAGGTATTCCAATTACAGTAAAAGCACTTTTTTCACAGAGAGGCAATACGGCGTATGTGTATAGATTCATAACTTTTATATGATCGTAGTCAAATTGTACCAAGGTAAAGATATTCTCCTTTTTATTTATATATTTTATATAGTATTCAATTCGATTTGATCGGATAGTGAGAATACAATTATCAGAAAACAATATATTCCGACGAAGAGTTGGAGCTGAGTTGTTGTCACACTTCTCAGGGTATGCACGGATCACGTGGTAGAAAGTGCTGCCTTGTGTCCATCAATCCGCGGCGTAGGTGGTGCGTCAACCCACGACGTAGGTGGTCAGCCCGTAATGACACGTAACCGTGTCCTTCATTGCGGCTTGGTGGCTGAAATAAGCTCTGGTTACCTAGAAAAGCGCTGCCACAGTAAACTACTGATGCTTTAAACATTTATTTATTTCTTTTTCTAAATATTAGAGTGAAGCACGTAACAGTCCTCCTGGCGGAGTCTGAGCGCGAGGGCGCGCGGCTGGCGCAGCTGAGCGAGCTGCTAAAGGCGGAGCTGCGCCGCGTGCGCGCCTCCGCAAACAACGCCCACAACACCGAGTACATGAAGAACGTTACGCTCAAGGTCAGTGCTCGTCTATATCATGCTCTAACAGAAATTAGAGTGAACGACATCTTGTCTCCCAATAGCGCGCAATCGAAAATATCGCTCTCTCTTATATTGCGTTAGGGCGAAAGGTCCGCTATTGGGCGACGTATGTCGTTTTCTCTATACGAAGATCATCATCATCATCTTCATTCACAGCCAGTGGACGTCCACTGCTGGAAATAGGCCTTTTTAGGGGCTTTCAAACAAGGATCGTGAATCGCCGACACGAGATATCTGTATAAAAAACTCGAAATTTTTAACGTCAAAAATAAAGCTCAAATCCTCTTCGATGTCTATATTTCAACAAATAAATCACAAATTGAATAAATTTTAGGGAAGGGTCAGTTTGATACAGTTTTCGGTTATCCAGCATCCCACTACTGATATCTGTCAACTGTTTTTATGAAATGCATTGTAGTTGTATTCAATCGAAAGGGGTATCTTTACGTGATCTATTAAGATACGATGGAAAACTTTTTTTAACATACATAACGAATTCCACAGCTATCGGCAATGGAGAAACTTGAAAATTACAGTTATTTTTTTTTTATCAACTACAAGTTGGCCCTTGACTGCTATCACACCTGATGTTGAGTGATGATGCAGTCTAAGATGGAAGCGGGCTAACTTGTTAGGAGCAGGATGAAATCCACACTCCTTTCGGTTTCTACGCGACATCGTACCGGAACGCTAAATCGCTTGGCGGCACGTCTTTGTCGATAGGGTGGTAACTAGCCACGGCGAAAGCCTCCCACCAGCCAGACCATGACAAATTAAGAAAAATCTCAATCTGCCCCGCCGGGAATCGAACCCAGGACCTCCGTAGTATAAATCCACCGCGCATACCACTGCGCCACGAAGGTCGTTAATTCAAACTATTGAGTTGCGTTGAGTTTTCAAATCCTTTCGGCACGCTAGGCAGGTTCCTCTAGATCTAGGTGGACTGACTTCATCGATCCAGTGCATATTTCCTACAGTGGGCGTTCATCGTATGATTTGACAGTCTTAACTATCCCACTTCTGAATACTAATATACCTCGTTACTGGGCGCAGTTTCTGACGTTACCACCCGGGGACGAACGCAGTCGATTGGTGCCGGTTCTGCAGAAAATTCTTACGCTGTCATCGGACGAGACGCATAAAATACAAGCCCTAGCTAAAGGTAAACTATTTTAAAACCTGTGTACTTGCTACTGTAGTGATTATTATGTAATTTAAAAAGTGTAGGTACTTTTTAAATTACATAACAAATTTAATTTAATTCCAACTACACAGAAACTCATTCTTAAAACAGCCTGATTTATCAATTAATCAGTACATAATATAAAATATTCTCCCAAGCAATCACTATATAATATAAAATAAAGTCTCCCTCCGGTTTATCTGTCTGTCGTGAGCAACTCAAAGACTTCTGCACAGATTTTCATGCGGCTATCACCAATAGATATAGTTATCCCTAAACAAGGTTTAAGTATTTAATTTGTTGTTAACTGTTAACTTAAGTTTTTTGTAAACTGGCTCAAATATGGCGTATAGTGGTGCGCCTGGGAGCTTTAATTGAAAACACTGCCTTTGAGATGTAACAAAACAATGTATGCAAGAATTGTTACATACATACAGCTTTTATTATTTGATGTTGGAAGGTTGCATACCCTATTTTATTTCCGGGCGGAGTCGCAAGGGTTGGCTAGTATAATCTGTATCACGTCACTATACATTATGATGATTAAAAAACATTGTGGCTAAAAACGTTTCTATTTTTAGGACAAGATCCGAATCCCGGTAAAGGTTGGGGAAGCTACCTCCCGTGGCCAGGGGGAAAGTGAAAGTCTAATTTGCAACGATTGCGAAAAACATATTAATGTCTTTAAAATGTCTGTGATCAAAATTAATTATTCGCGTTATAGTAACGATTGTAACCACAATTATTTGGTATTTTAATGAGGTGTTTTGTAATAAAACTTGACGAAAAAATATAAAAGTTCATTATTTTATTAAGCAAATTAATATGTTAATTATTTATGCAAACATGTTACTTAACATTCGTGTTCTTTTTAATAATTATTATTAAGCAATGACCTGTTCGTCACAACAATTGGTGATTCGAAAACAATTATTTATTAATATGTAATTAATTTTAATAATTGTAAAATTAATTTTAATTTAATGTGTTTACCACATTTTACTTTTTTACATATTATTTATATGCCGAGATTACGACACATTGTTTTAATGTACATAAAAAGAAAACTAGACCCCTTTGTCTTACTCGGCACTCTAGGCAAATGCCCTGTAGGCCTAGGATACAAATAGATATATCGTGTAGAGAAAATGATACATCGCCGCCCAATAGTGGGGAAATCGGAAATTTGGCTGGTGGGAGGCTGTCGCTAATTACCACCTTGCCGACAAAGACGTACCGCCAAGAGATTTAGCGTTCCTGTACAACGTCGTGTAGAATGTAGAAACGAAGAAAAATTTCTAACAAGTTAACATTGCTGCTTGCGTCTTAGATTGCATCTTTACTGTTCACCAGGTGGAGATTGCAGTCATGGGCTAACTTGTAGTATATTAAAAACAAAAATAGCTCTCTCTTTAGCCCGAACACAACGAAAGAAAGCTATATTTTCATTGCCTGATATTTTACCGTTTTCTCTACCCGATATATTATTTCGCGCGCATCTTAGTCCTGCAGGGCTCTGCAAACAGTAGGTACTCTCAAGTTCCTGTCAGATTATTAATTAATAGCAGATATTCGATAAAAAAAGTTATAAATATTATATTGTATATTGAGACAAGTCACTTTAAATTTGTTTTATTGAAATAGTCTTTTATCAAAATCATAGGGGGCCCTATTATTATAATTTGGCCAGGGCTTCGGTCATTTCAAAGAGCGGAAGAGATAAAAAGGTTTGTAGTTTGAAACTGAATTGAGTAAAATACACATTCCAACGCATTTCCACATTTTTAGAGAAGCTCGTTTACAAAAGTATTTTTATCTAGTGTTCGTCCGAAGTTTCAGTTTTGGCCTGTATCGGCTGATCAGTGCAAAATTCAGCCTCAAAATTTCGGCTATTATAATTGTATAAAAATTTTATTAGATTCTACCTTTCAATAAAATTTGTAACATGTCAGTTTTGGTAGCCGAAGGCCGAGCTAAGATTGATGCAGAAGATTCGGTTTTAAAATCTGTTTCGGCTAAATTCAGGTATTTAAAGGTAATAATTGTATTTTGGTTGAATACTAATTTTTATTCTTCTAAATTTGTATTAGGTATTTTCTTTTTTTTATATGAAATATAAATGTATTCAGTTGTATTGTAAAAACATTTTCTATACCTAAAAGAAAAATGTTACCAAATTTTTAAAATCGCCATTGTAGTTTAAAACGCAACATGTAAATAATATTGAAGTTTTTAAAAATAACTATTTAATATTATAATAATATCCTCCACCTTAGTAATACCATTTTTGATTTTATTATTAGACCAAAAATAGGCATAACAAATAAGTTCATCAAAATAGTCCATTTAATTTTATGCTACAAAAATACATATTCTGTAAGAAAAGAAAAATCGTGCTCTGGAATCTTTTTATAGAAGAATATATTATATTTTTTGTAATATTAATAGAAATATTAGAAAACTGTTTTAACTAAAATTTGAACGTTTTTTGCCCGTCAAATTACAAAAGTAGTTATAAGAATATTTAACCAATCGAAATATATGGATAAATAAAATGGTTAATAATATGAATTTCCGATGTTTTATTTAAACGAAAAAATTAATCCTTAATTCTATGGAATAATAATCAATCAAATCCTAATATTAAAATATATACAAGATTAAATTAAAAAATTTAAAATCCTCCGACAAAAATGAAAATTTGTTTGTGACGGCCATTTTTATTCACTATTTTGTAGCGTCAGCCAATTCGGGCCTGGAACTACGTTGCCAAAGACATACAAACACATGTCAAACTTTTAAACAACTCGTTTTAGTGTCGGGGGCTTAAATATGACATGTCTGCTGTGAGTTTTCGAAGAGTTGGGTTCCTCCCTTCATCATTCTTCGCGAAGAATTATCAATTAATTGTAATTTAACAATTTTGGCACCAATGAACCAATTAATCGAATAATCATACACCAAAAATACCTTACAGCATTTTGAAAAACACCTGTTACTGCTGGACCTGTTTTGACAAAATATAGCTAAGAACAACCGCAAAGAAACATTGTGTTTTTAATTTTTTTCAAGTTTTCGGGTCTGGTCATTATTCTATACATCTAATAATATTGGTGGTCCTTATTCGCTATCCAAACCGCAATGGAGCAGCAAGCAGAGCATTTATTTCATTAAATTACGGACGGGAAATTACATTCTTCGCTTTTCTGAGCACTGCATATTTCTCCCTTAACCTAATCCTCTACAGTAGTAGGTATCTTTTATTACATCTATGGTATCTAGTAGCTCATGAAAAAGAAGCAAGAGATAGAGCGGGAAGAGAGATAATGGTTCTACCCATTTTACCTATATTGGTGTAGCGTGGTGCGTCTAAGCTCCATTTACTACTGAATGAACGAAATTTGAGTATGATGATTATTAAGGCATATTTAATAAAACTTATTTAGAACCTTAACATGCAGGTTTTAATATCAAAGAGGATACAAACAGTAAACTAGACTTACTCTGTGATATGTCAGTTCCTTGAAATAAAAAGAAAATTCGCACATCCGGATATACTCTCGTATTTAATTGTAACAAAATCTAGCTAACATCATTATTAATGAAAAAGGTGCCCTGATAAATTACAATATTTTATTTCAGACGCAGTAATACAATAACATGATAGTATTTCCTTAATTTAAATAAATATGTATCTAAATTGATATTATTGATTTCATTTCCCGGGCGCAGTTTCATAGCGCATGCTTGAAAATCGCTAGGAAAATTCGTCACTGCGGCTTCGACAGCGAGTCTCTTGAAATTTTCTCATTATTTACCGTTTTCGCCGTAAATATAATCAGGTAAGCTTAATTTTAATAAACTAAACTATATACTTGCAATATTTTTTAACAAGTGTACTCTTGTATTTTCATATTTTTATTGCAAAACATTTGACTTATTCCGATTTTTAAATTACGCAATTTGGTTTTTGTTTAATATATTCCAATTCTGTAATAATAATTATTTTTATTGATTTATCATTTAATTTAAAATATTTACCGCAATATAACAAACTGTAATGTAATGTATTTTTAAAGTTCTCTCTTTATTAGGAAGACGCGCAAGACCGTTTAGATATTTTCAAGCATCTTCTTAAAAATACCTTCACATTAATTATATCTCTTTTCTTCGGCGATATTTTAGCCTGCTTTCTTCCTAATCTATTTTATATTTGAACTTGACCTAACGTATATTACGTACATTGTCATTGTCACTACATTTGCAGACATTTGGAAATATGTTTTCAAAATGTACAGTAAGTTTCCACATTCATTTTTAATATACAAACGCTTTATCAAAATGGTGGCGGCAATATGCCGGCCGGACCATGTGCGAAACGAACGTTCTCTCCCGTACAGTGCATGCTACGTTTGCAATGCGACATACAATTTCTAATTTGGCAAGTCGAAGCATGTCACTTGCAAATACATCTATTTAAATGCTTATAGAATAAGACTGCTAAATTTAGATTGTATGCACTCGTATCTCGTGAAGTAAGATGTCGTTATAATAATCGATGCGACCAGTTGGTACTTCGCGCAGTATCCCATATGATTGCAAAATGTTTTAAACTGCTTGCGATCTGAAAAGTCGTAAAACGTTTTATTAGTTTATTCGATTAAAACATTGTTTAGTATTGTACTAATTATAATTTTGTTGTCGAAAGTTATTGTGATTTCATCTTTCAAGATGATAACATAGGTGTTCATATTAATGTTACAAAATCGATTAAAGGAGATGTATGTACCTATGTTATGCGTTGTCCCGCGAAGTGTTCTATATTTGGATGAAAGGCTGGCTGTATCGATGTCCCAGCGTCCTGCGCACGCCCGAAGCAGCTAGTCCCGGAGATTTGCTGCCAGTTCAATCGAAGCCTCCCACTTAGTGAATTCCACACTCGGGCTGTGCAGTGCATATAACATTGTTTTAACATAGGTACTACTTTTGTTATAATTATATGATAGTTATTGTGATTATATGTATGTTTCATTATGGTTTTAAAACTCGTGTCTACCTCTAAATTATATGGATTCCATTGAACTTCAAACCGTTACCTGTGATACAAATGTGTGCGGTATAGAAGTTAAGCATTTTTCATTTGATTTACGATCATTTAGTTTTTATTTTATTATTGCGATTATTAAGAACGAGAATTTTATACTTTTTTAGTGCCATCTCCTATCGGAGGTTAGCGATTATTAAGGATAATTAAATTTTATTGTCTGCTACTTGAAACAGTGAACCGGAGCTCATGTTAAAGTTCTTAAGCCAGGATATACGTCTATGATCGGCTCTTCGTTCACAGTTTATCTTGTCCTGGCTTATTAAGCTGGGGCATATATTTAGAGTTTTGCATTATATGGCCCAGGTATTCGAGCTTCTTTGTATACCTACACTGCCGAATCCCTTTTAACGATCCCTCCACGATATTCGCAGCATCCACCTATATATACCCACATATACATATACATACTGGAACGCTGTTACTTTCGGTGGATGGTAGATACGATGTCGCTTGTCGAAAGTTAGGGCGATACCAATAACCCAAAGGCACGGGTGGCTGCCTGGTTTCGTACCTATGTACCCTATATACGTGGCATATTTTTCGCAGATGAGCATTATCGAATTTTGAATTCTCCCCAGCATATCGCCCTTTAAGAGGTACTTAGGACAGTTGAGTTAGTTTAGCGTCAATAGAAGATACGGTACTAATTTGAAATGCATATAAAGTTTCGTAAGTAACCTTCGACATGAACCTACGTAAAAGTTGTTTTGTTTGATTGTTGTTTAAAACGCATTACAGAAAGTTGTTTTGGTGATTCGTCCTTACAATGATAAATCTCGAAGCTATCAAGGTTTAGTGACAGTGTTCGATGGGAATAGACGTTAAGGTCTCATTAATTTTTAACTTCCTGTTCCGGTAGGCTGATTAAAATTAATTATTCGTTCCTACTTGTAGTACGAACAATTTTCTGCAATTTCCTACATATTAAAGAGAATTTCACATTTGTGGAAAAAGGGGGAAGTTTAAAATTAAAACAGTAAAAAATTAAGGTGTCCAACTTCTGCTAAGTTAATCTAATTAAATCACATACCAATAGTATTTTTTTAATTTAGGTACGTCTGTATCTAGACACACAGTTATTCGAAAAGGGCAGATAAATCTAATGGCGAAATATAATTAAAAGACAATTAAATATACCTAATAATATCTGTAGGGACTCTGTCTGATTGATAATAAAAAAAATTATAAAGCACAAAAAGTTAATCTTCCCGGTGCAAATTTGAAGGTTATAAAACGAAGAAGAAGCAGCACCGAACAAACAGCAGTGCAGACTGATCGTATGCTGTTTATTACAAAGTAATAAATATTACAAAGAACTTTCGACGTTCACATGAACTTTTTCTGTGTGCACGGTCCCTTATTTTTCGTGTGCTCTTTGTTGCATGGCTTGCGATATCTATCGTATCCGTGACTTATAATAAGTAGAAATAAAATTATGAAGAAAGAATGGGAAGAAATTGTTAATTTACTGTAGTACCTATACCTATAAATATATTTTTCAGGAACTCTGTAAAGTTCTTTTACTAAGGTATTTACTTTGACTATATTACTTAGAGGGTAGATGAACGCGTGGGTTTAAAATGAATAGGAGGGTAGTCGCGTCATCGCGTGGGTTTAGGATCTTCCCACCTTCAGATATTCTGTCCGCCCACTTATACTGTTATCAAAGTTATTGATTAGGTTCACTAGTTTGCCAATTGTTCGAATAGCAAAAGCTACTGAAAAATATAGGTATCTGAAAAATCGTTGTTTCTCAAACTGGTTCATTTCCTAACCTGCGCACAGAATCGTCTTCCGAAAGGTCATCACGCAAGCGGTTGAATTGTGTAACTTGGATAAGTAGGTAATATTGACATTTCGAAAAGTGTACGGACAATTTTCTGATGTATCCGAGCACGAATAATACTTTTGTCTATTTATCTACTTAATACGAGTTGATACTTATAAATTAAAATTTGACCGTCATTGATAAAACTATTTGTTTTCTATCTTATTGTATCCCGTGCCTCGAAGTAAGTCGCTGTAAGTATGTTAGCCGTCGCTCCTGGTCAACTGGTCATCTGCAACATCTGATAGTAATCGTTAATGAACCAACCTGCACTGGAGCAGCGTGGTGGATCTACGCTCCATATTCCCTCTTCTTAAAGGCGGGAGGTTTGGCCCTGTAATGGGCCGTTTATAGGCTCATAATGATGATGTTATTGATAGCTTGTAAAGAGTCGGGGCAAAAAATTATGATATAGATACTTAAATATTTTATATACCCACAATAATTTTTTAATGTAGAGTCTATATGTAGGACATACGTTCTTGACGAAAATAAACAAAATTGCGTTTATATTTCCAACTTAACAGCTTTTCACTAAATGCATATGAAAATGCGTAAAAAATGTAAATTAGAAACCCATTTTTTTAACATTTTGTAAATCTGTCTATCTGTTTGTGTGTTCCGAATATTCTCTGAAACAACAGGACCGACTGACGGAAATTTCACTCACATGGTATTCCATTGGCTATCTGCGAGTGAAATTTCCGTCAAAGTCGGTTCAGGCTTAATCATCTTAGGCTACTTTTATTTTAGAATGTTCTATTTATTTTTATTTTATTTTCATGTCAACGAAGTCGTAGGCGTCCGCTAAAATTTTTTTTTAAATTCTTTATATACCTGCTTCTACTACTACTTTTCCCCATTAGGTAATATACACAAAAAACCGCATTTCCTATAAAAAGGGAGGCCTGGTTATATAGTTGGCTAATATTTATGACTTGTTTCGTTTTATCTAGCAAGATAAATATGTCTTATCCTCATCTTGTTTGCTCTAGTTTGATCCTTATTCGTCGTTAACGCGTTATCAAGATGGGTAAAGAAAAGACTCACATCAACATCGTCGTCATCGGCCACGTGGACTCCGGCAAGTCCACCACCACCGGCCACCTCATCTACAAGTGCGGCGGCATCGACAAGCGTACCATCGAGAAGTTCGAGAAGGAGGCCCAGGAGATGGGCAAGGGGTCCTTCAAGTACGCCTGGGTAAGGCATTTAACTAGTACCTAACTCTACTCCACTACCCCTTTTCTTCCAGGAAAGAGGCCTGGCCCTGCAGTGCGGCGACAATAGTCTGATAACGAAATTTTTTCAAGAAGTACTTGAGTAGAGTTTTTATGACATCTCATCCGGGGAAGTACTACCGCCATGTTTATTTTTTCCGCCAAGCACCATTGCTGTGTTCCAGTCTGAAAGGGATAGGTAATTGCCTGTAATTACAGGTACATATGGCTATGCTTCAAGTTGTTGGACACAGGACGGCACTTTGTAGGACGTGTATTGCCTTGCATGCACCACGATGTGTTGCTCTGTTTATAGGCGATCTTTTACTTTCTATCAGGTGGGCCGTTTTTTTGGTCCATCAATTATTATCTACTACAAAAAAACATAATATATATCTAACTGTGTTAGAGGCTTAACCGCCTCTACTGCCTAGTTTGTCCAGTGTTTAGCTTATGTGGCTTCGGGCCATGCGTATGAATTATTTAGCGTTTCTTCTTTCTTCTAAGAAATATTTAGAAGTAACCCGAAGATAGGAAATTGTTTGTCTTACACCCCCATGCCTAAGAGACCTTGTTAAGCATTCAAAATGTTTTTCTTAAACGAAACACCTAAGAAAAATGTCTAGGTATTCTATCTAATAATATATTTCAGATGAGAATCTGATGTACGCCTATTATTCTAAAACAAAAATAAAAACTGAAATCACTTAGTTAATAACTGTGTTGATATTTACCGCAGATTAACTTTATGAAATATTCTATTAATATTATAACAAGATTATACTTACTACATAACAGAAATAGCGTCAGAACTTACGTTACTAAATATTGATTTACAAATAGGGTAAATGTACCAGTTAAAGTATCCTAGCAGTAAACTGTATGATTGAGGTTTTTAAAGGTAAAAATCGTATCGAATATCTATATAGGAACTGTTTATTAGGTTTTTTAACAGGCAACCTGAAATATTATTATGGAATCGAAAAATTTCGTGTGTTTATCAGGTATTGGACAAATTGAAAGCAGAGCGCGAGCGTGGTATCACCATCGACATCGCCCTGTGGAAGTTCGAGACTGCTAAGTACTACGTCACTATCATCGACGCCCCCGGGCACAGAGATTTCATTAAGAACATGATTACTGGAACTTCTCAGGTAGGAAGCAAATGTTTATAATTTAATATCTAATCTACTTAATAAATAGTACCTAGTCGTAATGTTATAGCTGGTGTTGGCACAATTTTTTTCTACATACACTTTATAGGCCATAAATTCCGCCATGGACGTAGCCAGAAGGGGTTTAAGGGGTCTAAAGTTACTCTCTGAAATGTCATAATACTATTAACATTAATAAAATTAAAAATACCACAATTATCATTAAAGGACACCTTACTCTAAACTAAAAAGGAATAATACGAAGTCCACTTGATTTTCCCCAAAATTTCTACGCCTGCAGATTTCGCTTCCGCTCCGCAGGGAATGAAATAATTCAAATGCTTTAGCTACAAATCAAACTTTAAGATGATTTTCGCCTCCCAACTGAGACCCAAATGATAAAGCGGTGTAATAAAGCCTATGTTTCTCTTTATATTAGGCCGACTGTGCTGTTCTCATAGTCGCCGCTGGAACCGGTGAGTTTGAGGCCGGTATCAGTAAGAACGGCCAGACCCGAGAGCACGCTCTATTGGCGTTCACTCTGGGCGTCAAGCAACTCATCGTGGGCGTCAACAAGATGGACTCCACCGAGCCTCCCTACCATGAAGCACGCTATGAGGAAATTAAGAAGGAAGTGTCCTCTTATATTAAAAAGATCGGTAAGTGTCTGACTAATGCTACTCGTATCAATCCGTATACTTTGTACGTCGTCTAATGAATTACGTTTTATTATTTTATAATCAATTAGATGCGATATAATGATCTAGTTATCTACAATCTTGAGGAGATACTCAGATTGTTGACGTAAGTGTCACTCACGTCTAAGTAGGAATGAGTAAAAGAAAATTATTATCGAAAGTTATTTTGCCTCCATTCCATTAATGAATATAAATCCAGGATCCAGAGAAGTCTTGATCGGCCTCGTACTCAAGTTTGCGTTTTCCATATCTATAACATCGTAACTGCCGTACACCTTCGTACCATGTACGGCTGCTTAATTTTTAAAATAATACAGTAATATATTTCGTTTGAATATTTGATGTAAAACTTGTTTTGGGAAACATAAACCAAGGTGACTTGTAGGTTACAACCCGGCGACTGTGGCGTTCGTGCCCATCTCCGGCTGGCACGGAGACAACATGCTGGAGCCCTCCGATAAGATGCCCTGGTTCAAGGGGTGGACCATCGACCGCAAAGATGGAAAGGTCGAGGGCAAATGCCTTATTGAGGTGAGATATTGCTAAACAAAAAATAATGACCAATAGCAAATTAGGCATAGACAACTGTAAAACCAAATTACAAGTTCATAACATCTAACTTATTGAATAATATGAAAAATTTCGAGAAATTTTCTTACAGAAAGTACCAAATGTTTTTTGATTATTTGTGTAGATATATATACCTATTCCATTTTCTGCTAGCCAGTGCTAGCTTAGATTAATATTAGGTTCGCAAAAGCTTAGAGAAATATTAATAGTTTTATGTACATAAATGTAAATTTTAAACTAAACCCTAAAATTATATTTCACCTTATCACCTACAGCGTGATTCACCGAACTAGAGTGAAGATGGCACGTACCTATTGCAAAGGTATACTTAATATTAAATCATAGGTAGTATACAGAAGGACCTGCTTATCTGGTGACGTCAATTGAAATAAGTATCGAGTAAGTAAGATACTTCAGGACAGGATTTCAATAATTGTTTGGATTCAGACTTTTCTGGGGTTAGATCTCATATTTCACCTATTAATAAAAAATTAGTAATATTATGTTGGGGTTCCTGCAGGCTCTGGATGCCATCCAGCCTCCCTCCCGTCCCACCGAGAAGCCGCTGAGGCTGCCCTTGCAGGACGTGTACAAGATCGGTGGTATCGGCACTGTGCCCGTCGGCCGAGTCGAAACCGGGATCCTTAAACCCGGTAAACTTTGCTAATGTTACATTAAATCGATCAAACTTTTGGAGAATTAATAAATGAAGCTATACTTGCCACTTGTAATATCACTCCCAGGTTAGTTATTCAAACTTCAGTTTGTTTAAAAAAATAAAAAAATGTCAATATGTCAATAAACATTAAGTGCATGCATGATTAAAACGGGCTAAGATACAAACAAAACGAACATTCAGCCTATCAATGAGATACAATGACCTAAACAAATTTGTTTAAATGAATGAATGCTTTCTATAAACCATTTGGTAAATTTTTAATTTTGTCCAGACTCTTTTTTTTTCTGTTTATTACATTTTTACGAAGTTCGGCCCGTTCCAAATTATAAATAATTAACCATACTATATGATTTATAATTTGTCGTAATTTCTCATTAATCAAAGATGTTTTGTGTGATACGAGTTCCATAGAGATAAGTTTGGTACATGTTTGTGTAGGTATGGTGGTGGTGTTCGCGCCGGCCGCCATCACCACTGAGGTGAAGTCTGTGGAGATGCACCACGAGGCTCTGCAGGAGGCCATGCCTGGAGACAACGTTGGCTTCAACGTTAAGGTACGTCATACACAAAAACACTGATAATCCAGTTATTCTGAATATCTGGCTTTTTAGCACGATACGTGCCTGAAACAACATATTTTTACTGTTCTACTGTTCTGATGGCCTTCCTAACGCAGTGGTATGCGTAGTGGATTTATGAGACGAAGGTCATGGGTTTGATTGCCAGCTGGATCGATTAAGATTTTCTAGTTTAGTTCACGACTGACTGCTGGGAGGCCTCGGCAGTGGCTAATTACAACCCTACCACAAAGACGTACCGCCAAGCGACTTAGCGTATCGATAGATATGGTGTCGTGTACTGAAATGGCTATGGGTCGTATAAAACTTACCATCAGATATGAATACAAGGAAGGGCTAACATGTAATGAATAAAACACTGCTGAAAAGAAATCGTAATTTGAACCACAAACCACACATACACTATGCGCATGTCTCCAAACCCAAACACAAATGGAATGTGGTTAACTTTTAAGTGACTAAGACAGATTTGTTTAGTCCTAACTAATATTATAAATGCGAAAGTAACTCTGTCTGTCTGTCTGCCTGGCTTGCTTTCACTCTACAACTACTGAACCGATTTAAATGAAATTTGGTACACAGTAAGTCTAGAGCCTGAAAAAGGACATAGGCTACTTTTAATCGAGAAAAAAGGGTTGTAAGGGGTTAAAGGGGGGATGAAATGTTGTATGAAAGTATCGTCATTTTGAAAGCTTAAGACCTATTTCTTAGACAGTGGATTAGATATTAATAAATATGACATTCAAAGCTTAGAAAAATTAGGCTGCCGTAATAACTAATTCCTCGAGTACGAAGTTGCGGGCAAAAGCTAGTAGATTATATTTTTGTTCTTGTACCTACTGTTCCCGTCCTAAGATCTTGTGAAATTTGAGTGCAAGCCAATAAATGGTTATTATTGTTGAACGACAGAACGTGTCGGTGAAAGAATTGCGCCGTGGCTACGTGGCCGGCGACTCCAAGAACTGCCCTCCCAAAGGCGCTTCTGACTTCACCGCGCAGGTAATTTGTCATTAAACCTATATGTCTAAATGTTTTTGGTATGCGATTCTTGTTACATAAATGCAGCAAAATAAATATAGTAGACATGTGAGCTTAATATTTCCTAATAAGATTGGAGTAAAACTGAGTAACAGAATTAAAAGTAGTGATAAGAGAGTTATATAATAGAAGATGTAGTAGTAAAATCGAGAGAGGTGTGCATGCATGCATGGCTTGTACATGTAGAGTGAATGACTTGGAGAGTGAATGGGAATGTTTGAAGGGGAAGACCAAGGCGAACGTTCCTGGATCAAATCCAGGTCAATCTGATACAAGGTCAGTTCAAAAGTACCCTAAACCGACGTACTGGTATCAAAGGTTTTTCCGCCTGCCCCTGTGAGAATGAGACGTGATGCTTATATATGTGTTGTTAGATAAATCTTATGTTTTCATTCTAAAATTCACAATAATACCAGCAGGGTTAATTTAAGTTTTTGTATTTCTTTTGGTGTGTTATATTTAAAAAAGGACCACTGTGTAGATTTAAAATTCAATTTGGTAGGGCGTTTGTAAAGACAAGATTTCGAAGGCGAATAAATTGAATAGACGGTAAACCAACGAGCCTGCTCATGAATATTGATTATCAGTAGGTACACTTTGACTATCGAATTCCGATCTTGTTTTGCAATAAAAGTAGGTTCAAGATATTGAGCAAACTAGTAATTTCACCTGTTACCTTATGTAATTGAAAGTAAATGATAATGTCCAAGTCACAAATATTCTCATTAGGAAGTCGCAGCTAATTGTCAAGGCCAACAGGTTTATCGACATTTATTATAATGCATTTAAATGACTACATTTTATTATAATTAGATTAATAAATTACGAAATTTGCATCTGCCAATATTATTACGCTTCCCTTTTTATTTTATCAAACTATACAGCCATCGTGAATGTTGTGATATTTAAAAGATTAATTGAATAGGAATATTATTTCAAGGAAAGTTAAACATTTATATTGGATACTTTCCGATGTTATTTTATTTTGCTTGTATTTTATGCACTTAACTGCGCAACAAGATACAAACTCAAACTTTTACGGTATATAATAATATACATGTGTATCTATATGTTAAACCTAAAAATCGAGTTGGATTTAAAGAGCGGTACCTAGTAAATAATAAAAAAAATTGAGAGGTGTCAAGGGACACCCGGATGGAACGAAGTTCCTTTCGATTAATTAGTGAAGGAATTGTAATAAAATTTTTTTTTTTTTAAGTAATAATAATATTTTTTTATGATTAACAAATATAATGTTATATAAACTTAATCAGTAAGCTCAATTTTTCGATTAATTAGTGAAGGAATTGTAATAAAATTTAATTTTTTTTAAGTAATAATAATATTTTTTTATTATTAACAAATATAATGTTATATAAACTTAATCAGTAGGCTCAATTTTCGTAAAGGGCGCCACGAGAGCGCGAGACAGCATACAGCGCGGGCGCCCCCCGCCGCTCACGCGCACACACATCAAACGCGGCGGCAAGATCCTTTGATCAAAAAGTGTCGTGACAACTTTTCATACGAATTTTTTCCGTCTAGTCCCCTTTCACAACGCGCGATAAGGAACTTCGTTCCAAAAAATCTTTTTTTTAAATTGTTTTGTCTGCCTGTTAGCGCTAATTTTCGGACTGATGCCTCTATGTGATTATCATCATAGTATATCTGGCAATCGAATGTTTGCTTAAGTGTCCGATAACAAGCGCATTTACCTCAATAGTTTTTTTCTATTCTAAAGTAATGTATACTTTATTTCGTGGCAAAGACTTACCTAGTCACCCCTTGGCCATGCATCGCAGACCATGTTAGGCCGTCGATCCCGGCCATTATAATTGTCTGATGTTGAATTACTGAATGATTCAAACATAAACCAATGCACTTTAGAGCCAGTGCCGGATTTATAAGTATTCTTCAGTGTAGGTGGTGTCGTCACATGTACCTTTCTAAACTAAACATAATAAAAATCTGTCCTCTGAATTCGAGTGTGCGTCCTCTGAACTCTTGCAGAAACTGCCCTAAGGCATTAAAAACATCGCCTTTGTACATTTTTATTGTGTGCGATAAAGATTTAAAAGCAAACAAAATCTGCCGCTAGGACACTAGCGCCTCAAGAGCCACCGTCTATTGCCAAATCCGGGACTGATCAGCAACAGATTCTAAATAAAGGCGAAGAACTATTAGAAATAGACATGGTGATGGCGCTACATTGGTTACGTATTGTATGTGTACAGGTGATCGTGCTGAACCACCCGGGGCAGATCAGCAACGGGTACACGCCGGTGCTGGATTGCCACACCGCCCACATCGCCTGCAAGTTCGCTGAGATCAAGGAGAAGTGCGACCGTCGTACCGGTACCGTGCCTTTACTGTTCATTGCACTTTAAACTTTTTTAATTACTACAAGTTAATTCTTGACTGAAATCACACCTGGTGATAAATGTGATGCTATTTGAAATGGAAGTGAGCTATCTCGTTAGCAGTAAGATGATATCTACACCCCTTTCGTTTTCTACGTGACATCGTACCGTAACGCTCAATCGCTTGGCGGTAGGTACGTCTTTGTCGGCAAAGTGGTAACTAGGTGAAATGTGACTGCCGAAGCCTTCTTCAATCGGTCCAGCCGGGAATCGAACCTAGAACCTTCATTTTATTCGGGCGTACCACGGAGGCCGACAAAATTAGGTATTTAGATATAACACTAAAATTAAGTCTGACAATGCAGATTTATTATTTTAGCCGAGATAACCTTTGTCTTTGTTTCACAACTAATTTATACTGTAGAAAATAAACAAATTAAAAAATTCGGAGGAATTTCCCAAAATTATAGTGCAAATATTGTAATGACTCAGTTTGATACTTGCAATTTATTTTCTTTAATATAATGTACGAGTTACATTATATTAATATTAGGTCAATTTGATTTAATATTAGGTAAGCATAACTCGTCTTAAGATAGTGCTTCAGCAGTGATGCTTTTCTTCCCTCGACCCCTCCAGGAATCGGGTGAAGGGTACTGGCCTCAAGTAATCGACTCATTACCTGGTTCAGGCGCGGGAAAACTTGTGTTAAAAAAAGCGTTTGTTGGTTTAGGCAAGACCACCGAGGTGGAGCCGAAGTCGATCAAGTCGGGCGATGCGGCGATCGTGACGCTGATGCCGACCAAGGCGCTGTGCGTGGAGTCGTTCCAGGAGTTCCCGCCGCTCGGCCGCTTCGCCGTGCGCGACATGCGCCAGACCGTCGCCGTCGGCGTCATCAAGGTATTTTTATTCCATTCCAAGTTAGCCCTCGACTGCGATCAAACCTGATGGTGCAATCTACGATGGAAGGGGGCTAACTTTTCGGTGTCTTCACGACATCGTATAGGAACGCTGAATGACCCTGCGATAGGTACGTCTTTGTCGGTGGGGGGGTTTTAGCCACGGCGCAAGCCTGCCGGGAATCGAGCGCAGGACCTCCTCACTTATAAATCCACTGCGTATACCACTGCGCCACGGAGGCCGTCATTACTCGTTACTGATCCTCGTTACTTACTTCACCTAACACTTATGTAACGATACTATTCCTTTTATTACTCATTTTTTATATAAATACTGAATTTTCATGCGATTTGCGTTTAATTTAATTAACATTGGTTTAATAATATAAAACTATTTTGTGATCTGTATCTCAATGATATTATATCTGCCTCTCATTTGAAAGAGGTGGAGCTCAACTTGCGGGTGACCTATAAAGGTCTCTATTATACTATTACATTCTGGTACTTATTGTTTCAGAGCGTGACCTTCAAGGAGGTTACTACAGGTAAAATCACCAAGGCCGCCGAGAAGGCCCAGAAGAAAAAATAACTATGGGGCATCTCATTAAACTCATCGCAGCCGGTAGCCATAGCCAACTCCCGCAGTGCTGCGATTCCCTACATCCCGCCCGCCCCCGTCCCCGCCCCCGCCCCCGCGACCCCAGCGCGGCCCCCGCCCGCCCCCTCGGCCAAGCCTCGCCCCCCCGTGTCCCCGCGCACGCGCACGCGGCCCCGCGGCGCATCGGCGCGCGGTCGCAATCGGAGCTTCTTGACTGGTGACGTCACTCCCCTCCCCAAGTCGTGCATTTATCGGAACAAGATACTCAAGTTTATTCGTTTTAGTTATGTATACGTGTTAAGTTTATATCTCTTTGCTTATTTTAGGCGTAAGTCGTTCTCCAAGTATGTGTTTCCAGTGTCTAGTTTACGTTTTATACGTAACATTATATTTTTCCATCGCAAGGAGTTCAGGAGGAAAGGCCACGAAATTGAAATTGAATATTTAAGCATTGATCGCCTCGTGGTTGTAAAGCGTGTGCTAGCCATGCGTTGTCTCGTAAACGAAATTGTCAAAGTTTCCTTGTTAATTTTGTTTATATAGAATATATTTTATTTATGTTGTAAGAATAAATAATAATTATACATATTGTCCTATTACTTGTACGTATGAAATGTGACGTAATTTGTAACTTTTTAATGTAAACTTACCTCGTTTTAACATAATATTATTATGAACTGGATTAATGTTTCGTAAAATTTCAGGATTTAATAGATGAAATAAGTTATTTTCGTAAGTTTGAAGAAGAAGATTATAAGTAGGAGTCGAACATCGGTGTGTAGAAATTGAGGGTAGTCGGTTGTAAATCGACTACCAGTAGTTGAATTTAGCCATACGTTTATAAAACGTTAAGAACGTTTTGATAGAAATTTGATGACTGTAAAGTGTAAATGTGATTTTTGTTCCTAGAAAAACTACTTACCTATCTAATAGTTTTACTAAATTGACTCATGAACATGGTGAAACCGTAAAAAGGCCGTAACGTTTAAAAGTTTAAACATTCAATTTAAATTTCAATGACTGTTAGAATTTCATATAGGCAATCAAAATCTTAAGCTAAAGTGTATCTTTGTAATTTTTTCAATAATTTTGTAAAGACCTTGATCCTGATAAACCAATAAAGAAGCTACTGGTATAATTATCAATTTTTATTTTAACCACTGCATGCAAACATCAACAAAGACATTGGTAAAAAGGCATTTTATCCTGAAATTCCCAAGGGAACAATTACTGCGTAGGTAAAACGGCGGGCGTCCTCTTGTAGTAAATATAGTGGTATTATTGCCCTGGTCTTGTGGTTGGCCTATGTGGATTAAGTTCCGTTAGGTCTTCAGTTTGAGTTAATTCAATTTTCAATAAATTTCAAAGTCCGGAGATAGAGTTAACGGTGTTAGTGGTGATGCCTCGGCTGGGAAGCACATAATACCAGCCGTCCCTGTGATTATCATCGTCTAATAGTGATCGTAATATATTCCAATATTATCATCATAAGCCCGCCAACCCGGAATGGAACAGCATCTAAGCTCCATATCTACTTTTATAACTTGAGCAAACTAAATATTGAGCACGAATTGACAAGTCTTAAATTTTCTGACCAAGTCCAAAACCACTGATATAAGTCTAGTCGGCAAGTTCAAAAACGTGAAAAATAGAGATAACGGTCCCAAAAATATGAGCGATGGCTCATTCGATTCGGAATCACCTCTAGAAAAATGTTTTTAAAGGATTTTGGTGCAGGTTAAAAATTGCAATTGTTATTAACAATTTTGAAAAAAAACTCGTTAAAGAGGAGGAAATTTCCAATAAAATTATAAATAATGGAGATAGAGTTCCGGGAGCTAGCACTTTTTTATTGGAATTCCTCTTTAATGAGCTTTTTTCAAAATTGCTTAAATGTTATATTTTTAAGTTAATAACAAAAACGATTTTTTTTCATCTTATTATGTTAATAACAATTGCAATTTTTAACCTGCACCAAAATCCTTTAAAAACATTTTTCTAGAGGTGATTCCGAATCGAATGAGCCATCGCTCATATTTTTAGGACCTTTATCTCTATTTTTCACGTTTTTTAACTTGCCTACTAGATAATAAGTCGAAAACTCAATCCAATTTTGGTGAATTTGTTAAAGTTCGGTTTACAGAGGCTCTACTGCATATATCTACCAATATACTCAGACTCATCAATCTCTCTAAGAACGAATTTCTCGATGCTCCAACGGAAACGATAGACTCGTTCACGCGGAAACCGTTAAGTGCAGCCATAGTCGTGCCATCAAAAAGACTGAAAACAAATTAGATAGATAGAAGAGCGATAATACTTGTCCGGTCTCATATACCGGTACTTTGTTTACTTTTATTATGTAAAAAGCTTAGCCGCAGTTTAGGTTAGGTCATATTTACTGTGTAAACATAATGAACAATATCAAGTACCATGTATTACATGTACATATCAAGTAATAGGTTGTTGCAGTGGCAGTACACAGGGATACCTCTATATTCTTCAAACATAATTTGGTAATTCCTCTGTGGAATAGTAACTTTACTGGGCATACCTTGACATGCCATTCTGTACAGCTGACAGAGTTGTAATCTATGACTTATAGTGTCAATGTGACATTTGACAGTGACAGACTGAAGTTTCAATTTGTATTGGACGTCATTTACATTGATACGGAAAACAAGTTTTGCCGCTGCTTGCGGATATTTACGATACCAACAAGTTGTATCAACGATAACGAAACATGATGACGTGTGCTTTGCCGTAAGTGAAAGTAACTCATTAGTGGTAGGAGTCATATACGAAGGTCTTGAGTATCGGTTGAGTATTGTGTCGCGCACAGTCTCGGGCTCGTCGTGGTTTCGTGCGCTCGGTTCTACGTTCAAGTGCGGCTTCGATTACGATGTGTGGAATTTTTGCATATATTAACCACTTGACGCCTAAGACCCGGCGAGAAATCTTGGAGTTACTTGTGAATGGATTGAAACGCTTGGAATACCGTGGATACGACTCCGCGGGCGTCGCTATTGATGCCGCCGACCAAAAGGATATCGCTGTAGTGAAAAAAAGCGGTAAAGTCGCCGCGCTTGAGGAGCTCCTGCAGGAACAAAGTGCTGACTTAGCCGTCGACGATTCTGTGGAATCGCACTGTGGTATTGCTCACACCCGTTGGGCCACGCACGGAGAGCCCAGCGCCGTCAACTCGCACCCGCAGCGCTCGGGAGAAGACAATTCGTTTGTTGTCATTCATAATGGAATTATCACCAATTACAAAGAAGTCAAGACTTTCCTTGAGAACAAGGGATACACTTTTGAGTCCCAAACTGATACGGAGGCTATTGCCAAGTTGGTGGACCATATCTATGGCCAACACAAGGACTACAGTTTCCAGGAACTGGTGGAGCAGGTAATTCAACAACTTGAAGGAGCATTTGCGTTGTGTTTTAAGTCTCGGTTCTTCCCTAATGAATGTGTGGCCACCAGGCGTGGTAGTCCTCTGCTGGTGGGCATTAAAACAAGAAGGCGTCTTTCAAGTGACCATGTACCCATCATGTACACCAACAACAAGGCCACAAGGGGAGTTGTGCCCTCTGTGCCGCGTGTCAACAGTCATGCTCACTTTGAGCCTGAAGAAGAAAGGGATGTTGAGTATTTCTTTGCTTCAGACGCGTCTGCTGTTATTGAGCACACAAATAAAGTGCTTTATTTTGAAGATGATGATGTAGCGCACATTAAAGATGGAGTTCTCAGCATTCACCGCATGTCAGGCAGCAGCACTGATCCTCATCAGAGGGAAATCTTCACACTGAAACTGGAGCTGCAGCAGATCATGAAGGGCAACTATGATTACTTCATGCAGAAAGAAATCTTTGAGCAATCTGAGTCAATTGTAAACACAATGAGAGGTCGTCTTAATTTTGCGAATGGTACAGTCACTCTGGGAGGTATTAAAGATTACATACCGGAAATCAAGAGATGCAGAAGATTGATGCTGATTGGATGTGGTACAAGTTACCATAGTGCTGTAGCTACACGGCAGCTGCTCGAGGAGTTAACTGAGCTGCCTGTAATGGTGGAACTGGCTTCAGATTTCTTGGATAGAAACACACCTGTGTTCCGTGATGATGTATGCTTCTTTATTTCTCAATCTGGAGAGACAGCCGATACTCTCATGGCTCTCCGTTACTGTAAACGCCATGGTGCTTTGATTGTTGGTATCACCAACACCGTCGGTAGTTCTATCTGTCGTGAGTCGCACTGCGGTGTGCACATCAATGCTGGACCTGAAATCGGTGTTGCCTCTACTAAGGCATATACATCACAGTTTGTGTCTCTTGTTATGTTTGCATTGGTAATCAGTGAAGATCGTATTTCTTTGCAAAAACGTAGAGCCGATATTATTGAAGGGCTTCACGAGTTGGACACTAAAATTCGTCAGGTGTTGGCACTAGACGACAAAGTAAAGGCTCTGGCTGAAGATCTATACCAACAGCGCTCGTTGTTAATTATGGGTCGCGGGTACAACTTCTCTACCTGTTTGGAAGGAGCTCTGAAGGTGAAGGAATTGACTTACATGCACAGCGAAGGCATTATGGCGGGAGAATTGAAGCACGGCCCGCTCGCGCTCATCGACGACTCCATGCCGGTAATGATGATAGTGATGCGTGACCCCGTTTACGTAAAGTGCATGAACGCGCTGCAGCAGGTGAATGCCCGCCAAGGCCGGCCGATCGTAGTCTGCGAGGAAGGAGACACGGAGACCATGGCTCTCGCGTCTCGCGTCTTGGAAGTTCCGAAAACTGTGGATTGTTTACAGGGAGTCCTCACTGTCATCCCCATGCAGCTGTTAGCGTATCACATTGCCGTCTTGCGCGGTTGCAATGTGGATTGTCCTAGAAATCTCGCTAAATCTGTTACTGTTGAATAAGTGGTTCTATAGTTACTGTATAATATATTTTATTAATTGTCGATCTCTGAGAATGAGCGCGTTCCCGACGCTTTTTATTTGCTTCGCATGTTATGTTTTACAAATAATTAAATGTAAGGATGCAATGCACTGAAGAAAACATTATCTGATGAGTTTTGCTACAAAGCAATTGCAAGGATTGCCAAATATTCCTTGTAATAATTATGCTAGAGCTTTATTCGCACAACAAATATAAGATGTTTCATTAAATATGAGGAAATTAAAAAACCATTTAATAATACATTCCAACGGTATAAAATTGAATTAATTACTGTTTTCAAACAGATGCCTCACTTGCAACTTTAATATAATTAATCCAAATTTTTAACACGATTACGTCAATTTGAGTCCAAAGATAACATTGACGCATTTTTAAATTCAACATTCCAATTTAAGTTTAACTCTCAAATTACGATATTTTTGATTAACAGGTATTAAATATATCAAGGCCGCACCTTTCGCTTCTCATTTGTAACAAATCGGTGTGTAATAGAAGTGTAATTAGAAACTATTGCGCATGCCATTCTTTTGCGCCTGCAAGATCTTAATATGTAGTTTAAAAGTTTGTTTTACATGATGGCGTGAAAGACACTTTACCATATTATTTTAAAGTAAATACTCTTACATTTTAGTTTTGTTACATAACTAGATAAGGTAGATTATGGTGTAAAACAAACTGTTAAACTGAGAGACTTCAAAAATCGTTTTTCAAATGGATGTAGTAAATAAAATAATATTCTGACTTAATTGTATTATACAATGACCAACAGATGTATGTGGATAAGACTTGTATATATTTTATAAAAAAAATTTAGATTACCTAAAATTGTAGCATTTATTATATTTTCGCTTTAATTTTATATTTATGATCTGATTCAGTTCATAAATACAATAATGTTATCTATCGAATTTATAAGAATCGATTAGGTACGTATTTTTATTGTTAAATAACTTTAGTACTTGGAAATGTTTTTATTTTCAGACGGAAATACATATTATTACTTCCAATCTGTTTATCTATAAACAAGGAAATGTATTTGATAAGTGCCACTTGGTTCGTATCGATAAAACTTTGATTTTCCTTTCAAAATACTTTTAATTAAGTACTCGTATGTAATTGTGTTATCTGCTTATTACATACGCTTGTAGATTAATTTATCAAATACATTTTTAGCATAGACTGGTTGTTAGTGAATAATTTATCCATTAGCGAAATAACATTATACAACCAACCAAACATTTTCAATTGGTCGAAAACAAGCGCTTTCGCTAGTCAAAACAAAATTACAATTTAATTGTAAGATTTAAACAATAAAATAGAAAGAACTCTTTCAGAAGAGATCTTTGTAATTATATTTAGTTAGTAGCGGACTCGGAGACAGGCTTAGACCTAATTATTTCCTCCAGATATAATGTCTAACTTGTCTCGACCGCGTATTTTTTTCTTGAATGTATACTGTATCTTTCATCAGTCTTTCAACATCACATTTCTACTCAAAGATAGAAAAGACAGCATAATTAAAAATTAAATTTTAAACTCTTGATAATGAAATGATTATGATGAAGGAAGCTTTCCGTCATTATAATTATCATTTGAAAATTTCAAACAAAAATTTATAATAATTACATATTTCTTTACTTGTAGCGTAGTTATAAAATTTTTCAAAAACAAAATACGATTTGTACTGTTTACCTGGACTTATTAAAATTATGCAGGTCCAGGAATACCTTTAGCCAGAAATGTTAAATTATATACAAAGTAAGGAGTCATTTACTATTTCTTACATATTATTGTTTTCATTTTATTAGTGTTATTTTGAATATATTATAATGTACATTATATACAATTTGTTTATGTGATAAAATGTAACAATAATAAATTGTTCACGCACACATTTTTGTGTGCTCGCAATACATAGAGATTCAAATATTTAAATTAAAGAATATATTATCTAAGTTCTTCAATATTCAGTACCTAATTCTAAGATTTTTAAATATACCTACAATGTAAGCAGTCGACACATTTACTATTTGCTTTATATTGGTTTCAATGTATGTTTTATTTTTACTATATATTTTAATGCACACTATATACAATGTGTTTATGTGATAAATGTAACAATATTAAATTGTTTACGCACACATTTGTGTGAATGCAATACATAGAGATTATAATATTTTTACTTTATACATGCGCCTATTGTATGCAATTTTATGAATAATCTGTGCAACAGAGTATCACGTTAATTAATTTTCAAAATTTATTTTATATTTTATTAGAATTATAATTATTTTAACAAATATAATTAAATAAGTACTTATTTGATGTTTTCTTTTATTTATAGACAAACAGTAACCATTTCCATGCATCGAATTCGACTATTTAAAGTTTTTTCTACTTATACAAGGTTGTTTACGTAATATATGTAAGTAATACCTAATCTATGTGAATTTTTATCTTATTATTAAAAAAAAATAATTTATGTTAGACTCAATTCTGTAGGAAGGTACCTAAATTGAAACGTGTTTCCTATAAATAGGTGCTTTAGGCGAGGCGTCGCTTGGCCCATGAAGCTCAGAAGGCGCGTCTGTCACCTTTGCCTTTTAAAAATACAGGTACCTACATATAAATATTGAACAACTGGTATTCGAATGTTAAATACCTGTCCAATCTTAGTTTCAAGGTCGTTGTCCATGCGGTCTTGTTGTAATCTTACAAAACTGAACAGCTGCGTTTTGCTGCTTGAATAAAAATAAAATAGCTATACTAATATAATAAAAGCGAAAGTATGCACTAGTTTAAATCCGTTTTAAATTATTTCGCATTCTAAACTGCTAATCCACACTTTTATAGAGAGATCGATGTTCCGATCCTTTGTCCATATTTATAGTTATAAACCCTAGACTGCAGTCATACTTGATGGTAAGAAATGATACAATCTAATATGGAAGCGGCCTAAGTAGATAGGAATTGGACGAAATCCAAACCTCCTCCAACGTCTACTCGAGATCTCTCCTGAACTCTAAATTGCTTGGCGGTAGACGGGGCTTCCCGTCAGCCAGACCTGGACCCTCGACCAAATGAGAAAATCTCAATCGGTCCAGCCGGGAATCGAACCCAGGATCTCCATCTTATACTGCACCACCGCACATCGCGCTGCGCCACGGAGGCGATCAAAAATTTGGCTAATATTTAAGTACCTATTCGATTTTTATAGTAAAAGCTTTCACGGTCGCTATATAGATTTTTCATACCGATAAGTCTGCCTTTCCACCAAAAAGGATCTAAAATTTAAGCTCTGATGGTTTCCGTCCTGAACAAAAAATCAATAGGTATTGATAATATGTTTGTCACTTATGATATGCATAAAAATTCATAAGTATAAAATAATATAAATTTATTAAAATTGTATTTTAGTAATTATTGATAAACATAAGATCAAAGCGGTATGGGTAAGTAGGTACGAGTAGGTAAAACAAACGAAATTATGCGCGTGCGCAGTTCGAACACACGTTGTACCTATAGGTACGATAGTATGATAGTATCTCACTTGATTGATTTACTATGTATCTCGTTAATTCATTAGATTTTAGATACTATGTTTTCGGAACGAGCTCTTTATCGTCACAGCTTTTAGGTGCTAGGTACCAAATATATCGACAATATCTATGATGATGCAGCAACAAAAACATTTTAGCGATTATGTAATTAGGTATTGAGTAAGTATACTTACCTACTCTTTATGTCATTAAGGGTCTTTCTGATTCATATAAAAAAATGAAAAAATTAATTTAGTTCAGGCTGTGATACTATGTGTGTAATCGATGTTAGTATCTACATAAAAAATAATAAATTAATTTCAACATGTGCCTGTACAATTTGTTGCATTGGGTATACGCATATGAGTGTATACCACGTGCTTAGTACATCAGGGTAGTCAGGCTTTTCTCTAATCACCTTCAGGAAGATGATAAGTGCTCCCCCTAACCCTGCTCATCTGCGATGCAATCTGTTTGCGTCTGATAGATAGAAGTCGTTGTTGAAGTCGAACGTCTGAAGACGTTGTTATATTGTACTCAAGATGCATTGTATGCATTCTGCGATTTCTGCGTACAGTTCACTCAGAGGCTAAATGTATAAAACTTTTTGTGGTTTATTTATTGGTGTGAATGATTTGATATTGCTTCTAAATTATGTTTTATGTCATTACAACATGAACACTTTATAATAAAAACAAGCGTACCTATAGGCATTCTTTTAACTAAAGCAAGTGCGTTATATCTTAATCGAAACTATATATCTAAAAAACATAATAAAGTTTTTTAGACGGCGATGCGACGCTGGTTGCCCATTTCTAAAGAAATAGTATGGAACTGAATTGCAATATAGCAATTAAAGTAGAATTATAATTTGAAAAATCATAAGTAGGTACAAAACACAGATCTTACGGTAGAAGATTACCCAATGCGTAAATAGGTGTTTCGATTATCAAATTACAGACTTAACGAACTACTAAGTTTATAAATCAATGAAAATAGTTAAATTAGTGTTAAACACATAATTACTGAAAAAGTTTTGTAGGTAAATATTACTTAATGTATTTATAGAAATTGGTAATTTAATCATCCTTTAATACATTTTAAGGTAACATCGCGAAGTCAATGAACTCTGACGGGCAAATGCAGTTCCTATTTTTTGTTGTTTTCGTTTCACCTTATTTTATGCAGAGAATGAATCTGTAAATAAAATAAAAGAATAAAATATAATCGCATCTCTTTCACATAATGAAGTGACCTGGCAATTGAAGTACATATTTGTATAAAAATTTTTAACAAAAAATAGAACCGACTCAAAACGCACTAAAAAGTAAAAAATAATTGTGTCATTTACTTGCTTTAATTTACTTAAGCATATCTATGAAGTCGGTGCCAGCCAAGTTTAAGGAACATTTATTTTACGTAGTAAAGAAGTTTGTGGGTTCTAGGTAACGTCCTTAAATTAGAAACCTTGGCTGGCACCGACTCCTTGATATGCTTAAGTAAATTAAAGCAAGTAAATGACACAATTATTTTTTACTTTTTAGTGCGTTTTGAGTCGGTTCTATTTTTTGTTAAAAATTTTTATTTCTTACTTTTTAGTGATTAATCGCCACGTAACGTACTCGTACTATACTGTCATAGTATATTATACGGCACTAGTAGTCAAAAAGCTACCGATAACGAGACAAAAACTGAAATCGCTGTAAGCGTGCCTCCAAAATTCGAAGAGTTCCTTTAATTTCCCCAGGATATCATCATCAGATCCTAACATGGTGACAATGGGACCACCTTGGAAGTATGCCCTTTCTAATAAAAAAAGAATTATCAAAATCGGACAACTCTGTAAAAAGTTATGCGTGGTCATACATATAAAAAAAAAAAAAATATACGTGTCGAATTGAGAACCTCCTCCGTTTTTTTTTCGTCGGTTAAAAAATGATCAAAGTATGGATATGGTTAGGTATACAACATAACGTACTCATACTTCTCAGTGTCACTGTATTATTAGTACAAAGACATGTAACTTTCAAATGAAAATGGTGTGAATGCGCAATCTAAAAGTGGCACATCGAAAACAAGCGAAAAATAGTGCATTATGTCAATTATTTATCTGTTATCCGCTCCTGTTAGATAAGATGCCGTCTTGTTTTGACGCTACAGTGAATATCTTGTACTGTTTATGATATCAGAATCCCTTGTAGCTAACTCATCATTATCATTATCATTATCAGTCTATTAAAGGCCCACTACAGGGCCAGGCCTCCCTCCTTAAAGGAGAGGGGATATGGAGCGTACACCCACCACGCTGCTCCAATGTGGGTTGGCGGGCTTAGGGTCATAATGATTTATTTATTAACGATCACTATCAAATGTTGATGATAGTGACCGGGACCGACGGCTTAACATGTTCTCCGAGGCACGGGGGTGTAACACCACCAACTTCCAAACTCCGGGCTTGGAATGTACTGAGCATTTCATATAAGAATGAAAAAGCTCAGAATTATTCCTTGACCCGACCCATGAATCGAACTCGTGATCGAAGCCACACAGGCTAACCACTAGACCAACAAGACAGTAACTAATTCATCCTTAGTAAATTACTTGTGCCTCGCTTCATCATCATTATCAGCCTTCTTCTTCTTCTTCTTCTTCCCGGGCTTTTTCCGCACTTGGCCACGATGTTGGCCGTTGTACGTGAGTCCTCCGGTGTAGGTCCCCTCTGGTTTATTCCAACCAGCCGAGCTCGCTCCAGAAGCTTAGGAGGCCGCCCAGGTCGCCGATCGCTTCATGGAGTGTCGCTGAGGAACCAATGTAGGTAGCTCGTTGCTCCGACACACTGCTACATCTAAGCATAACATGTATCGGTGTTTCGTTTTCCTCCATGCAGGTTCTGCATAGAGGACTGTCAGTCATACCTAAAATTGAAAGGTGTTTGTTTAACATACAGTGGCCTGTTATTAGCCCTACTACTGTTCTCATCTTCATACGACTAAGGCGCATAAGTTTTTTCGTTAATTTTGGATTTAAGTTTGGAAGTGCTTCCTTTGTGTGGTTGCACTCTGTTGTTTTGGCCCATAGCTCGGCATGAGCATTTATAGTTTGTTTATGTAGCCATGATTTATATTCACTGAACGGTATGGGCGCTATTGGTTGTGGGCCTACTACCTTCAGTGTTGCAGCTTGTTTTGCTAGTGTGCTCGGGAGCACAAGGCGGTACATTGCCCCCCCCAGAATACATAGGGCGGCCTGTAGCCACACCCCCGTCCGTTAAGAGTGAGTCAGACTCACTAGTCGGTACTGGCGGTGCCGCTACAGCGAGGGATTGTCCGTTTCCGGTACCCCCCTGGGGTAGTCTACTATCTTTTTGTGCCGTCTTCATGGTTTTCCGTTTGTGTGTGGTAGTGTGCAGTATGTGTCTGTTCCAGTGTGTTGTGTTGTGTGTGTGTTTGGATGGGGACGTTAGAAAGGTAGGATAGGGTTAAGTGCTTATATGCTACAGGATCATGGGAAATTTGGGTATTTGGAACCTTGCCAGTGTTGGGAGTGTCACTGGCCCGACCCCTTGGTCAGGGCCCCTTATAAGAAGGGACTATCGGCCATCCACAACCCGGCCGACCCGCTCGGTCCCATGGGGAATGGGTCGCTAACAGGAGGGTTGGGGCAGTGGGTCCACCGTAATAGAGCCACCCCCCAACGGCCCTGCAGAGCGCGAGCAGTATCAGCCTATTAGTGGCCCACTACAGGGCCAAGCCTCACTCCTTATAAAAGATGAGATTTGGATCCATCACAATTCACACTGCTCCAATAGGGACTCTGGCGGGCTGATGATAAATGTTTCATTTACAAACGGTCACTATCATATGTTGATGACAGTGACAACGGCTTAACGTACCTACCTAATTGAGGCACGAGGGTGTAACACTAATAAGTATAACACTAAATTAGGAATTTGCTGAAAATTTCTATGAAGATGGAAAACTCAAAATTATTTTAGGACCCGACCCAGGATTCGAACCCAGTAGGCTGACCACCAACCAAGGCTAACCAACATAGACCAACGAGGCAGTCACTTAGTAGGTACAATAGCATTATCCTTCTAATGTGCGATAAGCTTCGTAACGAAAGTATTTACAGTGGTATTAATTTTGAAAGTTACTTGTTTCGTCACCGCCTTGTCTATCGCACTGAAATTTGTGGGTGCTATTGCTCAACGGAGTTGCAGTGTGTTGAACGAGTATTGAATAGTATCATATATCCATTGTATAATACCTGTAGCATGATACATCGCGAGAGGTTGCGACGCCTCTGACCTACTCTTTAGCGGGGGTGGAATACCTATCTACTGTAGGTAAATGTCACGTGAAAAGCTCGCAGGCATTATATTATTAAGGCAATAAATAATATTAAACAAATGTGTGTGTTTATTTTTTTATAAGAGTCACTCAGCGGGCGATGGAAAGAGCAATGCTCGGAGTATCCCTGCGTGATTGAATCAGAAATGAGGAGATCCGCAGAAGAACCAAAGTAACCGACATAGCTCAGCGAGTCGCAGAACTGAAGTGGCAATGGGCGGGGCACGTAGTTCGAACAGCTGATGGACGTTGAGGGCCCAAGGTGGTAGATTAGCGACCCCGCACCGGAAAGCGCAGCGTTGGTCGACCCCCAACCAGGTGGACTGACGACATCAAACGTGTCGCAGGGAGCCGCTGGCAACAGGCGGCTCGGGATCGTTGTGTTTGGAAGTCCCTAAAAAAGGCCTATGTCCAACAGTGGACGTCTACAGGCTGGTAATGATGATGATGATGATGTGTGTGTTTTTTTTCACTTCAGATAAATCGACAAGTCAGTCCTAGACTGGAATCAGACCTGATGGTAAGTGATTATACAATCTAAGATGAAAGCGGGCGGTTAGGAGTAGAACGCTAAATCGCTTGGTGGTCTTTGCCGGCAGCGTAAAAATTAGCCTCAGCCAAAGTCAGCCAGGCTTAATCAATAAGATATAATAATCACGGTCCAGCTGAGAACTGAACCCTGGACCTCTGTCGTATAAAATATAAGATAAGAACCTACGAAATTTTGCATTCGCTTTTTTAAAATAATCATTTACAGTATATATACCTATGAAATACTAATTAATTATCTACTTACTTTTTGAAATTCTTGTATAAATAATGTTTACATATTTTCTGTGTGAATTATAATTTGAAAAAAGTGACGCAGTAGGCGGCCGTATAGCGTGCTAAAATGCAAACATTTTTAAATATTTTCGAATTTCTATTTTATGTGTTTGTGTTCCGGTAAATTGAATGATAGAAATCAATTAAAAATAAAATAAATACATGCATATTCCTAATTGTTAACTTAGCATTTAGTGAGACAGCGCTCTCTGTACGGTTTGCCTTCAATAGTCGCGGCGGTGGGCTGGAGGCAAGTGGGTCGGTTGTGAAACAGAGAGAGGTGTGTGCGTGATTGTGAACAGGCCCAGCCGCTGCTGTCAACACCAAGTTCGTTGGGTCACACACCTCATAATCAAACTACGGAATAAATACAAAATATAGAATCTGCTGCTATACCTACTAAGTACAAGTCTTCTGGTAACTTAAAACTTGAAATTTATGTTTTTTATTCAGATAGAATTAGCTAATATAACTTACTTGTATTAAGTACAATTTGTAGTTATAGTAATTAATTATTCTAAGTTAGTAGTAGCTTTTTGTTGTTCTGTGGTAAAACTAAGAAATCAGATTTATAAATTAGGCTTAGGGTGATAATGTTTGAATATTGTAACGATACTAGATGTTATTATCAGATCATGTTAATGACAATAACTGAGACCGACGGCTTCCATGCTGTCCTAAGTCCTAAGGAGGTGTTACCTATACGAAAACCCTTTAACTTAAAGCTCTATATTACAAATCTGAACCCAGGTAAATCGACCAGGTTTATCTATATACTTAGCGCACCCACCTAGTGACCGCATGCCAAATAGACTGAGAAGTCAATCAGTTACAAGTATGTAATAAACAAAACAATGCGATCCAACACAACGTACATTTACCTATAGCAACCTATGAGATACCTTTTGCAGAACCTCTAAGCTATTCTTAGAAATAATTCCAGTCGCATTGTAGCACTTATCGAAAGCAATAAACATCCTGCAACCCACGTTTTAATACATAAGCATCCCGTGCACAACTTTGCTGAGAAGGAATTCCTTGTGATGCATTAAGGCAGTTAGGTAGATTCAATTACATAAATAAATTCGAAGTTTGGTCTCAAAATTAACCTCAGTTTAACCATCACTTTTTAAAATTAACCATCAGTTTTTAAAGTTAAATATGGCTGACAACCTTTCCTTTAGTAAAAGCAAGTTTTTTAAATTGTCGGATCATGCAGATGATAAACTTCAGTAGAAAACACATCGCCCATAAACAGAGGAACACTTAGCACTTATGTAAGGACCTACAAATTACCACCCTATGCGTAGCGAAGTAGAAGCATCTACCCCCTCCTAAAAGCAGTCGGTCACCTAGTTTGTAATGCTCACGAGCTACATAGCCCGCGAAAAGAGAGAACGGGATGAGAGGAGAGGTTACTATAACGCTGTGCGCGTCATTTGCATTAATTTGTTAAAAGCCACGAGTAAAACAAACATAAAGAGTCTTTATTTGGCCCCCTCCCTGCCATAGAACACTGGTTACACCTTTGTCAACCATCCTGAGCCGTAAACGTCTCATCTATCAGTAATTGCGCTAGCAACCATATAATCCTCTTGACAGGAGCACAGCAATGTTAATTGACGACAGGTATAACCGTGGCAGTAGTATATGGATGACTCAATCACAAAAAGTTACAACTACGAATAGGTACTACTACAAAATACATAATAGCACAAAAAACAAAGTGGTACCTACTTACTACAATAGTCCACGAGGAGTGAATCTAGGACCTCTCGGATTTGATCTCGGACGTTTAATCGTGAAGCTAGGCTCTTTCTATTGTATTCTACGGCTTCGATAGAAGTATAGTTTTCGTAAAAAATATTCGTGTAAAAATATATTCTTAGATACATATGTAGTTAAGTAGATTGAGTTACCTGGAGTCGGATGTTTGCGGTAAGTTTTGGGTAGGCCTGTTGAAAGAATATAGACTAGAGCAGGGCTTCTTAAACTTTTGTCATTCACCAACCCATTTATGATTGCGAGTTTCTTGTCGACCCCATATCTACAAGTATAAAAGAAAAAAATATATTTTTTGATGATTTATTTCATTCATATACATTACAGTCAGTGTTATTGAATCATTGTTAAGCTGCAGGTTGTCGCGACCCATAGTTTAAGAAGCCCTGGGCTAGAGTATAGAGTAAGAGTCGTGAGAGATAATACAAGAGAGATCTTAAAGCATCTCTCATGCATTAAATATTATAATCTACTCGGAATTAGTCTCTTATATAGTACCTATAAGAGACAGTAAATACTAGGTAAGATATGTTTATAAAGGTATGCCCACTCGTGCCTAAGTCATGCACGACTAATCTTAATAAGTTAATAGAGTTACCTTACTGAGTAATGTGTTCAAACCGGTACTAATTAACTCGATATAATTAGAGAATGTGGGCACTGGACAGAGGTTCATAATTATTATTTAATTCTATTCTTATTCAACATAAATATTGAAGTAATAAATAGTTTTAAAAAATGATAATGTGCCTACTGACTAGTAAAAACAACACACAGTTTATAGTTAAATAAGTAGGTATTTAATTAAAATTCAAAGAATGGGTGTGAAAGTGCAAAAAGATAAATTATCATCAGCAGCCTATAAAATTCATTAATAATAAAATAATAGGCCATCACAAGGCCAGACATCTCTCTTATTAGGAGAGATTATCTGGACTATAAGGTCCATCCATCAGGATTCATCACAGGCTAAAATTCGGGTTAGCGTTCTTAATATGACTTACGATTACGGTCTCAAACTCTAAAGTGATGTAATAATTATGATCGCGATCGCTTAACGTAGGAACTTTCAGAAGCAAAAGGAACTCCGGCCAACTACAGAGAGTTTCTTTGAAGAAATAAATCGCAATGTTTAATATTAACAAGTCCTAAAGACTCAAACCTAAGGACCTAAGAATTCGTAGCTACACAGGCCAATTACCGGACCAACGAAGTAGTTTGGCGAACGAGTTTAACGAGGAAAATGGTAAGTATAAGTAGGTAGCATGCGCAAACGCATCTTGTGCGGACTGTACGGTCAGGAGCGGTCACTGCCCGGCCGCTACACCTCTCTTATTATTTTGTGAAGTAATTCCGTTTTTATGATTCGTGGCCTGAAGACCACTCGCACTTTATTAAAGTAATAGACATTCGATTAGCTGATGTTTACCATCGAAAACTAATCTTTATTTTATAATTAAATGGGTATTCGAATCTCATCATCATCATCCTCATCAGCACGTTAATCGATAGATATCGATGCAGCGCTATTCCACCATTAGGATCTCAACGTCAATGGTCTCTCCGAACTATGTATCCCGTTCATTGCCACTTTAGGCTCAGAGTCTCTTAAACTCTGAGCATGTCGGTGCCGGTCGGTCGGTCGCTTATTTTTTTTTTGCGGGTCTCCTCATTTCTGATTCGATCACACAGAGATACTCCAAGCTTACACTATCTTCATTGCCCGCTGATTGACGAGCCTACTTATGAAGCCCAGAGTTAGCGATAGATACAGCGATAGCTACATCACTGACAACGAAGTCTTTAGGCCCTGAGAAGGTTTGGACGAAACAATATCGTTCCTATTAAAGGCTATATGACTAACTGTGCTACATATATCAACGCATCCCTAATCTGCACCATGAGAAATACCACAAGTACTTAACCTTCCCCATACCATACCTTTTAGATAGTACTTAGATATTTTTTTTAGTTTTAAGGTGCTAGTTTTCTGAAAGTCAATTTCAGAAAACAAAACTTATATAATAAGTTAGAGTACAATAAAAAACCTATTACTTTATGCTATAATATGTATTATTATACGCAAGCAGAGAAAAAACTACCAAATGTATTTTAAAATCACCGAAACGCGGAAGCGGAAAATCTATGACCTATCAGTCTGCTCAGTCTATCTAGTATACATAATATGTAAATAGTAGGAAACTTAACTGGGCTTTAAATATATGAATTGGTGCTGAAACCCGCTCACCTTCGTACGGTTTGACTTATGTCTAGAATATAATTCATCTAATGGAATAAGATAGAAAATAAGTGTCACCTTTTTTCTACCGCATTCCAAGACAAGCGCTTAGTTAATATCTTGTTATTATTTACTTTAAGTGCTTATTTATTTGCCGCAAAATTTAAATTTGTGATTGTTGTATTACGAGTTGCCCCCGATAACTATAATATTGAATTGCACAAGATAAACGTGCCTTAGTACTGTTACAGTCGAATTATTGCTACCTAAGTATTCAAATCCTTGCTCTTCTATTACTCTACATTTTTTGAATATATGGAAAATATTACTGAACAGATTTTCATTATGTTTAGGTACATTTTTGGAGAGAATAATTCATAAGAAGGTATTTTTATCATTATCAGCCTATTAACAGCCACTATGGGGTCAGGCCTCCTTGTAAGATATGGAGCGTATACTCACCACGCTACTCTTGCATGGTGAGGTACTTGTTAGCGGGCTTGGGTGATAATGTTTTATTTATTAAAGATCACTATCAGATGTTCATAATAATGACTGGGACCGACAGCTTAACATGTTCTCCGAGGCACAGGGTTATAATACTACCTTCCTACCTAGCACTTTGTCGACTCGTAGCTTCGAATCTACTAAAACATTTTTAGGAGATAATATACTCTGAATTATTCCACAACCTGACCCAGGATCACAACCCAGGACCTCGTGATCGAATCCATATAGGCTAACCACTAGACAGCATGGAACTAATCCTAATCTAGATCACTTTTCCGTCAGCTATAACGGTGTGTGTATGAGATACGACTATTGCATACAAAATTAATATGCAATAGAGGCTCATTGTTTTCTTCTACAATATTCTCTATGCGTCGTGCGGCTTACCAACGTAGTAGCTATTGTGTGTTTTATGATCCGTAATACGTGTGTTATGAACAATTAGGTACTATATTATATGCTGTTATCCAATGCTCTGAAATGATCTGGAATCCTAATAAAGCGAAAACTTGTGATAACTACAAGTGAAAATTTAAACCACCTCTACCTCAGTTTGAATTCGATTGACAGTCAGTTTCAATTCGATGGAAACCTGCAACCTCCCAACCCGCACTGATCCATTCATAATTGCGAGCTTGCTATAGAAAGTTTCAGCTTGTATAAAACATTTTCGTAAAGGTTTTTCTTGTGTACCTATTGTTTATAAATAGATATAAGTAGGCATCGGCATTTGTAGGTTTGCGGTTGAAAAGGGCTTGTAAACGATAAAGCTCCGTTTCCTCAGGTGTCAGTGGCCTGGGTAGACACAGCCACCGAACGCGCGTCGCCGCCGCGGCGAAATTCCGTCGTTGCTCTGACGCGCTCAGAATAATAAACAGTTGGCCTAAACTCTAAACTGAATAGACTAAGAAAAGTGCATTTGTTTACAGTTAATAGGTATGTTGTAGATACATTATTGTAAATTGTTTCACTGGTCAAACTCTTGCTAACGCTATTAGGGCCTAGTGATTATCTTGTTAGATTGTGGGATTCAAATACCAGTTCAGGTCAACAATGCAAAATAGGTTAGATATTGGTTTTTTAAGAAAGCACCATCGATTCGATCGAACCGCATCGATAACTAAATGATGCCGTCAGTCCTAAACTGTAGTAGGCACGACAAGTAAAAAAAGGAGTTTTATTAAAATCAGCCTAAAAAATCAGGTAGGTTTTGTGATAGAGCGAGAGAATTTTTCAGTTTACGCTCCTTCCATATCCAAAGCAATGGACATATACATAGGTACGGTAAGCATAAATGGATGATTGTAGGTAATATACCTAATATTCTTTGCTCTTTGCTATAGGAGGTAGCAGGGCACGAAGGTGTAAGGTATGTATTTATCAATTTTTTGTATGAGACACACAACAATGCGCTTTGTGGCATCCCTTTGCCAGATCCCCTAAAGCTTAGTAAATAGTGACTGCACTATATATATACGAGTACGAGGTAGTAGGCGCAGAGTGTCTATAAAAAAATACTGATATTTATTTAAATAAGTGTTTTTTATTTCTTTATTTAATTCAGATTCCCATTTGGAGATAAAAACTTTCTAGGTAGTCTCAGTTTCGACCGTTTCATCTATTATGTAGCTAAATATTCAGGACTGTTACCTAGTTATAATTAAATGCGTATTTATTCACATTTTGCGTTTAAGCATATATTGCGACTAAACATATAACAGGACAGCAGAGGACAGTTATATCAAAAAGGGAATGCGCGTAAGCCGCATGCTCGCCTTGGGCATGCTTCCTGTCGCATGCAAACAGTGAAGGGAGCCGCTGCAACGCCTTTGTTCCGAACCTGCAGAGAAATGTTGCGAAACAAGCCACTGACCTTCGACTGTATTGACGTGCCGATCCTTAGCTACAGATTTTGTTCATAAAATTAAAAATAATTCAACCGACTTCATAAAAAAAGGTGTAGCACCCTAAAAGGCAAAAAATGACATTGTGCATAAATGTGTTATTTATTTATTTGTTTGATGTAATGTGAACACGCTTATTTCTGCCGCCAAGTAGCTTATTCCTCTTTCGCATGCATTGCAATTTTCCGGTTTTTAGAGTAAACTTGTGGCTTCGATCACGATGTGCTAGGCATCGGTTGGTGGAATAATTGTGATTTACTCTTTCTTTTAAGAAAGTTGGTGGTATTACACCCTCATGCCTCGGAACGCACGTTATGCTGTTGTTCTTGGTTACTATCGTCAACATCTGATAATGGATGTTAATGAATTAAAGCCATCCTTAGCCCGCCAACCCATATTGGGGCAGCGTGTTGGGTCTACGCTATTATTTCGTCTCTCCTATAAAGAGGGAGGGTTAGCTCTGTTGTGGGTCGTTAATGGGTTGACAATGCATCACCACCATATGACGCTTAAATCCTAAGCCTAAGTTTGGTGGAAACAGGGCGACACTTTGTAGGAGTGTTTCGTACATGCTCTACGAAATATTACTGTTTAAAGCGCCTAATGAGTAAAAACAGCTATTAATATACAGTAATATTTATAGTTGGAAGTGATAGCTACATTTTTTTAGTAGGCGTTGAGATTACCAAGGTACTTTATTCTGGCTACAGCGTCGAGTTGCGAGTAGATATTCGCATATATATAGTAGGGTAGGTATTACCTCTATTTCCATTAATAGTTGCAAAATTTTAATCAAAATGACTGAAAGGATCAACGATCTGGCAAGATTGTGGTCAAGCGCAAATCTATTAACAAAAAACTCTAAAACTTAACATCGTGTATCCAATCATAATTATCTCAAGGTGTTTATGTTTTCCTAAGCCTAAGGGTGCCTGGAAGAAATCGTTGTGAAGTGATAAAGCCTTTTGTACCAGTTTTACTTAATGCTTTTTGTGTCTGTTATTTGTCTTCGTTGTGACGTACAAATAAAGAGTAAAATAAGTAAATAAATAATCGTACAAGCTATTCTATTCTATTATATCTAACATCTAAGCCTCATCGTTTGTCTCTACATCGAGTTCCTTCTCTTCTTTATTTGATGATTAGTAACTAACTAATTAACATACTGTAAAAGACAAATTTTATCTCTATAATATCCTTGTGATTATTAAATAATTTATTTTGATAAGGATTTAAGTTTAGTGGTATAAATAATGACTTAAACGAAAGCATATGAAATAAATGTTTTTTTAAAACACAAACAGTTATATATCTGCTAAAATATAAAAGACAGATATATGCTATAGCGGACTTTTTTGTAGAACTTTTTAAGATGCTTAAAGTTTTCATACAATGTTTTCAAGTATATCTACGAGCTAAGGCAGCGCGCGCGATATACGCCGATTTAATAAATTTCACGGTCCGACTCGCACGACAAAAACTGTGATAACTCGGGTAATATATACAATACAAATATAAAATATAACCTATAACACTCACCGATAACGTAGCATTCATCTGGTGAAAGAATTTTTAAAACTGGATCAGTAGTTCCGAAGATGAGCCCCGACAGAACTTTATTTACAAACTTACCTCTTTATAATATTAGTATAGATAGAAGACCATATCTATACTATTAATATAAAGCGGAAGATTTTGTTCGTTTGTTTAAACAGGCTAATCTCTAGATCTGCGTGTCGGATAGTAAAATTATTTTTGTTTGTTTTGAAAGCTAGACTCAAGAGCCTTATAAACTATTTAATATTAAGCTATACATATCAGCTTGCCATAAATATATGTTGTTAATGTTAATGTACTGTAATGTCGCACAATGTTGAACAAAAATGTAGATCTCTAGTACACAGGACGGGACGGAGGATATTGCTTCACGGGAAACTATAAAAAAATTAAATTGCGCTGCGGGGAATCAGCATTTTTTATATGAAACTCTGTCTTTAAAATTAGAAGGGTACCTAAGAGGTTTTCACGCGGACGAAGTCGCGCTCGCGGGCGACTGCTAGTATTAGTATAGACTAATAAAACCAGCTGCTCACAACAGTTTTTAAGAATAAAATGTTTAGCAAAAAAATTAAACCGACTCAAAACGCACTAAAAAGTAACTGAGTCATTTAGTTGCTTTAATTTACTTAAGCATATCTATGAAGTGGGTGCCAGCCAAATTTAAGGAACATTTATTTAACGTAGTAAAGCAGTTTCTGGGTTCTAGGTAAAGTCCTTAAAGTAGAAACCTTGGGTAGCACCGACCGACCGTCGTTTAGATAAAGGTAAGAAAGAAGGTTTATATGGGAAAATGCACAATGATTTATTATGCTTTCCACAATAGGTATTATTTTTTACCCGACTGCGTCAGAAGGAAGGTTATGTTTTTCGAGCGTATGTATGTATGTATGTATGTCCATTTCTTCGGCACGCGCTACAGCCTAAACGGCTGAACGGATTTTGACATGTGAGGTGTCGTTATCTTTGTAAAAATTGTGGCAGTGACATAGGCTATATACATTTTTAAAATGGCGGCTGTAAATGGGGGGGAAAAGGGGGGGCGTGTGTATTTCTTTTTCTTATCTTAGCAATATGGGTGTCAAATGAAAGCTCGTAAAAAGACCATTTCAAAAATATAAATATCATATCATGTTTATATTGCCGTTTTAACAAAAAATAGCAAAAAGTGTACCAAGTGTGCAGTCTCATTTCTATATCATACGCGAAAACTAAAAAGTCTCAAATAAAATTATTATTATAAAAACAAAAAACCTGACTGCTTAGAAGTTATGAACTGAAAAGAGAAAAACAAGGATCACTATATCTATATAAAATTCTAAATACTTTATGGTGCTGCAGGCGGGGACAGACGTAGTTTTGGTAGATCTTTTTTTCCCCGCAGAAATAAAGTATTTTGTCCCCGCTTGCATCTCCATAAAGTATTTAGAATTTTATATAGATATAGTGATCCTTGTTTTTCTCTTTTCAGTTCATAACTTTTAAGCAGTCAGGTTTTTTGTTTTTATAATAATAATTTTATTTTTAAAACAATACGGTGTAAAGATTCAACAATATTCTGTGAAATCAGTTTTTAGGAAAAGCTGGTAATTATACTAAATTTCAAGTTAATTTAGTGTACAGTTTTAGAGATCTCGTGATGAGTGAGTCACTTTATCTGTATGAAGTTTTTTGTGTTTATTGATAGGCTTAAGAACAGTAGCAGTGTGCAGGGCGTAGGCTATTTTTTACACCCCTAGATGACATGGGCTTTTTTTATTTTTTTTTTATTTTTTGATGGATTTTTTATAATTTTGCTTCAAAGAATATTTGTAAAGAACATCACATAGATTGACTTACCTATAAGATATAAAATACAGGTAGTATTGCTATGAAACGTAATTTAAAGAAAAACAAATAAATTATTTTATATTATTATACAATTTAATGTAAGTATATTTGAAAGAAGTTATGTTATAGAGTGAGTGAAATACGAATTACGATGAGGTAATTTGCAAGTTGTTTGACAAGGGGCCAATAGGTAGGTACCGGTTTCTGTCGGACTCGGATCTCAGTTGAGATCGAAAGTTCATCTTGCGACATTTTGGTAACCGAGCTTACCTAGTAACACTATATCAATATCCATTATTGTAAAAAGTTATGCATAGTCAATGGTCATATATAAAAAATCTCTATCTTAAATATTACAGAACCGATTTTGATGAAATTTGCTGTTCAACTTAGGGTATATTGTTCGATTTAGGTATTCCTAGTACAACAAAAAAGTATTACGTAAATCGGACTTGTAGTTCCGGAGATATGCGAACACAAACTGATTTGACTAATGACAGAATAAACGTAAACAAAGGACCGATATATGAAAGCTATTACCTCCATCCCTTTCTGTCTTATGCAAAAATGGTTTCAGATTTTCAAAAAATATGAATTCGTTTTCTATCATGTCAATGACTTAACTTTACAACTAAGTATGTAAGATTAGATTATATATGTAAGATTATTAAAGACTTTTTTATTCCAATAAAACACTAGGTTAATATAGGTACGTATGCAGCTTAAATTCTGATAATTACGAGTTGATCTTCGATATTGTAAAACCTAGATAAGTTTATATTATCCTATGTTCTCCTCCATCCTAATATACCTAATAACTGACATCAGTTTGTAAAGGTCACATACATCGAAGCTCCTTCTTTGTATAGGTCATATTAAGTTCAAATTTTAAGCAATAAATAGTAAAAGTCATGATTCAAGGCCATCAAGTGACTGAATGTATCCGCTTACTTACTCGTACTAGGAACGAAGTGCGGGCATTCTAATCGAGTAATAGTGTTCTGCGATTCTTAGGCACGACTTTTAATAATAGATATATTTAAGTAGATACACCTACAATATGTACCTGCACCCAGTAGTTCTTTAAGACAAACGCATCATGATTGTGCGGCATAAAAGAGTAGAAAATAAATGATGGCGCTAGGCGTCGTTCATACGAGTACAATGGTAGCACTGTGAACTTTAGCTGCAAACATCGTGATACTAGATAAATATCTAAACTTATAATATATAAATAGGATCATGAAATGAAAACAATATTTATAAAGATAAAATCCATTTTATTGTAATAGAAAACCTTATAGAAGTTTTAAATAACTTATGTATGTCGGTTACAAAAGAAAGCTAGTAAGTAATTTCAGATAATTCTTTCATGACGTAAATGGAACATTTCACTACAGGTACAAAATACAATCTAAACAATTATGTGTTTCTGACTACTTCTAGTTCTATAACTAAGGCCTGTGTGCACCAAGATTTCGGTTATCATAACCAACGGTTAACATAAGCTAAACGTCAAAGGAGATAGTCCAAAAATGTATGGAGCTCAGACTCACTTTTTTTACATAAGTTGAAAAAAACTAAATGTATTATTAATCTAGTTTTGATTAGCCAAATCTCTGAATTCACTTTTATTTAGGCGAAATATAATGTATTCTCTCCAAAACAATGCAACACTTTACGTTTAATGATGGCGGATCTTAGATATGTTATATTATCTATGGTAGACATTCTCCAGGTGGCGGAATGATGGTGTTTTGACTTTTGCTGTCAGTGTTTATTGACGTATGGTCCAATTGATTTGATGGTTACTGGTTAGACATAGGTATCTGAATAATCAGATTAAAATATTGAGTTTTGTTGTTATTATAGCTAAGATATCTATGTCTAAAATGTATAACCGGACGGCTATCTTTACTGAGCTTACGTTCTTAACCGGCGTACGGGTTCTCGTGAACAGTAGATTTTCCGTTAATCATGTTAACCGTTGGTTATGATGACCGAAATCGTGGTGCACACAGGCCTTAACCGGCGTACGGGTTTATTATAAGTAGTAAATTTATAGTAAAGTTATGTTAACCGTTGGTTATGATAACCGAAAACTTGGTGCACACAAGCCTTAACCGGCGTACGGGTTTATTATAAGGCTTGTGTGCACCAAGATTTCTATTATCAAAACCAACGGTTAATATAAGCTAAACGTAAAATTTACTGTTCACGACAACCCGTACACCGGTTAAGGACGTCAGCTCGGTTAAGATAACCGCCCGGTTTACGTCCTTACCGGCGTACGGGTTTATTATAAATAGTAAATTTATAGTAAAGTTATGTTAACCGTTGGTTATGATAACCGAAATCTTGATGCACACAGGCCTTAGTAGTAAATTTATAGTAAAGTTATGTTAACCGTTGGTTATGATAATCGAAATCTTGGTGCACACGGACCTAAATCTTCTTCGGAACACTTCTATATCCTCAACTCAATTCATGCATTACTAAATTAGCTATATATCCGTGATATGCCTGACAAATCACAATTTTTCACTATAAATTCAAAATATCTAATTGTCTAATGAAAGTTGCGCGGGCAATGATTATTTCTAGTATATGACGGCGCCTGCGTCATCGTACGCGACTAGAAAGAAGTCTGTGAACTGCATGTGCACCAGCTACGCCCTCTTGCGGCTGCGCATCGTTCAATACTTACTCGCACTCACCCCACTACTTGAGTCATTCTAAGTTGTATAAAAGGAGCGGGTCTACAACTGGTGGGCAGTCTAGGCTCTGGCGTGGCGCGGTGCAGACGTTGTACTTTGCTTATCGCTTAACCTAGACAACTCAGATAATTAATTTGTGCAAACGAATTAATTATTACTCTCAGCTCGAGTCGCGGTGTCTTGGGGTTACATTAATTAACACGAGACGTTACGGATCATTGCAATACCATAATTTGCCAGTAGTAATTCACTGTTAAGTGGATCAATATCCGGTCTAGCATTATCCGGGCCAGTTAATAAACTAAAGGGATCGCTGTAGGGTCTACTGACCGGTCCAGTATAATCTGAAGGAACAGATCTTTATATTTGTGAGATTTATAAATATGGTAAAATGTCTGTCAGGATGATCGAACTGTCATTGTTTCTCTCAGATAAGCAACAAAGACGCCCACGAGGACGTGTGCTGGTCAGCGTGGCCGTGACGGCGCCTGCGTCATCATACGCGACTAGAAAGAAGTCTGTGAACTGAACGTGCACCAGCTTCGCCCTCTTGCGGCTGCGCATCGTTAGATACCCCCACTCACCCCACTACTTGAGTCATTCTAAGTTGTATAAAAGGAGCGGGTCTACAACTGGTGGGCAGACTAGGCTCTGGCGTGGCGCGGTGCAGACATTGTACTTTGCTTGTCGCTTAACCTAGACAACTCGGATAATTAATTTGTGCAAACGAATTAATTATTACTCTCAGCTCGAGTCGCAGTGTCTTGGGGTTACATTAATTAACACGAGATGTTACGTATTATTGCAATACCATAATTTGCCAGTAGTAATTCACTGTTAATTAAGTTGCTGTTAATTATTCTTTCAGTTATGTATTTGTGAGTTAGTTATAAACTCTAAATACAAAGGCTTACCCTATTATTTTATTCACTATGTTCGACCTACTTTTGACATATACATATTTTAGGTACGTAGTTTACAAGCACTTTTAAAAGTTCAAATTTACCTGATTTTGTAACTTCTATACTACCCGTAGATAGTTTGTTAAACTCCGTGGCGCAGTGGTATGCGCGGTGGATTCATAAGACGGAGGTCCTGGGTTCGATTCCCAGCGGGGCAGATTGAGATTTTTCTTAATTTGTCTTGGTCTAGTTGAAAGGCTTTCCCCGTGGCTAGTTACCACCCTACCGACAAAGACGTACCGCCAAGCGATTTAGCGTTCCGGTATGATGTCGTGTAAAAACCGAAAGGGGTGTGAATTTTCGTCCTACTCCTAAAAAATTAGCCCGCTTCCGCGATCTTAGATTGCATCATCACTTAACATCAGGTGTGATAGCATTCAAGGGCTAACTTGTTATCAATAAAAAAAAATAAAGTACATGACCATAGATTAAAGACTACTAGATAGAGCCCATAGCGTGTCCACTCGTGAGACAGCAAATCAGCCTTATTGACATGACATGTCAACATTTAAAGTACATCATAAAACGTTATGTTTTAAAATATCGTAAAATACGAAATATTACTTTATATAATATAGTTTAGTAAACGCATAATTCATGAAATTTGCTAAAAAATAACATATCTAAGCTTTAAATCATCAATCAATAAGTTTATGCCTACTTACGTATGAAACGTAATTCCTTCGATTTTCTGTTCGCTGCGACTGTTGCAGCCGAAAATATTACAACCCACCATAGCACGATAACGTTTTAATTAATATAGTAACCGCAAAGTTATATTATTTATCAGCAAATTTAATAAAAAGCTAATAATTGCTCAGATATGTCCCTTGTCTGTCACAAATTCCACTCTTGACAAATAAGAAAAACGAACACGCTGAAAGGGACAAAAAATAATCTTGTATCACTTTCTAATAAAGGCCGAATGAAATAAGTCTGTCACGCTCTTGAACCTACAGCCGCTTTATGACTCCATCTAGTAGTCTTTAATCTATGTTTAAGTTAGTAGGTAATGTCAATGGTAGGTAACGTAGAGGGAGAATTATTCTCTATCTACGGTTTAGTAAAGACCCAATCAAAGAGTACAAAATCACTACTTTATGTAAATCTGCCTTATTAAGTTATTAGACTGTTTCTATGTGTGGCTCTCTGTACTCTGTACTCTGTGGTCAATAGTCAGCCATTTTGAAAAGTTAATTTGTTTTACTTTTGGGGAATGGCGGATTATAATTAATTCTAAAAAGGAAACGAATTGCTTTTTAATATATTAATAAATTATCATTTTACGCGTGATACACTATTTTCAAAATGAATGTTAAAACGAATAACGAAGATCCTTTTCAATACATTAAAGTAAGTGAAGATGAAGATGACGCTAATGCCGTCGAGATTCCTTGTGAACTTGATGGTACCCTATTGCTGTCGACTTTAGTGGCTCAATTTCCTGGGGCGTGTGGCCTTAAATATCGACACCGTGAAACCAAAACGATTCGTGGCATCCGTCTCAGTGATGGGAAACTGCATCCGCCGAATGAAGCGGGATGGGGCAAACTTTTGTATATTTGCGTCTTCCCAAAGGAAAACAAACGGAAGATGGAAGACGTTTCATCTGAAAATTCAGCAGCAAAAACAAAGCGTTTAGAGAAGAAGCTCACTTGCTCAGACCTCATATGCCTCGGCTTACCTTGGAAGTCTACCGAAGAATCTATTAAACAATATTTCGAGCAGTTTGGCGAGGTCGTAATGGTTCAACTGAAAAAAGATAAAAATGGTGCATTTAAAGGTTTCGGTTTCGTACGCTTCGCTACTTACGCATCGCAAATGAGGGCTTTGGCTCAAAGACATAATATCGACGGCCGATGGGTCGATGTCCGAATTCCTAACTCTAAAGAAGGAGTCGTACCGCAAATGCCCTGCAAAGTTTTTGTCGGCAGGTGTACGGAAGATATGACTGCAGAAGACCTTTGTGAGTATTTCTCCAGGTTTGGTGAAGTAACAGATGTGTTTGTCCCGAGGCCATTTAGAGCATTTGGTTTTGTAACATTCTTGGATCCAGAAGTGGCTCAGAGTCTCTGCGGTGAAGATCATGTTATTAAAGGTGCATCAGTTTCTGTTTCTAGTGCAGCTCCAAAAATGAAAGGCAAGTCCAATCAGAATTGGAAAGAGGATTCATATGGTTCCAGGTCTGGGCCAGCCAGTGGCTCAAATGGCAATGGAAACAGTAATAATATAGATACTTTGAACATGCAGAATTTGGGAATAAATCCTAATGGTGGCCCACCACCTAACTTTAATTTGCCAATAAGTCTCGTCGCTGCAGCTCTTAACCAAGCTGGGTGGGGTGGTTTTCTCGGTGGACAGGGCAATTCCGGCCCACCAAACAACTGGCAGGGTGGCCCTCAAGGTAGTTCAGGTAAAAATTGGAACAGTAATCAAAATTGGGGACAAAATGGACCGCCTCCAGCTTGGAATCAAGGAAGCAACCCTAACTGGAATGGTGGAAAAAATGGTAACTGGAACCAAGGCAATTGGCCAAGTGGACAAGGACAAGCATGGGGGGGTAATAATGGGAGTAGTTCATCTGGTTCTAGTGGTGGATGGAACAACAAATCTCAACCGTGAGGTGAGCGTTCAAGATGTTTATCCAGAGATGACTATACAAGGGAGAGTTAAAAATTTTAACATTATTATATAGTCTCTAGTGTTTATGTACAGAATGCCTATACAGAAGTGTAAGCCTATTTTGATTGTATTAGTCTTAAGGCGACTAAGTTGTGTAACAAGTGAAATGGTATGTGTGAGATATTGTAATAATAAAGTATGTATTCTGTGATGGATGTTTCAATTATGTTTGGGTGGGTAAAGCTCTATTGAAGAATGATAGATAACAGGGTGAAAAGTAAGTAGTCATTCTTTTATCTGGTTGAATGCATTGATCTCAATTCAAATGTGAATTGAGTATGAATGTATCTTGTACATGGTGTGAGAAATAATATTTATTGCAAAAGGTGATAAGAAGCAGAGGCCTTGGTATCTGTGTGTGGACAGCATGTGGCTGCATTGTTCAAGAATATGAAACTGTCATCAGTGTGACCGACGTCAAAGTGGTGAGTGAGAAGTAGCTATGGTATGTCTTGTGATGTTTATTTGTGCATATGAGGGAAAGATTTTACTTTTTGTAGCTGTATACAAACTTCATTGTCTGTGATGTAAATAATATTTTTCATATAATGGTTTTGAATTTGTAATCAATAGAAATGCACATGCTTTTTCCTCAAAGGGTGTTTATTATAAGATATGAATTTTAACTGATACTGTATCTTACAGCTCTAATTCAAGAATAATGGAGAAGAAACTCTTGAATTTGAAGAAATCATCAATAAGATTGCAACAAAGTGTGATAACACTGCAGGCCCGAGGGTAGGTGTAAATTGTTATTTTGCTGTTGAAATAGCATCAAAATTTGCTACTTCCAGAGATTTGTGAAAAGTAGTAGAATAACAAAAAAATATCATACCTAACTAGGTTTTTTTAGTTCTGCATTCCATTTCAATCACCCCAATTAAATTTTTATTCATTTATTTTCTGTTTAGCAAAAATGTGCTCAGAGAGATTAAATTACAGAAATTGTTTATTTTTGCTCTATTAGACTTGTTTATTGCCCATCACAGCTAGGTACAGACCCAGATTGAACTCTCGTATAAATAGTTTGGCAGGAGATGCTAGCTACTAACCACATGGTATTAAAATAAATAAGATTACAAAAATAAAAATAGCTTAAGTTACCCATAACTTAATATTATATTAGTCCTCAAAGATAAATAGTTTTGCCCGTTTCTTTCCAAATTTTCCACTTATTCTTTGCTCCTATTGGTTGAAGCGTAATGTTATCTAGCCTTCTCGATAAAAGCATATTTTTGTATTTATAATAATAAGTACAGATAATATTAGATTGAGTAAAACAAAATTTGAATGTGCAGATATATATTGTGAATAAAAAAGAAATAATATTCAGGCAATATAAGTATTTAACATTGATAGGAGTTTACTCTGACTTTAGGAATCATTTTTGACATATTGAATTTTTTTTTATCTTTAACAAAATCTATTTTTCAGTTGTCAGTCAGTAAAATTTGTCCAGTCATGGATTTTTTTATAATTTTTTAAAACCTTTTATTACTAAAACTAAAGAATTTCACTTAGATTAAATTTAAAGTAGTTGTTTTCAAATTTAATGTTTCAAGAAATATGTTTTCTTTTTTCAGATCAAGGAGATGTGGGTGTTTGTGAAGAGAAGACTAATGAAACTGTTTTTTTTTTTATATTTTTATTAAAAAGTCTGTGTTTAATTAAATTTTATTATTTACATATGAATTCGTATTCCCTAAATTAAACAAATTACAACTAAAACTTCTTACCACAAGCTTGTTAAAGTCTTTAAATGAGTTATTACAAAAACTTGTGGTATATCACAGCAAGCATTTACAAAAATAACAATTGAAATCATCTTGTTTCCATCGGACATCTACTTATAAAATAGTTAAATTATATGCCACATAGTAAAACTTACTTTTTGAAATAAGTTCTTTTTTTATACAATATAACAATGGAACTGAAGCATTAATTAAATATATTATTTGTTTCACATTTACAAATATCATATCAATTACTAACCAATAATATTTAAATGACTGAATCATCAAAATTTTCATACATCGAGATCGTTATTATGTGAAAACAATACAATTATCTAACTCATGTTGTCAATTGTATTGATTACAATATGTTACACTACTTTTTATGATGGATACAATTATAATTAAATAATACATAGTAAATCATTATATTGTGTCAGTTTAGTAAGGCTCAACAATTTAGTGAGGTAGATTTAGGAACTAAAAAAAAATATGTAATGTGCAGAATTAAATATTTTCTACATCAAATAGACATCACCAGTCTGCATGCGTCCACTGATGAACAAAGGCCTTTCCGAGAGCGCCCTTTACGCAATAAACGTAATCTTAATATAATATCACGTACGTATTTGCAGCAGAAACTTCTAAAAGAAAGCCTGTACCTTGCAGTGGGCCATTTAACCAATAACAAGTAAGTATTAAAAAAAGGGTTATCAAGAAGAATGCAATACTATACCCTGCAGTGTAGGCTGATAATGACGATAAAATATAGAATTAACAGGCATAGCAACCACTGCAGCAATCATAGAGGCATTAGACCGGCCCCGTATGGGTGCTTGTTATATTTTTGTGGACTTCTAACATGCAACTCTAAATTAGGCTGTTTCGAGGCGGTACGGGTGGCTCTCATAGGCTATATCTTTAAATTACCGGATCTAAAATTGGCAACACTGTCGGACATTACAGAATATACACTTTCAAGAGACTATATTTGTATAAAATCTATCTGGATCCTAGGGCAAGCTGCAACTGAAGTAGCTACATGAAATAGAAGGAAAAATTTATAAAACGAATATTTTATTTCTAGTAGAACTGACACCATATAATTCTAGATATTGAGAATATCCAATAGCAAAGTTATTATTTAATACTTTCATATATAGGTATATACTTAGTAAAAACCTAAACCCTTGAATAATAATGCATCTTAGATGACTTACCAAAATACATAACACAGGGATTAAATTGACAAGATATATTTTCCTTACTTGCTATTTACTTTTCATTAGGTTTTCAAGGAGACGAACGATCGAGCCCAAGGTTTTAATTGTAAATGTAACATTCTATTCTACCTATTCCAGTTTATGGATAAACAATTATTCTTCAGGACATACAGATTCCGTATTAGATTTGTTATGAACATCTCATTTTAAAATAACTACCGTTTTATACTAGTGTAGTATAAAACGGTAGTTTTTCATTGTTCATTCAAATTGCAGTAAAGTATATTAGAAAAACGTCCGAAAGGTTCAATAAAATGTTCTGCTCTACATTTAGTTTTTTGAAAGGTCGTATTTAATTAGAGATGAATATTGATTTATTGAATTCACCGTTCAGTTGCCGGGTCCATCGTGTGGCAGAGAAAAACTAACAATGTCTGAGACTTCGACACAGATGTAAGCTAATAATTCTCTTTGTTCGAATTATTCTCCCTGCCCAAAAACCAAATTTGGTAGGATCCTACTAGAGCAGCTTTGGACCTTGGTTCTAGAATGGTCTACATTCTATTTCCAACAGCGAAAACTTAGACACTATTACAGGAATATGACTTGTATGACTATAGTACCTATGGCTCGGAAGACAACATTTCAGGATATACTTATACGTGGAATTATAAACTTCGCATAGTTAAATTACACGAAAACTACACGAATGTGTTGAAAATAGTGGGTTATTTAAAATAGTTGCACTTCAATTCACTACTCTAACAATAAATAACATAAACTTTTTATTACACTTGCAGTCTATTGATAAAAATTATTAATTAATATTTAACATAAATTTGACATTATAGGTGGGATTATATGTAAAATATTTATTTCGAATTAGACGGTAAAAGGAGATGGTTCAAAATTGTATGAAGCCCTATGCGCACGGAAGAGTTGCCTCACGTTCAGAAAGCGATGAACGTCGTGCGCAATCAAAATCAAAATTAGTTTATTTAGGCCTGTGTGCACCAAGATTTCGGTTATCATAACCAACGGTTAACATAAGCTAAACGTAAAATTTACTGTTCACGACAACCCGTACGCCGGTTAAGGACGTAAGCTCGGTTAAGATAATCGCTAGGTTTACGTCCTTAACCGGCGTGAACAGTAAATTTATAGTAAAGTTATGTTAAGTTATGTAACTTTACCGAAACCGATAACCGAAACTTGGTGCACACAGGCCTTAGTAATCGTAAGTCTTTGTTTACAAGCACTTTTGAGTCATGAAGTTTGAGTGTGCGTAACGACTCTACCACTATTAGACATGGTTAGGAAGTCAGATTTCAGAATCAAAAATATCCCTCGCTTTCTCTTTGCATTGGAGCAAAAAAGATCTCTTCGGGCACATGTTAGGCCTACAGGAAATGCGACAGTAATAAAAGCTGATTTAAGCCCTTTTGATGTTTGCAGTTAATGTTTAAAAGGATTAACTTAGGATGGAATTTTTATCTTTAACAACAAGCAAGCCGGCTACCTCTCAGGGTCAGACTATTTAACATGCCCTTTATACTCTTATTTTATTTTGAATAATATACCTGTTTTTTTTAATCATAAATAACAGATACATGCAATATATTATAGCTTTGACCTGAAATGGACCATCTCCTTTACTGATAAATTAAAAGACGACAATATTAATATTCTAAGTTAGTTTGAATTGACATTTGCTATTCTTCTTTTACAAAATTATTCACTGCAATCACATTATCTTATACATAACGGAGTATTTGTTTATTATCATGAAATTTTAATATTTAAATATGAATTCATCATACAAAATAACCAATAAGCCTATGTAGTAGCTATCAATTAGTATCAATCAGACACAATCAGATGTTCATATTTATGCACATATTCTTACACATTTCTTATGACAAAGCAGTCTTACTATGTCGACGGATTTACAGATAAATGAGGAATTTGATACAAATAACTATATGCCAGTGTACATACATTTGGCTGCTAGTGTTCTCAAGAATCAACACTTTGGTAAAAGAACTCAAATTGGCTCTGTTAGTAACTTGTAACTTCAGTATTAATATAACCATACTATACTAGAATTTTTAGTTTCGTGGAATTGTAAAGTATTTATTAAAGCAAAATTCTAATATTGCATACTTTAAATGGAAAATTTTTGATCATATCATAATTTACCCCTTCAAAAGCCAAGGTTAAAAATACTAATGTATTTATTACTTTAGTTTTTATTACATTGACATATTAATACTATGGACTTCGGGTCAGCGATAAAAAGTGTCCGAACCAAAAGTAAGCCAAAACGCGAAATGAGATCCAATCGCAATTCAGTCTCATATTAGCTGACTGACAGAATACACGTCAATAATGCCGTAATGTGTTATAAAAAACTTGTAAGAACTACCCGAGTAAGGTGAGAAAAGAAGACGGTGTACCATATTTTCAGTAAGTAAATATTTACTGATGATTTTAAAGTATTATTTTGCTTAGAAACAGGCTATTTTATTAAAATTTTAATAAACTATAGAAACGAATTGCATAACCAACCAAAATGAACAAAAGTATCTACCTGTCCTTTTCCCATACGCTACCCGCGTCTAGGATAGAAGGAGTGCAATATGTTTATCTAATTAACCACATTTAGTTCGGATCTGCCGTGAGCAATAGAATGTTTTAGAACAACGACTGCATAGAATTATTTTGTTGTTTAACATTTGAAATATTTAATTATTTAATTTTTGAATGAAAATAATTTGAATATTTTCAATTCAAAAATTTTTATTTTTTTATGTCAACTTTTATTTTTTATGTCATGAATATTAATCAAATAACTTTTACCATAATGGTATATTAATTTGATAACTATAAGAAATAACTACATAAAATTAGGAACAGTTATTTAAAAGAGTGATCTTACGTCATTGAAGTAAAAAAATATATTTTCAGTTTAATTAAAAAGAGGAAAATATCGAGAACTTAAAATTTCAAAGTAAAGAACTATGTCGAGTGGCATATCATTTTGTACATTAGTGGATTTGGTTTGTAATTAATTATTATTAAAACTAATTATTATTTTATACAAGATAATTACAACAATTATTATTTGGTACAAGATTTATCCCAGCATATAGAGGTCAGGGATATGTAAATATAAATTAAAATTTGCTGTAAATATAATATATAAATATAAGATGCCGAAAAAATTTGTCCTATTTTCACGAGAAGCTGTCATGTCAAAAAAAGGCTGCCATGGTAACCGTCAATCGAAGCTGATTACTTATTGCATGCAATTAGACCGTTGCAAATTAGACTCTATAACAATACGATAAGACATACATTACACTGTTATTTTGTGTATAAAAACATAAATACATCCTAGTGTGTATAAAATATCTTGGGACACTTTTGACGTAAATTTTGCATTAGACCCGAAGTCCATAGTATTAATATGTCAATGTTTTATTATAACTGTTTTGTCTATAGAAACATTAAGAAACCGTCAGAATTCCACGGAATTAAAAATTCGAGTATAGTTGATACTCAAATGTAAAGACTACCTGATAAATGTCAGGTAGCTGCACTAAACTTTGAGTTTTTTAGCAGGTCTCAGCGCATAGTTCAGGGTGACCTGGCGCTTGGCGGGCGCGCGTCGCAGCCTGCGTCCGTTCCACTCCGCCTCCATGCGCCGCGCAAACTCAAAGTCACTCTTCTCCTGTTCAATTATTTTTTCAATCCGTAACTGCTCCCGCAATATATTTTTGACATCACAATTTTCCAATGGACTAGATAAATTTTTAACAGCTAAACTAACCTTATTATTAGTAGCCTCCAGTGGACTACATGACGAAATTTTGAGGTGCATTCTTTTAGAGTCGCTCCTCAAATACGGCTTTCTATCAGAATAAGATTTTCTTTCTTTCGCCTTTTTCTTCGGCGTGACTTCGTTTTCGTCCTTAGAGATGCTTCCCATAGACCTGGTGCGTCTCAATGACACTTCAGTGTTTAATCTAGTGATTCCATCTACTATTTCTGCTTGTTTATTTTTGTTTAATACAACACGTTTAGAACTTGATGTGTTTGAAACACACGTATTATTTGATATTTTCTTTACCTTGGACCTGGTGCTTGTCAACTTTTTTGGACTCTCCTGTAAAATTAATACAAAATAGTGGCTATGCAATTGGTAATTGTTATAGAGCTTTATTGAACACTTACTTTACTTTTGGGCCGTTTTTGCCCGAGTTGCTTAAACTTTTTAATCATATTTACCTTAATAAATTTTAATATTACCAACCTTTTTAGATCGCAATATACTGAGAGCTACGACAAACGCTGAAGGTAGTTTTTGGGCTAAAGACAAATTTCGCAGTTGACTCAGACTTTCTATGTATTGATCACGAGTCGGCGTGATCTCGTTCTTTGGACTTATCGTTTCTTTATCTATCCTCAACCCAGGCACTCGCAATGGGAGACTCTTGCTTGTATTGAAACTGAAACATATTTTATACAATAAAAAAGATTGATTGAAACTGAAACATATTTTATACAATAAAAAAAAATTGATTGAAACTGAAACATATTTTATACAATAAAAAAAATTGATTGAAACTGAAACATATTTTATACAATAAAAAAGATTGATTGAAACTGAAACATATTTAATACAATAAAAAAATATGATTGAAACTGAAACATATTTTATACAATAAAAAAATTGATTGAAACTGAAACATATTTTATACAATAAAAAAAATTGATTGAAACTGAAACATATTTTATACAATAAAAAAAAATTGATTGAAACTGAAACATATTTTATACAATAAAAAAAATTGATTGAAACTGAAACATATTTTATACAATAAAAAAGATTGATTGAAACTGAAACATATTTTATACAATAAAAAAAATTGATTGAAACTGAAACATATTTTATACAATAAAAAAATTGATTGAAACTGAAACATATTTTATACAATAAAAAAAATTGATTGAAACTGAAACATATTTTATACAATAAAAAAAATTGATTGAAACTGAAACATATTTTATACAATAAAAAAAGTGTTTGATCAGACTAATCAAAGTCAAGAGCTTCAAGATTTTAACTCTCTACGTTAAAATCTGGTTATAATGTGAGAAAGCTACAATTTCCATATTTACATATTCCATTACACAGACAGCGAAAAGTAAAAATTTTACATTTGGCACACTCATACTAATACAGAAGTAGACCTTTAATTTACTTCAGACAGAAATGATAACAAATATTTGCTTAAACTGTATTTTTCACATTGCTAACACTAAAAAATCTTTATCAGTATTATGAAGTGAAGGTGAATTATTATAAAATAGCTGATCCTGCTAGATTAGGACATTTCCCTAAACTTAACTGCAAATGGCAAATCTCTTACAAGATTATCTACTCCTTTGCCATGCTGTTACCTCTGGGTAAAAATATTCAAGTCACTTAAACTTTGGAGTTTTATTTACATAAAGATAGACTGTTTTATATCAGCAGCTTCAGATCACAAAATCCTGGGTAGAGGTATAAATTGTTGAATGCTTTAGAGCAGGTTAAGCAACGTTTTTTCCTAATGTCTTGAAAAATATTTATTGAAATGCAATTTACAACATTAAATAAAATCATTGTCATTTTTCATAAAATGTTATATGAAGATAACCGGGTTGGAACGCTAACATACCTTGTTGGTGTAGTTCCTTCAATAGGTTTAAAATAACACAATTCTTGGCGCATTGAATCAACGCTGCCAGTTTCAAGGTTCCTATTGTCTGGTAAACTTGTTTTGTGTTGCAATATCCCTGTATGTGGCAGTGGTAAGGAAACAAGTACGGATTGTATACCGTTTTTTGTTTTGACACTAGTTTTTTCATCATTACTGACTGGTTTCTCATTCATTTGTTGCTCTTCCTCCTGAAATTGATGGTATATAATTACATTTTTTATCAACTACAAGTTGGCCCTTCACTGCTATCACACCTGATGTTAAGTGATGATGCAGTCTGAGATGGAAGCGGGCTAACTTGTTACGAGTAGGATTAAATCCACACTCCTTTCGGTTTCTACACGACATCGTACCGGAACGCTAAATCGCTTGGCAGTACGTCTTTGTCGGTAGGGTGGTAACTAGCCACGGCGAAAGCCTCCCACCAGCCAGACCAAGACAAATTAAGAGAAATCTCAATCTGCCCCGCCGGGAATCGAACCCAACCCTTATAAATCCACCGCGCATACCACTGCGCCACGGAGGTGGTCAAACATTATCAATAACTGCGACTAAAACTATAATAAAGCCAAAGCTCAATATGGAGTTCTTACCAACAAACAAATTAAAAATGAAGGTAGAAGATGCATGTCATTTTCTGCCTCATAAATTTAAAATTATGTTTTGTTTCTTATTAAATATAATTCAAAAGATATTTACAATATTTTATAGTTTTATGCATATTTAATTTAATTTATTGTCATTACCAATTTCATTACATTTATTAGTTGTAAAATGACTCGTGATTTATACCTTCATTTTCAACTTATTTGATGATAAGCATTCCATATAGTTTGGCTTAAGTATAGTTAGCTGTCTTGTTAGTCAAGCGGTTAACCTATGTGGCTTGGCAGGATGAAATCACTCATTTGGGAAATAAGGATTTCAAATGAAAGATTACTTTCTTGTAATTCTAGGCACATGAGGATTAAGACATATGACTTGGGATGATTTACTTAGCAGCACAGATGTGTACCCTGTGACATGTAGCTTTGTGACCATTGTTCCTTCAACTCCAAAAAAAAAAACGAGTGCATCTCGGTAAGTGATATCTTAAATATGGCCTATCGCTGCCGAATGTGGGAGAGAAAGGGAATCAGACAGACTGGCATAAGAAGTTTTCACTTCAATTAATATTAGTAATAAATGTTAAACAGAAATCTACTGTCTTTCCTGCTGACTTATAAAAATCTGATTAACACTATAACTATACAATCGTCTTTTTTATAAATATGACAACTGTAATAAAAACTAACAATGTGTCAGTTATTAGCTCAGTAAAAAATTGCAATATCTTAATTTTATTCGTTTTAAAATAGGCAATATAAGTTTCAATTACCTTTTCCTTCAGTTTATCACCATTTTCCTTATTCCAAACAGTTCCAGTTTTTAATTTTTTATCTAAGAAATTCTTCAAAAGCCTGCCATAGTTTGGTAATATTTCAGGAGAGACTATGTTGTTGGCTTTGCTTGATGGTGCAGTTGGAGATGAGGTATCAACACTACTATTATCATCAGTTAACAACGGGCTGCTGAAATTGTTTTAAAGAAAGGTTATGAGAGCTCATACAGAAAAATATTGTCAATATGATTTATATGTCGGGTAAGATTGTCCCTAAGGTGTTTAAGGGCATGATAACAGAGACTTATACCACTGATTCAATAGATGATTTACTTAGTGTTGGAATTTTTTGTTTCATTCTATGATTTTGGAAAATTCAAAATCTGTTCTTTCCGAGATAAGTGGTATTCATTACATCTTTCTTGAAAATAATTTTAGCATCTTCATTGTAAGTTACCATGCTGGTTATGAAAACTTATATTTACTATAATTGGAGAAAAAAAAAAACAAATTTAATATTGGAAAGAAAGAAAATTTACCAAAATTTCAATGTGCCAGCAAAAGAAAAACAAGTAATTATTTAGTTTGAAGGTAGGTTTTAACTTTCATCGATATTGAACTTTTAATGAGAATTTTTTTTTAAATAGTTATTTTTAATATTTTGTTATTTTAAACAATTTTCATCATGACAGCAATGCTGTAAAACCTTTATTTTCTTTGATATTGAAGTTTACAAGCACAGAAAGTAAAGGTTTTACAGCATTGCTGTCATAGTCACATAGCAAAAAAATGTTCAGAATAATACCCTCAAACCAAATAATTACATTTTTTTCTTTGGCCGGCACTTTGAAAAATGTTGGTATCTTAGGGTAATATGATTTTACGTAGAAAAAAAAAGACAAAACAATTAGGATGTATTAGAAAACAACAGATTGTACCATTGAAAATTTTGAAATAAATCATAAAATGGCTCACTTATTTACAATTGTTGCCTGTACTATACTTTTAGTTAAATAACTATCTATTGTTGTAGGCTTTAACCTAGCCTTAGTGAAGGAATTTTTAGCTGTTTTTCTCTTGGAGTCTTCTAAATTACTTTTATCTTCTTGCAACTGCTGTGCTAACAACTCATCCTGTTTCAGACTTTCCAAATATTTTTTATGAGTTTCTTGTTCCTCTTGGTGTAGCCTCCTGAAATTTTTGTTATAAACTTGTTAAGACACATTTTCATGGATAAATGAATTGAAAATTAAATCATTCACTGTGCAGATGGTATTTAAAAATGATAATTTAATTATTAAATATTTAGAATTTTATATTTAACTAAAAATTTAATAGAGAATGCAAATATATGAATGAAAGTTCACATAAACCATTGCACATCAAACAAACTCCAGATAATAGATTAAAAGTTTTGTCTGTCTTGGAATAACTAAATTACAAGGATATACAATGGGAGTTTGTAATATTTGAATTGAAATTTTTTAAGTATTTTGGAGATAATCTTTCGCAAAGACTTAAAAATATCACCTAGGTATGCTTAAAATTACAAGACATGTCATAATCGCCGAATGCATTTTCAAAGATTTCACAGCAAATAAATATAGAGAAATAATAAGGTATTTCTAATAATAAGCAACAGTAATGCTTTGACCAAAACATATTAATTACACATTTGAAATGATACTGGACTATTAATTAAAGATAATTCCTATTGACTTAAATTAATATTTTTCTAAAGTATTTGTCAAAACGAGAATTTTACCATAGCATTGGTTGATGTATAGGTAGATTTCAAAATTCTCTTATAAATTATTGGGTACGTATTAGAATCGTGCGGCATTGATAGAATCATAATGAGGTGTGGAATCGATAGCAAATAGTCGCTTTTTCTAATAAACTGCTTTTCTTTTTCGTAGCAAATGCATAGTTATTGAAAAAATCGAAGTTGAAAATTGGAAAATTCTCTTGAACGAAACTCAACTACAACAGCTAAATATCTTCTAATATGCGTAGTTCCTTAATATTAAAGGCAAATATCGAAAAGTAACTAAGTATATTAAAAATAGATAATCTGCTATACCTGGTATACCTATTCAACCTAAAATGTATATTTTCTTATATTTATATTTACAGATACATAAATACAACTACATAAACACAAACACTAACATAAACACAAACATTAACATGAACACACAAACACACACACACACACACACACACACACACACACACACACACACACACACACACACACACACGCACGCACACGCACACGCACATACCCACACTCCTACCTTGATTATTTTTTTTCACTTTTTATATGTTCTTTTTTGCTTTTGTATAAATCTAATTGTTTATCAGCATAACATTGTATCATTGATATGGGGAAGACACTGCCTCCTGTAATACAGTAATAACTAGCACAGGAGGTAGGGCTTCAAATCTACACTGAATGTACTTTTGATTGATAAATAAAGATTATTATTATTATTATTAATGATGAAAATTAAAATAAACCGTAGAATTAAACTTAATTTTTAAATAAAATTAAATTATGACATATCGCGATGTAAACAACCCAGACGTAAAATGTCAAAAGTACGCGACGCCATCTTGAATATCTCAAAAAAAAAGTATAGGTTGATGAAAGTAAATTTGGAAAAAGAAAATATTTAATTTTTTGTTGGTTATTTACTGTTAGTTAGGTTTATATTTATTTTATGATCACTCAGAAAACTTGAGCCCGGAAGTCCTTATTGTTGGTTAGGTTAGAAGGCTAAGGCGGGAGCGAAGCGGAGCGAAGCTCCCGCCTTAGCCTTCGTGGTTATTTTTTTTGTAAACCACCCAGAAATAGGAGCCCCGCGAAGCGGGGCGGGTTGGGGCGTTAAAAAACTAAATGATTTGTAGTCAATTGGGTGTTTTATTTCATGCATATCTATATAAATAAATGTAAACCTAACCTAAAAATTTACTAAATATATTAATTTTTTTTTCAAAAACTACACATTTGCTCGTAAAAAAAAATACATAGGGGGGGTCGGGGGGACCACCCCCACCACCAACCACCCCCCCTAAACCCCTATCAATGCCGCACGATTCTAATATTTTACCAAATTATTCTCTAATGGGATAGAGAACATGATTCTAGAGTTTCATGTAAGAATATAACATGTGACAACCTCCATAGTCATAGTTGGGCTGAGAAATACGGAGTTTACTCTTGTTAGGAAATTAGTAGCGCCCCTATGTCGCTAAGTTACTAGTATTGCACCCTGAGCCTAATAGAGCATTTTCCATTAGTGATTTCACTGAAATAACATTAGTGTAGTGTTGCAAGTAGCTCCAAAATAATGAATATAAACTTATACACCTACTAAAAGTATTCTTTACTTTAGTTAAAGTTTACTAACTTTATAAGAATCTCGGTCTCCTGATATTGTTTTTCTTCAAGCCTTAAGCGTTCTGCTCGGAGTCTTTTGAGCTCTGCTTCATATTCTGACCTTATCTCTCCTGGTGCACTTAATCTAGGCAATGGAGTATCTAAAAACGTTAAAATATTAAATACAGTTAATATTTTTCTAAAAGACCTAGTGATAAACTATAAAGCTGAAATCAATAGTGAGAATACCTTCGGGTAGGTCTATATCTTCTCCTTTCAATTTCTTGTCGATTTCTTTGTGGAACTTATTTTTTATGAAATTCCAAAGCTGATAATTAACTATCTTCTTTTGTTTTGTCGCTGTTCGTAGCCAAGAGCCTATTCGCAATCGGCATAGAGGACAACACAAAGCGTTATTTTCAATACTTTCATTAAAGCAACATTGACAAAAATCATGATGGCACGGCAGTGTTACAGGTTCTATTAAAATTGACTGACATATTGAACAAATAACATCACTGAGTTCTAATTTTTCTAATTTTAATAACTTATTTTCAATTTTAGACAGCCGCTTCTTTGACTTGGCCGCCATTTTTGGCATTGTTTTTTCTGCTAACATCAAACAGATGTTTGTGTTTAAATTCAGATGTTCTAAGTGAAAAACTACACTATCCACTTGTTTTTGAACCAATCATTATTGCAATGTGAGGTGTCCAAGCCAACTTTTAATAAAATTATATTAAAATTGGTTATTACATCTATTTGATATTAAAGGATAATTTTACAGTCGCAATTGAATTGAAAATATTCCAAAAAATGCAAAAAAATATTATTATTTTGTACATATCGCTGACTGTGTGAAATGTGCTTTAATTAAGATTCTGTTGTTTTCGTCACAGATTACAAGATACCTTTAACACAGATATAAAAAACTCTTAGGCCACAGACTAGAATATTCGGAGAGGAAGCCATGTTGATATTTTCTTTCTTTTTTCGTCATGTACATGTACCGACTCACATGTATTTGAGAACGAAAAACGCTATTGAAACCGATTTGAGACTTGTGAGGAACCACAAGAAATATGGTGGTTAGAAAAGAATTTTAGTTAGGAGTGTTCTTTTGTTCCTGTACCTTTTTGATGGACGCGAATGTGGATGTGATTTGAAAAATTATATTGACTAAATCACGAGGAAATGTCTTCGATGCATTTTGTAGTTCATCCATTACCTGGAACGGAGGATCAATTGATAGATAGGTAAGCCTATTATTTAACTTTCTAGTTGACTCCATTACGTTGATCTTATGAAATCCGTCAGCGGATGTTCAATACGGATAATTATCATAAATGTTGATGAGGAACGGTGTAAATGAGAAGATGATGGTGTTTCCGAAGATCATTCTAGGTGACTCTACTTGTTTGAGCTGTCAGAATTTTAGTTTTTATCAAAATATGGCTGTTTCATGGTTTTTGTCACACAATCCCAATAACTGAATGTACAATGGCATAATCTATAATAATTGATTATTTGACACGATGTTACGAGCTGCGATTAAATTTGCGAACCCCATTTTCCGAGACCTACTGATTTCTTTTGTCATTGTTTATAATTACGAAATCATAAAAAAATATAATAGTCACATTCAAAAAACAATAATTTATAGAATGATTGGAAAATAGTAACAACTTTTATAATGGCAAACATTTTAAATATTCCATAATATAATCCTACTAATATGTTAGCATGTAATATTCAAAAACAAAACATTGTACTGATTTGGATAAAATTTTACACTCAGAACCATTAATATTCACAAGGAGAATAGGATAAATGTATTTTCAATTATAAATAAATATTGTTGCTGTGCCGATTTAAATTTAAAAAACACCTCGCCTGTTGCCTCGGACAGATATTGGTCAACAGTCTGTTTACCAAAATGTCAGGGTGATTATGGAATCGCTTCTTATATTTTTGAGACAACTGCCATACTTCATCCTTAATTCTACTAATTTGTAAGTTGTAATGGAATTTCCTCATTTGTAATAAGCCACAATATGAGGTTTTGCACAGATCACACTGTAGTGAGTTCACTAAATGTGAAGTTTTGAAGTTAAGACAATGTTTTCTTGCAATGTGAATCCAGGTCCATGAGTGGCTTGCAGGTGTACAGACCCATAGCGGCTATGTGGAGTAAACAAAGCATGAAACAGTCGTAAATAATACAAAGCAGACATGTTCGCACTATATACTACCATACTTCATTATGTTCCAAAATTGAACTTGTTTTTCACGCTAAAGAAAAAAACAGATTTTATGTTGTAACTTGAAATCTTCTTATTTCTTTTTATATAATTTTTCAAAGAATATTTTGGTGAATAATATGTCTAGATATTTGTAATCAAAGTATGTGAATTAGGAGAGCTATTTAGCTTTATTGTAAGAAACAACCAACTTGACACAACCTTTTTTTTTTCATTTGTTAGGCTGTAACATGGCAATCTGTATGGCTACAATAAGCTACTCTTCTGACTGAATATTTCATTTACAATTCATCGCCAGGAGCTCATATTTGCCATAGATTCCCTAGTGGCAGGCTCCCTCTTACGGCTGGTTACGAAAATCTATGTTTGAGATCAGCAATGCTGTATCTCTGAAGACGAGCATATTGATGACTTCCATCGAGAGTTAGAGATCGGGCAAGCTCATTTACATGTATTGACAGTTTTTCCTGATACCTATGGCTGCACTGGGCTATTTCGTCACAAACCGTTTGTATGCCAAAATCGAGGTACATGTATTTGTTGCTTATACATTTAGGAATACTGAAAATTGTCCTTAGAGCTTTGCTTTGGAATCTTTCAAGGATTTCGATGTTAGAGTTGCTGGTTATTCCCCACAGCTGTATGCCATATGTCCAAATTGGCTTCAACAGTGCTTTATATGTAAGCATTTTGTTGTTGTCATTCAGCTTTGAGTTTCGTCCTAAGAGCCAGTTGTAAGATCAGAGTTTACAATCTAATTGTTTCCTCTTTGTCCAGATGTGTTTTCGCCAAGTCAGTCTTCTGTCGAGATGCATCCCTAAGTATTTTGCGTTGTCTTCTTGGGGTATAATTTTGTCATTTAATTTGACTGGTGGGCAAGTGTCTCTCCTTAGTGTGAATGTAACCTGGACAGATTTACTTTCATTTGGCTTTATTTTCCAGTGTTTCAACCATATCTCTATGTCATTAAGATGATTCTGTAGTAATAGTGAAGCAGTTGTCGGATCGGTATGAGTGCACAATACGGCTGTATCATCAGCATATGTTGCAGTTTTAGTGTGATTGTTTGTTGGTATATCAGCAGTAAATATGAGATACAATATGGGGCCCAGTATACTGCCTTGAGGGACTCCCGAATTGATATCATATAGGTCAGAAAAATCATTGTTAAATTTCACCTGATAGCTTATTTTAGCTAGGTATGATCTTAGAATGGGTAGAAAGATGTGTGGAAGCAACTTTTTTAGTTTGAAAATGAGGCCATCATGCCATACTTTATCAAACACACAACCAACCAACTAAATTTTGTTACTACCTATATACTTTGTAATATTATGAGGTAAAAAGTGTATGACTCTTAATATGTAACAAGTAACTTTGTAAAATTGTAATTACTGTTATTTGCATGAAAATCTTTTTTTCCCATGAATAAATATTAAAACTTTTAAGTAAGTAAAATTTGAATCAAGTGATGTCCAAAAAGTGTGTATGGATGTTTGTTTCTTTTTCAAGCAAAAACGACTAAATGGATTTTGATGAAACTTCACAATAATGTAGCTTACATATCAAAATAACACATAGACTATGTTTTATCCCTAAATTCCCTTGAGAACGGGAGCTATTGGGTGAAACTGCAGCCATCCTCTAGTAATTTGTAATTAAAACAAAAATTGCATTAAATTAAATCAATAACTAACCTAACTATAACACTTAATTTTGCCCCTTTGGTAAGGCGCCCATCATGCCAGCATACCCAACCTGAATTGTGGTATACTATAATATACTGTAATACTTTAATTAGAGGAATTTAAATAACAATCATTATTATTTTTATACAGAGAACCAACCATTTATACAGAAATTGAACCAAAAAGACAGAGTTTTTATTGTGTGTAATGTTCATAATATACATACTTTTTAATAAAATAAATACTAGGTTGACTGATAGGTGGTTATAATTTTTTGAAAATTATACTTTTCCAAAAAATGAAACCTAGCTAGATCATATCATCATATGTAAATCTGAAACATACAAATTTTCAGTTTATATATGTGTGTATATATTTACAATTATATATTACAAACATCAGCACAACAGCTGACAATTGGCAGTAAAAGATAAACTCAAAATTCTGAAATTTATTTTCTAAACTTGAATGAAATTATGAAATTTATTTGAATATTTATCCATAATTTTAGCCCATTTTGGGACATCTCCAATCAATCAGTATATATATTTCAAGCATTATATTATTAGTAATTTTTTGTGTTTTCTATACATACAAATTACTTCTAGCCTGCTAATAAAATATGATTTGAATAAATTTAGCCCATTTTGAGACAATTTCTTTCATATCATCCATTTTATAATGTATTTATTTAGTAATTTTAATGAAATACTTAACCTTTTTAATCTGTCTTCATAATGCTATCTAAACCCTCCCTATTTCAGAGAATATAGGGAGCATTAAGATAGCGGAGCTTTAATATCCTCCCTAAAAGTTGGAAAATACCACAAAGGGCATTATTGCCCATAAAGAAAACTTGCATGATTAATAGTTGATATTTAGCAGATCTCTTACTGAGAAGTAGTTTACTCTGAAGGCTGCAATAATATTGCAAACTGTGCAGTTAAAATAGTACCACTGAGAATCGTTTCAGTGCTACAAAATAAATTAGTACTCAGCATTCATGTCTTGTGTTCAGAGCAGACTGAAAGTCTGGCAAGATTACAACTGTTGCACGAGTTGTACTACAATTAGGTTATAGTAATGAGTACCTAATCTTATAAATTGTAGACAATTGATAACTTTTTTATCCCAATTACTTAAATTATAAAAATGTTTGACATATATTTAATGACTAACATTTAAATTCTGTTGTTGTAGACTTCGAGAAGTAGCGGAACGTTGGAATCGATATGGTACTGGTGCCGCGCCATCTGCACTAACGTCATTGAGAGGCGTGCGTGCAGTTGCAGCGGGGCCAGCCCACATTGCTTGCTTGCTTGAAGATGGCACAATATGCAGAGCCGCATTCTCCATCATACCTGACAGACTTGACTTGAGTAAAACTGATGCCAGTAAAAATGGTGGAAATGGCGGTGGGGGGAGCGGCGGGGGAGGGACGAGCGGAGGCAAGCAGGGTGGGAGCGGCGGCGGATGTGGCTCCAGACAACAACCTCGCACTAGGGCAAGGATTATGAGAAATTCCATTCGTGCTGCTCCTAGTTCACAAGGTATAGTATGTTTTCACACTTAGGTTGAATTCGCACGTATCACTGTTTGTGGTACCATAAAACATTAGTTATTTGGAAATAGTGTCACTTACTTCAAATTTAATTTGAAAAATTATAATTATAATATATAAATTTATGCAGTCATAAATACCCCCAACTGAAGAAAGAAAGGAAATTTGTGAAACTTCACGTATGTATTATATGTAAATACATTCATTGGCTTGCTCCACAGCCTACAACATAGAACTTAGAACATTTATGATAGATCATAGGTTTGTTTTACTGGTTTGAGTGGCAGTTTTTTGTTAATTTATTCTGACTTGTCTACAGGTTCTACAAGCAGAGCTACAGGTGTGATAATCGGCGCATCGGGTTCTAGCCGTGTGGTATCTGCAGTTCCAGCACCCTTTGTGCCAGAAGATCTAGTGACACAGGCCCAAGTAGTTCTACAAGGCAAAAGCAGAAGCCTTATAATACGGGAGTTACAGGTAATTTAGACTTAGAACACGTCGAATTTATCTTTTAGCGATTTTGTATAAAAAAGTTTTATTTTATTTAATTTTTCACCTCACTATAATATGATCTCTACCCATAAAAATTGTAAAAAATAGATCCATTACTTTATAGTGAGTGAGTGTTCTTGGACAAACAATCAATATATTTATTTAATTTATTAAAAGAATAAACATAAAAAATGGATTTAAAAAAGCTTTATCCCATGTAAGCAAAATTACAGATTTTCGAGAATGAAAACAAATGTTTAATGTTTTCTATTATTTCGGTCGCTCAAGTAAAGAAAAAAATTAAAACCAACAATACTGGGTTCTGTATAATGTAAATCTTCTAACTGAAATACTGATGTTTTAAATGCTGTATTAAACTTTAGTAACATTATCAAACATTTCATAATAAAATGACGAAAAAACTAATTGATTTGATTAAATGATAAACAAGTTGTGTTACTTTAAATATTTAGAGTTTGACAGAGACAGTCACAATGTCGTGACGTCATACTCAAGTAATGCCATAGTAGCTCAATTAAGTTTCTCATTATTTTTATTCTAGTTCATAATATAGTAGTAAAATTTTCGACCCTATTAAAATTACAAGTTTTAATCAATTAATATGAAAATTTGTTTGTGTACAGCGTACAAACCTGGACGTGAACCAGGCTGTAAACAATCTACTATCACGTGACGACGAAGAGGGCGAGGAACCAGAGGGAGGCGAAGGTGGTGACGGCTATGTCCCCGAGGACCTCATATCTCTTCTGGACGGAGGTTTCCACGCCACTCAACAGGACCAGTCGGTCATCATTGACGCCGACGCCATGTTTTCGGAGGACATCTTCGGGTACGCGGCTTTCAGAAGGTATCCTGTCAAGCTACGCTCGTCGGCCTCGTCTACCTACCACTAGAGTTTAATTAGAGGCCCTCGACTCCTCCCCCCCCACTCTAGCACGCAACACGCTTACGCAGTTTCCGTTTTCGTTCTGTGTTTGGGTGTATTTTTTTTTTAATTTTGTTTAGTTTGTCACCTCTTATTTTTTTATTTCTGTGTCATTGAACCACTACATGAATGATGAAGCATTTTTGGAAGCATTTTGTATTTATAGCTGGTGGAATTTCCTTCCTTTGTCTTAACAGCATTATATAGATGCACCAAAGCACTTTAAATGTGGCCAAAATTAATAGAAAAGAGTATATGTCTTCCATATCAGTTGTAAATACGAAATGATTTGTAAGAAAAAAACTATAAATAAGTTGTTTCGGGTTTAAAAGCGACTTCTTTCCAAAATCTCAGTGCTTTTTTATTATATGAGGTGTTCATGTAGTGGTTGAAGTCACATTTTAAAAAAATTGGAGGGTAGTAACGATTTATCGTACAGCCGCAACGGAGGCGGCAGCGGCAGCGGGGGCGGGCGGGCCGGCGCCAGTCGCGAGAGCAGCAGCTCCACTCAAGAGAGGCCGTCGGAGTTCGGCCGGTGGCGCGAGAGGCAGTATTTCGGCCCGCGGCGGTGGCTCGAGTCTGCCCTTCGTGATCCTACTTGGGACAAGGATGGAGGTAATCATTATCAGCTTATTACAAAGGCGCGGCGCTGTTTTTTTTTAAAGTAGCTGTCGCAAAGTTGTTAACCCAGTAGGCCTAAGATTCACTAGAGCTAGTGAGAAACGTTGCTCAATAGCGGCGAATTCCGAAATAGGTGTGGCTGCGCTCCGACACATCGAAAAAGCTAGTGATATTTTTGATTGCGTGCTGATAGGCGACGTTTAGTTGAGATATTCGCTCTTCCAAGCGCGTCTTGGGACTAGTGGGTTAACATCTTTTGTGACAACTACTTTGAAGAAAAACATTTTACAGCAAGAGCAGGTTCGTCAATCAAACCCAACCTTAGTTGCTCCGAAGCATTTTGGGAACTTTTGTACCAACTTGGCAGTTCAATTTACTTTGAAAATATAATACACTATGGAATCTATCCACCTATCGTTTTTCCTACCACCTACAATGTGGGTATCTTGAAGTCGAGAGAGACAAGCGTGTTCCAACATAACTGCATCAAGCACTATTCTATATAGAATTTAAAAAATACTATACTGTACTGTTTAATTGTACTTTTCCAAAAGTTGCATTACAAAACATGTCAAAGAAGCGTATTTCTATCTATTGTGATTTGAGACGTAATTTTGTTTATTGAATTATTAATTTTTATTCATGCCATCTAAGATGGAAGCGGACTAACTTGTTAGGAGTAGGATGAAATCCACACCCCTTTTGGTTTCTACATGACATCGTACCGGAACGCTAAATCGCTTGGCGGGACGTCTTTGTCGGTAGGGTGTAAACTAGTCACGGCAAACGCCTCCCACCAGCCAAAAAGTAGTAATATACTTTTGTATTTTTATAAAATATTTTTGTACAGAAAACAAGAAAAAGGAGTCTATGGCGGCATCGCCTCTGTGGGTGTCTGAAGAATTAGAGTATTGGGACAGCGGTATCCGCTTCACGCACATCGCGGCCACCTACAGCGAGCTGACCGCCATATCCAACCACGGCCAGCTGCACCAGTGGCGCTGGGCTGATGCGCACCCTTACCAGCGCAACGACGTAAGTCATCAACATCATCATTATCAGCTGATGGATGTCTGCTGCTGAACATATAGGCCGTTTTGCAATTATAAAATGAGCAGTGCTTAATTTAATTTAATTTTTAATTAAATAAATAATTATTTTAAGAGTTAATATGTTAAACTAAAGGAAGAAAAAAGAGAAAGTAGAATGAAAGAAGAAAGCTATATTTATTTCCAATTTTATTTGTGCTCATATGTTGTAGATTTATGTTTTCAAAAACTTCATATTGGAATTATTACATATTACTACAATATTGCATTTTTCTTTGCTTTTTGGTCATTATTTACGTTAAGAGTTCTTCTTTCTTGATTATTATTTTATTTTAGAGAAAAGATTTTTTTAACTCATATATTTTGTGTGTATCTTCGACAGGCCTCAGGTGTCATTTACCACCCCCGCGGCAACTGGCTGGGAATCGCGTCCGGTGAACGAATCATCAACATCAGTGCTGCCGGTATACGCGTCTCTGTGCTCACCGATGCGGGCCGGATCTCCACGTTCCTGGATGAATCGATTGGTAAATAAATTGTTCAAACTAATCTCAAAAACTATGCATATGCTAAAAGTTTCACAAGTATAGATAGGTTGAAAGTATGTAAAGTATAAGTAAAATAAAAATCTGGTTTGTTCTTGTCTCCAGCACACGCACCTGGAGCTGCGCGTTTGGAACATCCTCTACAGACATTCACCGAGTTTGGTGCTGAGAAAGCTATATCTCTGCACGTGTGCTCACTTTACACTGTTGCCAAATTGGAATCTGGAACACTTTACTGGTGGTGAGTGTCCATTTTGTTGATATTTCAACTTTACCTTAACATGAACATATTTAAATAGCAATTAATGATTTAGAACCGCAAAAAGGAATACCCCGCGCTTAAATAAAAACCACCCTATTATTAAAAAAAAAAATAAACGCTCACGTCACTGTTGTCGCAGTATGTCTGACTAGTTTCTCGATTAGTTGCCGTATGCCCGATTCTCGCGATAGTTTAAATTCTAAAAATCATCCTGTATGTAGCAGCAAATACTGACTGCTTTCCACATCTGACTGACTATTAGAAACGTCGTGCGAGTCGATTGGATGTCCTCGGCGAATGTACTTAGTCTCTTAGGCTTACCCTTGGTTACCAAATGAGAAGTCCTAGTTTCGGTTCCCAATAGGAACAATTTTAGCAATTCATATATTTTTTAATGGACTTGATTAATTGAGAAAGTATAAAACATAAAAATCTTTTTAAGTCAAAACATTTTGTTTGTATTAATATTTGTAATTTTCTTTACCAAGGGGCGTTCTACCGCTGGGGCAAAGGGCTCGGCTTTGGGAGAAACATCGAGCGCGCTCTCGCAAGCAGCAGCGTGGTCATTCTTCGAACACCCCGCAGGATCTGCAGGCCGGCCAGAGTGTCACTATGAAAAATGCACCCATGTATCAGCCCGGAGCCATTGGTATGTTACCAACCAAAATACCAACTATACTGGGAACCATATAGATTGGCAATAAAGGTTGTTGAACCGCGAAAGTTCTTTGAGCAAAGAAGTAGACAAAATCTATCTATCTATCTCTCTCATACCTATGTTTTTGTAATCCACTGCGTGAGTCTCACTCCCGAATAATCTCTATATTAACAATTTCGTCAAGGGGTACGGTAGACTCGATCGAAACCTTAGATGAATAACAAAACATAGAAAAATATTGATTTTGAGTCTACAACAAATAAAATTCTGATTTGTAAAAGTCTAAAAATTCGTTAGATTCTTATGATACTGACAAAAGTTGCTATCCAAACAAACTGCTGTCGCCATCTTTGATACACCTCGCCAATCAACACATCAAACATTATGTGTCAAACGAAATGTCTTGCCGGAAACATTGAGTGAATCCAGTGTTGTCAGAAGCAGACATAGAGATAACAATAGGTAAGAAAATTTGTATGAAAGTCTGTCGTAGAAATATAGAAGGGCAAGTGGTTTTCACGCGGACGAAGTCGCGGGCGACTGCTAGTAATCTATATTCTATATGGTTCAGAGTATAGAGTGTATTGTGTGTAAATCCATAGAATGCGAAGATATTTATCTCTCTTTATAGGTGTCTTTTGTAAGTAGTTATATTGTTAACCGTCATGCACATTTCAGATATTAAAATTAATCTGCTTTTAATTTTCCAGGGTTTAACATGTCAACTGGAGTGCCAAAAGTGGGCATCTTGCAGAATGCGGCTTGGAACCTGTCAGACACTTGCCGCTTCAAGCTGCTGCCGGCGCCGCAGCCCGACCGCTCTATTTCCGATAAAGACAAGAGAGACCTACAGGTTACTTATTACATACTATCTAAACCTAACATTTTGAGCCCTAACAACTCCACAGTATATGGGCCGGTTTACGGGGTCCTGGGTTTGAATCCCACTCTTAGATTATTAAACTAGGCACTCTGTGTGTGAGTAGAATGTATTTTGTGTGTGTGTGTGTTGTGTGTTTCAAGTAAAATATTTTAACAATGTTTCAACTTCATAATTAAGAGACAATAAATATTTAGTAACTGTATTTTTGCATTCCTTAAGTTCTACTGGGTACATGTCGAGTTTTTATTTCAAAATTCAATCTGATCTGTGTTTTCTAGCAAAATAAGTTCTAGTAGCCTAAAGGATTTTCACTTATTATAAATAAATAACACATTACAGAATCAGTCTCCGCTGACAGTGTCCTCAGTGAAAGCATCGTCGTCTAACAGCAGCAGCAGCAAGGATGGAGGCAAGGACAGCAACAAGGACATGGCCGACCGCCTAGACATGCCTCCGCCGCCCAGCCCTGCCTCCTCCACCTGCAGTGACACCAGCACCTCGCACAGTAAGGACACTTATTTATTTTTTCAAACTTTAATCTATTTATAGTTATAATAAAACTGTAACAGTTCCAATTCTGTACATTCAAGATATTTTTATTCTTCATCACAAAAATGTATTTTTTTTCAAATTTTTGTATGTTTGTCTCTTGGTTTTTTTGTCAGAAGCAATTTACGCCGAAACAAATGAATGATTTTAAATGAAACTTGGCACATTTTTAGCGCATATTGTGAGGTATTACATTTTAATGCGAAAATTGAAATAGAAGTCCTTTATATTCCAAGTTATGCTTATGAAAATTATAAATATAAAAGTAGTAGTAGTTTAGGAAAGTTGGTAAGAACTGAGAAAATTTAAAATACATATAATATTGTAACTTGGGCTATTTTTATGTCCGTAATTTTATTTTAATTTCATGCAGATGAAGTCGCTGACATCCGCTAATATATCATAAATAAGAACTGAAATAGTGACCTCAGCTGTACTTATAGTTTTCATTCAAAAAGTCAAATTTATAGTTCTTGAAAAAATTGTGTTTTTTTAAACATTAAACAAACGGTTAAATAAGAATCAAGCCTTATTGTAATTATTCAATTTATTATTTTTATTAAAATTGTAAATGTAATTGCAGAGCGCGCTAAGAGAGTAACCGTTCGCGGCGAAGAAGGCTCATCGAATGACGGCTCGAAACGCGATGAAGAAGAGTGGCCGCTGAAGGAAGTTGTTTTCCTCGAGGACGTGAAGAGTGTACCATTGGGCAGGGTGTTAAAGGTTGATGGAGCTTACGCCGCAGTTCGCTTCCCGTCAGTTGGAAAGGACGGCAAAGAGATTGTGCCATCTACCCCTGAGGACTGGACCGCTTTGTTGCAAGACTGTAGATTAGTTCGGAAGGATGACTTGGTGGCCGTGAAGTGGGGCGCGGGAGGTTCCGCTGGACCTCGTGGTCCGGATTGCTTGCAGCGAGCACCGAGGAAAATTTCACTGCCGCCAGACTTGAATGTTATTACGATTGCTGTAAGTATTTTAGTGCTAATTAGCATATTTTTTTACTATCATTATTTATTAACAACTATTTTTTTTAAATTTTCATCAATGCTTATAAAAATTATAAAAACACTATTGAATTTTTTTAAAACATCTGCCTGCTGCGGGGTCGGGGCCCAACCTACCTGTGGTCAGGGGTCCAGAGTGAGGAACTGCCTAGTTTATAATAAAGTAATAAAAAGCAAATAGCGTGAATTTGTGCACTATTGTATAATACTACCGTTTGTCTTTTTGTTTACACGACATATTTAATTTTGTTTCATACGCAGTAGTATAAATTACGCCACATGTGTAGGTTCTTCAAGATACAGGGTCCCAAGTATGTACCGCTGCTAAAATTAGTGTAAAATGGTTTTCATGGCAATATAGATTATTATTATTTTTCTTAGGTGGATAATCGCGGCGTGCACGCCGTGGTGCGACGTCCGGGCGGCGCGCTGGCCTACGCGGTGTACGCGGTGGGCACCACGCGCGCGCTCACCGACAGTACCTTCCCTACCGACAACAGCGCCTTGCTGGGCTACTCCAACGGACAGGCCATTCAGCTCACCACTGCTGCAGAGGTGACTGTTCCTAATAATAATAATTAGCAGACGCCCACGATTTTATCCGCGTGGTAAATAGTGTGTTGCAAGTTGCAAACTTCCAAAATAAAAAAAATTACGAAACCCTTTTTTTCTTGGAAAAATGGGTATAGCAGGTTTACGTCAAAAGATAGATATATGCCATTGCACTTTTTTGTAGTCCTAATAAAGATAAATAACTCTTCCATACACTGTTTCGTTATATCTTAAATAGATAAAGTAGCGTTTTCGATGAAAGCTCCCAGGCGGCTTAAAATTGTCTGACGTTTCAAACAATTATCGTCATATTTCACCCAATTTACACCTTGCTCAAGAACCACTTTATCTATTAGTGAAAATCAGAGAACAGTATATTCAGTAGTCTTTAAGTTAATCACGAGCTTAACAAGTTATTTAGAAGATTAACTTAATCAAAAGCTTGGTGAAATGACACCATGTAAAACATCGTTATAATGTGTACAGGGAAGCGAGCCAGTAGTGATGATGCTGGACGGTAACGGCGCACTGTACCCAGTGGCGCGAGACTGTGTGGGCGCTGTGCGGGAGCCGCCGCCACTGAACCTGCCGCCGGCGAGGGCGTTGACCGCGCACGCTCTACCGCTGCAGCCTCATCACCAGCACCACCCACATCACCCTGCCTTGAAATCTCAGGTAAAAGTGTTGCGCCCTGTGCCAGCGTGCGTAACTGCGCCGGGTGCATCACAGTGGTACCCCCTAATTTTAGTTCTATAGAACTGTTGATACACCATATTAGTGCTTAGTGTCCCATTAGTTCTATATAGAACTTAAAGACTGGACAAAATTAAAGAAATGTCGATATCAACATCTTGGTTGTATGTTACAGATAAAATATCTATAGTTTTTATTAGTATAATATGGAATCTCTTTTGATTGCAATAATAAATGTCCACTTAAATTTGAGAGTATCTATAAACATAGTATATCGAATACAGCTTTGCTTAAATTGCGCAAAACGTCTTTACAATGGTATTGAGGTTTTTAATATAATTTATTTCTAAACTGAATAGATTGCGCGAAAGATACTTCTAAAGTGGTAAAGTGGTAAGTGTGTCAGTCCCCCCCCCCCCTGTAACTTCTAAAATGAGAGAATATTTTTTACACAACTTTTAGACACAACTGCTACTTGGTTTTAACAACTTAGCTTTTGTCGCAAGGGACACTTTTTTGTTAAAAACAAAATGAAATATCATCAAAATAATATAAAGTTTATAACTTATATGCTAAAAGTAAAGTCAAGAACAAAAACTATAGTACAGTACTATATAGAACTGTTGGGATATAATTTGACAGCCCGGAAAATATCCCAACAGTTCTATAGAACTACGGTATGGGGTACTACTGGGATGCACCCACTATAAACAAGGTATTGTTTGTATATGGTCTGGTAATTTCTGCGCTCCTCCAGGGTCTGATCCTGGGCACCGCTGGCACAGCCCTAGTTACGGCACTGATTAGGATCAAAGAATAGAGATAGAGAACTCGAAATCACGTCAAAGGGATATTCTGGGCTTGCCTTTTCACAATAATTCATAATTGCAACTTTGATTGAGCCATGAATAATTATAGAGTACCAAGTTGTACAAGTAGGAACTCTAAAGGGGAAGTGCTCATTTTAAGGATAATAAACCTTTAAACGAGCAATTGTTTTTCTTTTTTTGAATGATATATAAGAATTGTTCGTTTTAACTTAAACAAAACTTCTATCAACAGGTAGCACTGATCATTATGGTTCCCGAACCCCAACTGATGATGCCGCGCGTCCTTCGTTGCGACCTCGATGGAGTCAGGCAACTGCTGCATCAACTGGAATCAGATACTAACAGTAAGTTGCAAAAATTGTTTGTCTGTCAAAATGTTCTGTTCTATTTGAAATATACTGTACCTATTTTTTTATGTTATTTTTATTTATTTATGATCCTAATCCCTTCTAAATGTGTAATAAATACATAGAATTTTTAGATTATTTTTCTGAAATCTAGCTGACGAAGCTGTTTATTAATCTCACTAATTTGTGCTCATTTTTATTTCTTGTATCTCAAATATAAACTTTTATTTACTTATTTTTCTGTTTACAGAACAACAAATCCTTGCGATATTACAAGAACGTTGCGACGGCAACAGAAATATATTACATGCCTGCGTGCACATGTGCGCGCCCACGTCCAACAAGGAACCTGATGTTGGTAAGTGTGCTAATTGTTTACTTTATATCGGATATGAGAGTTAAGTCTATATAGACTTATATATTATTAATTTGTACATATACATACAAAAGGAACGTATGACAAGTGCATATAAATGGAAAATTAAATTAAATAATTAAATCCAGTCCATATAATATATCCATGTTTTGTAAATGAATTTTTTTGCATAATTTATCCAAGTTTAAGGAACGTTTATTTAACGAAGTATCAAATCATTTTGTAGGTTTT